>CM030362.1:75773547-76973547 GCA_017893485.1 Hemerocallis citrina
AGGCGTTTTCCCTCAGAGTGCCTCGTCAGGGGCTAGGTAGGGTATGTGTACGAGCGCTTGAAGAGCATTTTATTAATCAGGGTGAATCTCTCAGAGCGAACTCTGATTCTTCTTGCCTCGGATTGGTCTTGAGGGAGTTCGCCCTTCGAAAGGAACTTTCAAATGGGTGTCGTCTAGTTGTCGGGCTGGAGATCGGTGTTGAGGCAGAAAGCTTCAGGGAGGTCGATGTTGGGCTTGAGGAGGACCTCGATCAGGACGGTGCGATCGAGCCCCTCGAAGGATGATGAGGCGAGCTTCGACAATGAATCTGCCTAGGCATTCTGTTCCCTGGGGATTCGTTCTACCGAGTGGTACTCGAAAGACGATAAGAGTTGATGGACCACCGCCAAGTATCGTACCATCTGAGCGTCATGAGCTTTGTACTTCCCGGTGATCTGGTTGACCACGAGCTGGGAGTCGCTGAAGACCTTGATGTGTCTGGATCCGGCCATGTGGGCTAGGGTGAGCCCCGCGATCATAGCTTCGTACTCCGCTTCGTTGTTTGAAGTTGAAAAATTTAGACGGAGAGAATATTGGAGGACAAAATTGTCGAGACCCTTCAGAATGACACCTGCTCCGCTTCCTCCCTCGCAAGACGAGCCGTCGACATAAACCTCCCACACCAGGTCAGTTTCGGGATGTCGGATGGTTCGGAAATAGTGCATTCTGTGATGAATTCGGCAAGTGTCTGCCCCTTGATGATCGTCCTGGGCTGGTAGCTGATGTCGTATTGGCTTAGCTCAATCGACCACTTGACTAGGCGGTCGGACTTCTCAGGTTTGTGGAGGACGGTCTTCAGGGGCTGGTCCGTGAGGTCCTGAATGGAGTGGGCCTGGAAGTAGGGACGGAGCTTTCGTGTGACCATTATCAGTGCGTACGCCATCTTCTCCATCTTTGCATATCTGGTCTCGGCTGAAAGCAGGACCTTACTCACATAGTATAGGGGCTTCTGAAGACGAGCACGGCGCTGAGCGCGCTTTCCGAGACTGAGAGGTATAGGAAAAGGGGTTCGCCGGGCTTGGGTTTGCTTAGGAGCGGGGGTTGGCGAGGTAGGACTTCAGTTGGTCGAACGCCTGTTGCTACGGATCGCCCCATTCGAATCCTTTCGTCCCCTGCAGGGCCTTAAAGAACGGGAGGGACTTCTCCCCTGATTTGGAAAGGAAGCGGCCGATGGCCGCCAGTCTCCTCATCAGCTGCTGAACCTCCTTGACGTTTCGGGGAGGGGCCATATCGATTATGGCCTTGATCTTCTTCGGGTTGGCTTCTATGCCGCACTGGCTAACGATGAACCCCAGGAATTTTTCGGAGGAGATGCCGAAGGTGCATTTGGCGGGATTAAGCCTCATGTTGTGAAACCGGAGGACGCCGAAGGCTTCCTCGAGGTCGGCAACATGATCCTGCCCTCGTTGGCTCTTGACAAGCATGTCATCGACGTATACCTCCATGTTCCGACCGATCTGATTTTTAAAGACTCGGTTGACAAGCCTCTGGTAGATGGCCTCGGCATTCTTGAGCCTGAAGGGCATGATCCGGTAGCAGTAAAGGCCCTACTCGGTAACGAAGGATGTTTTGGCGATGTCCGGAGGAAACATCAGGATCTGATTATAGCCTGAAAAGGCGTCCATGAAGGTCAGAAGCTCGTAACCTGACGTTACGTCGATCAGAGCATCGATGCTGGGGAGGGGAAAAGGATCATTGGGGCACGCCTTGTTGAGGTCGGTGAAGTCAATGCAGATCCTCCAGGTTCTGTTAGCCTTTTTCACCATTACGACATTAGCCAGCCACTCGGAGTAGCTGACTTCTTGAATGAACCGGGCGGACAGCAGTTTATCTACCTCCACTCTTACTACATGTTGCCTTTCTGGGGCGAACTTGCGGCGCTTCTGCTGGACCGGTTTGGAGCCTGGGACGACGCTTAGCCGGTGCATGATTAAATCTTCGGAAATCTCGGGCATGTCGGACGGTGTCCAAGCGAAGAGGTCGATATTGCGGCAGACGCAATCAATCAGACCTGGCTTCAGGTCGGCGGAAAGGGTTTGGCTCACACGGAACCATTTGGACTTGTCTCCTGCTTTAAATGAGACCTCCTCCAACTCGTCCACGGGTTCAGTCGTTCAGACTCGGGCTGGCTCCTTTCAGGCGGGAGTTCAACAGCGTCGAGGGGAAATACCCCGCCCCGACCGCGGTCATGTAACACGAACGTGCCAACTCCTGATTGCCTCGGACGACCCCGACCCCGACCCCGAGGTCGGTGGGGAACTTCAGTTTCAGATGGTAGGCCGAGGGACGACCTGGAACGAATAGAGCCCGGGTCGGCCAAGGATGGCGTTGTAGGCTGCCTTGACGTTGACCACCATGAAATCCATCGACGGTTCAGATGATGGGAGTCGTGCCTGCAGTCACATCTAGTGTCACGAACCCCTCAATTTGCACGGGGACGCCTGAAAATCCATGAAGGGTGTAACCGGCTGGCTTCAGCTTTTCTCGGAATCTCGGGAGAGTTTGAGGTTTCCAAATGCTTCTAGGAAAAGGATGTTAACCGGGCTGCTGTTGTCCACCAGGATATGGCGGGCCTCAAAGTTGGCCATGACAAGGCTGATGACAAGGGCGTCGCAGTGTGGGAGCCGGACACCTTCAAGGTCTCCGGAAAAGGAGATCGCCCGCTGCTGAACCCGAGGGGAGGGGTGGTCTAGAACAGAGTTGACCTCTCGAATGAAGGCTTTGCGAGAAGTATTAGATTCTCCTCCAATGGGCCCGTTGTGGACGCAGTGTAGGATAGCCGGTCCCCCTGTCTCCTCGGGTTCGGGGTCACGGTCGGGCAGTCGGCCGGCCGGCCGTCCGAGGGGGAGGTGAAGGCCTTGGGCTCCTCAACTCTCTTCGGTCTTTGGGATTGGCCTGGGCGAACTCCCTCAGGTACCTTTGTTGGATGAGGGCTTCGATCTCGTCCTTGAGGGCTCGACAATTATCTGTATCGTGCCCGGTGTCTCGGTGAGAGCGGCAGTAGAATCTCTGGTCTCGCTTCTTGCCGTTGTTGGTCGGTCGGGGGGAGAGGGGTTGGACGATCCCCTTGTCCTCAATCTCCATCAAAATTGCCAAGACGTTTTGAGTCAGGGGCGTATACCTCTCAAATCGGTGACCGAGGGGACCCTCTTAAGACCAGTCGTTTCTTTCACTGGTCTCTTGAAGGGTTCGGCATCCTCGACCTTACACTTCCCCTTAGCAGCGGCTTCCTTGGTGCCCTCGGGATTGAGGGCCTCCTCGATCCGAATATACTTCTTGACCCTGTTGAGTAGGTCGGGAAAGTCTACGGGTGGCTTCTTGGCTAAGGAAGCCTTGAGCTGGCCATGGCGGACATTGTGTCGGAAGGCTGCCGAGGCGATCCCTGCGTCGAGGGAGGAAACTGACCTTGCCTCGGTGGTGAACCTCCAAACAAACTCACGGAGGGATTCCCCATCCTTCTGTTTGAGGTCCAGAAGGGAAGAACTCGTCTTCTCGACCTTCCTGCTGGTTACGAAGTGTGCTAGCAAGCTCGTCTCCAGTTCGAAAGAGAAGACCGAGCCGGGGGTAAGTTTGGAGAACCATTCTCGAGCCGGGCACCGAAGGGTAGCAGGGAAGGCACGGCAGAGGAGGAGATCTGCAGCGCTGTGAATCATCATGAGGGTCTGAAATCCCTCCATGTGATCAGCAGGATCACCCTCGCCATTGTAGGTCTCGAATTGAGGAGGCTTGAAGTTCCGAGGGATCTCGGCTTCTAGAATTTGGGGGGAGAAAGGGGGTCCAGTTTGCCGATGACCACGACTGGTACCGATCTGCCCTCGCCGAGATGGGCGAGGTGGTTCTCCATCTCCTCCAAGCGACGAAGGACGGCATCTACCTGTTTCTGGGGGCGGGCCGAACCGCAGGATTCGCCGCCTCCTGTTCCCGACCGTGGGTCGGAGTTGTTGCGGACCTCGGTGGTCTGGCTGCCTCGAATGGCTTGGAGGATCTCGTCCAGAAAATTTTGGAACTCGACCCTTGTGATGGGGGCCTGCCCCGCATGTCCACGGGGCGAGCGGCTGTGTTCTGGATCGCGCGCCTGGGACGGCCGTCGGTAATGGTTCGAGACCGAGTTGGAAGCGGCCTCTCCCCTAGTCCGGTTGGCCTGCCGATCTGAGATAACGCGGCATAGATTAGTTGCATTCGAAGGTCTGGCCGCACCGTTTACCCGAGGTTGGTTGGAACCATGGGCATCCGCGTGGCTGGATGTGGAGGGCCTGGATGTCTCGCCGAGGTGACGGCCCTTTTGGCTTTGGGAGCCATGGAGGAGCTCGGACGCGAGGTGACGTCCACCGACCGGGCTCGGTCTGGTGACAACACTAAGAGGAGTTTTCCACAGACGGCGCCAACCTGATGCTGTTTGTTTTTGGGGCGTGGGGACAGCAGGTGTGAGTTATTGTAATTTGTGTGATGGAAACCATATTACTGGCGTCGGTCCGTCCCCGGAGAGCGAGAGAGGTTCAGAAGTAGGAACGGAGAGGTAGACGCTGGGTGCTCGGCTCAGATGTAGTAGCTCGGCTCGGATGTAGTGTCTCGGCTTAGGTCTTTTGTACCTGCACACTGCCTAGAAACACCGGGAGAAGTCCCAGCGACAGGCCCTCTGACGATCTAGTCAGTCACTGGAAAAGCAACAGTAGATAGGGTTCAGGGGGAGAAAGTTTGATTATCTGCCAAAGTGAGGAGGGGGTTTGGGTATTTATAGGCAGGGGGTAAACGGGTCTGGAGCCTTAATGGGCCGGGTTGGACCCGTTTGTCCATGGGCCTGAGCTAGTTGTGGCCCATTGGACTATAGCTGGCTTGATGATCACAGGGGGGAGGGTCCAGAGGAGATCAGAGGGTCCTGATCACGCTACTTCATTTATCCCATTTCAGTCTACCTTATGCTCTAAATGCTACAACATAAGTTGGACTGTTGGGATTATATAATCGATCCAACTTTATCGAATCAGACTGGACCTTAACAGATTTATTTGAAAATTATATTTCCAAAGATAAATGACAATCATGGTTTAAAAGTTTAACAATAATCAATAACATGCAAGCAATGATTTTTTTAAGTTTAAGTGAACACAAGTACAAAAAATTGTGATATTAGTTATTTCAAGGAAAATAGTTTGTAATCTTTCCAAACTCATGAAGAAATGTTTTTTTAGCTAGTTCATTTTCCGTTTAGTGGATTGTAATTTTCATATAATCAATTCTTGCACTGGATATAAATTCGAATGGCAACCTGATTAAAAGTTCTACACTGTGATTTTTAAGGTATTATGTTTTCTTATTCCTACAACTCAAATTAACAAGAAAATACTATAATAATTGAAAGAGAAAAGGGAGCCTCATACTGATAGGAGGAAAATTCACTTATATAGAGTAGTTGTACACACACGACGGGACCAACTATGGATGATAGGCACCGTTCATCATGTTTCTTATGTCGCAAGATTCTTGTGTACAAAAATTGAACTTGTTTGAAGGCTTCTTACCAATGCTGCGCGTGGTGCCAATGTTTATATAATTGAAAAGCCATTTATTTTGTTACCACTGGGAAAATGATCAAGAAGCATCCAAACAACATGATTTTTCATACACAGAGATAATATGGCATGTAAATCAGTGTGAACAGTGCTGATTGGCCATAATGGATCCCATCATGTGTACAACTACTCTATATGAGGAAATCATTTCATATAAGGTTCCCTTTACTCTAATTAAAAAGAAACTCATTATGTTCTATTGCAAATAATAATAATTTTTTTGTTTCAGTTCAGGTTATAAAGAGAATGATTCAGCATAGAATAACTTTTTTTTCTTCTCATGTCATACAGAGATGCTGACAATTTTAGTTCTGGAAAAAGAAAAAAAGTTGGTCTAAAAGACATTTTGTCTAGAAGACCATAGATTTAAAAGCTACGTATCTAGGGTCTTGATTTGATTTTTTCCCCCCATTCTCCAATATAGATCCGACTCTTCTTCCACGATTGACAAAAGTATAGTTCTGACTCTTCTTCCACGTTTGACCAAAAACATAAGCCCTCCTCTCTTGCTTCATATCCTGACTTAATCCAGAATGCTGAATTGTAAGATTTATCCATTTACCATTGCTCTTTCAGGTTAACAGCAATGCCCGTTTGCTGTTATCATTTTTATTTAATACCATATTTTAGAATTAGAACTCAAGTATTTTACAATAAAGTTTTTCAGAGCACTGTCTTGTTGGCTGCCTTTTCCTCGTGATGAATATATAATTGTTGCCATGTTATGTATTCAAATTGCAATTTTGTTACTGTGTTAGAATAGTTGATATCCATTAAATTAACAGTTCATTCAACTTTGATTGCTCTTTAATGTTTCATTTACAAATTCTTCAGATTGTATTGGTTCAGCTTTTAATTCCAAAGGAATGATGCAATGCCCAAATTGTCGAAATATTGAGAAAGGCAAATGGCTTTATTCAAATGGTTCTCGCTCACCGCCAGAGCTTAGCTTTGATGAGTGGGCGCATGATGAAGATCTCTATGATCTTAGTTACTCAGAAATGGTATGAATCTCTGTGATTATTGATTTTTTATTCATTGAAGGATCAGGTTTAATAAGTTTTGCTCTTTTTGTTAGTTGGACAAGATATTTTGTCTTCAGCAATAGTAGGTTTAGCTTCTTGTGTTTAAGGGCAGAAGACCACTTTTCTCATGTCTTTCTTCTGTTTATCCCATTGTTCATTTTGGTGCTTTTATCATCTAGTTAAGGAAGTTCTTCATGTCAGTTTTTGTACATAATTTATTTATTCTATTTCATTAGCTAGCCATTTTGCTTGAGCTGTTGGATCATAGAAGAATTGACCAAACTGTATAATGGGACGTACTGAATGTGTCTTGCCATCATGAATTAGTGCCATGCCCATGGAAACTTGGTGTAAAGGAAAAACTTGCCTTTAATGGCGGTAGAGGAAGACCTATCTTACTAGCCATTAAGTCCAAGATCGCAGTTTTGAGAACAAGCATTCGGAACTCCCCTAGACTAGGACAAATTTTAGATGAAGATGGAAGATTACAAAATTGCATTGCAGTAAGGACCATATTCATCCTTGAGTCAAAATTTTAACTGATAGTGATGACACTTGTTTCATATATTTTTTCGGGTGATACAACCAACATGATTGTTTTACTTTTGCTTTGGGAAAAGAAAGAAAAGGGAAAAGTTGGATAAGAGCATCTGTAGTCGTTTGCTAAATTGTCGAAAATATCGCTGCAGTCGTTTGCTAAATATGCATATTTTGCATATTTAACTAGAGTAGATTGCTATAAATGAGAGAGGATTTGAGAAATATGCATAATTTAAAGGACGAAACTTCATGTTGCGTTGCTAAAAAAAAAATATTTTTAAATCGTCGGACGCAACTTCAAGTTGCGTTGCTCAATAAAAATTTATTTTTTACAAAGCAAAAAAGCTGGAAAAATTAAAAAACCCTCGGACGCAACATGATATTGCGTCCCTCTTCACCGCAATCCTCGGACGCAACTTCATGTTGCGTCCGTTGGGTTTATTTTAAAAAAAAAAATAATGAATTACCTATTTGAAGTATCTACTGAAGTATCTATTCTAAATCTATTCTAAAGCAAAAAATGGCAAAGAAAAAGTATGCATGTGAGTTCTTTGAGCTTTTGTCCTTAATTGAATTACTGTTGAAACTACTTTTGAAACTTTTGGGTTTTTTCCTGTATCAAGCTATTTTCATACTTGTGGGACGCAACATGATGTTGCGTCCTAGGGCCCCCGAAATGCCGGACACAACTTCATGTTGCGTCTGGCAAATTTTTTTATTTTTTTATTTTTTTATTTTTTCTCCTCCGACGCAATGTGAACTTGCGTCGCTCAATTAAAAAATATATTTTTCCCTCCGACGCAACATCGAGTTTCGTCTGATCTGGATTTTCATTATTTTAATTTAAATTAGTAAAAAATAGCCTTCGACGCCTGCAGCAAACTTGACAAATGCTATATGCATTTATCCATTTATGCATATTTTGCACAATGACGACTCTGGATGCTCTAAGAGCCAAAAATAAGCGGCTTGTTTAACCACACAAAATTTTGTGAGGTAAATGTGCAAGATAGTTGTATCAGGTTTTGCTTTTTCCAGTACTATGATAAATGCATGCATTTCTACTATTATAACTAGAATTAGTTTGAAGCCAACCTTCATCATGCATGTGAAGCCAACTTTTAAATCACAGCTGTTCATGACAAAGTTTTTAGATGAGTAGATTTAAGGCTTTCAATGAGTAGGTTCTCCTTAATGTCTAACATACCAATTTGAGTTTCTGATTTGAAAATCCAAGAGAAACCAATTTTCTTTCAAAATGAAATTAGATCAATATAATTAATTATTTTTCTATAAATTACTCAACCACCACTTCTGCAATACAAATGAGAAATATGAGTTACTTTTTCATGTCTTATATGTGAATATTCTCTTATACATGCACATGGCTATTTATCACTAAGCGCAGGCACATGAGAGCCACACCCTGATACTCTCCTGATACTCTTTATGCTTTTGCAGTCATTTGGAGTCCATTGGTGTCCATTCAGTAGAATAGCCAGGGTTCCGTCAACTTTTCAGTAAGCTCAATTTTCCTACAGCAAATTTCTGGTTATTATGCTTATACACTTTTGGTGTATGCTTATTAATTGCCAGTTTTAAATATTCCAATCTATTAAATGGGTCAAGGCTGTATTTTTTAACATAACAATCAAGCCCTTATCTCCTACTTCCAGAGTTCTCTATGGATGCATGTTTCTTAGATCATAACCATTTTAAGTTTCCTTGGTAGAACTTATATATGGACTGTGTATGCTTATACATGGTCGTGGGTTTCTTCACTTTTGATACGGGCATTATCTGAACTGTTTATAACCAAGATTTTGCATTATTAGGTTTAAATCTTTAACTCTGGAGATTCTTATTCCTTGTATTTATTTGGGAAAACCGCCTACAGCCCCCCCCAACTATTGCCGCTCGTCCAACTGCCCCCCCGACTTTAGTGCTCGTCCGTCACCCCCCCGATCTATCTAACTCGTCCAAAAACCCCCCAATCTAATCTCCGTTAGCCGAAATCCCCATAGCCGTTAAAAGCCGTAACAGTCAACGGTAGCCAACCGTTAACTGTCCAGTCATCGTCCGACGTGGCAGTTGTATGAATTTGCAGTTGTATGATTTTTTTTCTAAATTAATCAGATAGAAAATGCTTCAATTTGGTGCTTAAGGATGCCTTAATCGATTAAAAATCCATAAAAAATGTGAGAGAATGCTTTTCGCAAAATCAATTTTCCCTAAAAAATAACAGAATCTGAGAGAATCTTGAGAATGTTTGTCTGATATGGTGAAATCGTCTAAATTGTGTGTTACAGAGGATCGAGATCTAGAGGTGGTAGTTCGGGATCATCTAGCATCAACGAAACAAAATTTGCTCCAGTCGATATCCGTTGTCGATGCAACAATACAGCTGTGGTACGCAACCATAAATGAAACTATTTGGAGTAGTTGTTTGTAGTCACATAACACAACATAACATAACTTAAAAAAGACAGCATAACATCCAAATAATGTCAACATAACATCCAAATACTAAAACCAACATAACATCCAAATAATGTCACATAACACAACATAACACAACATAACATCCAACTTAAAAAGACAACATAACACAACATAACATTCAAATAATGTCACATAACACAACATAACTTAAACATCCAGATCCAAACCACATTTGACATAAAAAAGACATTGCATATAATGACACAACATAACTTAAACCTCCAACATCCAAAGCTGCATAGTTCTTGAAAAATCCCTGCAAATTACAAATAACAAATCAAGACAACAATTTAGAATAAAACTTAGTAAAGCTGAAATATAATGATTCACCTAGAGGTCTTGTGATGGGGGATAAGAAAGAACTTGTGAGACCGAAAATGATCCTCTTGAACTGCCTTCACTTGACTGAAATTGACAGAAGAAATATAATTAAATGAAGAGAAATGATCGAATAGATAAATGAATTTATAAAAATTTACCTCAAGTCTGGACCTTTGACATTTTCGCACGTTATGGCCGGTTTGACGACATCGGCTACAATGCAAAATTCGGCCATGTTTAGTCAATTTTCCTTTCTTCTTTGGAGACTCGGTTGAATGCTTAATCCTATGAAATTTTTTCGATCTTCCTGGCAGATTCCTAACTTCGGGTGGGATTACCCGCGCCTCACTTGACTTTTTCCAGAACTTGAAACCACTAATAGGGGATATATTGTTCTTGTATGTATCTCGCCATCTACTAGTCAAGAAGTAATCACTAACGTATTCCGCAACATTCATCCTCCTATCCATTATAACACGCATCGCATGGCAACACGGAATCCCAGTTAAGTCCTACCTTCGACATGTACAAGTGTGTTGCGTTGTGCTTACTATGACCGAATTTCCAGAATCATCAACTTCAAATCGACCATATGAACTAGGGTAAGAAACGCAATACCCGGCTTTCTTTTGTGATTCCCGTAATGAATCAGCAACCTTCAGACTGTGTTTCCCAGTGTGTTCCTCTGCTATTGAGCATCTTTTGTCTATACGTTGCATTGTTTGTCTTCGAATCATCTCTAACATACCATTGGACGTGTTCTAGCATAAAGAATGCTCCTATTGAAAGATTCTGCCATGTTATTGTGCACATCACCGCAACAACTATGCGTCTTAAAGAATGCTCGGCACCAATGATGCGGATTCGTCTTCATTAAATCCTCAAACGCAGCGTTGTTGAATTTCTTGAAAGCCTCACAATTCTCTTCATACTCTGCGTTGTTGTAGCTTTGCGCAAGTTTCCAAAAGAAAGCCTTCAGAGATTTTGCACTATGATTCTTTTTGAGATTTGCATATATATGCCGCGCACACATCCGGTGCTCAACTTGAGGCAACTCTTGTTCAACTGCATTCAATAGACCCAAAAAATATAGGATTTGTTAGTGGGCTTTTGTCAATCTATAGGCAATACTACATAAAAAGAACTCAATTTATGACACTTGCAGTACAAAATCAGATGTATTTACACTTGTAGTACAGTTAAAGCAATTAAAAAGAACTAAATTTATGACACTTGCAGTACATATAGGATTTGTTTGAAGGCGATTCTTTGGTAACTATCTACAAGGTTCGGGCATTTTCAAACCACATTGCAATGTTGGTCTGAAATTAGATATTAGTAGTGCATGCTCAGTAAGTTCTGGAGCTAAAAACTTATAGTATCTATTTTTCGTAATAGCATCATAAATTTGTTTTAACTTTAAACACGCCAGAAGAATCTAAGGGTTGAACAATACCTACTAAATTGGCATTCTTCCTTTCCATTCTATTCAGTTGGTACCCAATTTTCAGCTGATTCTTTCTGACATTGCTTACATTATCAAATGCCACACTGCCTCACAACTGTCTATTACAAGCACTGCATGTGGTTGAATTCCAAAAACAGAGCAAAAGAAGACCAACAATGCATATGCTTGTAATGGACGGTTGTTATTGCATCTCAAAGTATCATAAGCACCCATAATAAAAGTATCTGTTCTGTAATTAAAGAGCAAACTTCAAAATCATTCATCCATAGAACAATTGCATCATTTTATAGCATATATAAATATATTACATCCAACTAAATGGATACTTCATAGAATCTAAAGATACGCAAACATGACTGCAATAGAATTTTATCGATATCCATATATCTTAGAAGCCAGCTTCCACACCTTAAAATAATAAAAGCATATATTATGTGGTTATATAATGCAAAAATTAATTAAAATGGTTCTCTGCAGTTTATGCTTTGAGTGTACACTGTACAGTGGCAACAATTAAGGTGTCTAATATATAAGTTATTGTATTCTTATTACCCAATAAAAATGATAGACTGGTTAGAAACTTGTACTAATATGTATTATGACCATTTTTATGCCTATATGAATGCTCAAGTGGTAAGAGAATAGGAAATATTACATATTTCATGAAATGGAAGCATTGATTTGTATTATCAATAGAGTAAAATATGGATAGGGTGATGATACATTTTCATATTTCATGAAATAAAAGCATTGAACTGTAATATCAGTAGAGTACGACATGGATAGAGTATGATACATTTAGAATAGTTAGAATATGCAACAAATACTCACAAGCAGTAAAGAATGAAGACTAAAATGTGCTAGTAAAAAATGAAGTGCATTGCATTCTATGTGGTGTGCTCATTGAGAGCTTACTAGCAGATAGTTTCTAGGTGGAAAAATCCATAAAAGTTTGATATATTCACAATGAAGTAAAAAATACAGAAGATAGCAAGAAACCAAACTGTCAAGTAAAAGTGGAGAAAGAAGTTAAACTAGCGATAGACGAATTGGCATATATTTATATGCAACACTAATCCAAGGAGCTCCAATTGTTTCCGTACTTATTGTTTATCTGAAATAATTGTTACACCGGTGCTATCCCCGAGGTGCAAATCGGTCTTCAACTTGCAGAGAAACCAAAACCAGTTATCTATATTCTCAACTTGTACCGTCGCCCACGCGATGGGATATATTTGGTTGTTTGCATCCCTACCAATAGCAACTAAAAGTTGGCCTTTCATTGCACTTTTGAAGAAGCAACCATCCAACCCAATGATTGGTCGACAATTCCGCATCCATGCATCTCGAAGAGCGTCAAAACACACATACATTCTGAAAAATACTTCTTTTCCTTCCTCGCTAGGTGTGGTTTGAAGTTCAATAGTTGAGCCTGGATTAGACCTGTTATTTTCAAAAATTAAACATTAATACATGAAAACTACAATCAATAATTAAAAAATGATGGACTCAAAAATTTACGTTTGAAGTTCGAACTCATAATCTCGAAGTCTTGAAAACTGCAAATCATATTCAGCTTGGATGCTCTGTAGTGCCAACCTCTTTGCTTTCTGGCACTTGTTGAGTGTGGTGATCAATTTGTATTTTTTCTTTATTTGATCTTGTATTTCCTTCGACTTCAAATCAGGTTTCATCCTTATTTCATCCTTAAACTTTCTTGCAATCACTCCAATTCTCAATAATTTACACTGACCATTTGCCTCACATGTATGATTGTCAATATAAGTCTTCACCAACCACTTTTGTGTTGGTTCATCAAATGAACAATACACACGCCAAGGACAATGCTCACTTTGAAAACATTTCGCGCCAATAGCATCTTTGTCCCACCTATTAAAACCCACATTTCTCCCTTCGTCCATTACCAAATCCACCACAGCGTCTTTAAATTTCGATCCACCGTTGAAAATTTGCTTCAAATACAACTTCAAGCCTCTTCTTCTAGATGACATGTTTCGTTCACAACCCCGGTCTAAACATTCATCCTCGGATGCAAGAGGTGTATCTGGACATTCATCACTGTCATACTCCTCATCCTCCAACATACTTGGATCAGGTTCAAAATCTTCATCACTTTCCTCATTCCCACTATCTTCATTGTTATCATTCTCACCGTCTATATCATTCGCACTGTCTGTATTTTCCTCATTCTCATCATCATCGGCTTCACCGGAATCCTCAACATAAACGTCAATCTCCTTCGTCCAATTAGCAGCCAAACACATCTTCCGAAAATTATCAGAAACATCTTTCCATAACGGTTTCCTATCTTCTATTTCTTCAAATGGTAGCTTGTACCAAATTTTTCGAACATCGTCTTCCACGTTTGAATATACACCAGTGAAAAAATTATCAGAAAACAATACAAACGTCTTAAATTGTCCACCCACATAATTCAGTTTCTGGTTTTCCTCAGCAAATTTCCCACCACTGTGACAATTTACTATAATTCTTAAAACATCACTGCAAGTACATTTACAAATGCAAGTATTAGACGTTTATTACCATATTATTCAAATCTAACCCTATTACCACAAATTTTCGAATCTGTAAAAAATCCTAACCCTAAGACTATTACTTTCGAATCTGTAAAAAATCGGAAGAAATTATTTTCGAATCTCTAACACTATTATTTTCACATTTGTTATGGATTTTTAATTGATTTTCATCCTTGAGCACCAAATTGAAGCATTTTCCTGATTAATTTCCTCCAAATTCATACAACTGCAAAACCCTAGATTCAGAAAAAAATCCCAAAATCATTACCTCGATTCCATGGCTTTCTCAGTATGATTTCGCCGTCGTCCCCGGTCGCCGCCGTTGCATAATCTCTGTCCGTCGTCTCCACCCTCGCAGGCTCCTCCGTCGCAATCTCCTCCGTCACAAGATCCGCCGTCGCAAGCTCCACTCGCAGAGGAGGCCGAGAGAGCAGATCGAGAGATGATTTTCCTTTCCCTTTCTTGCTGTTCTCCTCGCTTGCTGTTCTCCTCTAATAAAACGAAGTCCTTTTCTCCTCTCTTATTGTTCTCCTAGTCGCAGATGATTTTCCTTTCTTGCTGTTCTCCTCTAATAAAACGACGTCCGAGACTGATTTTTTTAAAATCAAAACGGCTGAGTTGGCACGATTTCGCCACGTCGGATGATGATTGGACAGTTAACGGTTGACTACCATTGACTGTTACGGCTTTTAACGGCTATGGGGATTTCAGCTAACGGAGATTAGATTTGGGGGGGGGGGGGGGGGTTGGACGAGTTAGAAAGATCGGGGGGTGACGGACGAGCACTAAAGTCAGGGGGGCAGTTGGATGAGCGGCAATAGTTGGGGGGGCTGTAGGCGGTTTTCCCTATTTATTTCGACTTGTATGTCCCATATGTTCTTGGAAGATCGGAAGCAATTATTAGTTCAGGAAGTAATACGAATCAGATGTTTTTTTAAAAGTCTTCGAACTTCGGATTGTGTTTGGCACACTTTCTTTAACACAAACTTTTCAAGCAGCCCCGTGGACATATATGGTTTCGAGAAGCAAAACTTGGCCATAATTTATCTTGCAGTTAGTATTTTTAGAAGTACTGGCAAAACTAAGTCAGCAGTTGGAAAATTGGGTGAATGAATGCTGGACTGAAGTTGGTGGGAATAGTTGTGTCTTGTGTGTAGCTAGAGAATTAGAGAATTGAGATAAACTTGCTTTGGCAGATAAAATGGGTCACTTCTATGATTTCTATGATTTTATTTGGTGGAAAATATATCATGTTAATGGATATGCTTGGAGAAACCAATTTAACATTTTTGCTTTTGAATGGGTAGTTTAGTCATCGAAATTCATGAGAGGAACTGGTCACTGGTATGAATTATGTTGTGATAATTAACTTGTTAGTGGATGATGAAAACTTTAGGATTGCAGAATAAATTATTAGAAAATTTTGGGGAATTTAAAGGGAAGGGTACCTTGATTTGACCCGAGCATCATAGATATTATGATCAAAGCATCACTACGGTTCTTTTTTCTTCTTCTTTATATACGTAAACAAGTTACTGTTTTTCTTTCTCACCACCATCTGCTACATCATCTTCTCCACTCCTTGTATGCTCTTTAATGGCGGCTTTCCTCTGTAAGTTATTTTGTTTCTCACCTCTTCCAACCAGTTCCCAGCTCTCGTAGTCAAAGTAGCAATAGCAAGCGGTAGCCGTATCAGCCCAGTCACTCAGCTATAGCCCCGGCCAGGCTATGTGAAAGAGCAGCAGCGGGGTGGGCTTCCAAAGGGGGCTATATCTGATAGACCAATACAAAGGGGTTCAGGGGGGAGGCGACATTCTCCACTTTTTTTGGATCGAATAGACAACATTTTTTTTTTCGTTTTTTGATATCTCTGAAATAGTGAATCTTTTTTTTCGGAATTGGGTAGGGGAACCCCGAGTAAAACAAATTTCTTATTTTAATGAGGGGGAGGCAAAAGAAAATGAGAAAACAAACGGAGAGAAAGAAGAGGAAAATGAACGAATCGCAATATCAGAAGCTTGGGATACTTTTATATTTACTCAAGCAAAAAGTGGTTCAATGTTAGTAACCCAATCTTTTCTTAGAAAATATGTTATATTACCCTTATTGATAATAGTGAAAAATATTGGTCATATGCTATTGTTGCAATTCCCTGAGTGGTAGAAACAGAAACCAATGTCCTTATCCTCAAGTTTCCACCTTATATTCTCCACCTCAGTGCCTTGTTTCATTTCATACTCGTCTCCACTTTGCACCTTATTTCCTCCACCTCTATATCGTCTTCATTCACTACAAATTTCTTCACTTATGCTCTTCCATTTACCTTATCCTGCTTCTTCTACCAATAACAGCTATAGGAAAGGATCCTTGAAATTTACTACACCAATGACATTCACGATTTCACTGCATATGCGGTAATGCCAACGATTTTTGCATCAGCTTTCTAATAGAAGAGTTTAAGAAGGTAGAACATCCTATCGAGTAGGTATGCATAGATTATTACATTGGCTTTCAAGAAGTCAAACTACTTTGACGAGATTGTAGTTTAAACTATCAGGTATCAGCCTAGCAACCTTAAATTTTAGTGGCCAATCTTCCATTGCCTTTTATATATAAGCCGATATGGCTGATATATCCTCCCAAAAATCAGTTTTAGGGGTTGGGCTTTACCAGATATCGTTTTCCAATTTTTGAGCCAGTGCTGTTGATATACAGAGCAAAATTTGATATATCAGCCACTATTATGGAATTATAGGTTTTCATATTTAAAATTATTGTTCACTGCGGTAGTTATTGTGAAAATACTTCCACTTTCAAATTTTTGTATTCGGTAACTTAACATTTAAGTTATGACCCCTTCGGTAGAAGATTACAAAAAACTACACATTGCTGTTTGTATGTGTAATTAGTGTGAACTAATTGCCTATAATACAAAATATAAACAATTTTGTCATCGATATGCTTATTTGTCATGTAATTCACCATGGTTAATCTTTAATATTTATTTTAGATGTTTCCTTAATACTTTTTTGCATGTGATTTCTTGTCAATTATTATATTTGGATTGTAACTGTATGGTTTGATTAGCTAGATTTTATTTGTGTGTGTGTGGGTGTGTGTGTGTGTGTGTATAGCTATAATCTAGTGAGAACTCCTTTGGTGAGAACCACGTGAGAACTTTTTTAGGGGACATTACTTGAAAAATCTAAACCGTTCATTTTGTTCTACATGTCTAAATTAGTCTGAGGATAGAAGATCAAATTATTTGATATTTGTTTGCCCATGCATAGAAGTGTTGCAAATTGAATAGCTGAATATTGTTGTTTGTAATAATGACATGTTGCATGGGCAAATTACTTTCAAATGATTTGATTTTACATTTCTAGACTAATTTAGTCATTCTAATCAATGTCAACGGTTCGATTCATTCATGTGATGACTATGCAAGGAGTTCTCACGAAGCTTATCATGAGAACGGTTCTCACCGGATCGCCTTCCTATATATATATATTAGAGCTTTCCCAAGGTGGGAGAGCGCGCGATGGATGGTCCAATAAACATTGAAACCGTTCATCTTGTTGTAAATACCCAACTGATTCTAAACAAGTGAGATCAAGTCATTCAAACTTCGTTAGCCCTCTCATCATGTCATTATAAAAAATAAAGATATTTCATACATACATTTCCTTAACATTTTCACAAGGTCAAATGGATTTCAAATTACTTGATTCCGCATACATAGACAATTTTAAGCATTTATAAAAAAATGAACGGTCGATCAGTCGTAGGGTGTCTCCATAATGAAGGAGAACCTTGAAAGCTCCCACCTTATCGGAAGTTCAGAGCCCTCTTGAAGATCTCCTTATATATACACACACACGTATATATATAGGTAAGTCTGCAAGAGAGCATTGTGCCTTCAAGGTCTTAGAGAGTACTGATGGAGAACCCATTGATACAAACCCCCTATCAGAAATCTGAACCATTCATTTTGTTCTACAATCCTAACATTTCCCGAGGATGTGAAATCAAGTTAGTTAACATTCATTTGCCCATCCATCATGTTGTTAAAAAAACAAAGATTTTTTGAGCCAAACAATGTTGTAAAGTTGTAAAACATAAACAAATGAACTTTAAATTACTTGATTTACACACTTATCTTAGGCATGTAAAACAAGATGAACAATTCAGATTTCTCATTGGGAATTTGTATCAACAAGTGATTTATACGCAAAATTAGGGACAAAAATGAGAAAATAACATATTTAGGCTTGCTAACAAAGGGATAGGAAAACAAAAGATTTGAATATAATTAGGTGTCTTAAGAGCGAGAATTCAAGAATTTTAGTAAAAGATGAGGAAATTAAGGAAAGATGGCGAAGTTACTTTGAGCAGTTATTAAATGAAAAGGTTATGGACAACTTACTATAGAAGAATCGAGGGAGAGTCGAAAGCATATGTTTTTCTTTAGAATTAGGATCTCAGATGTTCGAAATGCTCTGGTAATGATGAAAATAGGAAACACTTTAGGACCAGATGGGATACTCATTAAAGTTTGGAAGTGTCCTGGGGATGTAGAAGTTGATTGGCTAACAAGATTATTTAATGAGATTCTGAGGAACAAGAAGATGCCCAATGAATAGAGGAAGAGTATTTTAGTATCTATATAAAAAAATAAAAGAGAGAGAAAAAATTGCTCAAACTACCGAAGGATTAAATTAATGGGCCAACAATGAAACTTTGGGAGTGTTCGAACATAGACTGAGACTAGAAATAATTGTGTATGAGAATTAGTTTGGATTTATGCCTGGGAGGTCAACAATGGAAGAATTTATGTACTGATAAAACTTATGAAAAAATATAAGGACAATAAAATAGATCTACATATGGTGTTTATGGATCATGAAAACATATGATAAAGTCCCTAGAGATATATTATGGTGGGTGTTAATTAATAAAAGAGTAACTATTTGTATATTGTGGTGATTAAGGATATATATGAAAGGGCAATGACCACAAATATGACAACCACAGGAGAGAGTGGTGAATTTCCAATTACAGTAGGTTTACACCAAGGTCCGGCTTTAAGCCCCTACCTATTTGCTTTGGTTATGGATGAATTAACACGAGGAATACAAGATGAGGTGCCTTGATATATGCTTTTTGCCAATAATGTCGTCTTAGTAGACGAGAGTAGCACAAGAATCAATGCTAAATTAGAATTATAGATATAAACTTTGGAAGCTAGAGGCTTTAAAATAAACAGAACTAAATAAAGTATATGGAGTGTAATTTTAGTGATATTCGGAGCACAAATGAGGAAGTAGTGAAGTTTGATGGTCAAGAGATACGTAAGAGAGATCATTCCGATATTTAGGTTCGATTATATAAAGTGATAAGGAAATTCCTAAAGATGTTACATATAGGATCTCAGCAGGGTGACTTAAGTGGAGAGGTGCTAGTAGTGCTTTGTGTGACAAACGTATATCTTCGAAGTTGAAGGAAAAAATTTATAGGACGGCTGTTAGACCAGCAATGATGTAGGGAACAGAGTGTTTGGCCACAAAGAAACAACATGCCCAAAAAATGAGTGTAGCAGAGATTAGGATACTAAGATGGATGTGTGGTAAAACCAGGAAGGATAGAATTAGAAATGGGTATATACGAGACATGGTGAATGTATCATCTATCCAAGATAAATTAAGATTCACCGTGGTTTGGACATGTCACACGTAGACCTAGTAGTGCCTCCGTTAGAAAGATTGATTTGATAAGTATTGAGGATTGAGTTAGTGGTAGAGGAAGACCAAAACATGGTTAGAAACGGTGAGAAAAGATGATAGCTTGTGGCCTTACAGAAGAAATTGCGCTAAACCAAGCATAATGGAAAACTAGGATTAATGTTGCCGACCCCAACTGGTTGGGAAAAAATGCTTTGTTGTTGTTGTTGGTTTGTATTAGCGAGTGCTAACGGAGTGCTCACAAATGTGGTGATCCCTTGAACAGTTGAACGTCACCCTATATATATGGAGAAATGATCTGAACTGTTCACATTAATTAGAATGACTGAATTGGTCTGGAAATGCAAAATCTCATACGAAGTTCACTTGTCCATCATGTCATTATTAAAAAAAAGATATCCGGTGTTATAAATTTTAACGTTATAATGCATGGACAAACAATTTTCAAATGACATGATGTCCCGTCCTTAGACTAATTAGACATGTAGATCAAAATGGACAATAATGATCTTTCAACTAAAATCCCAAAATAAAGTTCACGTGGTGAGACTCACCAAAGGGGAGTTCTCACTGAATCATAGCCATACATAATAGATATAGGAGGTGCTCATGTATGACCCTACCTCTCCCCTTATTTTGAGGCCTCATATATGAGCCGATTGATAAGAAACCCTAATGAAAAATCTGAACCGTTTATCTTGTTCTACATGTCCAAGATAGCCTACGGGTGTAAAATAAAGTTATTTGAAGTTCATTTGTCTACATTTTACAACGTAACAAAATTGTATGACAAAAATTTCTTTATTTTTCTAATGACATAATGGATGGGAAAATGAATGTGAAAATACTTGATTTTACACCCTTAGGCCATCGCAGGCATATAAGATGAACATTTCAAATCTTTCATGTGGGGATCATATCAATCACATATGAGGCCTCAATATAAGATGAAAAAAGGGGCTCACTCTGATATACAATATGAAAAAATGTCTCCCAATACAATTCTGTTATCAGCCAAAAAGAATTATAGTTGACAGAAAGAATGATCCTTGAAAGCATGCTGGTTAGCAAGCACGATAAACGAACTTATATGCAGTTTATGCCCCTACTCGCTGTTGTCTCTATGTATGTAGTGTTGCTCCTGGGGGGGGGGGGGGGGGGGGGCTGACGGCACAAGCAAGTTTATAAAACATGTGTACTACATAAGGTCCAAATACCAAACCTAAACCCTATTGGTTACGGGTTTCGGGTTTGGGTCATGCTTGAACAAATTGGTTTTCAGTTGGAAATATTATTAAGCTTGTACTTTATGAAGAATGTTTATGCATATGATAAAATAGGGATACAGGAATCTGTAGTCTTTACCAAAAGCTAGGGCACATCAATCTCAACGGATAAGTTAAATATGATAAATCTTATTTATTTATAAATGAGAACCAAATATTTTGTTAGAAGTTCACACCTTCAAGCAATTAATAACCATTTTGGTGACAGAAGTTTGATAATCAAAATATCCAAATTTTTGGGCATGCTCGGTTTTGTATTCTAGCAAAATTATAAGTTCTGAAAATCACATTATAAGTTCCATGCATATTTGAACTTAATTGTGTCAAAAAAGTGTAAAAATTTATTGAAAATTGAAACTTGCACCTAGATTAGTGACAAAAGAGCACCCACACCGATATGATCCTAGCAAGGATATGTTAACCTCTGGAGAGTACCCATCCTTCCAAGGTGGTATATGACCAATTGGTGAATGCAATAAGTTCCAACAACTGCACTGGACACACGCAAATTTTAACATTTGGGCAGGTAGCAAGTTTAAACTTTTGCAACCCTTTTACATTACTTTAGGTTGTAGCCTTAATTTCAACCATCCACTTGCATTGCATTTTGGTTGGTGTGAGTGCATGCACTGCATCCTTAAGCTAGTTGTGCGGCCGAGTTACAATATTTCAGCCTTAGTTGCAGCCATCCACTTCCATTGAATTTTGGTCGCGAGTGCATGCAGTGCAATTGCAACTGTATGGAGCCAACCACCCATTTGATGTAATAATATTATGTTTTTGCAACTGTGTTTAGTATATAGTAAAGGATTAATGAAAGGGTTAAGGTGGGGTCAGGTTTAGTGCGTGTTCAGGGTGTGCCCATATTCTGTAGTCACAACCTGCTCGGAAACGGATAGAAGATTTTCAATACCTGCCTATTAAGGTTGGAGAGGTCGTTCAATTTAACCTTTTAATCCGTCTGAGTTTGGACGAGTTCAAGTAAAACCCACCTCCTTGGCTGTTCCACACTCCATGAATTGATTGGTTGATGTTCTGTTTGCAGGGAAGATGAATCCTCTCTGGCATTTGCTTGTAAATTGTTGATATTCTTGTTTTGATTCAATGGTATGGGTGTGGTCATGGACTTCTTGCCTTAACCATGTATCAAATCATATTCTTATTATGCAGTTCAAGATCACTTAGTTTATCATGGGAACGCAGATACATAGGCAGCTGATGCATGCCCGTACTTGGCTTACCTCCAACCATTTCAAACCTCATCATCCTCTAACCCTCACATTTCTTATGAGATCCCTCTTGATAATTGGAATCAGACCACTGGAACTCCTGAGCTCCAGATTAATCCGTACTTCCTATCTAACGGTCATACTAGTGGTTCTTCTCCAGCAATTATTTAGGTGTGAGGTTTTATTCTGATGGCCTAGGAAGGGCCACTTCTTTTGTCTATCCCTTTCTTCGGGTAAAAGTGATACTATAAGCAATTGATCTAGAGCACTATGTACTATTTGAGAATATTCTACATAGATTCCGTCAGTCAAGTTAGCCCTCACTGACTATAATAGATATCCACTTTACCGAAATATAGATTGAACAGTTGTTTCTTTAATTATGTTAATTTGTTAATGTAGATTCCTAAATTTTTACTCCGAGGGATGTTTCTCCTTGGTTTTCTCTTCGTATATTTTTTATATAAAAAAAATCTTCATTTTAGATAGTTCTCCATAATAATTCTTCAGTTCTTCATTAGCATGAAATAGTTGTATCTTCTCCTTAATTTGTTTTTGTTTATATTGAGTATTTTTTTTTTATATACTATATATATATCTATTCTACTACATAACAACAATTTTGAATAGAAGTGCATCACACATCAGTTAAATATTGATGCTTTTTCTTTTAGGTTTTTTTTAGATATTACCCCCCGTGAAATTTAGGTATTTCTAGATAACCCCCAACAAACTTTGTAATTCTATATAACCTCAAACAAAATATTAAGTTACTTCAAAAATCCCCCAAAACCTAAAATATTATTTTTAATATCTAAACTACCCCTCTTTCATCTTCCTAATTAAAACACTCTTGTTCAACCCAAAATTTCCCTCATTTCCTCTCCCCCTTCTCCTTTTGAGTAGCCTGGTTAATGTCAATATTTTTTCTTTTTTTTTCAAAACTATAAATAAAGTTTTAAAATATTAAAGATATTAATTTTCTCAAATTTGTGAATAAATTTGTAACTTATTGGATTTGACGGATCGAGATTAAGGATAAAGTTGATCCGAAAGGAAATTAGTAATCTATCAATGAGAGAGTAAAGTGAAAGGGGAGGGGGTGTGGTGGTGGAGGAATTTAGAACGAATTTTATTAGAATTTGTTGGCTATGTTAGCGAGATGAGGGACACATGTAGAGATGATATATTTAAGGATTCAAGTGAATGAGAAGAAGGGAAGGTGATTAAGACATAAGTAAGCATAATGGAAGGAGAAGGCAGGAAGGAAGGAGGAGAAATGGAAAATGAGGTGGAATTTGGTTTGAATATGAGTGTTTAAGTTGTGAAGATGGAAGAGAGGGGTGGTGTGGGCATTCCAAAAATGTATTGTTAAGTTTCCAGGGATTTTTGAAGTGACTTAATATTTTGTTGGGGGTTTTATAGAATTACAAAGTTTGTTGGGGGTTATAAAGAAATACATATCTTTTGTGGGGGTAATATCTAAAGAACCCTTTTTTTTATTGATCTTTCTTCCACCAACGAAGCTCTGAAATAGCCTGCATCTAATACAAGCTCAATAGTAGGATGATCTTTCAATCCCTGATTTACACATTCTTCGAATCCCACTTTTCAATTTCTAGACTTGTCTTCACAACCTCTTCTTTTTCACATCTCCAGGTGCTCTGCTCATCCTAGCCGTGCACGTGTACCAAAATCTATTTTCTTATCTATGATGAACCTCAAATTTCACAGTCATGCTCACCTGAAAGCAAGAATGTCTTTTACATAGTAGTAAGTACTATTTCGTCAGCAGTTCCCTCTTGACTGAATTTTGAAACATCTAAATTGATGGTATTTAACATTTCTTTTATACATCAAATATCTGAAATTGTGTTTGTATGATGGTTTCCCCGTTTGCGACAGTTGCATTATGTTTCATTTTCCACATACCTTACATCCCACATTTCCTCGTATCCAGGAATACTATAATCTGATCTCCTATAAACTAGTGATTCAAGGCACTGGTTTATATGGGAAATCCTATAAACCATTATTGATATGATTTCCACTTCAACATTTAAGTGACCTGTGGCTTAGGTGTCTCCTAAGAATCGATAAACCAAGTATTCAGCTATCCCGTACATTAAATGAAATCATGATGGCATTAAGAAAAGCATATTTTTTGTCTGAGTGTTGCACAATAATGCAAGTTACTTTTTTTCATTCTCTTGTTCAAACAAAATTGAAAATTGTTAACTAATTTTGGTATTGGTTTGATATGGTTCTCTCAGATATGGCTCTAGACTTGCTGGCTCATTTGTGTCTGCGTCGATTCCCCCATACACTGTTAGTGTTCAACCTCACTACCAACACCACAATTCTCTCTTTGTGGGCCCACGTCGACCAGTTGCTACAAGTGGGTTGCCTCCAGTAGGTCCAACTCCTATTTCCCTACCTGATCAGACAAGATATTACTTATTCCCGCCCACGACAACTTCATCTAGCAGAAGGCTCCAAGATACAGAAAGTGCGGGATCATGGCAAACAGACCCATATGCTCCATTTCCGTTACTGCCTGTTGAAAGGCAATCAGCTCTGTGGGGCCCACATCCTCATTCCAGTAGTTCATCAGAATCCAGATTTTGGCATCGCAATGGTTCTTCAGAGCGGCCGACATCCCAAGGGAGAATGGAGGCCTCATCTTATCAGCCACCTCATGCCCATGCCATCAGTCGAACAAGGCCTTTTATCTGAAAGGTATAAAAACCCGGAATGCTTTGGCTCGGTTAAAGGTTTGTATAAAGAAATGAAGATTTTTTTTTATAAAGGCTGGGTTTATTTGGTGCTAAAACTGGGAACAATCTTTTGATGGTAATCTGGCCAAAAACAGATTTTGGTGGTTAATAACTTGATGTAATCTGAATGAGCCATTGAAGTTATGGCTGAGGAATGCTGCAGGCGCCTCTTCATAAATAGAGGTGAACCGAACATATTGGGGATATAAAATGTTTGTCCCCTTTGGAAGAATTATGGTTTAAATAACCCACATTTTTTTTTTTGCGTGGATTTTATGGCTCAATTGATTCTATAGCATGGTTTGAACTTATAAATCAAAAGATAATTTCGATAAAATATCTGTTAGATTTTTATCTTTATTTTATATATGCATCAAATAAAAATTATTGGTTTTCTTTATGTTTTAATCAAGATCTTGATGCATGGCATATAATTTTTCAAGCATCATATGCTACTAGTGTTACCCTGTGCAAATTGCACATACTAAAATAATTTTAAGGGACTAATAGAACTTAGAAAAAGTGTAAGAGAATTAGAAGAAATTATCTCTTTAAAAGTATAATTAGTGAATTTTAACCTTAAAAATATGCACCGGTCTTCATGTACATCCTGCAAGACCCTGACCAACCCCATCTCTACTGATATTTGAAAGCACAAGGCAGAGTGAACTTTAGCAACAAAGATCATTTTAAGAATATAAATAAGTACATCCATCAACATACCAAGCATTTTTTAAGATGTATAATATATAATGCAGGCTTGGAGGCAATATACTTTTTAAAAATCTAGCAATGGGGATAAAAAGTGCTAAAAAAGATAACGGTACAGCCCATTTAAAATAGTCTTTTAGTCTGCCATCTTGGATACTTTGTAAGTGCTCTTAACGACAAATATCAAGAGTCTTCCATCAATATCCTTTTAAGAAGCACTTGCCGTAATAGGTGCACTCACAGACGAACTTCAACCAATGTTAACTACCGAACACATCTCTATAAAAAAAAATCGACAGATTTGCAAGTAACACATACCCGAAGGGCTCTTCCCTATTGAATTTTAGCTACTAATTCCATACATACAATAAGTACCTCCTATGCTAAAAGGGAAAATTAATGAATAGTCTTCATAGTCTGAAAGAAACTATCAAAATCTTTATTGTTATACTCCTCAAAAATTTGAATGTGTGTACATCAACATGAGATGTGTAGCCTCGCACACAAACTGTCCCTCATTTTCATCTCATTTTTAGTTGTTATCACAAATCCACAACAATTACTATGCACCTGCAATTCGGGAAGGAAAAGTAAACTATATACATTTGCACGTGTTAATAATCTCGAACTCACCTTAGTTTTGGGAATGATCTTGACAGCGAAAGTCTGCCCCTTGTACACCCCCTTCATCGTCGTCGCAAAACATGTACTCCCAAAATGGCTCCTCCCCACCTCCTTCCCTAGCTCATATTTATTCCCGAAATTCTTCTCAAATCCAAACCTCTTATCCACCTCCCTTCCCCTCCTCCCTCTTCCCCAGCCCCACCCCCTCCACCACCACCTTCTCCATCTCCCCTTCCTCCATCTCCTTTGCCGCCGCCTTCCTCCCATGCCGGAGATGGCGGGGAAAACCCCACCCTCGCCCATGCTGCCATCGTCATTATGTTGGCCGCGCTTAACCCTGCCACAGGGAACGGGCTGGGCCAACTGTACCCGGTGTGGTGTAGGTGGCAGAGGTTGGGGGTGGCGAAGGTGGTGGAGCAGGCGAAAAAATTTAGGTTTATCTAGGAGAGAGCGCGGCGTGGCGTGCGGCGTAAGTGGGCAGCAAGCAGCATGAGGTAGTAACTAGAAGCAGCTGGGGGCGTGTATGACATGACTTAGGTGGGATTTGGATTTTGAGAGTGAGACGAAAAGATCGGGCGAGAGGATTTGGGGTTTTTGTTAAGTTTTTTTATCATTTATAAAAACTTGCGGACTGCACGGGTTAATTTAAATGGAAAAATTCTATTTTTGCTCTTCTTTTCCTATTTCAAAATAGAGGAACAGAAAATATGGTTGACCAATTAGTATAATATGAATAGCAGATGATGTATGTTATTAGGAAGCAATTGAGAGGATTTAGAACTGCAGTTACTGTCGACATCTAAAGATTTTAGTGGATTAGGCAAAAAGAAAATCTAGAGATGTAGTAGTTTCTTTGTTTTATCTCATTATCATGTCTAAACGAGCAACCAGAACAGTGATGTGCCATGTCATTGCCTCAGTTTATATTCTTCTTTTGTGTGCGATATTTCAATTTAAAACCGTTCAACTAATTAATTATCACATTCAGAGCATCCAAGTTTAGTTAGGTAAATAGTTTACATGACAAGGAGAAAAAGAAACAAAGTACAATTTGTATAATAAGGAGTTAGTTGATTATTAATGGAGAAAATTAAAAATTTGCTCCATATTTTAGGACTGATTCTTTGACCCTTTAATAGAAAACTAGTGTTAGACCGCTACAAATTGCACAATCTAAATTAATTTTGAGAGACTCGTAAAATTATATATAAATCCAAAAAACCGTGAGAATTGAGAAAAATTTATGAATATCATTTTTACCGTAATTACTGAAATCTTCATTATCATCCTCGTACAAGCAAATGGTTTAGAGAATCACTATCAAACTATAATGTTATCAAACTGAATATTACTAAAGCTAAAAAATACATGCAATGAAAAGATGTAGTATATTCAACTAATTTATGTTAACAGGTATATTATAATATCATTAACATTCAGTAGATAAGTTATACATTATAAATCATATATTATAGCACAAGTTAGGGTAAAGATGATAGACTAAGAAAATGATATTAAAATAATTATATGAATTATGTTCGCTTAAAAATCTAATTCTAAGTTGGAAGATGGGGGTGGGTTTGAGAAGAGACGGGAGATTTTGTGAGATTGAGAAAGTGGAAGAGGAAGAGAATGTGTTTGAGGAATTGTAGTTTTTATTTTGTTTTGATTTTTTAATAAAATCTTGTGTAGTTCATGTGATTGTTAAATAAGAATTCCTACTTCAAAATCGTGTGTAGCTTTCATTTCTCTATTTCAAAATAGAGAAAGAAGAGATGAGGTACATTCTCTCTCTTAGAGCATCCACAGTCGTTTTCTATTTTTTTCATTTTCCCATATTATAGCAAACGGTGCGCTGCACTCGTTTGCTATAATTGCCATTTTTTCCATTCGTCTCAAATTTGTTTCTCAAATTTGAGAAACGAAAGTAAGAATTCTCAAATATAGGAGACGGGGAATCATATACCGTCCGAAGGATATAATAATTTTTTAATCGTATCAGACGGACGATCATATACCGTCTCTACTATTTTATTAATTTTTTTTTTCTAAATGGTCGGACGGGGAATGATACCTCGGACGGGGTATCAAACCCCGTCTCTCCCTGTTTTTTTATTTGTTTTCTTTTTTTTTTTTTTTTTATAAAACGAACGCTCAGGATTGAGCGATAGGAAAAAAACAAAAAAAAAAAAAAAAAAAAAAAAAAAAAAAAAAAGTGGGACGGGAACACATACCCCGTCCGGGGTATGATGCCCCGTCCACCTTTTATGGTGTGTAATTAATGCTGTGCAGGTGTTTGTATGATTAGTTTTAGGATTAGTTAGTATATTAATAGGTTTAGTTAGTTTTATATTATTTAATTTAATTAATTAATATAGTTTAATAGTTAATAAGTAATTAACTTTCTTTAATTTATTGGAAACGATCGGACGGGGTATGATACCCCGTCTCTCTAAAAAATAGAAAAAATATAGCAAACGACGACTGCAGCGAACGATCGTATTTGCTATTACTGTAGCTGCCATATTATACCAAATGAGAAAAACGACTGTGGATGCTCTTATTAGCATTATAAATAGATATAATTATATCTTGTATGGATAGTAATGCGAATGATTTGAATTCATATAATATTCTAGCGTCTGATTCTTAGAAAGCCACATCCGTCGGGTTTGGTAAGAAATATAGGATCTAAGATATATATAATAGTAGTGATTTACTAGGTAGACCTACTAAGTATGAAATCAGATTACATATATACTTTCTATTCAGATTATTCGATCTATACAATATAAAAACAAATTATCAGGTTTCTCCTCTTCAATGATCTAGATCCAACATGAAATTAGATCTATTTTAAATCCATGGCAACAAAATAAGCTAAACAGATCAGACTGCAATTGTCCAACCTACCTCTAGACAGTCAGATAATTCCTTGCATACCTCTATATACTCAAATAATACCTTTAATGGGCAAATTGGACTTCACTCACATCATATTGCTTCACCTACACTACACTACCCACCAATCAATGACATTCCTCAAACTCTTAAGTGTTCAATGATTTACATACTGCCACTATAAGATGTACTTCAGGCAACCAACACAAATCCACAGAAGTTCACAGCACACAAATAATGGAGGAGAATGATATAGGGTGAATGACGTGACCCCATCTGGACCACCAGATCTTCTCAGGCTTCGCTCTCTTGTGTTATTGAGTTAAACAAGTCAAACGAGCTTCGGTACAGTCAAGCCCACAAGCAAACGGGTCCTACCCGGCCCGTTAGGGTCTCAGGCCCCTTTACCCCTTCCTATAAATACCATACCCCCTCCTCCTTGCCCAAGGTAATAAATCTTTCCCCACTTGAACCCTAGCTACTATTGTTTTTTCAGTGACTGATTAGATCGTCGGAGGACCTGTCGCCGGGACTTCTCCCGGTGTTTCTAGGCAGTGTGCAGGTACGCAAGACCAAGCCGGGCCTCCGGCCTCTACCTCACCCCTACTACCCCCAAGCTGATCCTTCAGCCGAGGATCGGGCCCACCTCAGTACCGCATCTTCCACTATACAAATTACAAGAACTCACACATGTTGCCCCCACACCCTAAAATCAAATAGCATCAGGTTGGTACCGTCTGTGGGAAACCGAAAGGTACTATCGCCAGTCCGAGCCCGACCAAGGGACATCGTCTCAAGTCCGATCTCTTCCATGGCTCCGAAAGCTAGAAGGTCCATCACAATGACACGACATCCGAACGCTCCACATCTCAGCCACGCGGATGCCCAGGGTTCCAACCAACCACAGGTCGACGGCGCAGGTGGTCAAGGGGCGGGTGTTTCTCGTTCAAGCGCGACCGATTTGCAGCGCATCATCCTGAACCGACAGGCCAGCCAGACGAGGGGAGAGGCAGCTTCCAATGCTGTCTCGAACCATTGCAGACAGCTGTCCTCAGAGCGCAATCCAGGATGCAGCCGCTCATCCCGTGGACCTCCGCCCCTGCAGGACCCGGTGGGGCAAGTCCCAGTCACGAGGGTCGAGTTCCAAAACATTCGGAACGAAGTCCTCCGGGCTATCCGAGGCGAACCTGGGACCAAAGCCCACAACGACTCCGACCCTCGGTCAGGAGCAAGGTGCGGCGAATCCCGTGGATTGGCCCGACACGTGGAGCAAGAAGTCGCCATCCTCCGACGCCTGCAGGAGATGGAGAACCGCCTCGCCCATCTCGGCGAGGGCGGTCCGATGCCGGGCCATGGTCATAGGCCGACCCGACCCCCATTCTCCCCTCAAATCATGGAAGCCGAGATCCCCTGAAATTTCATGCCTCCCCAATTCGAGACATATAACGGTGAGGGTGATCCCACTGATCACATGGAAGGGTTTAAAACCCTCATGATGATTCACAGCGTTGCGAACCCCCTTCTTTGCCGCGCCTTTCTGGCCACCCTGCGCGGTTCGGCTCGGGAATGGTTCTCGAAACTCACCTCTAGCTCTGTCTTCTCGTTCAACCAATTGGAAGCGAACTTTCTAGCCTATTTCGTAACAAGCAGGAAGGTCGAGAAAACGAGCGCTTCCCTTCTGGACCTCAAACAGAAGGAGGGGGAGTCACTCCGCGAATTTGTTCGGAGGTTCACAGTCGAGGCAAAGGCCGTCTCCGCACTTGATGCGGGCGTCGCTTCAGCCACTTTCCGACACAACGCTCGGCACACCCAGCTCAAGGCATCCCTGGCCAAAAAACCACCAACCGACTTCCCCGACCTGCTCAACAAGGTCGAGAAGTACATTTGGGCGGAGGAGGCCCTAAACCCGAAGGGCACCAAAGAGTCCACGACCAGGGGAAAGCAAAAGGCAGATGACGCCGAGCCCATCAAGAAAGTCGTGAAAGAGGTAGCCAATGTTAAAAGAATCCCTCCGGTCCCCCGATTTGAGAGATACACACCACTGACCCTGAACGTATCGGCGATCCTTATGAAGATCGAGGATAAAGGGCTCATCCGACTCCCTCCTCGACCAAGCAACAACAAGAAGCAGGACCAGAGGTTCTACTGCCCCTTTCACCGAGACAATGGGCACGAGACAGACAACTGTCGAGCCCTTAAATACGAGATCGAGGCCCTCATCCAGCGAGGGCACTTAAGGGAGTTCACCAGGGATAATCTGAGGGATAGAAGGAATCTGAGGAACCCGAGGCCTTTGCCTCCTCCTCGAAAGATCAACCGGCAACCCGAACGAGACCCCAAGCCCGAGGAGGTCGGGGGGCAGGCCATCCTACACTGCATCCATGGTGGGCCCATGGGAGGGGAATCCAACACCTCCTGCAAGGCCTTCGTCCGGGAGATTAACTCCGTTCGGGACCACCCATCCCCCCAGGTTCAGCAACGACCGGTATCCTTTTTCGGAGAAGATCTGGAGGAAGTCTGGCTCCCACACTGTGACGCCCTCATCATCAGCCCCGTCATGGCAAATTTTTGAAGTCTGTCGAATCCTCGTGGACAACGGGAGCTAAGTCAACATCCTCTTCTTGGAGGCATTTGAGAACTTCAAGCTCCCTCGAAATAAGCTAAAACTGGCTGGGTACACCCTGCACGAGTTCTCGGGCGTCTCAGTGCAAATTGAAGGAATCGTAACGCTAAACGTAACAGCCAGCACAACCCCTATCACACGGATCGAATCGATGGACTTTATGGTGGTCAACGTCAAGGCAGCATACAATGCCATCCTCCGCCAACCCGACCTCTACTCATTCCAAGACGTTCCCTCGGCATACCACTTGAAGCTAAAATTCCTACCTCGGGGTTGGCGTCGTTAAAGGGAATCAGGAGTCTGCACGATCGTGCTACATGACTGCGGACGGAGGCGGGGTGTACCCCCTCAACGCTGTCGAGCTTCCACCTAAAAGAAGCCAGCCTGAGTCAGAACCTGCTGACGAATTGGAAGAAATCTCATTCGAAGCAGAAGATAAGTCAATGTGGTTCCGTGTGAATCACGCCCTTTCCACCGATCTGAAGCCAGAGCTGATTAATTGAATTCGTCGCAATATCGACCTTTTCGCTTGGACCCCATCTGACATGCCCGGAATTTCCAAAAATCTAATCATGCACAGGCTGAGCGTCGCCCCGGGTTCCAAGCCGATCCAACAGAAATGCCGCAAGTTCGCCCTGGAGAGGCAACATGCAGTAAGGGCGGAGGTGGACAAGTTGTTATCCGCCCAGTTTATTTAAGAGGTCAGTTACCCCGAGTGGCTGGATAATGTCGTAATGGTGAAGAAGGCCAGCGCAAGTTGAAGAATTTGCATAGACTTCACGGACCTCAACAGGTCGTGCCCCAAAGATCCTTTACCTCTCCCGAGCATCGACACTCTGGTCAATGCAATGTCAGGTCACGAGCTCCTAACCTTCATGGACGCCTTTTCAGGCTATAATCAGATCCGGATGTTCCCTCTAGATATGCCAAAACGTCCTTTGTTACCGATCAGGGCCTCTAGTGTTACCGGGTCATGCCCTTCGAACTCAAAAATGCCGGGGCCACCTACCAGCGGCTTGTCAATCGAGTCTTTAAAGATCAGATCGGTCGGAACATGGAGGTATACATCGAAGACATGCTCGTCAAGAGCCGACGAGGGCAGGACCATGTCACCGACCTTGAGGAAGCTTTTGGCATCCTTTGGTCTCACAACATGAGGCTCAATCCTGCCAAATGTGCCTTCGGCGTCTCTTCGAGGAAATTCCTAGGGTTCGTCGTTAGCCAGCGCGGCATAGAGGCCATTTCCAAGAAGATCCAGGCCATAATCGACATGGCCCCTCCTAGAAACGTTAAGGAGGTTCAGCGGCTCACGGGAAGACTGGCGGCCATCGGCTGCTTCCTCTCCAAGTCTGGAGAGAAGTCCCTCCCTTTCTTCAAGGCCCTGTGAGGGGCAAAAGGCTTTGAGTGGGGCGAGCCCCAGCAACAGGCCTTCGACCAGTTAAAGCTCTACCTCGCCAACTCCCCACTTCTAAACAAACCTGAACCGTGCGAACCCCTTCAGCTATACTTATCTGCCTCGGAAAGCGCACTCAGTGTTGTGCTCGTCCAAGAAGAATACGGCATTCAGAAGCCTCTCTACTATGTAAGCAAAGTCTTTCTCTCGGCCGAGACGAGATACGCCAAGATGGAAAAGGTGGCATACGCCCTGGTGATGGCCGCACGAAAGCTCCGCCCCTATAGGCCCACTCGATCCAGGTTCTTATAGACTAGCCCCTGAAGACCGTTCTCCACAAGCCTGAAAGTTCCGACTACTTAGTCAAGTGGTCGATCGAGCTAAGTCAGTATGACATCAGCTACCAGCCCCGAATAGCCATCAAGGGCCAGGCCCTCACCGAATTCATTACAAAGTGCACATCTCCGAGCCGTGCGACACTCATGATGCAGATCCAATCTGGGAGGTGTATGTTGATGGCTTGTCCTGCGAAGTAGGAAGCGCGCGGGCATCATCCTCAAAGGCCCCGACCACTTCATCCTCCAGTATTCCCTTCACCTAAACTTTCCAGCCTCTAATAACGAGGCAGAATACGAAGCTATGATTGCAGGGCTCACCCTGGCACATAAGGCAGAGGCCAGACAGCTCAGGGCATTTTGCGACTCCCAGCTTGTGGTCAACCGAATCACCGGGGAGTATGAGACTCGTGACGCTCGGATGGTCCGATACTTGCTGTGGTCCAGCGGCTCTTGACATCCTTTGACTTCTCCTCAATGGAGCGGATCCCCAGGGAGGAAAATGCCTAGGCTGACTCCTTGTCTAAACTCGCCTCATCGTCATTTGAAGGGCTCGACAGCACCGTCCTAATCGAAGTTCTCCTCAGTCCTAGCATCGACCTCCCCGAAATCCTCTGCCTCGCCACCGAACCACGACCGAATGACTGGATGACTCCCATCAAGAAGTTTTTGGCCGAGAGCGAGCTCCCTCAAGATCGGGCCGAGGCTAGAAGGACCCAGGCCCGTTTAGAAAGGTTCGTTATAATCAACGGGACACTCTTCAAGCGCTCATACACAATGGCGGATGGAAGACCCCTCCTTCGCTGCTTGACCCCCGATGAGGCCGAATACGCGCTGAGAGAACTGCACGAGGGAATCGATGGATGTCACATGGGGAGCAGGTCGCCCGCCAGAAAAGCCCTAAATTATGTGTACTACTGGACAACCATGTTACAAGAAGCCTATGACCTCGTCAAAAGGTGTGGTCCTTGCCAAAGATTCTCTCCGGTAGAAAGGCTTCCACAATCCAGCCTCCGCTCCCTGGCAAGTCCGACCCCATTTGCTATGTAGGGGATGGACTTGGTCGGCCCTTTTTCAAAAGCAACGAGCCAAAAAAAGTTTCTCGTGGTGGCCATCGATTACTTCACCAAATGGATCGAGGTAGAACCCCTGGCCACGATCACAGAGCACCAAACTCGGTAATTCTTCTAGAAGAACATAATCTATCGATTCGGCATCCCACAGATACTGATAACAGACAACGCCACAACGGGACCCAATTTGCAGGCCAGAACTTTCGGAAGTTCTGCAAAGACATCGGCGTCTAGCAGCGCTTCTCATCAATATGTCACCCTCAATCAAACGGTCAGACCGAGAACGCGAACCGTCAAATCCTTGACGGCCTTAAAAGGTGGTTGGATAATTCATCAAAGGGGTTATGGGTCAACGAGTTGCCAAGCGTACTCTGGGCGCACCGGACGACGAAGAGAATCCCTACGGGTGAGTCATCGTTCAACCTAACCTACGGTACAGAGGTGGTTATCCCCCTGGAGATCGGGCTCCCTTCGCCCAGGATCATGGCCCTTCGACGAAGAGAACAACTCAACGGGCCTCAGAGCTAACTTGGATCTAGTAGAAGAGGTCAGGGGAAAATCCATCATCAGGAGAAGCATATACCAACAACGGATCGAGAAGTTTTACAACAAGAAGGTCCGCCCAACCGATATCAAGCTAGGTGACCTCGTGCTCAGAAAGCTTGCAGTATCCGAACCCGGCAAAAAGAGAAAATTGGCCCCTAACTGGGAGGTTCCGTATAAGGTCTCCGAAGTAGTACGCCTCGGTACGTACCGACTTACAAACCTGGGGGGCAAGGTCATAAAGAGGCCCTGGAATGCAGAGTACCTCATCAAGTTCCTCGAAAGGAATAACTAGATTACTTTTGTAAACAGAAACTCTTGTAATCGGCACCACGTGCCACTACTTTTTCTGTAAATAAAAAGTGTAATCTTGTTTCTTTCCTTCTATTGTTTGTTTTTTCAAGCTCAAAGGGTTAGGCGCTCGGCCATGACCCTAAACTACACCCTAACTCTTCTACCGAGCACGGGAGCTCGACACTCGGGATTGACCTCGAGCCATACCCCAGATTTTTCAAGCTCAAGGAGTTAGGCGCTCGGCCATGACCCCGAACTATACCCTAACTCTTCTACAGAGCACGGAAGTTCGACACTCGAGATTGACCTCGAGCCATACCCCAGCTTTTTCAAGCTCAAGGGGTTAGGCGCTCGACCATGACCCCGAACTATACCCTAACTCTTCCACAGAGCACAAGAGCTCAACACTCGGAATTGACCTCGATCCATACCCCAGCTTTTTCAAGCTCAAGGGGCTAGGCGCTCGGCCATGACCCCGAACTATACCCTAACTCTTCTACAGAGCATGGGAGCTCGACACACGGCATTAACCTTGAGCCATACCCGGGCTTTCTCAAGCTTCAAGAGCTAGGCACTCGGCAATGACCACGGGCGATACCCCCACTTTTTCCGTTAAACAGGGATTCGATACTTGGCATGCGCTGTGCACAGCATCCTTAATACTTGCAAAATAAGGAAACAGAAAAAAAGGGGGAGGAGAATCAACTTTTATTTCATCACAAACACCTTGAATGGCCACAGTACAATAAGAACTACTACAACCATTCTGCTAAACTCGACCTAAGTGCTTCTCGTGGGGCCTTTTCGGCTAACACGGACTGTCTCAAGCCCCACGGAGCGAGTCTGTCCTCCTGCGTGTTCAACCGACATCGCTAGTGAAGACGTTCTGGCAACAGAGCTCTGCGCGTCGGCGGGCCTCGCCATCTCTAGATAAAGGGTTGGCGAGGAACCTAAGGCAGAAGGGCCTCCTCCCCCGAACTGGCCAAATCGGGACCGGCCCGTGCCCAACATGACTTTCAGCCTCTGAATCTCCAGCTCCTTCTCTACCAAGATCTCACGAAGAATGGACTCAGAGGTCGATCGCCTGGTGGAGGCATCCGACATTGACCAGTTCGTCTCAGCACTCCCCCAGTCTCGATCGATTATCGCCTTCTTTAGGCGTGCAGCCTCTAAACTGAGCTCCTTGGACTTGTTCATAAAATAGCTTACCGCGGCTTCTCGATCGCGGGCCTGCTTGCGATAGCGGATTAAGACACTCTCTTTGGACTCTAGCCTATTTCGAAGCCGCCGGACCTCGGCGGAACTGAGGCCAGCGCCGAGGGCGTTCATCTAGCAAAAATGGGGGAAACAACAATTCACTAAAAAAAGCTCGCCAAAAATAACAAGTCACAGAGAATCGGCCAAAAACTTGTTTATATAAATTCCAAAATTGAGTTACAAAAAGCGGTGGTCAGTCCGTGTTAGGCAAATACAAAAGAAAAGGAAGTATTTATTCTAAACTACCTCTGAGAGGGGATCTGCACCTCTTCAACAACCGCCGCATCCCCCGCCTCCTTCTCCAAGTGGGGGTCCCTTGGCGCCTCTTCTCCCTCGCCACCCGGGGTTAACGGATGCGCGAGAGGCACCCCTCCGTAATGGAGATGGTCGACTTTGGCCTCGGGGTAAAGGAGCATAAAGGGCTCCTTCGCCCTATCGTACACCTTGTATTGGGCATTCATCAGTTCCTCCGAGGCCGCCATCGACAGCTCATCATAATCAAGTTGGGCCTTCGCCCGACCCCCCTCTAATTCACGGAGGTGCTGGTCCTGTTGAGAAGCAAGCTCGGCTTAGAAGGACTGGGCTGCCCCCTGAGCTGTCGTCAGCTCGTCCCTCAACTCCTTCGCAACTCGAAGGTACCGATAGGCATTCCGCTTCTCAGTATGGATCTCTTTCTCCAGACACCTCTTCATCTGTGCCCCGGTCATCAGCGCATGGTCGAGGAGACAAGAGTCATAAATAAAATATATAAAGGCCAAAAAGAGAACAGACAACTAACCGGCACTTACCACTGCTTGGGCTTGAGCCCACTTCATGTAGGCCATCTTCGTCATCTCGGTAGCCAAGGCGACTGATCGCAGGCCGTGGCAAGTTTATTGGCCACCTCGATCGCGATTGGCCCCTCGGTCAGCGTGTCTCCCTCCTTGACAGCCCAATCCGGGGCGAACGGCTTTAGGCCCCTCTTGCCCACCATCTGTTGGGCGTTGGGACGAACAGCAGGGGTCCCAACCTTCAGGACCTCGGTAACCTTACGGCTACTGGAGCTCGGTCCCGACTCTTTCGCCTCTCTGGACGAGTGGCTTTTCTTCGACTTCTTCAAGGGCGGCTCCGAAGAAGCCTGCGCCGCCCCCGGGGTGGACCCCGCTACCGACGCTGCCCTGTCGGGTCTCTTTTTCTAGGTCAGCACCAGAAGGGCCTTCCTCGCCTCGATCTTTGATGGCTCCATCGCTGCGGAGAAAAAGAGAATGTTAACATGAAAGCAGAAAATTAAACAAGAATGAAACAAAAATATACAAGGGTCGGCTGGGATCAGTCCGGCTCGAGCTAGGTGTAAATTTGTAACGCGCGGCCAACCGATAATGTGCCCCTCGACAATTCTGTCCACATCAGCCCACTCCGCCTCCGACAAGTCCCTCCGCCTCAGGGGTTTGTGGTTCGGCTTGGAATTTCCCAAGACCGTTGGAATTTCCCAAGGTACCTCGCTCCCGACTACGAAATACTTCTCCTTCCATCCCTTTATGAAATCCGGATGACCATGCATTACCCTCTTGTGAGGGCGAGACGACATGTAGAATATGCCCTCCATATCTCCGAGCGACTCACCCCTAAGACAACACGAAAGTACTTTAGCTTCAGCAGGACCCTCTTCTCCTGGCACTTCAGAATGAAGCAGACCAAATGCTTCCACGAATTGGGGCCGTACTGCATCGGGCATAGCTCCCCCCACCTCAGAACCCTCTCGATGAACGGGTGCAGTGACAACCTTAGTCCCGAGATGAAAGCATCCTCGGAAAACATGCAGAAGCCAGGCGCCAACTAGGTGGTGGGACGGAAACCGGGACTCAGAAGCATCAGTTCGTACTCCCAATGGATGAAGTAACTGGCCCTTATTATGGGCAGAAAATCGGCCTTCAGCACAACTGGACGTTGCCCATCTTAATCTGGAGCCGACCGGACGAAGGCACCTCCACATTGAATTGGACAAGGTTCTCCACATCGTCAGGGTCCTGATCGACCCTGGGTTCCTAAAGTAGGGGACGTCCAGTCCATGCTTTGGTCCGAACTCATCCGGTGTGCTCGGACTATCCGGCAGACGCCACTTCCTCTTCTTCCTACGGATATGAGGCTTCCTCTGCGGAGACGGTGTCGACAAAGAGAGGAGAGGGAGGAGAACTCCCCATCCTTGCCTCCTTCCTTATCTCCCTCTCCCTCGACTCCTTCCTCACGGCCCCCTGTTCGACCCCTTCCTTAACATCTTCTTCCTCAAACTCATCTTCTTCAAGCTCCTCACCCGATGACTCGACCTCCTCCATCTCGCGACTTCGTAGGGGGACCACGTCCAGAACCTGATCATCCGTATCCCAAGATGTGGAATCCGACTGTCCTTCCACTTCCAAAGCTCGGTCATCCAGGTCCCAGGACGTTGAGTCCGACTCACGATCCCCCTCACCCCGATCAGAAGAGCTTGCTTCGAAGCCGGACTGAGAGCATGACATTACGAAAGAAAATACTAACCTGAATACCGTAAACGAAGAGATCACCGTAAAAGTCGTCGCTGGCAGCATAAAGAGAGAAGCTCTTGTTTTTAGAGAGAGAACGCAAAGTGAAGAAATAAGGGAGGAGTGGAAGATTTATAGATTGAAAACGACGCCTCAAATTCCATATAAAAATCCTTACCATCCAATCTTGATCATCAAGATCTAACAGCAATTAGGATTTCAAATGCCTCGATTTCCACCCCCATGACGTCAGCATCACGTGCAAAATCCTGGTTTTTTATCGCCAGCTTTCACAGCAAGCTTTGGGGGTCGACGCTCGGTAGTGATTCTGAGCCACCCTATGGCTTTCACAGCAGGCCTTGGGGCTCGACGCTCGGTAGTGACCTCGAGCCACCCCATTGCTTTCGCAGCAAGCTTTGGGGGTTCGACCCTCGGTAGTGATTCCGAGTCACCCAATAGCTTTCACATCAAGCTTTGGGGGTCGATGCTCGGCAGTGATTCCGAGCCACCCCATGGCTTTCACAGCAAGCTCTGGGGCTCGACGCTCGGTAGTGACCTCGAGCCACCCCATAGCTTTTACAGCAAGTTTGGGGGCTCGACTAGGGTTGGCATTCGGGTCGAACGAGTCGGGCCGGGCCGGACCCGCCCGGGTTGGACGTTGACTTGGGCGGGTTCGAGCCGGTTTGGTGACTTAATCGGGCCGGGCCGAAAGGTGTTTAAGGCGACCCGCCCAACCCGTGAACCCTTTCGGGTCCAACCCGGGTCGGGTCGGATCGACCCGCGGGTTGGCCCGTTTAGATAGATAGGTTTTTTTTAATTTTTTTAACTTAAAATAATAATAATAATAATAATAATAATAATAATAATAATAATAATAATAATAATAATAATAATAATAAACATTAAAAATCGTAATAATAATAATAATAAGATTGAAAATTGTGAAATTGGCAAAAAATATTGAAATATTAGTCATATGAATTTAAGTTATACAAGTTTCATAATTTCTAATAAAATGAAGAATTCAATTCACAAATATATTTTATACACTAACATATTTCTTATATACAATTTTAATTTACTTCAATTTTTCTAATTTAACATAACAAGCAAAGATATAATACAATTTCTAACGTACCGGGCGAGTTGCTCTTACAAGCAAAGCTATTGTTGTTCTTCTTCTTCTTCTTCTTCTTCTTCTTCTTCCGACGAGTTGCTCCCACTTGTGGACGTTGATAATGCTTTCCCTTGTATCCTATCTTCAGCCTTCTGTCAGTCTTCTGTGCAAATGAGCATCTCTAACGTGTCGGGCTTCAAGCGATTCCTGTAATCAGTTAGAACTCTGCCACTTAAAAAAAATGCACTTTCAGAAGCAACTGTAGAGACAGGAGGAGTTAGTAAATCTTTAGCCATAATTGACAGAATACTAAAAGTGTGTTCATGGTCTTTCCACCATTTTAAAATATCTAGTGGAGAAGAAGAAGGCTCAGAATCTTATTGGTTATACCAATTTAATTCATTTGGTTGATTAGTCCTAGGTTTTTTTGATGGAATTTGTGCAAGTAAATTAAATGTTTTATCATCAAATTTACTCTTACCCATACCTTTAGAAGTAGCAGAAGAAGAACTACCTACAGAAGTTGTACTACTAGAAGCAAAACGTCTATCATAATAATCATACAAGTTATTTAATGTAGATTCAAATTGAACTAAAAAAGTAGCGCAATCAATTACTATTTCTACATTTTTCCCAAGTAATGCAAAAAATATTTCAATCAAACTCTTCGTACCTTCTAATTTGATACGAGGATCCATAAAGGTAGCAACACAAATCAACATAGGAGGAGGAAAATAATACTTCAAAAAAAATTTGTATGCAGGTTTTACAATATCACAAACAAAAGTATCATTTAACATTTCGTTAAATGTTTGCATCATGCTAACTAATGAAATAAAAATGTTACTAGAAGTAGATTCATATGTTTTTTAAAATTTTAAAGTTGCGGTTTTAAAAAGTTCTAAAAATTTCAACAAAGATTCGGCATAAAACCAATCGGTGGGAGTCATTTCAAAATTTTGCATATTTTTTTGCGATACAAAAATCATTTACAACTGCTTTATATTCGGTAACAACATGTAGTAAATCAAAAGTAGACCTTCATCGGTGTTTAACATCCTTTGGAAATCTTCTAAAAGGTACATTTGAAAGCCTACACCAATTTTTCCATTCTTGAAATACGCTGGGACTTAATGCAATGAAATGTACACAATTTCTAATTTTAAGTATATATGGATCGGCTATTTTTAATGCATCTTGAACACATAAATTTATAATATGACATGCACATCTAATATGAAAAATATTGTCAGATGGAGGGTTTAATACAGATTTTAAAGTAGTAATTGCCGCATTGTTGTTAGATGCATTATCAAAACTAATACACATAATTTTATCGCGAATATGAAAAACATCACAAATTTCTAAAATACGGTTTGCTATTTCAACGCCACTATGGGGATACGGCAACGCCGCAAGTGATATGATTCTTTTTTGAAGAATCCAATCATTGTCGATCCAATGATATGTTATTCCCATCGTTGAAATATTGTTGACACCCGTCCAACAATCCGAAGTTAAACTAACTCTACAAGTTAAACTCCATAAAATTGCAATCAAAGCGTCCTTCATTTCATTGTACACTTTAAAAAAAGCCGATTTGCAAGTATTTTTTGGAATTCTTCTAAAATGAGGGTTTAAGGCCGTTTGATTAAAATTTTTCAAGTTCCTACTCTCGGGATAGGAAAATGGTAACTCTTCCTTTATGACTAATCGGGTCATTTCCCGACGAATAAGATCGGGATCATAAGGGTGACTATCAACTAGACCGGTCCTAGGGTTGATTTTTTGTTGGCCTTGTAGGTCAGCAAGAAGGCCTTTATGGTTATGTTGGATTTGTCTACTAATTGTACCGGTGCCATCACCCCTCTTAAATTTGTATGCCTTAGAACATTTTTACAAACTTTCAAACCTATACCCGGAGTTTGTTCGTCCGGGATATAATCGTAAAATTTATGCCAATCACTACTTTCTCCTCTACTTTTCCTACTACTACGGGGTTGTGTGGTTTCAGTTGGTTGTTGTTCTTCTTCTAATTGTATGTCACCTACAACCTCGTCGTGTGTACCCCATTGTTGGGTAGGAAGATCATGGTACTCTTGGGCAGGCTCACTAATTAGGACAATTGGTGACCTACGGAAAGAGGAGGAATCTTGCCCACTTTGGCTACGACCGCTACCGCGTGATCTAGACATAATATAGTAATGTATGTAAAAAAAAAAAAATACACAATGTAGGAACGATGAATTATAAAAAAAATCTAAAAAACAAGAGGATTGAGATAGAGAAGATCAAAAAACCAATAATAATTATAACTACAATACAAAAATAAAATAAGGAGAGAGGTATGAAATTTTGATACTGTTCACCGTGGATACGCGTATATAAAAAAATAGTGAAAATTAGAATAGAAGTAGAACTAAAAATAAGCGATTCCGGAATTGAAGAATTGATGAGAGCTTGAAGGAGAATTGACGACTTGATCACTTGGAGTTAGACGAGAGTTGAAGAGTTGAAGACGTCATTGAATTTTGATTACGATACGATCGAAATTTGGTCGTATATATGCCTTGAACACTTGCTTGTTGAATACCTCAATTGTTGAAAATTTCCTTAGAAAAGAGTTATAATAGTAGAGAGAGTAAGAGAGTAAGGTGTGATTTTTTTAATGGGATTTTGGGATGTATTTATAGGCTAAAAATATTAATATAAAAAAAACCCAAAAACAACAAAAACAACGGCAATGAGAGAGCCAAACGGCTCTCTGTTGTACAGTGCCGCCCCAACGACTCCGTTGACCCGCGGGTCAACGGTCGACCCGTGACGGGTCCAACAGCTCGTAACCCGAGGGCCGACCCGCGGGTTGGCGGGCGGGTTGGGCATTTTTAAACGGGTTCGCGGACCGGGTTAGACAGGTTCGATTCGCGTTTTTGACGACCCGGGTTGACCCGTTACTGTTCACGGGTTCGACCCAAACCCGCCAAACAGTTTCACCGGCCGGGTTTAACGAGCGGGTCCCTGGTTGACCCGGCCCACTTGCCATCCCTAGGCTTGATGCTCGGTAGTGATTCTGAGCCACCCCATGGCTTTCACAGCAAGCTTTTGGAGCTCGACGCTCGGCAATGATTCCAAGCCATCTCATGGCTTTCACAGCAAAGCCTTGGGGCTTGACGCTCGGCAGTGACCTCGAGCCACCCCACAACTTTCACAGCAAGCTTTGGGGGTCGACGCTCGGCAGTGATTCCGAACCACCCCATAGCTTTTACAACATGCTTTAGGGGAGCTCGGCGCTCGGCAGTGACCTCAAGCCACCACATAGCTTTTATAGCAATCTTGGGGGCTCGACGCTCGGCAGTGATTCCAAGCCACCCCATAGCTTCCGCAACAAGCTTTGGGGCTCAACGCTCGGCCATGGGCCTCGACATCCGAGTGCATAAGGATCGCCCACCGAAGCTCGACCCTTAAATAGGTCGATCATGAACTCCGACCCAAAAATTTCTGGCTCTCACAGGCTCAGTTCGGCACTCGACGTTCGGCTTCCGACCACCGGTCTTCGGCCCTCGACACCTCTTTCTTTCAAAGAGTCTTCTTCACCCAGCCCCACTTACCACTCCAAGAAGCTGAAAGCCATACTCGCCAAATACACCTCTCCACTCTTCCTACGGAGATAGATTACTCCTTCATGGCTGGTTCACATAAGCCCTCCAGGAATAGGAGCTTCTGATATAGGGTGAATGACATGATCACATCTGGGCCACCAGATCTCCTCAGGCTTCTTTCCCCTGTGATCATCTCTCCTCAAGCTTCTCTCCCCTGTGAGTCAAACAAGTCAAACGAACTTCGGTATAGTCAGGCCCACAAGCAAACGGGTCCTACCCGGCCCGTTAAGGTCCCAGACCCGTTTACTCCTGCCTATAAATACCATACTCCCTCCTTTTTGCCCAAGGTAACAATTTTTCCCCACCTGAACCCTACCTACTGTTGTTTTCTCAGTGACTGATTAGATCGTCAAAGGACCTGTCGCCGGGACTTCTCCCGATATTTCTAGGCAGTGTGCAGGTACGCAAGACCGAATCGAGTCTCAAAGATCCAAGCCTAGCTACTAGATCCGAGTCAGGCCTTCGGCCTCTACCTCACCCATGCTACCCCCGAACCAGTCCTTCGAGGATTGAACTCGCCCCGTTGCCCCCCACACCCCAAAAACAAACAACATCAGAGAACATGCCAAACACCACAAAGTCCACAACACAAAAATAATGGCAAACTTGCGCAAACAGATGAGAAAAAGAAAAAACAAATCTTCGATACAAGTTTAGAATTGGAGTTACCATAGGGTATTAGGTCACTGAAAACGATATGACGTCAAAATGAGCACAAATCTAGTCTAAATAAATCCAGCTTGCACCATAATCTTAATAACAGGGATAGAATTCCAGAAGCAAAATCCTACTGAAAATAAATGTCCGTGGTATACTTTCCATCCCAAAAGCTGTAGTCTTCGTTATTCAGTAGAATTGGATGGATCATCAGCAAGAACCACCATCAGCTTCACCTATAGAAGAGACAATGTCAAGTCTCAATGTTAATCTTATAGCAAAACTAAGGGAATTATCAAAAAATTAGTTATTATAAACAAGATATGTGAGGGAACCAAGACCGTGATGCGCTCCTGCTACGACTGGGACTCTTACGACTGGGACTCTGCTTCTTTGGACACTCGCTCACTCTTTTACTGACAGGCTGAATACAAAGTTCAACCAAGAATAAGAAAACAAACATTTGTGAAAGAACATATTACATTAAAAAAATTCTTGATCTTTAATAAGTTAGATTTCTTATGCACTCTGCCACCACTAGCATGGCAGTTATTCCCTCCCATCGAGTATTTTCATACTCATCTTTTGATAGAACTCAATTACACCATAAAGGCCTTTCACAATTTCTCCAACTTCAACTAGAATGTGGAACTGGTAATCACATGTCCTTTAATAGTAGACAAGAATCAGCCACGGAGACATGCATCAATGCATACAAGATGAAATTTGTGAACCTATCTTGAAACAAAAAGGAGAAACTCAGGAAACACTAGTACAGGTCAGCTAATTTGTAAAGAGTAGGACACAAGGACACGGTAATTATATTTCAGTTCCGCATAAATATAATCCAAGTGTCCTCAACAGTGAACAGTAAAAGCTACATTATCAAAATGAGAGCTGTATTATTAACAAAATAAATTCATAGCTCGAAGAATTAAAAATTATAAGAAACTCAAACAGTCAATACAAAAATAAATGAGTTTACGAGTACAAGATATTTGAAGAAGTGTTGAATTCAACACGTGTTTTGAGATGTGCCCATATTTAAGATGCATAATAAAATTTTGAAGTAGCATAAAATGTAATATAACATGTGCAATAAGTGTGGACATGTGTCTAGGTATTGTCTATGAAGTGCCCACGATTGTTACATGTCTCCCACCATAGAATTGCCGATGCTACAAAGGGAGAAAAGAGTAAACGAAAAATACAATATGTAAATGTCTGTGCCATAAATTCGTTATCCAAATTTGTGATGGCAAGTTTTATAAATTTAATTTCAAAACACATCAAATAAAAGTGGGAATTTTTTGACAATCAAAGACTAGAGTAGCAACTTACAGAAGTTATTGGGGATCTGGATCTTGATCGAGATCTGCAAAAAGTTATCAGAAACAACTGAATTCAATACCCACAAAGTTGCTCTACACAGCTTGACCGAAGTCCTTGCCGCCTCTTCAAGGTAGAGATGGCAAAATAGAATGAAAGAAACAACTTAATATTAAAGCAAAAACAATCCACATATAACTGTTCACTCGAGACTGAATGCCTATAAATAAAACGTTAATCTAGTTTTTTTTTTCGTTTCTAGAGGATTTGAGTAGAATTAGTAGATCTATTTATACCACACGAAATCCATATCCAGACTCCGAGAGCAACTCCTATTGGAACGATGACGCATGAGAAGAGATACCAAGCGAGGCCATTTTCGATATAAAATTCATGGTAATTCCCAGAGCAGTCCATTAATAACAGTGTATCCAATCAAGTTCCTAATATGCAATCCCCTGATCGCCGCAAAAGCCCCCATATCTAGAAAACAGAGAAGTAACTTTCAAAACAATTATTACTCCTAGCTTTAATCATGGGCATTGACTTTGTATGCAAAATATACAAATGGAAAGTTAACACAACAAAAAGAAAGATATGTATAACTAATATCGAGCGAAAGAGAATTTTGTGCAAGGACTAAGACCAGATTTAAGGAGGGGATTAGGTTTTGCCGTCTACATGGGCACAGTAATGGGTATAATGCACAAGCATGGCAGCTATTACAGTTTGGGTGACTCAAACATAATTCAAATTCATAGTGAGGTAGTCTTTAGAACACCTCAATATATGATATTATGTTATCTGGAACTCTCAAAATATATTCATTAGCCTAAAATACTCATCAATAAAACAAAGGATAATGAAGATGAGATCTCGAGACAACAACCTGACAAACTAATTATAAAACTATCTTCATCCAAATATGTATGAAGTTTGTACTGTTGTGTCTAACTGTATTATTTGTAAAAATAGTAAAAAAATATCGTAGATCAAAAATAGTTGTAATATTGGTGTTCAGACCAATGCAAAAACCTAATTGTGACCCATACCCAAAATCTTAGTGCTGGAAAATGAATTGCAATTAAATATATAAATAAAGGATTATCCACCCATAACATGGACAACATGTTAGAACTGGAACATGGACAACATGTTAGAACTGGATGTAATTCCAGTAAACTCAATGAACTTAAAAGAGTCATTCTCATGACATTACAGAAGAAGAATAGGCACTCTAGGTAAACTATGGTGGTACCAATGAAAATTATGAGAAAATAGGTTTAGATAACATAGAACAGAAAATTGTAGCACGGAAAGAGAGAATAAAAGGAAGGCTAAATTTTAAAAAAGTACACAAAGTTTTGGGTCAGTTTAAAAAAAGTAAACAAAAGTTTTTTTTTTAAAAAAGGCCACAATGTTTAAATAAAGTCCACTGGGTTAGTTAGGGTTAGGGTTAGTTCGGGGGGGTTTATTTAAACATCTGCTTAGTGATTAGTTAAGTAATGTTTTTTTAAACACATAAAAGATGAATGTGGTTTTTTTTAAACACAAATGAAAAATGGAAGTGGTTTTTTTAAACCCTACCCTAACCCTACCCCTAACTAATCCAGTGGACTTTATTTAAACATTGTGTCCTTTTCTAAAATTAAAAAAAAAATTATACACTTTTTTTAAACTGGCCCAAATCTTTGTGTACTTTTTTTAAATTTAGCCTAAAAGGAAAGCTAAACTTGAAAACAAAAAGCTAATCAGAGATCTTAAGATAACGAGGAACCCAGGAAAATCCTTTTCCTAACAGATGTAAAAAAGCAAAGAATGCATTATATTGCTATATACAAATTCATGTTCAGCCGAATTTATGAAGCATTCATTTCATCTATGTTTCATCAATATATAAACTATCCTACACCCTTGGGAGTCCAGTATGGCTCAACTAAAGATCAAGTGGTTTCGAGAGCAGCTTTCAAATAGAGAATAATATTGGTAGAAACAATGAACTAATTCTAACAACAAATTCTAGAACAAGTTATGATGATGTAAATGACCCGTGAACAGATATGCCCCCAACCACCTATCCTGTCAGGATGATATCATATAGTTCAACAACACTTTTTGGCTCATTATTAATCAAATATACATTTAGGGAGGACTTCAAGAGAGGCCGGTGCTCCTAATAAGATGGAGCCCAAGGCTCTTCCTCATCATGAAGCCTAAGAAGGATCCAAACCGTTCATTTTGTTAGAAATGAGTAAACTAGTCTAAGAAGTATAAACCTTGTCACGTCCCGCTTTCCAAAAATACGGAATGAGTACATGACATTGGCCCAGCGAATGACTAACGTCACCGATAAACTGTTTATCCGAACAATTCAACAATATAATCAATACAGAACAAATGCGCAGGCAATAATAATAATTTCATGAACAATAATACTGGGAATGAAACAATATAAAATACCCAAATACAATAATAATCCAACGTCTGGAAACAATAATAAAATTCGGGACATATGCCCAATACAATAATAATCCAATCCAAATAATAAGTTTCAATACATTAAGTTGAACGAAATAAATAACAATTAGAAAGAAGTAATCTTCAGAATGTTTGTTCTCCAATTCCAGCAGGCAATTCTCCATCATTACCTGTGAACAATTCATCTAAAAAGAGAAGAAAAATTGTCCTTAGAGCAAGTCCTGTACAGCAAGTAGAGAAAGCAAAGAACAATGGAATATCGATATAACAATGAATCAATAGATCAATAGGATTCAATAACATGGAACAAAAACAATAGTCAATATTATGATAATCGATGCAATGGCTATAAACAATAGTTCAATAATCGATAACAATAATCAATGATCAATAACAATAACGCTTAGTCAATATTCGATATCAATAAAAACAATGATGTACATTATGCAATGTCAATGGTGTGTCAATCTTTAAGTCTATTAATCATTTTAATCCTAACTAATTTACGTACTACTGCATCCCATACTACAGGTTCGATGTATACAATCAATTTCATTTAGACTATAGTGGTAGATTCTATAGATCATGTACTGGGTATGATGACGATTACAATATAACACGGACCATGTACAATTTTTTACATGATGACGATAACAACACGGGCCATGTGTAATTTCTTACACGAAGACGATAACGATAATAACACGGGTCATCATCCGAGTACAGTCCCCATATCATCTACCACTCTAGTCAATCCCTTGAACCCCGACTTGATAATTATTTATCGATGCAACAATACAATATGCAATTTGAGAGACGGGATGAACAATAGTATCAAAAGGATAACATGATGATAACATGGATAGGACGTTTAGAATGGTGACAATAAGACATTAGAATCATGTAATGCAACATACATTCATTAATTCATGCAATAGTACGATAGAGGCATAATTCATCTATTAAAAACTGAAATATAAAATTCTGGACAGCAAGAGTAGTTTGTACAAAAATGCAGTTTTCCGCTTTTTCAGAAATCGAAAACTGAAACCGTCAAAAATTCTGAAAACTAGACTTCCACACGGTTCCAATGCATATTTAAAGTTCAAAATCCGACAATAGTAGCTAGATCAAACACATTGTTCTTTACAGATTTTATGTTCAGGCATAAATTCGACATCATGTTATTATATTTTTAGAATCAGCAAAAACTCGATAATAAATTCAATTAAAAATATTTATTAAACTCTTAAACATGTAAAACAATAATCTGGAAATTTTCAGAGCAAAATTTTAACATTTGATCAGCCTTTTAATCAGTTTAAACATCAAATATACAAAAATCTGGGAATCTGAAAATAAAACACATTTGTAGTAAAACAAGCATAATTTTTGCTGCACAACTCGGATTTCAAAAAATCAAGATGTTTTGAAAACTAAAAATATAAGACTACAATTTTTATTCAGAAAGTTATTCATTTTAAGATCATTTACTGGGTCGAAAATAGCAAACAACATACAGTCAGCAAGCAAGATACAGGATTTAGGGTGTTTTTCATGAAATAAATTAATTAAACATGACAGGTATTGGTTCTTTAGTCAATAAATTATATAATCAGCATGACGGGCGCAATAACAAGATAAATAAAATTAAGAAACATATACATACACAATTCTAACAACATCCATCATCAATCGATCAAACATACAACCTAGCAATTGTCTCTACAATAATTAATCGTGTTATGAGATGCATGAAAGTTTCCTATCCTCAATACTATATGATGTATGCAAGATTCAATATTTTTGGAGTCAAGTGGCATGATGTCAAGAATATTGGAGTTAGCTCGTATAAACCCTCCATAAACCCAACGAAAGAGACGAACAATGTATAATACAATAAACAAGGGATCTACTTGCAAGAGTTTTAACAAAACTTGAAATTGATACAATTAACAATTCAAGAGGACAGTGACTTGCCTTATAAACGGTGAAAACAAATACCAAGAATAACGGGATAAGGATCCTAAAGCAACGAACCACGAACACACATGCAATATACGTGCAAAAGAGAACTCAGCAATAATAGCAACACACAATAGCAATGAGACAGTAGCAGCAAAGAGGACCCTGGCTGCTCGACGTTGGTGGTCGGCGTCGCAGGAGAGCAACGTCGGGGTGAGGAACAGCGACAGCAGCAGCGGGTGTTTGGGTCTTGGCCGTAGTCGATGAGAACAGAGGAGAGGGTTTGTTGTGGCAGCGCTAGGGGCTGGCGATAGGGTCGTTGGAGGTGGCGTCGACGACTGGGAGGTCGACGGAGGGTTGGGCGACGAGGGTGGAGACAGGAAATCGATCAGAGAAGGTCGGAGATGGGTTTGGAGGTTTGGGCGGGAAACAACAGAGAGAACGAGAGGAGAGAGGAGAGAGAACGAGAGGAGAGAGAGAATAAGCAGCTAGGATTTCAATGTGCAACTTTTAGAATTTGTACTAGGGTTGTATTTATAGGGTACAATTAGGATATTGGGTTAATGGTTTAGGATCCAATAATAGCGATTTTGAGTCAAGAACAATAGATATTGGGTTTTAGGGTTCAAATAAGAGATAGATCTAAAACAATAGGCCAGGGTTCAAATAAAAATACCCACAATAAATAAAAGAAATTAGGATAAAAAAGAATAACTCGATCAAGAAGAACGAAGAATTTCATGAACAATTCTAATCAAGAATAATCAAGATAGAAAAATAGGGTACTTTATTTAATTGCAAATAAAAATATTACAAAAGGGAAAAAATTGAAAAAATACAAAAACGGTAGTTACAATCCTACCCACCTTACAAAGAAATTTTGTCCTCGAAATTTAAGCAAGTAGTAGTAGGGTAACCCCGGAGAAGGGGAAAAAACAAGAACTACTCAAAAAGATGAGAAAACGGAAACCTCTTCCGAATCACACTTTCAAGCTCCCAAGTCGACTCACCAGGCGAGTAAGGATTCCAAGCAACACGAACCAACTTGATAACCTTATTCTTCAAAATCTTCTCCCACCGGTCCATAATCGACACTGGATGAATCTCACAAGACAAATCCGGTCGAACCGACAACTCCGAATAGTCAATAACATGGCTATCATCCCAAACATACTTCCTAAGCTAAAAAAACATGAAAGACGTCATGCACTCCGGCAAGAGCTGGCGGCAACGTGAGTATAGGCCACCTTGCCTACTCGCTCTACCACATCAAACGGACCAATGAATCTAGGACTCAACTTGCTCCCACCACCAAAACGAATCACACCCTTCCATGGAGAAACATTGAGGAACATATGGTCACCCACTTCAAACTCTAACGGTCTCCTGTGCATGTCTGTCCATTTTCTGTCTGTTCTGTGCAGCTTGCAAATGCTTCCTGATCTGGGTCACTGCATCAACAGTCTTCGTGATCAATTCTGGTCCCAATAGCTTTCTCTCATTAATGTCATCCTAGCACACTGGTGATCTACACTTCCAACCATACAAGACCTCATATGGAGTTGCTTGAAGACTAGCTTGGTAGCTATTATTGTATAAAAACTCCACCAAGTGTAGATGATCTTCCCAAGATCCTCCAAACTAAAGCACACAGGACCTCCGCATATCCTCCAAGGTCTGAATAGTCCTCTCCGATTGTCCATCTGTCTGTGGATGGAATGCAGTACTGAATTTCAGCTTACTCCCAAGACTATTTTTGAGACTCCCATAATTGAGATTTGAATCTAGTATCTCTATATGGTATAATACTGACAGGAACACCATGCAATCTCACAATCTCCTGCATATACCTCTCTGCAAGGCTCTCTGTAACTGACCAACTCTGAAAGGAATGAAATGAGCACTCTTCGTCAAGCGATCAACCATCACTCAGATGGCATTGTGACCCTTGGAACTTCTAGGCAAAGCAGTCACAAAATCCATAGTGATATTCTCCCACTTCCACTCCGGAATAGGAAGCGATTAAAGTCGTCCAGTAGTCCTCTGATGTTCTGCTTTCACTTGCTAACAGATCAAACACCGAGAAACAAATCTTGCAACATCCCACTTCTTACCTTGTCACCAGAAATGCAACTTCAAATCCTGATACATCTTCGTACCACCAGGATGAATAGAATCTGGCAAACGGTGAGCTTCTTCATGCAACTTCTATCTGTCTTCTCCCTTCGGAACACAGACGAGATTCAAAACGAAGAGATCCATCCTCATGAATCACCATATCAGTCTAAGAACCAAGTTCAACTCCTGCAATTGCACATCATCAGACTGAGCCTCCTTAATCTGATCCACCAAAGATGACTGCAATTGAAGCACCACACAACTCTGCTCAGAACCAGGCAATACCAATTACCACATACAAATCAAACCTCCTCATGGCTTCCACAAGCTTTCTGCTTGGTCAAAACCATAACAAGAGGTCTTCTGCCCAAAGCATCAGGTGCCAAATTAATCTAGACAGGGTGATACTGCAAACTGATATCATAATCTGCCATCAATTCTAATCATCGCCTTTGCCTCATATTCAGTTCCTTCTGAGTGAACACATACATGAGACTTTTGTGGTCAGTAAAAATCTCCACTCAGTCTCCAAGTAAATAATGCCTCCAAAGCTTCAAGGCAAAAATCACAGCAGCAAGTTCCAAATCATGTGTAGGATAATTCTTCTCATGCGGCCTCAATTGTCTGGATGCATACACAACGACCTTGCCTCGTTGCATCAAAACAACACCCAAACTTTTACCTGAAACATCACACTGAATTATAAAACTTCCTGATCCATTCGGTATAATCAACACAGGTGCTAATGTCAATCGATTCTTCAATGTGACATTATTGAGCTCGCGGTAGTCAATACACAACCTGCGACTACCATCCTTCTTATTGACGAACAGTACAGGAGCTCCCCAAGACGAAACATTTGTCCTGACAAAACCTCTATTCAGTAACTCCTGAATCTGCTCCTTCAACTCAGCCAATTCAACATGAGCCATTTTGTATGGATTCTTCGAGATTGGAGTTGTACCCGGCTGAACATCAATACTGAACACCACTTCACGATCTAGCGATAATCCCGGCAATTCCTCAGGAAAAACATCCAGAAAGTCCCGCACAACCAACAGTGTGACAACATCATTCGCACACTTCCTCCATAACTCTAACTTCCTGACTAGCCATCTTCTCCACACAAGCAAGCAGCGTTTCACCGACACATAATTCAAATTCCTGACGTTCTGGCATACGAAACACCACCTTCTTCTTGCGACAGTCAATCACAGCATGAGCGGCACCAAGCCAATCTTTAACAGCAAAGATCTTGGACGGATCGACAGAAACACCATGCAATCTCACAATCTCCTGCATATACCTCTTTATAAGGCTCTCTATAGACTGATCAACTCTGAAAGGAATGAAATTAGCACTCTTCGTCAAGCTATCCACAATCACCCATATGACATTGTGACTCTTGGGATTTCTGGGCAAAGCAGTCAAAAAATCCATAGTAATATTACATATCCATACTGAATATGGAATGCAATTTGAAGAGGGATGTTGCAAGATTTGTTTCTCGGTGTTTGATCAGTCAGCAAGTGAAAGCAGAACATCTGACTGCTGGACTTCTTCAATCGCTTCATATTCTAGAGTGAAAGTAGGAGAATATACTATGGATTTTGTAACTGCTTTGCCTAGAAGTCCCAAGGGTCACAATGCCATCTGGGTGATTATGGATCGCTTGACAAAGAGTGCTCATTTCATTCCTTTCAGAGTTGGTCAGTCTACAGAGAGACTTGCAGAGGGGTATATGCAGGAGATTGTGGGATTGCATGGTGTTCCTGTCAGTATTATATCAGACAGAGATACTAGATTCAGATCTCAATTCTGGGAGCCTCCAGAATAGTCCGAGTAAGCTGAAATTCAGTATTGTTTTCCATCCGCAGACAGATGGACAATCAGTGAGAGGACTATTCAGATCTTGGAGGATATGTTGAGGTCCTATGTGCTCCAGATTGGATGATCTTGGGAAGATCTACACTCGGTAGAGTTTTCATACAATAATAGCTACCAAGCTAGTCTTCAGGCAGCTCCGTATGAAGTCTTGTATGGTCGGAAGTGTAGATCACTAGTGTGCTGGGATGACATTGGTCAGAGGAAGCTGTTGGGGACAGAATTGATCACAAGAACTGTTGATGTAGTGGCCCAGATCAGGAAGCATTTACAAGCCGCACAGGACAGACAGATGAAATGGGCAGACATGCATAGGAGACCGTTAGAGTTCGAAGTCGGTGACCATGTGTTCCTCAAGGTGTCTCCATGAAGATGTGTGATTCGTTTTGGTGGTGGGGCAAGTTGAGCCCTAGATTCATTGGTCCGTTCGATGTGGTGGAGCGAGTAGGCAAGGTGGTTTATAGACTCGTGTTGCTGCCAGCTCTTGTTGGAGTACATGACGTCTTCCATGTTTTTCAGCTCAGAAAGTATGTTCGGGATGATAGTTATGTTATTGACTATTCGAAGTAGTCGGTTCAACCGGATTTTTCTTGTGAGATTCATCCATTGTCGATTGTGGACCGGCAGGAGGAGATTTTGAAGAATAAGGTTACCAAGTTGGTTCATGTTGCTTTGAATCTTCACTCGCCTGGTGGGGGGACTTGAGAGCTTGAAAGTGTGATTCTGAAAAGGTTTCATCTTTTTTAGTAATTCTTGTTCTTTTCCCTTCTCCGGAGTTGCCCTACTACCACTTGCTTAAATTTCGATGACGAAATTTTATTGTAAGGTGGGTAGGATTGTTAACTACCGATTTTGTATTTTTCAATTTTTTCCCTTTTGTAATATTTTTATTTGCAATTAAATAAAGTATCATATTGTTCTTTCTTGATTATTCTTGATTAGAATTGTTCATGAAATTCTTCGTTCTTCTTGATCGAGTTATTCTTGTTAATCCTAATTTCTTTTATTTATTTGGGTATTTTTATTTGAACCCTATTGATTTAGATCTATCTCTTAATTGAACCATAAAATCCAATTTCTATTGTTCTAGACCCAAAACCGCTATTATTAGATCCTAAACCACTAACCTAATATCCTAATTGTACCATATAAATACAACCCTAGCACAAACCCTAAAAATTGCACAAATTGAAATCCTAGCCGCTTATTCTCTTTCCTCTCTCCTTCCGTTCTCTCTCCCTGTCGTTTCCCGCCCAAACCTCCAAACCCATCTCCGACCTTCTCTGATCGATCTCCTGTCACCACCCTCGTCACCCAACCCCCCGTCGACCTCCCAGTCGTCGACGCCACCTCCAGCGACCCCATCGCCAGCCCCCAGTGCCGCCACAGCAAACCCTCTCCTCCTCTGTTCTTGTCGACAGCGGCCAAGACACAAACACCCGCTGCTGCTGTCGCTGTTCCTCACCCCGACGCCGCTCGCCTGCAACGCCACCGTCCGCCACCTACGATGCTGCCTGCGACATCGACCACCAACGTCGGCCAGCCAGGGTCCTCTTTGCTGCTACTGCCTCTTTGCTATTGTGTATTGCTGTTATTGCTGAGTTCTCTTTTGCACGTATATTGCACGTGTTAACGTGTGTTCGTGGGTTCATGCTTCGGGATCCTTATCTCGTTATTCTTGGTATTCATTTTCACCGTTTATAAGGCAAGTCAATTTTCCTCTTGAATTGTTAATTGTATCAAATTCAAGTTTTGTTGAAACTATTGCAAGTATATCCCTTTGTTATCGTATTGTACATTGTTCATCTCTTTCGTTGGGTCTATTGAGGATTTACACGAGCTAAACCCAATTTACTTGATATCGTGTCACTTTTGACTCTAAATATTTAATCTTGCATACATCATATGGTATTGAGAATAGAAAACTTTCATGCATCTCATAACATGATTAATTATTGTAGAGACAATTGCTAGGTCGTATGTTGTTTGATCGATTGATGATGGATGTTATTAGAATTGTGTATGTATGTATTTCTTAATTTTATTTATCTTGTTATTGCGCCCATCATGTTGATTATATAATTTATCGACTAGTAGAATTGATACCCGTCATGTTTAATTAAATTAACTCATGAAAAATACCCTAAAACCTGTATCTTGCTTGTTGCCTGTATATTGTCTGCTATTTTCGACCCAGTAAATGATCTTAAAATGAATAACTTTCTGAATAAGAATTACAGCCTACGTTGTTGAATCGAAATAAGGAATACTAATCTTTAAGAATTTTGTCATCATTCTCATTCTAGTTTCCAAAACATCTTGAATTTTTGAATTCTGAATTGTGTAGCAAAACATGTTATACTATAGTTGCGTTTTATTTTCAGATTCTTGTATATTTGATGTTTAAACTGATCAAAAGGCTGATCAAATGTTAAAATTTTGCTCTAAAAATTTCCAGATTATTGTTTTACATGTTTAAGAGTTTAATAAATATTTTTAATGAATTTATTATGGAATTTTTGCTGATTCTAAAAATAAAATAACATATCGAATTTCTGCCTGAACATAAAATCTCTAAAGAACAATGTATTTGACCTAGCTACTGTTGTCAGATTTTGAACTTCAAATATGCATTGGAACCGTGTGAGAGTCTAGTTTTCAGAATTTTTGACGGTTTCAGTTTTCGATTTCTGAAACAGCGAGAAACTGCATTTTTGTACAGACTACTTTTGTTGTCCAAAATTTTATATTCCATATTTTAATAGATTAATTATTCCTCTATCGTACTAGTGCATGAATTAATGAATGTATGTTGCATTGCATAATTTTAATATCTTATTGTCACCATTCTAATCGTCCTATCTATGTTATCATCCTATTGTTCTCCTATTGATACTATTGTTCATCTCGTGTCTCAAATTGCATATTGTATTGTTGCATCGATAAATAATTAACAAGTCAGGATTTAAGGAATTGACTAAAGTAGTAGATAATATGGAGACTGTACTAGGATGATGGCCCGTGTTATTATCGTTATCGTCTTCGTGTAAGAAATTACACATGGTCCGTGTTATTATCGTTATCGTCATCATGTAAGAAATTACACATGGCCCGTGTTATATAGTTATCGTCACCATACCCAGTACATGATCTATAGAATCTACCACTATAGTCTAAACGAAATTGATTGTATGCATCGAACCTGTAGAATGGGATGCAGTAGTACATGCATTAGTTAGGATTAAAATAGATAAAAGACTTAAGAATTGACACAACTTCGACATTGCATATTGTACATCATTATTTCTATTGATATCGAATATTGGCTAATTATTATTGTTATTGATCATTGATTATTGTAATCGATTATTGAACCATTGTTTATAGCCATTGCATCGATTATCATGATATTGACTATTGTTATTGTCTCATATTATTGATTCCTATTGATCCATTGATTCATTGTTATAACGATATTTCATTGTTCCTTACTTTCTCTACTTGTTGTCCATGACTTGCTCAAAGGACTATTTTTTCCCTCTTTTTAGATGAAGTGTTCACAGGTTATCATGGAGAATTGCCTGATAGGATTGGAGAACAAACATTTTGAGGATTTAATGTTTTCTTATTGTTTCGCTGAACTTGATCTATTGAGACTTATTATTATTTGGATTGGATTATTATTGTATTGGGTTTATATTCCGAATATTGTTATTTGTTTCCAGACATTGAATTATTATTGTATCTGAATATTTCATATTGCTTCATTCCAAGTATTATTGTTCATGAGATTATTATTATTGTCTGCGCATTTGTTCTGTATTGATTATATTGTTGAGATGATCGGATAAACAGCTTATGGGTGACGGTAGTCATTCGTTGGGCCAATGTCATGTATTCCGTATTTTTGGGAAGTAGGGCATGACGGAATTAAGTCTTTTGGAATTCGTTTGCTTTGCAACTAAAGCATTACGAAATTGTACTACTGAAATACCATTATTTTTCATAATGATATGCTGCATGGAAAGATGAAGTTTGAATGACTTGATATCAAAAAATTTGACTATGTTTAAGTATTTAGAATAAGATGAACACTTCGGCTTGGATCGTTCATATAATGTCTCCACCATGGCGGGCTCTCGCACATTAGAGATAGCCTTGACCTCTATTGAAGACCTATATATACACTTCGGCTTGGATCGTTCATATAATGTCCCCACCAAAGCGGGCTCTCGCACATTAGAGATAGCCTTGACCTCTATTGAAGACCTATATATATATATATATATATATATATATATATATATATATATATATAGGGGCCCTTTGGTTGAGCACTACTTTCGCGAGCACTAACCCTTCCGGCCATTGCATGGATGATCCAAACCGTTCACACTACACGTTTAAATTAGTCTAAATATGTCAAATCAAATCATTTGAAATTCATTTGTCCATCCATCATGTCATTATAAAAAAAGATATTCAGTCATACAATTTTTGTAACACTTCAATGAATGAGCAAATGAATTTCAAATGACTTGATTTTACATATTTAGACTAATGTAGAGGTTTAGATCAATGTCAACGGTTTGGATCATCCATACGATGGCTAAAAGGGCGAGTGCTCAAAGAGTGCACATGGAAAGGAGTGCTCAATGGAAGATTTTCATGGAAAGTAGTGCTCAATGGAAAATTTTCATATATATATATATATCATTGCAAACACACTAAAGCGTGCAAACGCATGCAAACCACTGAAGTCGTTTCAAAAACGGCTTCATTATATCCTAGGCCGTTGTTTAAAACAACGGCTTTAGTACTTTGCACGTGTTTGCACGCATTTGCACGCTACTGTGCGCTTGCAAAGGGAATATATATATATATATATATATATATATATATATATATATATATATATATATATATATATAGGAAAATTTTCCATTGTGTCGTGTGCACTCAACCTTCCCGCATTCGTATCGACGATCCGAACCGTTCACATTGATCAACACAAATTAGTCTAAATATGTAAAATCAAATCATTTGAAATTCATTTGCCCATCCAACATGTGACTATAAAAAACAATGATTTTCAGCCATACAATTTTGTAACACTTCAATGAATGGGCAAATGAATTTCAAATGATTTGATTTTATATATTTAGACTAATTTAGATGTGTACATCAATGTAAACGGTTCGGATCGTCGATACAAAGGCGGAAAGGCCGAGTGCACACGTCGTGTGCACCATAGGTGGTGCACAACGAAAGACTTCCCTATATATATATATATATATATATATATATATATATATATATATATATATATATATATATATATATAGTCCCCTTCGGTTGCACACTACTTTTGGTGAGCACTCCGTGAGCACTCACGAAATAGAGCACCTATGACAAATCCGAACCGCTCATATTGTTCTATATACCTTTGATAGCCTAACAATAAAAAATCAAGTAATTTGAAGTTGATTTGCCCATCCATCATGCTGTTAGAATTTTCAGCCATACAATTTTGTAATGATGTAAATCACGGGCAAATGAACTTCAAATTACTTGATTTTTTATTGTTAGGCTATCTAAGGTATACAGAACAATATGAGCGGTTCGGATTTGTCATAGGTGCTCTATTTCGTGAGTGCTCACGGAGTGCTCACCAAAGTAGTGTGCAACCGAAGATTTCTCTCTCTCTCTCTCTCTCTCTCTATATATATATATATAATAAAACACAAAAAAAGCTATCAAGTGGCTCTCCTTCAATCCCCCAAAATCAAAGGCCCAAATCTAACCTTATAAAACACATTTTCCCTCCAAAAGTTTCCCCTCAAAACTCAAATTCAAATTCTCCCCCCAAAACATTTATAATTATTTTTCACCATATGCTAATGAAAACATGGAATTTTATTTACAACTAATTATTGTCATACCATTCAAACTTCAGCTACATAATTGTTGATTTACGGTTTACAAGGCTTTTCATATGCTGTATCGTTCTGAAGACGAGCTGTAGGCACGTGGCCACGGGCAAATCTAGTGTGTGTGTGTGTGTGTGTATATATATATATATATATATATATATATATATATATATATTCCGAAGTATCATCATACACTCGGATACAACATAACTGTCCCCTAGTTCCTATCATCATTTTCATCCTCCTCTTCATGTGTTTACCGGCTAACAATATGCCAATTTCAACTGCCTGCTTGGTCCTACGTCAGTTTGATATGAGGAATTTGTTCATTTTAAAAGAATTTAAAGTTTTAGTTAATGTTCAATTTTCCATTGACTAGAATATTTTGTAGTCACACCAATTTAACAATTCTGATAAATAAAGATACAAATCAACAATTACTTCATATATCTAAGTCTCCACAATATGAAATTTGTTTGCCTGGATATGCGTACAACCTCAGTGTAAAAATATTTTTAAAAAACAGAGACCTCGCATTACCTTTTTTCCCTATTGACTAGTAATATAATGTGGCCACACCAACTCTCAAGACTTATTTTTGTTTTTTGAAATGAGTTAAGATTCCTTGGTTTTACGTTGGCAGCGGAAAAGGTTCGACAGATGTAAATTGCAGCCAAAAGAAAGCCTAAAGACCAGATTGAAACTTGTGGGTTATCATAATCCTTTATATCACATATTGAAAGGACATTTAATATTGTCTTCCTTAGAAGAAGCTCAAAGGACTTGAATCCCCAACTATTCTCTCTTTTTACCAGACAGGAAATTAGAAAAAGATAAAGACCTATGTCAGACGCAAGACAACAAATGGGAACAAATTATTTGACAGTAACTGCATCCTTCCACAAAGAACGGAAAATAATGAAGGAGAAGAAAGTAGTTACTTTGAACAATACATACTAATTACAGTACACTGAAAAATATACATCTGTAATACGGTTGATTAGTTAAAAAAACATGCATACCCTGACAAAGACCGTGCTTTAGAACCAGACCGTGAGCGAGATGAAACAGATCTTGACCGAGACCTAGATAAAGAACGGCGTGCAGGCTTGAATTTTGGAGATTTGCTGCTTATTAAACTTAGTCTATTAGACATAGGTTCAGTTCCAGTCAAGATTAATGATAAATATGTCGATAGCAAACCTTCGGCTACGGCTTCGGCCTGAACTGCGACTATTACTGCGACTGCGACTCCTAGATAGGCTTCTCTTGGAATCATACTCCTTAACCTACAATATACATTAAGAGTCCGTATGTGTTATAGCAACAAGAGAGAAAAGGATATTAAAACGAAATGTAGAAAATGTTATATACCCTTATATATCCCCGGGAAAATGCATTCCGGAACTCAGAATCATCAAGCTTCCTGATCTGAAAAAAACAAAAATGATCCTTGAGTAAAATCTTTAAAATAATGTTGTCATGGATCTAGTAACTAAGAATGAAAACACAAGTCTACCGCATATTTCATGTCATCATAGTTTGTGTAATCAACAATTCCCGTAGTACCTGCAAAAAAAAAAATTTAAAATTTAAAAGTTCAAATAAAAAAAGGTTCAATTTTTTTAAAAAGTACAAAAAAAGTATAATGAGAAACAAATGAACCACTCTCAGTAGAACTAAACCAACTTTGAATATTTCACACATGTATGTGGGAGAATGTGAGCAGGTCCTACAGAGCATTGTAGGCTAAAATAACATGTGGACCATACAGATGATCTATTCCACAGATCATGCTGAAGCCTTCATGTACAAGAATAATGCAATTTAAATATATGAATCAAATAGATATAAGTTCTATAATTGGGTAGTAGTCCATGCTACATCAATTTATTGTGTGGAAAAGTGCTTAAAATCATGATTGACAATCACTATAAGACCAACTAATTTAGCCTACCCCAGATTTGGGATAAAGGCTCCCAGAATGTTGCAACACCACTAAGGGTACATGTCCTTATATATCTTATTAGAAACAAAGGGGTATCAACAATTTAAAGAATCTTTGAACATTTGTAAAGTTTATCAACAAGGACCAAAAGAACAAAAAACAAAAAACAAAAACAACTAAGGTTGCTTGGAAAAGCACATTCAACCCTAGCAGTATACGACTGTTCCCACTTCTACCCATAATTTCATTTCCATCAAAATTTGGTAGTATTGAACTACTGATATTCTTAGCAGGCAAGAGCATCCTTGCCGAGAGAATCTTATAGACTACGCGAACTTGAAAATATGTCTTTAACCTGAAGAAAAATTAACACAACAGGTATTGGTGATGATAAAAGTGTTATCACTTATCAGCCAAACTATAGGAGGCATATATTAGGATTGAATATATAAAATTCAGTAAGGATGCATTTCTCCTCATTAGTTTTGTTAGTTGTTAGTGCTTGATAAGGTTTTGTAAATGGTGTGGTCCATCGCGCTTCTCATATACTAATCAATCATGAAATTAAATTCAAGTAAACCCTAACATAAATGTAACATTTATCAATTGAGATGACAGTTGATGCATTCAATCCAAATCAATATCCAAAACATTTAATTCCGAAACAAACTCATCTATCAACTGTTAATATAAGGTTGCAATTAATGATAAGTATTCTCAATAAGTTCTTTGCTCATCCCCATAGAATCAATAATTAATCAAATGCCACTTAGCAATTCTCACCTAACTTAATCCTGGATCTGCCTTTACTTTTATCTCTTTTCAGAACAGTGTTTTATCTAGTTTACTTTGCCTTTTAGCTATGATAATATGTTTCCCTCTTGTTTTGGTTGACAGTATTCGAAATGGCGTCCGCCTCGGACGCCTAGGCGGCGCCTAGGCGCTCAAAAAGAGGAGAACGAACCGCATATGCAATAGGCGGTACTCTAGGCGTTGAGATGGCAGTTAGGCGTACAAGGCGTCGATCTGGCGACGCCTAGGCGGCCGAGGCAGACCAGGCGGCGCCTAGGCGGTCGAGGCGGATCAGGCGGCTTGCCGCCTAGGCGGTCGAGGCGGATCAGGCGGCTGACAGATTTTTTTGTAATTTTTTTTTCAAATTCTTTAAAATACTAAAATAGTCTCTTCATCTTCAACAGAAAAAAGCATCTTCATCTTCAACAGTAAAAAGCCTCTTCATCTTTACATTAAGGTGTTACTAGTTCACGTTATATTTGAAATTTTATATGACTGATTATTGTTGGTCATTATGAATCTAATGTTTACACCATAATCGTTATTAAACTTCTAAAATCATTCTGGCCTAGCATCACTTGTGAATTGTGATGCATTTAATCCCATGGCCTGGCCATTTTCTTCAGGAAGATTAGTTGTCCTTGATTGCAATAACTCCAATAAATGGTTTGTTTCATCCCTGCAACCTCATTGTCAAGATTAAGAATCATTCAATCATATTAGGATAAAGATTAAAGAGTTCACAGAATGATTTAAACTACAAGCACCAAAGTTCCAACTTCACAAAAAGATTTAGACTACAAGCAAAAATAGAGAAATGTAACTTTTAAAAGATTAATATATTAATATTTAAAAAATAAAAACAAAACGCCTAGGCATCCTAGGCGGTAGGCGGTAGGCGGCCGAACCGCCACCGCCTGACGCCGTTTACAACCTTGTTGGTTGATGCTAACAAATAGAAAATCATATGGCTGACAATAAAAAAGTCAAAGATGCTACCTTCAATTGCTATAAGAGAAGTAATTTTTATAGTCTAAAAAACATGAGCAATTTCTAAAAACTCTGTTGCGTAAGAGTTGAGAAAGACTTTCCAAATCATTAATATTCAACAAAATGGAACAAGCTGGATAACTGAGCTCTAGAAACCAATTTTTATCAATATTTAAAATAAAATAAACAGAGATCACATTAAATTTTGTCGATTAGTCAATCATGTGATGGAATGTCCTAAATTGGCAACCTATGACCATGAATATTATAATGAAGGATGGAGCTCATCCCTATAGATATTTCAGTTTTTGGGTGCCAGAAGCTCCCCAAATGCAAACTTGTATCCACATACTTTACACATCTAATTTTCCAAACTAATTTTCTGCCAGATGCGAACAAGTCAGGTCACCAATTTGAAGCATGGGGAATTGATATCATAAGTGTTTCTAAACTTTATATATATTACACCTTGAATGTGTTCTAACCTGCAATACACATACATATACATATCATCCAACACATATACATGCATCTAAAAACAGACCTACAAAGCCACTCGGCCCACTTCACTTCATCTCTCAGTATTTGTGCCGACTCTAATTATGTCTAGCACCTTAACATAAGATGCAAATAGATAAAACAAAGGGCTTTGTGCAGGCTCTAATTATGTCTGGCACCTTAACATAAGATGCTACTAGATAAAATAAAGTTGAAGTGCAAGCAGATAACATTACAATACAAAATGTATCTAAATGTAGCTTACCTCCACCTTCACGAAATACTTCAGAGAAGCAAACATCCCCAGCTCGGCGCATATGGTCCTAATCATAGAGAAGATGCATATAAACTTCCGTTCATCTTCAATAAAATAATATTAAAAAATTATACTACATGTTTACACAATACCTTCAAATCTTGCCAAGATGCAGAAGAAGGCAAACCAGTGACCATCACTGCATTGCAATACTGATGTGAGCTCAAAACCAAAGTTCTTAAGAAAGGGATCACCTAAACAACTCAACAAGAAGGCAAAAAGATTTGAATCTCACCTCGATAACTTGAACGCCTGGAAACACCTCCTCCTCGGGCACCTCCGCTATTGGAACTGCGATGACGATCAAAACTAGATGAATGTCCTCTTCCACCATGTGCAAGTTCTACCTGAAAAAAACACAAAATCCGTAAGACATAAGAAAATGAGATCATAGAATATATGGCAAAGAACATTGGAAATATAACATCTACAAAAGAAAAGGCACACCTACCCTTAACCTATGGCCATCAAAGTTATAGCCATCACGACCACGAATTGCATCTTCAGCATCACGGATCTCTTCAAACTACAAAAAAAAAGAACATTACTAGTAAAAAAATGAGCCAAAGGAAATCTACAAGCTCCAAATACTTAGTTTCTACTTTCTACTTTCCGATGCATTCAGCAGTGTAGTTGCAAACTTTTGAAATAATTTAACATAGTTTAACCAGTGTTATATGATGTTTTTGCATCATTACACATGGCGCACAATGCTCTGTAGGGTGATGCCTAGCTCGCCAAACCAAATATGATGCACTGCCCATCAGGGATGAGTGCACATCAACACCACCGATGCAGGCTGAGGGTTACACCTCAATTTAATTGAATTCTGCCCAATAGAAAACTGAAACTCAACGTGAACTCTCCCCAACAAAACCCCGAGCCCCGAAATCAAGCTTGAACCCAATTAGATTAATGCATGCTGGTGTCTGTTTAAGGTTTTTTTTATTTCTTTGCTCCCGAATCTGTGTGCCTGAAGGCCTTAAAAATACAAATAAAGAAGTTGCAGACTGAGAGGGAGAAAGAGAACGAAGCAGTCATTACGTAAGAATGAAGATAAAGAAGTTAGCAGGTTTTTCTTTGTTTAAATTTTTGCATCTATGTTCTTTCTTCGCTCTTCTACTTCCCTTACATCTTGTTCAATTACTCCTTAAGTCATTTCATCAAATCACTTCCCTTTTCCTCTTCTTTTTTTTGGATAAAAGGATAGAGTCGATCGACTCTAGCCGAGATATATATATATATATATATATATATATATAGAGAGAGAGAGAGAGAGAGAGAGAGAGAGAGAGAGAGAGAGAGAGAGAGCGAATTACAAGCATCGATCAAATTTACAAGGGGTAAAATCAAAAGAAAGATCAAAAATTGAAATACAGTGACATAATAGGCTAAAGCAGATAAGAATAAGAAATCTACAACAGACCACAACACCCACAACACCCACAGGCAAATAAGAAATCTGCCAAATAAAGCGTCGAAGCAACAGCAACAAGCCCAGAAAAAAGCCCACGGACGCAAAAAGCCAGGCTGCAAAGAAATACACAAGGAGAACCCACAAACGAGCCAAAATAAAACCAAACAACACAAAGCAATCTAGGCATACAGAGAACAAACAAGGCAACCGCACCAACAGTAGAAAGAGAAAATACAACCAGTAGAAGAACCGAAGGGAGGAAACTACATATTCAAAAATTAAGAGCAATATATCAAGATTAGAAGTGCATGCAAAAGAAGGCTAAGAAAGTAAGCAGTAGGAAGTGAGCCAAAACGCACACAATCCTATCAAAATCGGCTGCCTAATACCAACAGCAGCCACCACTTGCACACAAAACCAACCAACAGTAACTGCAAAACTGCAAGAAGACTGACAAAACAACCAAATGGGGGAAATAACAGCAAATGAGAATCCCGAAAGGCACGAATGCACAGAAGTAGTAGTGATGAGCTGACTCTCAACAACAACAAAACCTCAAGAACCCTCAAGAGTCAAACCTGCACAAAATGAGCATAACCGAAAGCTAATTTCTTAGCTAAAAACGCACTCACGCGAACCTGTGCATTGTTATAGCTTTTTTTATTGTATTTCCACTTAGCAGAGGGAGTGGCAACCAACGGTAGAGAGACATCAACAATGCCAAACATACTAGCCACGTCCTTGCAAGGGAACAAAAAGGCCAATAGTACATTGGAACAAAAGGTCAACATCGAAATTGAGTTAGTATGACAGATACTACCCAGCTAAGCAATTGGAGCATGTGAGGGAGAAGAAACACCAAAAGTCAGTGAAGACTTCAAGGGGTTAGAATAAAAGATATTCATAACATCAAGTAGTCTACGATCCAAACACGGTCTAATACCTAAAGACTGATAAATCGAGAAAATGCAACCATAAAAATGAAAACAGAAGGTAGAAAAGTTGGGAGAAGAAATCAACATAGAACAATGAAAATTATATGAGATAAGTGATGCATTTAGATTAGCAAGATAAACTCAATTATCTAACAATAGGCGGTGATCGGGCACCATCCCACCTCTAAACGTAAACTGAATAAAGTTGAAGTCTTTAAACAAAACATTAACCTCATACAGGATCAATCCCATAGGTGGCACCATAGAACTAGAATGGAGACGAGCATAAAAGGCTACCAACTGAGGAGAGGAAGCATGCTTCGTATTTACCGCTCTATCCTCAAACATGTTAGATATATTAGGAGGCTACAAAGCTGCAAGTGTAGAGATATGGTAGGTGGAAGGAGGAAGGGTCGGCAATAGAACAGGAACAACCGCAGATGAAGTATTTTCCTTTCCAATCTTAATTCTAAGCTTCTTCGAAAAGCGTTCATAGAGCTTGAGCTTCAAAAGGGAAAAGTCAAGAACCAAGAGAAGTTTGGCAGGTAAGGGCCTACCCTTGGACAACCCAAGGAATTTTTGAAGGAAAAAACATCGACTGCGAGAATGACCAAACTTGTCACAGAAGATACACTTCATTTTATTCACGCACACCCATTTGAAATACCTAGGAAGGAGGCACCGGAAGCAAATCAGTTGAAGGCAGATCTAGAAGATGAAGGGAAAATAAGGAAGATGGAAGAGAAACAAGAGAAAAAAGCCTTAAAAGAGTGAGGAGAGTTATAGAAACTCCTCAAATTGTGGCTAATACATTCCTCATAGGCGACTAATGAATTCTATTTATTCCAACCTCAGTCGGAGAGAGCTCCAAGACTAAATCCGCAAAAACAGCCTCAAAGCAAAGCCTAATGAAGAAAATAGGCACAACACCAACAAAGCCATCAACACTAATAGTGTAGTGGAGAAATAACCTAAATCCTGCAACCTAGATATGGAAAATGGCTATGATCTATAGTTCAAGAGCAGCCAAACCTGAACACTCCCTCAAAAGATAGAAGGAAAAGCGAATTTGGAGAGAGGGAGCAATGACTCCAACAGAGAAATGGCTACAAAATCTCACAGAAGTGCAAGAAGGAAAAAGAAATAGGGAAATATATCTACTGAAAGGAGTAAATAGATCCAAAAGAGAAGAGAGAAAATAGTAACAAATTGAGGGCCGGTAGAAGCTCACAACCAGGCACTGCCAATAATCAACAGTAACAACAATCACAACACTACTAATTAAAACAACAAGATCATGAAGGAAAACACAATAACAACAATCACAACACTACTAAGGAGCGAGAGTGGTACCCGAATCACAGCGCTCCTGCGAACGATGCGAAAAGAGGGAGGGCACGGTGAGCGCAGAGGAAACGAGCACTGACACTCTAAGACTTAGTGATCTAACGGGTTCCCAACAGAGATCGAGTGTCCAACCTGGCACGAAGATAGAAGCGACGACAGAACACTGAGCATCAGTGGAGATTACCGATCACAAACACCGAAAGTAGGAGGAATCAAAGATTCGGAAGATTTGGAGGATCGAACTTGCAGTCAATCAATCAGGAGATTAGAAGAGATGGTTTGTAGAGGAAGAAAAGTTACACAACAATAAAAAGAGAGTATGAGTGATGGACAAAATAAGAGCGAGATCGGGATAGAAGAAGTAGCTGGAGATGGTTGGGGGAAGAGGATGGACCTTTTTTTAGCTAGATCCGTTTTGTTTTTTTTAAATTCAATACTATGTGTGATCTCTTCTTGTCTCCTTCTCAAGTCATTCATCAAATCATCTCCTTTTTCCTCTTATTTTTCTGCTCCACTCTCCTTTCTCCTTCAATTTTTTTCCTTTCACAATACAAATCACCCCTCTTCACTCTGTTTTTCCTCCTTTGTGGAATGCAAGTGGAGAGAAATCAATACACGGCAGCCACTATCGAGAGCTTTGGTGTGTTCTCAATTGTACAAGTGCAATCTCTTAAATGTGCTTACACATATCATATGTTTAGTTGCTAGAGTTTGTATTCATTCTTCTTCTAAATCACAAAAAAATATGGACATAATAAGTGAAGTGTGTGGCGCCTCATGTGTGCATGACACTTTGCATGCACCTTCAACTAGAAGGAGCTCCAACTTTGTTAAATTAATTACAATCCAAATTTAACTAAAACAAAAGTTTACAAGAAATTTCAGCACATAGACATGCACACTAAAGATGATTGCTTTAGCACTATAAAGAAGATTAGGTTAAAGAGTACCTCAACAAATGCATAACCTGGAGGCCTTGGAGGAATCTTCAGATCAATATCCACAATACGTCCATACTGCAAATAAATAGTTACCCCATTAGCAGGCTGTATATTTCCATAAATCGCATACAAATGCCTACAAGGCAGCAAATTCTCGGTGTCCACCTAGAAGAATTTCTATTACCAACATCAAACTTTAACCGAATTTTGATAATGTAGGAATATGAGCTACAATTTTTTATATTCAAAATAAAGAAGCCGGACCTTACCTGGGTTAAAACTTAAAACAATGACTGGGCCGAAACATGTACCCATATAAACCAACATAGATCAAATTGTTCATAATTCTTTTCAAAATTTACATGGAGCAGTAGTAAATAGATTCCATGAAGTAGATACAAAAAATTACAGCATGTGATAAAATTTGATCAAAAGGGTTATAAAGGTTCAAACTTTCAACTCTCCCCTTAAAGTTTCCCATCGTTCTCGAAGCAATTCGCGATTATAACCAATAGAACCAAACAAACTTAATCCAAGATTAATTCGATTGTTGGTTTAATTATCAAAAAAAACACGGTTACTAACAAATTTGCAAAATTAACAACAAGAACACCAAATAGAAAAAGAGCATAAGGAGAGGAATCACAACCTTGTAGAAGAGGTCCTCGACCTCGCTCTCCCTAATATCGCCGGGGAGGTTTCCGACGTAGAGAGTTCTGCTCGAACGGCTGCTCATAATTCCTGTAATTGAAATTGGATAAGAAATCAGATCAAGATATTAGGGGTTTAGGGGTTTCTCCTTCTCTTTCTGGATTGAAAACAAATTTGTGAACAATTTAGAGTTAGTAATGTACTTAGTTTACAGAAGACTAGAATTAGGGTTTACCGACTGGGGTTGGGGGCGGACGGTATGGAGAAAAATAGTGGAAGAAGAGGGGAGTCAGTATATATACCATAGGTCACTTACACGTGGCAAAAAGGTAAATACATTGGAAGTTTCTTTTAAATCATTATTTTTATATGTTTATCATCTCGATCTCTAATATTATAATTATAATCTCTATATATATCTCTACTACTATAATGGAAGAGCCCCTAGTCAGTAACCCAAGTCAGTAACCCAACCCGTGCAACGCACGGGTTAGGTTATTTTGGTGAATATTTCGAAAGTGGACCTGTTTGGTAAATATTTTCGAAAGTGCATCAGTTTGGAAATTATTTTCTTATTTATTATGGCCTAACTTTGGTAAATATTTTAGAAAGTGGACCTGGTTTGTAAATATTTTCGAAAGTGGATCGGTTTGGAAATTATTTTCTTCTTACCCTTTTCATTATCCTTCAATTTTTTCCACGTGCACGTGTGCACGTGTCTAATACTAGTATATATATATCTATATAATAAATTACAAAGAAAGCTATCAAGTGGCTCACAATTTCTTCCCAAATCAAAAGTCCATATCAAACCTTACAAGAACACATTTTTCCTCCAAAATTTCAAATCTCAAAATTAAATTTTTTCCGCTAAAAAACTCATTACTTTATTACTATCTCTCTTTCTCTCTTTACTTTTTCATATTTCTCTCTTTCTCTCTCTCTATCTCCAATTTTTTTTTTTATTATTTACTTAGAAATTTTGATTTCAGGATTTCGGTTTTGCAAAATTTCAGAATTTTTAATATCAAATATCTCTTCAACAATTAAATTTCATTATTTTCCGCACTTAAAGTTCTAAGAAGTTAGATTTTATACCCTCATTTGTAATTATTTTTCAACATATACTAATGGAAACATAGACTTTTATTTAAAACTAACTATTGTCATCCTATTCAAACTTGAGCTACATAATTATTGTTTTACTGTTTACATGGCTTTTCGTGTTTTGTATCGTTTCGAAGACATGTCGTAGGCACGTGCCCACGGGCAAATCTAGTACTACTATAATGGGAGAAGGCCTTAGTGTAATTTGTCTATATCCCATTCCGTGCAACGCACGTGCTGGTGTAATTTTTTTTTGCCCTTTTCATCCCCCATTTTTTCCACGTGCACAGAACGTTTATAATACTGGTAATAATAATAATCTCTTATCTCTAATAATCTCTATCTCTATCTATCTATCTATTATCTATCTATCTATTCATCTTCTATCTTCTATTTTCTATTATTTTAATAGGAGAGTTGGGGTTGTAAACAAACAAACCCTAATTTTGTAACTGAGCAAACCCGTACAATATACGGCCAAACTAAATCCACCAAACATACCTGTGTGATGCACGTGCAGCCCCCCAAAAAGGGATAGTTTAGCAAATGCCCCCATTTAAAATGTGAAAACTAGCATATACCTCCACTATTTTTAAAAACTAAGAAATACTCCTATCTCTAATCTCTAATATTATAATGGGAGAAGGCCTTAGTGTCATTTGTAAATATTTTGTCAATCTACCAACCCGTGCAATACACGTGCATAACTATTATAAAGGAGGTTCTAAATTCAAATCCAGATTATGTCTAAATTTTTATTTTAGAAAACTATATTTATTAAGACGTGCATCGCACGTGTAAATTACTAGTAATATTATAATAGGAAAAGGCCTTAGTGTCATTTGTCATTTTGTCATTCTACCAACATGTGCAACGCACGTATATAACTAATATAAAGGAGGTTTCCGGTTCAAATCCTCCCTACGTCAGAGTTTTTTTTTATTTTTTGAAATTATTAAAACGTGCATCGCATGTGTAAATTACTATAATATATCTCTAATAATATAATATATATCTCTAATATTATAATGGAAGAAGGCCTTAGGTACTGTTCTTTTTTTTGCCTCTTATAAGAGGAGATTTACAGTAAGAGCCTCTTTTTGAGGTGTTCTTTTTATATAAAAATAATCTCTTATAAGAACCTCTTATAAGAGATTTCTGTTCTTTTCTCACCTCTTACAAGAGCATATATTACCCCAAAGTCTATATTACCCCAAAGTATAAAAATAGTGAGATGAAGGACAAGAAAAGATAAGTTCAAATTACTAATATATAAACTAGTTTAATGGCAAGTTAAATTCACTTATAATATAGACTTTGGGGGTAATATAGACTTTTTTAGTGAGATGTTATTTGTCATGGAGGAGAAATACTATGTTAAATTTGGTTTCCCGTTAGATTACTCAAGCTGATTTGGTGGATAAATACTATTTACTCAAGCTTATTTTGTAAGACATGTATATTCCCTTACTTCTTATGTGCTTAATGATCAAAGGTTTGGCTACGGCCAAATGTCAAATAACAAAAATAAATAAATAAAAAGACACAAGATTTATTTAAAGTTTAGTTGAAGCCATTAAATTCAATTGAGCACAGTTTGGGCAGTTAAAGAAAATATGACCCAAAACTTTTATGAATGAATGGTAATACTCTTGCGAATGCTAGGCATAGTCAAAGTGTAATTGCTCAAAACCTATGAGGAATAAGTTTCCATAGAAAGAAATTGACATAGTGAGATATAATGAGACACCAAATTGAGAGAATTTAAACTATTTGTTAGGAATAAAAACTTTGGGGTAATTTGAACTTTATAATATAAACTTTGGGGTAATATAAACTTTTTAAGTGATAGAAGTCTTATAAGAATTTGAAAGAGGCTGCTAGAAGTCTCTTAGGCTTATAAGAGATTTTTTGAAAAAATGTCTTATAAGAGATAAAAAAAAAAGAACACTAAAAAAACTCTTGTAAGAGGTGGACCACCTCTTACAAGAGGTAAATAGCTTATAAGAGGAGAAAAAGAACACGAGACTGTTCTTTTTCTCCTCTTATAAGAGATTTACCTCTTGTAAGAGGTCGTCCACCTCTTACAAGAGTTTTTTTAGAGTTCTTTTTTTACCTCTTATAAGACATTTTCTCCAAAATCTCTTATAAGCCTAAAAGACTTCTAGTAGCCTCTTTCAAGTTCATATAAGACTTCTATCACTTAAAAAGTCCATATTACCCCCGAGATTTGTAGTCAAACCGTTAATATGATGATTATCTGTAGTTTAGTTTCTTTCTTCTTACATTCCAGAATGTATCTTCTTGTCTTCGATGTCTTTTACGAAAAAAAATGTCCTGTGGTATAGGCTTATAGCTTGCACTTCCTTCTATAGTGAAACTGGAGCATTCTTCATATATTTAAAGCAGCTTGTTTTTGTTTACTGGACAAATTCCTATTAGATGAGGAACTGTAGTTAAAGAGTCTCATTAGTGGAGTGTCCTAGAAGAAGATTTGTGGAAGTTCATTGTTATCTGACAATTTAGTCATAATAATGAACAGTGCGAGTGAAAATTATTAAGCTGATGGCCAATTTTTTGGGGATCAAAGCTTTGTTGCATGTGTTGTTTTTAGCAAGATTTCTAATTCTTATTTCCATGTTTTAAGAATCTTATCTTTAGGGAAACCCCTTTTGAGATCACTATCATCAACTTTTTGTCATAGCTTGTATGTGTCTTCATAATTACCTGCGTCGTGTCGCTCTAAATGATGAATTATTTCGATTGGCTGATGATGAGAATGTGGTTCTCAATAGTGTGGAAGAGCATGAAGGCAACAATGGCGAAGGAGAAGGCGGGGATGAAGATAACACTGACATATTCAGGGCTTCAGAAATGTTGGCTATGAAGGACGTACGTGATCAAATTGCTAATCAACTTGGGCGCTGATATGGCTAAAATTGGGGTTAAATCGGGACCGTCCAGATCGAGCACGAATCTTGAAGCACAGGGGTAAAAAGGTAATTTCGCATACAGATGGATCCAAAACGGGTATTGAATCTCCTTCTCACGAAGCCAACCGCCCGCGAATAGATCCACTCCAACTGGGCGCGGGTCCCGACCCGATACAAGCCCGGTCCACCAAGAGAGAATCAGGCCACTGATTTGATCAGATCAAATCAATAAGCTTGATTTGCTCTCACCAGGGAATCAAGGCCTACTTTCCTAAAACAGAATAGGAGGATTTTGCTCCTAAATGTTAGCCAGGAAATCAGGATCCTGATCATTCCAAAGGCGACTATAAATACAACCCCTCTACCACCAAGACCAGGTTAATCACTTTTTCACCACTTAAGCTCTTTCTTAATCTTTTACTGATTACTGACAAGAGCATCGGAGGGTGCGTCGCCGGAATCAACCCCGGTGTCTCGCACTTCCCTGCAGGTTGCGGCGGGAGCAAGAAGGCCGAGTCAGCTGTTCAGGTTTTCCTCGGATCCACAAATTCTATCTGTTTACCCCCACACCGAAATCAGCGGTAACAGATTGGCGCCGTCTGTGGGAAGGACCACACGAACAGTCTCAGCCCATTCTCCGTCGACATCAGCAGCCATGCCGCCGAAGAAGAACAGATCCAGAGGGTCGACCCGTGGCGGCAACCCCACCGACCCGGCAAATGAAGCTCCGGTCAACCCTATTCTCCAGTCCAACCTCCCTCCGCTGACCCAGCAGGTCCCACCTCCTCCTCCTCCCAAGCAGCAGCCCAACAACGGTCCGTCCGGTCCTAATGGTCGGAAGGAGAAGCAGCCTGTCAATCCGGGCCACGTCTCGGTCCACAATGGGTCATCGGATTCGATGGCTTCCCATCACCCCGACCTCCGCATCACACTCCAAAACCGCCATAAGGACGACGACCTCCGTACCCATCTTGACGAGAGGCGGGCCCGAGAGGGAGCCTCCCGCCAGCGTCAAGGTGAGCGGTCGCCACGTCGTCGGGACGGCAGAAGGTCCCCGGAACGCAGAGGCCGAGCGGCGTCCCCCGAGCGCCGAAGGAGGAGATCCCGGTCCCCCAGGGATCGGCGTCATCCGAGGGACCGAGACATGCCCATCAGCCGAGCCGAGTTCCTCCAGTTTCAAGAAACCGTTCTACAGGCCCTCAACCTCCGACAGAACGCCCAAAATGCTCAGAGGGTTCCGACGCCTCCCAGGGACCCCAGTCCCCGGCGCCGAACCCGGAGTCCTTCCCCGGCTCCCAGCCGACAGCAGCGGCAGCAGAGTCCTCGGCGCTCCCAGGAGTACCGGCGCCGCAGTCCACGCTCCCCTTCCTACGAAGAGGAGTCCGGAGGGTCGTACGACTACCAGCGGAGGGACGACGCGCTCATCCGCCGTATCCATGAGGTGGAGAGGCGCATCGGCCGGATGGACAGGGAGGAAGAGTCCCGAGCAGGAACCTTCCGTCCCAGCCGACCCCCCTTTTCGCGGTCGATCATGGAGACCCACATACCGAGGAGTTTCAAACCGCCGTAGTTTGAAACATACTCTGGGGAATCCGACCCCGTCGACCACGTCGAGAGCTTCAAGACCCTGATGCTGATCCACCAAGCTTCCGACGCGGTGCTCTGCAGGACCTTCCCCGCCACCCTCTGGGGGTCGGCTCGGGAATGGTATTCTAGGCTCGCCCCCTCGTCCATCTTCTCATTCGAACAGTTTGAGACACTGTTCATTACTCACTTCGTGAGTAGCCGACGAGCCGAGAAGACGAGCATTTCCTTGCTAAACCTGCGGCAGGAGAAGCAGGAAAAGTTACGGGACTATGTGAAAAGGTTTACCGCGGAAGTCAGGTCGATTGCTTCCTTGGACCAATCCGTGGCTACCGTGGCGTTCCAGTCGAACGTCCTTAACGCCAACCTCCGATCGTCCCTGGCCAAGAAGCCCCCACATGACTTCGCCGACCTCCTCCTGAGGTGCGAGAAGTACATCCGGGCGGAGGAGGCCGAAGCCCTCCCGAGCTTCGGGGGCACCACCGCGGGGTCAAAGAGGAAGGCGACGGGAGAAGAAGGGTCCAAGAAAGCTCAGAAGGACATGGGCGGTCAGCGCCGCCCTCCCCCCAGGTTCGAGAAGTTCACTCCCCTCACCACTAATGTCTCTACTATCCTCATGGAGGTAGAGAAGGAGGGAATCATCCCTCCAGCCCCGCGGATGCACACTCAGGCGAAGAGGAGGAACAAGGATAAGTGGTGTCGTTACCACCGAGACCATGGGCACGACACGAACGATTGCCGAGCTCTGAGAGATGAGATCGAAGCACTCATTCGGAGGGGGCAGCTGGCCAAGTTCGTCAGAGCTAACGATCGAACAGATCGGAATTCACCCCCCCCTCGGGGGGCTAACAAGCGCTCCGAGCGGCGCGAGGAGACACCCGAGTTCGAAGAAGAACGGGTTTTGCACCTGATCCACGGAGGCCCAATGGGGGGCTCCTCTAATTCCTCCCGAAAGGCCTTCGTCCGGGAAGTCAACTCGGTCCACAGTGCCCCTCCCCCGAAGGGTCTCGGCGTCCCCGTGTCCTTCTCCGATGCCGACCTCGAAGGAGTCCGAACCCCCCATTGCGATGCCCTCGTCATCGACCTCCGCATGGCCAATTTCAAGGTGCAGAGAATTTCGGTGGACAATGGGAGTTCGGTCAACATCCTGTTCCTCTCGGCCTTTCAAGGCCTGCAGCTGTCCCGGGACCGTCTTAAGCCGGCCGGCTATACTCTCCACGGGTTCACGGGGGTCCCGGTAACCGTCGAAGGGGTGATAACCCTAGACGTTACTGCGGGAAGCACCCCTACTACCCGGACCGAGCCGATGGACTTCATGGTCGTCGATGTCCCGGCAGCGTACAACGTCATCCTAGGCCGTCCCGGCCTAGCCGCTCTGGAGGCTGTCCCTCGGCATACCACTTGAAGATGAAATTCCCCACTCGCTCGGGAGTAGGGGAAGTCAGGGGAAGCCAGGAAACAGCTCGGAAGTGCTACATGACTTCCACCGGGGGACCAGTGCTCTCGCTCGAGACACTAGAGATCCCCGAGCCGAAGGCCCGTCCAACGTCCGAGCCGGCGGACGAGTTAGAAGAAGTACTCTTCTCCGACGAGGATCCGAGCCGAAAATTCCTCGTCAGCAAGTCCTTGCCGACCGTGCTGTTCTCCGACTTGGTGAGGTGCATCCGGGACAACCGCGACCTATTTGCTTGGTCGGCCGCGGATATGCCCGGCATCTCCGAGGACTTGCTCGTCCACCGCCTAAGCGTTGAACCGGGGTGCAAACCGGTTCAGCAGAAGAGGCGAAAGTTCGCTCCCGAGCGACAGCAGGCAATCAAGGAGGAAGTGGATAAGTTGCTGAAGGCCAAGTTCATCCAGGAGGTGAATTATCCCGAGTGGCTGTCGAATGTTGTAATGGTCAAGAAGTCCAATGGCTCATGGAGAATATGCATCGACTTTACCGACCTCAACAAGGCGTGTCCGAAGGATCCCTTCCCTCTCCCGAACATCGACACCCTAATCGACGCCACCTCGGGCCATGAGCTCTTCAGCTTCATGGATGCCTTCTCGGGGTACAATCAAATCCGGATGTTCCCTCCGGACATCCCGAAGACCTCCTTCGTCACCGACCAAGGCCTCTACTGCTACCGAGTAATGCCGTTCGGTTTGAAGAACGCAGGCGCCACCTACCAGCGCCTCGTCAACAAGGTTTTCCTGCATCAGATCGGCCGAAACATGGAGGTGTACGTCGATGACATGCTCGTCAAGAGCATCCGCGGCACTGACCACGTAGCCGACCTCCGGGAGGCCTTCGGCGTGTTGAGGAAGTACAACATGCGGCTAAACCCGAACAAGTGTGCGTTCGGAGTCTCCTCTGGCAAGTTCCTCGGTTTCATGGTGAGCCAGCGGGGAATTGAAGCTAACCCCGAGAAGATTAAAGCCATATTGGACATGGCCCCGCCTCGGAACGTCAAGGAGGTGCAGAAGCTCACCGTCGGCTCGCAGCCATCGGCCGGTTCCTCTCCAAGTCAGGGGAAAAGTGCCTCCCCTTCTTCAAAGCACTCCGGGGGGCTAAAGGATTTGAATGGGGCCAAGCACAGCAAGAATCGTTCGACCAGCTGAAAGCCTATCTGGTGAACCCCCCTCTGCTCAGTAAGCCAGTCCCGGGCGAACTCCTCTTCATCTACTTGGCCGCTTCCGAGCAGACCTTGAGCGCAGTCTTGGTAAGAGAAGAGGACCGGACTCAAAGGCCCATTTACTACGTGAGCAAGGTGCTTCGGGACACCGAGCTCCGCTATCCGAGGATAGAGAAGATAGCCTATGCCCTGGTCATGGCAGCAAGAAAGCTTCGGCCCTACTTCCAATCTCACTCGGTCGTCGTCCTCACCGATCAACCCCTCAAGCAAGTCCTCCACAAGCCCGAAACCTCGGGCCGGCTGATGAAGTGGTCCGTAGAGCTGAGTCAGCACGACATCTCCTATCAGCCTCGGACGGCAATTAAGGCACAGGCTCTCGCCGACTTCATTGTAGAGTCCACCATCCCTGAGGTCGGCCACGTCCCGAATGGACCCCCCATTTGGACAGTCTTTGTAGACGGATCCTCTTGCAGTGAAGGAAGTGGCGCTGGCATTATCCTGAACGGCCCTGACAGCTTCGTCCTGCAGTATGTGATCCGCATGAACTTCAAGGCCTCGAACAACGAGGCGGAGTATGAGGCTCTCATAGCTGGCCTCGGACTCGCACGAAGTGCTGGGGCGCAGCGTCTTCGGATTCACAGTGACTCCCAACTAGTCGTGAACCAGGTCTTGGGCGAATATGAGGCCAGGGACGAACGAATGGCGAAGTACCTCGCCAAGGTCCGGGACCTCATAGGCCGGTTCGAAGAAGCCATCATCCAACGGGTCCCCCGGGAGGAGAACTCACAAGCCGACACTCTCTCCAAGTTGGCCTCGTCTTCTCTGCAAGGTCTCGAACAGACCGTACTGATTGAAGTCCTCTCTAAACCGAGCATCGAAGACGAGACACCTCGCTCGGTGGAGTCATTGCCGGTCATGCTGCAGGACAATTGGATGAAGCCACTGGTAGAATTCTTAAGGGATGGAGTTCTGCCCTCGGATCCCAAAGAAGCACGCCGAGTCAGAACCCGGGCCGAGCGATTTGTCTTGATCGAGGGCATTTTGTACAAACGCTCCTTCTCTCAAATAGATGGCCGACCTTATCTAAGGTGCCTCTCTCCGGAACAGGCCGAATATGCCCTACAGGAGCTTCATGAAGGCATCGGAGGAGCGCACTCCGGGTTTAGGTCTTTGGCCCGGAAAGCTTTGAACTATAGGTACTTCTGGCCGACCCTTCTTCAAGATGCCGAGCGACATGTTCGGCAATGTGGCTCCTGCCAGAGGCACTCCAACATCCGACGTCTCCCCCAGGCCAACCTCACCTCCCTATCGAGCCCTATCCCCTTCGCGATGTGGGGAATGGACTTACTAGGGCCTTTCCCTCCAGCTCCGGGTCAGCTCAGGTTCTTAGTCGTAGCCATCGACTACTTCTCGAAGTGGGTCGAGGCCGAGCCCCTCGCCACTATAACCGAGAACAAGGTGGTGCAGTTCTTTTGGAAGAGCATCATATGCAGATTCGGCGTCCCCCGCGTCCTCGTGACAGATAACGGGACACAGTTCACTGGCACAGCATTCCGAGCCTTATGCGACGACCTCGTCATTCAACAGCGCTTCTCATCCGTCTCACACCCTCAGTCGAACGGACAGGCCGAGAACGCTAACAAGCAGATCCTCGCGGGAATCAAGAAGAGGTTGGACAAGTGCTCCAAAGGATTGTGGGTCGACCAACTCCCTAATGTGTTGTGGAACTACCGCACAAGCCAGCGGACGCCCACCGGAGAGTCCCCTTTCAGCCTTACTTACGGGACCGAGGCCGTGATACCCCTCGAGGTCGGAATACCTTCCCCTCGGCTCATAGCCTATGACGAAGCGCAAAATGCCAGAGACCTCAGAGGAAACTTGGACCTGATAGATGAACTCAGGGAAAGGGCATCGATTCGGCAATAGAATTACAGAAGGAGGGTCGAGCTAGCATACAACAAGAAGGTCCGACCCGCCAACCTTAAGCAAGGAGATTTGGTGTTGAGAAAGCTATCTATATCCCTCCCCAGTCAGAGGGGCAAGCTAGCTCCGAATTGGGAAGGACCGTACCGGGTCACAAAAGTTGTTCGGCCTGGAGCGTACCGACTTGAAGACATGGATGGCAAAGAGCTTCCGAGGACCTGGAATGCCGACCACCTCTTGAAATACCAAGAGAGCGCTCCGGCGCCTCTCTAGGTAATCCGAGGTGTCGAACCATTCCTCTCCTCTAACTTGTAACCTGTCCCATGGATTGTACTATGTAAAACGGTTCGCCGTCAAATATCAATAAAGAAAAGTTCTATTATATTTGTGAATTTGCATGTTTCTCTCCCCTCTTATTTAACCAATGGTTCGGAGTCCAACACTCGGCTCGACTTTACCTCCTCGGCTCGTCTCCGGACGAACCAGGGGTAGATCGCCGTTCGGAATTGCTCCTGCAGCCGTTGAACTATACCGATGGTTCGGAGTCCAACACTCGGCTCGACTTTACCTCCTCGGCTCGTCTCCGGACGAACCAGGTGTAAATCGCCGTTCGGAATTGCTCCTGCAGCCGTTGAACTATACCAATGGTTCGGAGTCCAACACTCGGCTCGACTTTACCTCCTCGGCTCGTCTCCGGACGAACCAGGGGTAGATCGCCGTTCGGAATTGCTCCCACAGCCGTTGAACTATACCAATGGTTCGGAGTCCAACACTCGGCTCGACTTTACCTCCTCGGCTCGTCTCCGGACGAACCAGGGGTAGATCGCCGTTCGGAATTGCTCCCACAGCCGTTGAACTATACCGATGGTTCGGAGTCCACCACTCGGCTCGACTTTACCTCCTCGGCTCGTCTCCGGACGAACCAAAGGTAGATCGCCGTTCGGAATTGCTCCCACAGCCGTCGAGCTCCAGCGATGGTCCCGGGGTCCAACACTTGGTTCCTAGTCCATCTAAACTACTCTGGTAGGTCGATGTCAGACGTTCGTTCGGACACGAAAAAACCGAACACTCCTAACTACTAGCCGAAGACCGAAGACCTACAACTCGGTCGGCTTCCGAGCAAGCGGCTTCCCGAGTGTGTAAATGGGGAAAATGCACTTTCCCCTCAACTTTCGTACGTGATCTCGATCAGACGGCTCAGATCAAGCCACCTGTGCAAAACGACAAGATAACGTTTTCTTGGGAACTGAGCCGCCCGAGATTCGCGCCTACGTTCGACGGCTCAGATCTCGCCACCTACTCTAAGCGACAAAATAACGCTTTTTTGGGTACAGAGCCTTGCCGTACCGTGTCAGATCCACTAAATGACAAAGAGCCGCACCCCTGGAAATCCATTCGGCTAAACAGACGCGCTCGGCTCAAAGATCCCGGTACGACCGATACGGTTACAAGCAAAGGACATTCCATTACAAAGGACGAAAGGGAATTTTATTAATTGTCGGCGCATAATACAAAACATTCCATTACAAAGTGTTGGCAAACAAAACACACAATGCCCGACCCACTACACTTGTCTCTCATATAAAAACATCCTCACTAAACTGTTCGTCCTCCTCGGCAGACAACTCCTCCTTCTCCCCCCGGAGCCTCGCCATCACACCACGCAGATGCCACATCTTTGAGAGCAGGTCATCCCGCTCGGCGACGATCTTCGACTGAATGTGCCGAATGCTTTTGACCCGAAGAGCGTTGCTGAATGCGGTCTGCGAGTCTTCATCCTCCCCTGCGAGGCTCAGCTCGGCGATCTTGTTCTCCAAGCGTTGGATCTCGGCTTCCCGGAGACTGAGGACCAACGAAAGGTGGTCCCACTCACTCTCGGCTCGGCGCAACTTCATATCGGCGCTCCTAGGACTCAGAACCACTGTTCCAGAGGTGGCCTCGGATTCATTGTCATCATTCGAACGCTCGGAGTCCGAGCCATGGATCGTCACAACGAGCTGAAAAGAAGAGAAAAAGAATAACACAGTTTCAATACACTATCGGAGTCTAACACTTGAAAATTTTTCAGAACTATTTGCATTCAGACATGATAGTGTTACAGATGGTCAGTCGACCCTACAGCTAAGTTGTTACAACGGTCAACAAAAATAGGAAAACGACAGAATCAGAGCCTCTTCGGAAGGGGAATGCTTCGGTTTAGGGAAACACGAGGACGGCGAGGTCTACCCTCCGAACCCGACCTTAAACCAGCGAAGCGCACCCCCCTTCGCTACTAGCTCTAACAGCGACGCCAGCCGAAGCCCCGCTCGACGAGGCAGCCGCACTGCTCTGAGCGTCGGCTGGACTCCGCCTGGTCAACGGCGAGCGCATCGCAAGTTCGTGGAACGTAATCCCCCTCTCGCTTTCTTCGCGAGTGCATGAAGTGCTGCGAACGTTAGCCCTGACCGGTGCCGGCTTGAGCGACGCGATCTCTTCCTCCAGTTCGATAATCCTATCCCTCAAGACGTCGTCCTTCGCCAACTTCTTCGGTCGCGGGGCCTTCGGCGAGACCGAGGCATTCGCGTTATCAGTCGCGAGCCGTCGGTAATGGGTGACTTCAATCCCCCTATCTATCGTTATCCTTCTGAGCCTGTCGACTTCGGCCGATAGCCTCTTGCGCTCGGTCGACGCTTTCTCTAGTTCGGAAGCCAGCTTCCCCATCTCCGCCGAACGTTCTTTTTCCGCTAGCTCCAAGTATTGGACCTCGGCCAAAAGGTCGTCATTCTTCTGCTCGACGGCAGTGAGTTCTCTACGGAGGTTCTCAACTTTGCCTTCGGGATAGGAGGCTGAAGAGCGCTTCCGGTACTGGTACAACTCGCGACCATACCTCCGCAGAGCCGCCTTCGTATCCTCCAGCCTGCCGAGCAGGAGATATCGCTTATACCGGCTCTGAGAGAGCTCGTCCTTCGTCTTCACCAGCTCTTGCCGAAGGTATTCGGCCTCCGTGATCGGACCGAATCTCACCTGAAATGCAGAGATAAATCCGAGGCCCAACACTTGGAGAAAGTTACGCCAAAACAAATACTAAGTCCGAGACTCAACACTTGGGCAAATTTTGGCCAAACAAAATATTTTTTCATTCAAAATTCGAAGAGTTCTACAACAGCGGTGGCCAGTCCGCAGTTAGGCTTACAAAAACAAAAAAAAGGGGGGAGAAAAGAAGACAACCGAGTCAGGTGTCGACCTTTTTGTCGTTCGGGTTCGTCGACCCCTCGGCCTTGTCCTTGCCCTTGCCTCCGCCACCTCCTTCGCTCCAGCTCTCCTCCTCCTCGGAGTCGTCCTCCTTCTCCTCCTCGGTCGCGGCCTTCCACGGGTCCTCGACGGGTTCTGTCTCCCCCTCGGGGCCGATCAACTCCTCGGGAACAACCTCCTCCCCTTCCACGAGGTCATAGAAGTTGTAGGTGGACGTGTCGAAGCCCGGGTTCTTGGCGACCACATGTTGCAAGGCACGGCCGTAGGCGTCCAGCATGTTCTGGGTCATGTGCATCGCGGCCTCCTCCTGCACGGCTTTCTTCACCCTCTTCACCTTCCTGAGGTGTTTGGCCTTGATCTTCTCGACCCTCTTCCGAGCATCCTCCGCCTCCGACCGAGCCTTGGCCAACTCCTCCCTCAGGTCGGCAGCCTCCTTCACCGACGCCTCGAGCTTGGCCGCCGAATCCTTCAGCTCGGAGACCTCCTTCTCCGAGGCCTCGAGCTTGGCCGTCGCATCCTTTGACAGCTGAACAGCAGCGGCCAGCTGCTTCTCCAGCCCCCCCACTTCGGCGGCCCTCTTCGTCGAAAGAAGCAACTCGGAATCGAGCCGCTTCGCAACCTTGACGCGCTCCGTCCTCTCCTTCTCCTTCTCCTGATCCTTCCTCGCCATCTCCTCGAGCAGGAAATTGTAGTGGCAGATGATCTGAAAGAGAGCAACAGAGTTACAATCCGAATCCAAGTACTTAGAAAATTTTCTAAGGAAGAAATTCAGATGAAGAAGAAATCAGCCTACTTACCGACATGGAATCCCGGGCGATCTGCATCACGGCGTCCCCTGCCATCCCGGCCTTCAGGGTCGCTCGATCCTTCGGGATCGGCAGATGCCTTATCGCCTCCATGCAGAAGTTCCCGTCGCCCAGGAAACCATCGACGTTCATCACCTGCCAGTCGGGGACGAAGATCTGCTTGTGACGCTCGGTTAAGATCTTCTCCGCCTCGGCAGTGAGGGGCGGAACCGGCATGGACAGCGCATCCTTCACCCCAAACACGCCGCTCGACGAACCCGGAGCGTCCGTCCCCGGGGTCGGCACAGGTGCATCCGAGATAGGGGGATCGGAGATATTGACCTCCCCCTGCTCGGGGACCACGACCTTAGTCGGAGAGACGAGGACCTCAATCTCCCCCTCCTTCAGGACCGCGACCTTCGGTTGGTCGGCAGTCTTTGCGACCGAAGGCTTCTTCGAAGCCCGGCTGTCCTGAGGCGCTGCCGACGGCCTCTTCTTTTTCTCCTGCTCTGCCCGGCCCTTCGCCACCAGAGCCTTGTAATCAAGCTTCATTGTCTCTGCAAAAGCCGGATGAAAAAACTTAGAAAATTTTTCATGAACTTTAAACGGGGATTATAAATACCAGAAGCATACGAGGGTCGATCGGACTGAGACCCCCACGGAACAGATGCTCCTCCGTAATATCCTTCCAGTTTAGCGCTGGCAGGGCGAGAAGCTTCCTCTGGACTTCAGCCTCCTCAGCATTCAGCGGGACGTCCTTCTTTGTACGCTTAGTCAGGCCTTCCGTCGCCCAAACTGTCGGTATCACCCACGGCGTCAGATTTCGGACGAGGAAGTATTTATCCTTCCAATGTTTGATCGAGTCCGGGTTCTCGATCAACTTAACTCCCGTCCGAGGAGAAAGGAAAAACCTCTATTCATGACGCCTCGGCTGGCAAGGTTTGAAAAGACTCCGAAAGAGGAACATAGTCGGCTTGGCGTCGACCTCTTGACATCGGAGGAGAAACGCCACGACATGCCTCCAAGTGTTCGGCATCAGTTGGGCGGGACTCAGACCATACCAGACCAAGACTTCGACCACGAACGGGTGTAGGGGAAAGCGGAGCCCGGCGATGAGGGAGTCGACCGGGAAGACGCATATATCCGGCGAGGACTTTGTGTTAGCTCGGAACCCCGGCCCCGGAAGAAGTAGCGCATACTCGAGCGGGATCCGGAAACCCTCTCGGATCGTGCGGAGATCGGCCTCGGTGAGAGTCGAGATCCTATGGTCGACCTCGGACAGCTCCCTAGGCTCGTTCTCCTCCACCAATTTTGCCGTACCTTGGGTGACCCTCTCCAAGTCATCCTCGGCGTAATCCCGGACACCTCCTACGGTCGATACGGCGATGAGTTGCCGACCGAACGCCCCCGCTCTCTTCGGCGTTTCCACTATTGTGATCACGGCTTTGCCCTTTCGGGACTCCGCCGCGACTTCCTCGGGCACTTCGGCCACTTCACCCTCTTTATCCGGACGAACAACGTCTTGCTCGCTCGGCTCCATTACTCCCTTCCCTTTATCCCCTCGGCCAACGGCTTGCTCCGAGGCGGGGGTCTCAGCCGAAATCTTAACCATGTTTTCCTAAAAAGAGAAGGGAAAGAAACTGACCTTGAAGTGACAGGTACGGTCGGAAAGTTCACCGGAACTAAGAACGCTACCACGACAGCTAGCAAGGCCACCCAGGGAGCTAAGAACTGCGAAGCAAAGTAAAAACGGAAGAGAGAGAGTAAAAGTGAAAAGTGAAGACTTGGTCTTGGGGGGGTGAAGATTTATAGTAAAATTGGAACGTCCCTTGGACTTCCAATGAAACTTCGCGACTTTTGGGCTACTCTCGAAACGTCACGAAGGCCCATCACCACTACTCCACTCACCAAGTCAATTGGATCGGCCCCGAGGGATCCAAATCCGAGCTACGAGCGGCCCAAAGACGCCGACAGCAGGGTCCGGTCGGAATCCGAGCAAGTACCTTCCCGAGCTGGTAAACGGGGAAAACTCACTTTCCCCTCAACTTTCGCGCCCGATCTCGATCAGACGGCTCAGATCTCGCCAAGAGCACTAAACGACAAGATAGTGTTTTCTTGGGGACTGCGCCCGTCTTGAGATGCGCGCCGACATCCGACAGCTCAGATAACGCCACGTTGCTCGGACGATTGAACCTTCGGACGCCTCACCTATGCCTAAAGGAACCTGGAAAAATTTTGATTCAGTTTTGAGGCGCCGCCTTCGGCTAGCGCCCCCCAGGCCCCGTGCATCAGTCGGTATTCCACCGACCACGGGCCCCGGTCGGGAACAGATCGGCGCTCCTCTCATCTCTAACTCCCCCGGGCTGACATCCAACAGAAGCCATCAGCCCGGAAGGAAGACAAAGATGAGAGAAGGCCCATCAACACTCAGAGAACAAGAGAAACACACCGTTCCGAGCTTGTTGTTTACAACTGGAAGGCACGGCTTGTCAGAGGACACCGACCGCAGCGCCTTCACAGTTACAAACAACGGGCTCGGACGGTCCAGAAGCCCGAGCTGCAACTCATGATAGAGAAGCGCGCCATCCCGAGCTAGTTGGTTGCAACTGGAAGGATCAGTCTGTCAGAGGACTCTGACAGCGGCGCCTTCACAGTTGCAACAAACGGACTCGAATGGCCCGGAGATCGGCATCGGACATGGATCGTCACTCTCCCACCAAGGCCTCCGCCTACTTCGGCACTCACTTCGGAGCAACCAAGGAAGGCAGAAGATCTTGGTGAGAGAACGACCACCCGTCCTTCCGCAGGAGACCACATCCCGAGTCCGGACTATGGTCGTCGGCCCTACTGTCTTATTGCCTCCCGCTCCCGACACCCCCTTCGGAGCAGTGAGGAACGGGAGAAGAACAAGACAACAGGGCGACCACCCGTCCTCCCGAGACAGCCCATCTTTCGGGTCCGGACTATGGTCGTCACCACTCTTGCCTTATTCTCCCCCGCTCCTGACATCCACTTAGGGACCGTCCGGAACGGGAGAAGAAGAAGGCAAGAGAGCGACCACCCGTCCTCCTGAAGTAACTCATCCCTCGGGTTCGGACTACGGTCGTCACCACTACTACCTCGTTCCCCCTCGCTCCTAACATCCGCTTGGGGGCCGTCAGGAACAAAGGGAAAACCAGGCAGAAGAGCGACCACCTCTCCGAACCTCAAGAGAGAAGCTACCCAAGGCAGATGCCTCCGAGGTCTGGAACTCAATTTGGTTGTGACGAAAATGACAAAGGGAGTGGGGTACTTATAGCCTGCCTCCTAGAACCAGCCATTATGACCCTCGGAAATCGAAGCGCCGCGTTTTAATTAAGGGAATTACTGATCCTCGGAAGTTGAAACGCCACGCATTAATTAAAGGAATTATCCTTAATGACGTCGGGAAGGCGAAACACCACACAAGTCACGAAGCGCCATTAACACCATTGGGAACAGAGCCATCTCAGATTGCCAAAAACCACAGGCCCTCGGTCGGCTTCCGAGCAAGTGCCTTCCCGAGCTGGTAAACGGGGAAAACTCACTTTCCCCTCAACTTTCGCGTCTGATCTCAATCAGACGGCCCAGATCTCGCCAAGAGCACTAAAAGACAAGATAGTGTTTTCTTGGGGACTGCGCCCATCTTGAGATGCGCGCCCACATCCAACAACTCAGATGACGCCGCGTCCCTCGGCCTGCCGAACACCAATGCCTTCGGTCGGCGTCCGAGCAAGTGCCTTCCCGAGCTGGTAAATGGAGAAAAAAAGACACCGAGCTACGTGGACCGCTGGATCTCCCAAAAATTCGCGCTCCCAATGATGAAGAGCCCAGATTGCGCCACGTGCGCTAAAAGACAAGATAGTGTTTTTTTGGGAACTGCACCCGTCTCGAGATGCGTGCCACCATTCGATGGCTCAGATTGCGCCACGTCGCTCGGAACGCCGAACCCCCTAGTCTCCGGTCGGCAGCCGAGCGACTACCTTTCCGAGCTCGTAAACGGAGAAAAACACTGCCGAGCGGTAACAACCATCAGATCTTTCCGAAGTTCGCGCCCGTCCACGATCGATGGATCAGATTGAGCCACGTCATTAATCGGTATTTAAATCGTTTTTTATTTATTTTAATCGTTTTATTTGTTTAAAAATTGCGAGAAAATCGCTAAAAATTCGGGAAAATTAGCTAAAAATTCTGGGAGATAATTGAAAATTCGGGGACACACTTTCGAACCCCGGAGCATACAATTATTACCCAGAATGCACAGCTAAAGCCCCCGAACGATTAGCAAACACATCGCAGAATTAAACAAATACTTCGAAAAAAGTAGATAAAAGACTGTCAGATGCCCGCAGCTCAACACACAGCGTCAAAAGTTACCTCACTACCCCCTTTCTAGATTCAAAATCCCACATTTGGACTCCGATACAACTCCACCAGCCACTGAAACTGCTAAACTACTCCTCAAAGTCTGATCACGCTCAGCCTTTAGGAGTGGGGGGCTCGTGATATGGCTAAAATTGGGGTTAAATCGGGACCGTCCAGATCGAGCACGAATCTTGAAGCACGGGGGTAAAAAGGTAATTTCGCATACAGATGGATCCAAAATGGGTATTGAATCTCCTTCTCACGAAGCCAACCGCCCGCGAATAGATCCACTCCAACTGGGCGCGGGTCCCGACCCGATACAAGCCCGGTCCACCAAGAGAGAATCAGGCCACTGATTTGATCAGATCAAATCAATAAGCTTGATTTGCTCTCACCAGGGAATCAAGGCCTACTTTCCTAAAACAGAATAGGAGGATTTTGCTCCTAAATGTTAGCCAGGAAATCAGGATCCTGATCATTCCAAAGGCGACTATAAATACAACCCCTCTACCACCAAGACCAGGTTAATCACTTTTTCACCACTTAAGCTCTTTCTTAATCTTTTACTGATTACTGACAAGAGCACCGGAGGGTGCGTCGCCGGAATCAACCCCGGTGTCTCGCACTTCCCTGCAGGTTGCGGCGGGAGCAAGAAGGCCGAGTCAGCTGTTCAGGTTTTCCTCGGATCCACAAATTCTATCTGTTTACCCCCACACCGAAATCAGCGGTAACAGGCGCAATTATTTGGGTTGATTTCTAGATTGTGTTTTTTACTCTTTCTTTATTTTTTAATTTTTTTTTATTGTGTTTGTTAATTTTGAAGTTCGTGGAAGTTTTGCATTGTGTGCTTAACTTGTGTTATGTGGGTTTTTTTCGTTAAAAGAAGATTGAGGATCCATATTATGGATTATAACCAAATTTGTTTACTTTGTGAGAAATGTGATAGAATTAACGATTTACTTAATTTTAGATATGAAATGTTGATATAAATTGAGAAATTATATAGTAAGGGCAAAAATGTCTAAAAGTATAGAAAAGACTCTTGTAAGAAGTGAAAAAAGAACAGAAATGTCTTATAAGAGGTTCTTATAAGAGGTTATTTTTATATAAAAAGAACACCTCAAAAAAAGACTCTTACAAAAGGCTCTTACTGTAAATCTCTTATAAGAGGTAACCACTTATAAGAGACAAAAAAAAGAACAGTACCTTAGTGTCATATGTCATTTTGTCATTCTACCAACACGTGCAACGTAGGTACATAACTAATATAAAGGAGGTTTCCGGTTCAAATCCTCCCTACGTAAGAGTTTTTATTTATTTTTTTGAAATTATTAAAACGTGCATCGCACATGTAAATTACTAGTAATATTATAATGGGAAAAGGTCTTAGTGTTTTTTGTCAATCTACCAACACTTACATCAAACGTGCATAAATAATATGAAAGAGGTCTCAAGTTCGAGTCCTCACTAGTCACTATGTCAGTTTTTTTACTTTAAATATTCTTTTATATTAACATGCATCACATGTGTAAATTACTATCCATCTATCTACCTATAATATAATATATTTACTTACTATTTATTGAAAGAGTTTGTCACAAATAAACATTTTTAAATATTTTTTTGTCGCAAAAGAAACATCATTTTTGTCACTAAACAAACATGTGCATCGCACGTGCAACTCCAAATCTATTTTTCAACACGTGAATCGCACGTACACATCAATGTTTTTCCTTTTTAATTTTAAAAAAATACATGTATCGCCCGTTTGACTCTATTTTTTAATAATGACTTACGTGTATCGCATGTTTAACCCTAACTGTTTATCAAAACGTGCATCACACGTGAAAAATACTAGTAATTTAAAGAGGGAAAATACTTATTTCCACTTTTCCAATCTAACAAAAAAAAAAACTACTACTTATACTCCCTTCATTTCTAAAATACTAGTAATTTACACGTGTGATGTATGTCTTAATAAATATAATGTTTTAAAGTAGAAATTCAGACGTAGTATGGGTTTGAACCTAAAATCTCCTTTATAATAATTATGCATGTGTGTTGCACGCGTTGACAGATTAACAAATGACACTAAAACATTCTCCCGTTTTAATATTAGAGATTTACACGTGTGATGCATGTCTTAAAAAATATAGTTTTTTTAAAGTAAAAATTCACGAGTAGTCTGAGTTTAAACCTAAGACCTCCTTTATAATAGTTATGCACGTGTGTTGCGTGCATTGATAGATTGACAAATGATACTAAGGCCTTCTCCCATTATAATATTAGATATTAGAGATAAGTCATCCTATATATTTGTTTTCGTCAATATAAGTCGCTTTAGATTTTTGACATAGAAATATTGTCATTCATAAAGGTCCATCGACTAATTTTCTAGGAAATTTCCAATTTTACTTTTGTTTTTTCATATTTTTAAAGATCCATTAATTATAGAGAATGATAAGTATGATATTTTACAATAACTAATTCATTTAATATCTTCATTTTAAAAGAAAGTCGAGTACTCTTACACAATCTTATGTTGTTCCTAAATACTCGTGTATAACACAATGAATAACTTATATTTTAAAAGAAATGTACTACTAAATAGAGCATATATATTTTTTATTTATTTTTTTACTGGCAAAAGGTAGGATTATCCTACCTCACAAAATAATATATTATATAGGAAATAGATAACAAGAGTTTACAAAAATAGATTCTGGTCGATTGGCGATATTGAAATGCTCTGTGTACAACTAGGTTCGGAATGACATAACATTGGGACGTAGAGAGGGCATTGGACATCTGTCGTGCACCTCAACTAGCCCAATGATATGATCCCATCTCCTAGATATACAATACAACAATCTCATACAAAAGAATCAAACCAACAAAGAGCTATCCAAAATAAAAGAGTTAACAAAGCAAAAACTAGGACAAATAGAGTCCTCAATAAGACCCAGCATAATAGATAGAGATTCAGAACCGAGAATCAAGTTTGGGAACTTCCGTCGCTAGGTTGGGAAATAGTTGCTATTGGCCTTATCAGGTCACTGTCACCTGTGGCTTGAAGCTCATGCATAATCTTGGCCTTCTTCTTTGATTCTCCACTTGAATCTATCCAATGAAATAGCCAAAATTTAGTGTTAGAGATGAGCTTGTCCACTGTAATTGAAATGTTATGAAAAAAAAAATTCATTACGGGCCTTCCAAATACTCCAACAAGATGCAATAGTAACCATATGCCATGAATAAGTAAACTTGTGCTTGTGATGATCAAAACACCATTGTGTGAAGCAATCAGTGATAGAAGTGGGTAGGTGCGGAATATCAAAGCGTTGCATGAAGTAGTGCCATGTTTGAATAGCCAAAGGGCATTGAAAGAAAATGTGGTAGGTGGTTTCAATCGGACATGCACAAGTTGTGCATGTCGGATCACCGTCCCAACCCTTGGAGAGAAGTTTTGTTTTGGAGTTGAGTGCCTCCGAACTCAACAACCAAATAAAGATTTTGCATTTGAGCGGTGCCATGCTTTCCCAACATGCTCGGTATAATGGAGTTATAAAGCCAGAGATGTTGAAAAACTGATATGCTGAAAAACTGATATGCTGACTTGACAGAGAAGACCACAGTAGTTGAATGTCTCCAGTGAATAGTGTCTATATCAGATGATGGCTGAGTGTCTTGGAGAAGTTGAAGGAGGCTTCTTTTATCGAGGATGATACGGGTGGAGGTGGAAGAGTGGAGGCCAGGTTTCCAAATCCATCTTCCTTGCTGCATGAAGCCTTGGGTTATCAGGTTAGCATTCTTATTCCTGCATCAAACAGGGCAGGGTATAAGGTGGCAATGGTGTTGCCTTCGATCCACTTTGATGTCCAAAACTTAATGAGATATCCATTTCCAAGTTGCCAGGAGATGCCCAGATCAAATTGCTCTTTGAGCTTGAAAACACTTTTCCAAAATTCAGATGCCTTGGCCGTGCAGATGAAAGAATTAGTTGCATTCCTGAAATAAAGAGATTTGATGACTTGAGTACAGAGGGATTGCTCCGAGTAAAATTTCCACCACCATTTCATGAGGAGAGCTTTGTTAAACTGACTAAGGTTTAAAATCCCTAATCCCCCTTGCCTTTTGGGTTGACACATGCGCTTCCAACTTGAACAACAAATGTCGGAAGTCTTAGTGTCCCCCCCAACCCAAAAAAATCTGCTCCTAATCTGATCAATCCGAGCAATCACCCATTGAGGAAGTTTGAAGAAAGAGGCGAAGTATGTAGGCAGCGCACTGAGAACTGAGTTTATTAGGATAAGTCTCCCCCCCTCCTAGATAGGAGTCGTCCCTTCCAGTTCGAAAGTCGTCTCTCTATCTTGAGAATGAGGTATTGCCAATCACGCCTCTTAAGTTTTCCTTTGGACAGGGGCATACCTAGATACTTAGTAGGGAGGGTATCTTGTTTGCAGCCCAATATATGAGCGAAAGCTTGAAATTTCACTTTGGAGTGCCCGGAATATACTGAGGCTGATTTAGAGAGGTTGATGTGAAGGTCAGATACATTTGCAAAAATATGGAGAAGCAGTTTAAGATGAAGGACCTCCTGCTCATCTCCTTTGCAAAATAAAAGTGTGTCATCGGCAAATTGCAAGATGGATAGTTCTGCGAGTGATCCCCTGAGATTAAGATGAGAAAAGGTGTCGTAGTCTTTACCCAATTTCAGCATTTGAGCAAGAACATCAACTCCCAAGATGAAGAGCATGGGAGATAGGGGGTCCCCTTGCTTCAAGCCTCTCTTGGAAAGAATAGTTTTCCCTGCCACGCCGTTAAGGAGAACAGAGGATTTGGTAGAATGGAGGATGTCTTTAATCCATTTACACCATCGAGGTCCAAATCCTCGAGCAGCAAGCATTTCCTCAATGAAATTCCAACTCAGGGTATCGAAGGCCTTACGGAAGTCAATCATGAGCATGAGAGTGTTGGACTTTTTGGAGCAGCAAAGGTTGATTGCTTCATGTGCAGTGAGGAAGCAGTTGACCCGTAGACTTCCCTTTGAGAAATGCACTTTGAGAAGAAGAGACAAGGGTATGAAGGAGAGGGCTAAGTCGATTAGCAAGGATTTTGATGAAGATTTTAACAGAGCAGTTTAGCAGACTTAGGGGGCGGAATTCAGAGACTGGACCAGCGCCTTCGCATTTAGGAATGAGGACAATGTTTGAGTAGTTCAGCCTGTTGATGTCAGGTCGACCATCCTGGATATCAAGGAGCATGCGACATAGGTCTTCTTGGATTGACTCCCAGTGTTGTTGATAGAAGTGCATTGAAAATCCATCGGGGCCAGGGGCCTTGTTTCCGTTCATCTAAAAGACAGCTTTGTGTATCTCTCTCCTTAGTGAAAGGTGCATCAAGTTCAAAGAGGCCAGGAGCAGGGTTAGGGTATAATGCCGCCCAGTTTACTTTAAAGTCAGGGCGGGAGGTAGAGCCACAGATTTCACTAAAGTGCCGCTCAAAACATAATCGGATGGAAGATTGATCCGTAATGAGATCCCCGTTATGAACAATAGAGTAGATAAAGTTTTTTCGCCTTCTGCCATTTGCAATAGCGTGGATAAATTTAGTGTTGGCATCCCCCTCTTTGATCCAAGAAACTCTAGCACGCTGCCTCCAATAGGTTGACTCTGCCTTAATGAGAGACTGATATTCGCTGTGTGTTGTAGAGAGTTCAGTGGCTTGCATATCATCAAGGGGCTGAGTATCGGCTAAGATGTCCAAGTTGTGAATTCGATCAAGAAGGGTCTTTTTGCGGACAGGGATGTGGCCAAATTCCACATTACGCCATCGTTTGATCCGTCTCTTAAGCAGAGTAAGCTCGGTGGCGAAGATGTCAACTGAAGAGCCAGAACAAGTGAATGAAGACCACCAAGAGGTGATAGCAGACATGAAGGAAGAGTGGGAGGACCATGCCTTTTCAAATTTGAAGTAGTGGATTATGGGGGCAATTGCTTGTGATTCAAGGATGAGGGGGCAATGGTCTGAGGTAATGCGGGGTAGAGATAGTTGCAGGCAGTTTGAGAACACTTGTTCAAAATGGCTCGAAATAAGGAAACAATCCAATCTAGAAAGTGCTGGCTTTGCTCGTAGATTGGACCAAGTGAACTTCCTGCCGTCAAGGGGGAGGTCGATCAGTTGGAGATTTTGGATCCAGCTCCTAAAATCCTTCATGTCTCTGCTCAAACTAATACCTATGTTCCTTTCAGAATTAGAGATAGTGGCATTAAAGTCTCCGCAGATGACCCAACCGTCGCATAAAAGGCTTCTACGCTGAGTAATCTCTTGGAAGCATGGCACTCTGTCATCCAGTTCAAAATGAGCATATACGGAAGTAAGGGACCACTCAGCTCCCGTTGCTCGAGTGCGGAATGATAGGGAGAGGGAGAAAATATCAATTGCACAATAAAAACACTCTAGAATGCTGTCGTTCCAACCAATGAGTACACTGCCATAGCTATCAATGGCATCTAGAGATTTCCAGTTTGTAAGTGCTAAACCCCCTATGGAAGCAAGTTTGCGGGTGGAGGGCTTTGAGAGTTTAGATTCTTGAAGGCATATGACCGAAACCTTAGCGCTTAGAATACCATCTTTGATAAGGGCACATTTGTTGGGGTTGCCCAATCCCCGAACGTTCCAACTACCAATCTTCATTGAAATAGTAAAATCACGCAGCAAAGAAAACAAAACAGAGCAGGGATCAAAATGAAGAGAAAGCTTTCAATTGAGTTGTTGCTGTTGATCAGGAGGATCAACAGTAACTGCAGCAACCTGCTTAATCTTGTTAATCGAGTGTGGCCCCAAAGCCTCCACTCCGATGTTTTCCGCAACTTCAATGATGTCTTCGCACGAAAGTATAGCATATTGTTTTTTCTTGAACCTTGCAAACAAATCTTTTGTTTGTTATTTTCCGGTGAAAAAGTAGAATGTTCCAACAGAATTATAGTTAGTTTGTTCATTCATAAAATATTATATAATTCATTAGACAAATATCTGATCAAACTTAGGTTAATTGTGCTATTTTTTATTTTTTCCCAATATATACAACAATCTTTAATATTATAACAGGAGAGTTGGGGTTGTCATTTGTAGACATTCAACCATCTAACATCAACCATTCATTTTTAAGTTGAAGTTATATTAACCATTCATTTATTTAACTGTTGTTGGTTACCATAATACATTCAAAGTTTAATTTTATTTACGACATAATTATTTACAAAAGTGTCACTCATATAAAAAAAAATGTGCCACTAGAAGTAATTTGTAAAGAGTATGGGATGACTAAAGGGAGGTCTCAGAGGCCAGATTACATCTTATTAATTATTATAATTTTTTTAAATTAGAACGTGCATTACATGTGTAGATTACTAGTAATTATGGTGGGACACGTTATGTTGGGTTTTGTGTTAGGACTTTTGTTGATCAAATTCCTTTTTCTTTTAAGATGTGCTGAAAAGTTTGTCAGATATTTTCTCCAGCTGGGTGTTTTTTTAAGTAAAGTCCAACTCTAAATATTCTAGTCGGCATATATCTTCCGGCTTTTAGGTTGCGTTAGAAGTCAGAAAGTAGAGCTTTGAAATTAAAAACTAAAACTGTTTGGGAAGTCTATTTTTTAAACTTCAAAGCTACTTTTAAGCTAGGATTGTTTGACGTAAGATATCAATTGTAAGCTATTTTTATACTCAATTTAAGCTTTTGATTTTATTCAAGAGTAAAATATAAGTTATCAAATTACAAAAATATCTTCATATTACTAATAAAGATATTTAAAGCCCAATAAAAGGCTATCGAAGGCGAAGAAAGGAGAGACGGCGGCAGGAGAATGGAGGGCGGTGAAGAAAGGAGAGGGAGATGGCAGCGCGGTGAGGGGAGGCGGTGACGCGACGTTCGGCGAGGAAGGGGAAGGGGGGAAAAAATTGTGTTACGAGGTTTTGAAAGGAAAAACCAGAAGTTGCTCTGAATGGCTTCTATCAAAGCTCATTTTCTTCACTAAAATTAAGCTATTTATCCTTCTGTAAAGATTTTCAAAGATTGCGTTTGGTCCAGCTTCTCCTTTTAAAGAAGAAGAGAAGCTAATTTTAAGTTGGGTCAAACGCAACCTTAGTCTATCGGACTTCAATTGTTTTTTTTTTGAGGTTAAAGGTGGAATAACGTCACCCTGTTTCATTAATAAGAAATTAATAAAACAGCTCCGGCGTACCGGGAGAAATACAAAAGTAAAGTGCAGAAAATAGAACACGACCCCCCAACAATACCCTAGAGGGTGGGTCTAACCATATGTACAAAAGTACAACCAAAGGTACAAAGATCGAAACAAAATACAAAATAGAGCTAGCTGCGCACTGTGGGTTTCCAATTGTATCATGTTCCAAGTGAGTATGAGGGGCGCCTACCCCTCAGTCCAGTGTCGGCCCAAACTCGACCTCATCATCATCAAATTCCTCCACCTGGAAGACTCTGACAATCATCCCTCTTGCTCCTGTGGCAGCAGTTGTGGCCCAAAAGGAAATAAGATGCATGATATGAGTAAAGTTACCAAAAATACTATTACATGAAGCACGAAAATATAAATTATTTCTGTCTAGCCATAACACACAAATAATTGCCGCAATGGCTATGTACCAAGCATCATTCATTTCGTGGCGAACCGAGGCAATTTTGGGGCTAACCCACAAATTCTCGTATTCACTGGAGTAGTCACATGTCCCTGAGGCCCGTAATACCTCTACCATAGTTGCCTTACACCTTTGGCAGAGAATGAAAATGTGATTCAGATTCTCCGTATGTATGTTACAGAATCCGCAGTTGGTCGCTATCTGGGGTTGTCTTTTGACAAGGTTCTCTCTGGTGAGAATTGCATTATTGAGCACTAGCCAGAGGAAGACCCTGACTTTAAGGGGTGTTTTGGCCTTCCATAACACCTGTGCCCAACTGGGCCTACTTCCTCGATAGTGATTGCGATGATACAGAGATCTAACAGTGAAAGCTCTTTTGGTCTCTAGTCCCCAGCGCATCTGATCTGGGTCATGAGCACACATCACCCCGTTCCGTGTAATGTGTGTTTGCAGTTCATTCAGTCGCTGCTGTAATCCTGGGCTAAGAGGTCCTTGAAAAGACGGTTTCCAATTGTCTCTCTTCCATGTCTTGGCCACAGATACATTCGGGCAAGTCGTTTTGTCATACAAATCTGGGAAAGTCTCCTTAAGGGTATGGGTGCCACACCATACAAATCTGGGAAAGTTTCCAATTGTCATGTTTTTGCCTTCTTAGCAAAGACTGATTTTTTTTTATCTTACTTCATTAATAAAGTACTAACATAACAGAAATCCTCAATTTTATTTTGCTCGAAAAATGGTGTTGGTAACAATATAGTAGCTAGTGAGTTACAAGAAAAATTGCCTTCTTTCACCCACTCTTCTTCCACTCACCGGAGCCCTGACCCCATAAACACATAAGGGCCACGCATGACAGACGCACAGAGCCATTGCCAGCTTCGGCATACCCAACATCATCGATCACACTCACCGACCAACATCATTTTCTGTGGTCCTTAACTGGAGAACCGGCTGGCTGCAACCACTTTGTGAGGGGTAGAGGGAAAGAGACCGCCCTTTCAATACAAAGTTTAATCCACCTGGGATCAGTACTTGTTCTCCTCCTGCTTCGTCGTGGAGGAATATCATAAATTAGATAATGATGTATTGTTCTCCTGTTACAAATCAACTTGAATTTTTTTGAAGTTAACAGATGACTACCCATTGCAAAAATAATACATCATCCTACTACATATATGCCTTCTATTGCATTTGTGCCAAGCCTCATCATAGTTTGACTAAGCTGCAAGCACAAATTCAACTGCGTGATTTCTAATCATCCTTCCCCATTCCAACAGAAAGAAATCAGAACAATGGATTCTACATCGAAGACAAGAAGCTCTGTATTCCCTGCCGATATAAACCACTGACAATAGTCATGCATGTAATCAGTCATTACATAAATAATCCACAATTAGCAAGTAACAATGCCAAAAGTGTGATGCTAATTATCGTGTTATAAGGCCAGAAACATGTGAGGATCCACTAATGAGAACAGGCTCTATAGTGCCTTCATACAAGTGGCTCAAGTAGTAGGACAAACATTTTCCATTACAAAAAGATGATAATAGTTCATAATAAAGCTACAAATTGTTTAAGATAAAAAATAAACGCAGTACTTTAATCATCACACAAAGTTCATGATTTCCCCTTTTTCCTTGTTCGCGTAAACAAATTTATTACCTTGTACGTTAGAACCATCAGCCATGAAAACCAACACTTAAACATACCAAAGGTACAACAAAAGTTGCAGTGATGGCAACATTAAAATTTTCATCCATTTAATCATAATAAATTTGAATTTCCCCCCTTCATTACTTAGAAAGGAAGAGGATGGTTGTAGTAGAAAGCACTAATGATGAGGGCTTTGCCCACCTCCGTCAACCCCCTCCTTGGCCATGCGTGCAGCTGCTCTTATTTGGCGCTGTTCTTCTTTGTAGATTCTGTTTCTCCGTTTGAACTGCATTTTCAATTTATATCCATCAATAAATTATTAAATTGTATGATCTAGCACTACAGTTCAAATACAATTATGATTAAGAGCAATACAAGCACCCTGTTAATTAAGGTTATCTAGGCAGAATACAAGTTCTGAAGAATATAACATGAGCATACATATTACAAATATACTTAAAATAATTTTCTACCACACTCTCATTTACACTCTACTGTTCGTGCTGTCTCTCTCCTGCTCCTCGTCGATACTATCCTCGCTGCTGTTGTTAGTTCTAACACTGAATTGGTTCTATGATCTATGGATTCAATTGCTTAATAGTGTAAATATTTTAATTCCTTCATTGTTCAACTTCAGTACTATTCGTCCCAGCTTTGAGAACTATATATATTGTCAGAAAGCAAGTTAGCAAAATCATAGATACTTCAGAGAACACAAAAAATTGTGAGAATAAGGACTTGACTTCATTGAAGATCTAGAATGTCTGAGAATATGGACTTAACTAACAAAAACATTCAACAAAATCACTAGGGTAATAATATATACACAATATTTGTGCACGACATCTTGTGCAGTACATGATCTGGCACAATCTCATTTTTCAAAGATTAATGAAGTGCAATACAAATTGTGCCACATTCTGTAGTGCACTAGAAAAAGTGTGCACTGCACAAAATCACCCCTATACTGATCAGTGACCACTGACCACATCACGAATTACGCAGACCAAGAAAATGCCCATTGCTGAATAATGTGGAGGGAACAAATTATAAATATTGACAAAAATAAATAAATATGTGATGGGTCCAAACTACCACGAGGTCATCAGAGCAAGCTTAAAAATAATACAATGAAACTTCGGGATACAGTACATTAGTACTAGAGTGAAAATAAAGAAAAATGTAAGAAAATTTTAACATGATTTTGTGCTGTGTAGGCAGCCATAAAATCTAGTTTCTTTAGGAGATTGATGAAGCGTATATGAAGAAGAAAAGAAGTTTCAAAATTATTTTAATCAAATGCTTATGGTAGAATCACTGGCGCGACCAGGTTGTGGGTTACCAAAAGGAAACAGGTGTGAATAGTAAAAATTGATTAATTGATGTGATTAAGGATATGCTTGAAAGGTTACTAACCACTGTAAACAAATCGTGTGAAAATAGTCAATCATAAACATAGAATCATTATCATTTTGTATTAGTTACTATGAGCATTCAAAAATTTGGGATAAACTTTGATGTTGTTGTGGTGGATGTGGGATACAAGAAACTGGTTAGTGGCTTTAGTCTATGAAATTATGAAAAGATAATGTTTCATATTGGAAAGGTGGGGATTAGCTAGGAATATAAGGGATCTCAAAGAAGTAGAATGGAAAAAGGAAAATATGGATCTTTAGCAAAATCATGAGAAACATAGTGATAAATGGTCAAAAGGTATATAAAAGAGGAAGAGACAATTTTTACTACCTAGCATCACGAAGAAGATTATGTGATGGGCAACAATAATGTGATAAAGATATACATTAAAGAGTATTAACTAGAGGAAACAAATAGTTGCAAAGTAGTTAAGTCATTATTGTGAAATATCCCTGCACTGTTCTGGAACTTCGAAGTTGTGGTGAGTTGAGGGATTTAATTGTATAATTCTAACACCTCACAAGTTGAGCACCCTTGATATGAGCCAAAATCTGGACTGAGCAGCAGTGTTTTATCATTATTATTGTTACTGATATCCTGTTTTTATTTTTAGTCATTGTTTAATATCCACCCTATAGGAATTGAACCTTGGTTGTTCTCAGACCATGTGAAATATCTTTGTTACCATACCAAAGTTCCAAACTTGTGGTGAGGGCTAACCGAATTATATTTATATTCTAAAAATTTAACATATGCATATACCAAAGACATATTAAAATCATTATTCATTTGCATCACATATTCAGGAACCTCAGCATAAAAGTCCCCTGATTTCAGTAGATGAGATACAAATATACAATATTGTTTCATAATAAAAATGTCGTGACGCTTTAGAATACAGAGAATATAAATAAATAGGATGAAAAAGGTGTATACTGTATGCTGATTGTGATTTTTCAAGATCATGTGAATAGATACAGAAGATTATGATTGATAGCTAAAATTGCTAAGAGTTAAAATTTAGGGATGATCATTCATCAAATATATATTTAACAGCAATATAATGTGAAAGTTTAGGTGGTGATTTCTAGCTTAAAATATTAGCATGCCCTTCTATACATAAACTCCAGACAAACAATCTTTATGGTTTCAGCTGTAACAAACAATACAAGGATTATGCAAAGGGTGTGATAAGTTGTGCTATAAAAACATTCCCATCAAATATGTGCAACATCAGATTCAACTTTTTTAGAAAGTCAATGGAAAAACGTCCCGTGTCAGTTTGAAATTTTGGAACCGGTATCAGTATGCAAGCTTCGTTGATTGAGGCCGAGTCCAAGGGTCTACATCACGATGACTGCGACTCATGATAGGTAGCAAAACATGTATGATCCATTATTTATTGCACTATAGATGAAACCATCTATCTAAAACCAATGCCCCTTTTTTCCTGTATTACTACCCAATCAATGATAATAAATATGTGATCAGTGTCTCCTTTTTGTGTTTATATGTAGTTCCATAGAAAGTAACGATTTATGAGTAGACTCTAAATTAAAATCGATAATTGAAGAGCCGACATACCTCTTCTATATAGAAATTCATACCCCTTCCTTCCATTTTATCCCTCTCATCCCTTCCTATTGTTCCTCTTTCTTTGGGTGATCTAGCTCCAGTCAAAGCTCAAAGTCCTCTTGCTTCTTTCTTTCCACTCTTTCTAATCCTATTTTGATAAGAATGAGTGAGAAACACCAAATCTTTGCACACCTAGCCTGCTTCCGCTTATGAAACACCATATTTTCCATAGAATTATATATAAATCTAGACAACTTCTATAGTACTGTGATCATTAATAGTCTAGGAGATCAATGAAGGAAAATTATGAATTATGTTCATCCTAAGCATAAAGAAATTCCATCCATGAAAGAATCACAAGATTCATACCAACAAATAATTTCATATTTAGTAGTCTTTAAATACTAATCCTCATAAAAATCTACCTTCACTTAAAAAAATGGTAACTCCAACAGAGACATCCATGGAGATTACACTAACAAGATAATATACCTACCAGCCACATTTGGTTCTAGTAGGGTATTACTAGCCCTCTATGGGCATTTAGAATTGGTATAAATACCCGATACCCGGACCCAGCATTGGACCGGAACTAACCCAATCTATACGGGCCCAGTTCCGGGTCGTAAAATAAGACTCAATGCACTTCCGGGTCGGCGGGTTCGGGTCCGCTCAAAATAGAACCGACCTGAACCCAGACCCGTTAAAAAATACCCCCAAAAATATAGAATTTGAATAATAGGGTTATAGGGATATACATGTAAATAGTAATCGTTAAACTATGTTGAAAATAACGATAGCGTATAACGTAGGGTTAGGTCCCGGTAGAGCGAAGCGCAAATAGCGTGACGCAACAGTGTAAGCTATGAAGAAATTTGATTTTTTTAAAATTAAAATTAATTATCTATAAAAAAATTATTGTTGGGAAAAAAACTTTGTTGTTGTTGTTATCTAAAAAATCTTATTAACTCTAAAATATTTACTAGAATTGAGAAAAAAAATATTTGAAGGCTAATAATGATAAATACTACACCAAAATGAGACCTTTATAACAATGTTGAAAATAGCGAAAGCGCAAGTGTAGAGCTGAAGCCATCAATAGCGCAAAACGTAAATAGCATAACACATATCATAAGCTATAAAGAGTTTTTACTTTTTAATTTTAAAATTAAAAATTAACTAACTAAAAAATTGTAAAATTCTAAATAATTTCATAAAATTTAAAATAAATGAAGGCTAAAAATGCTAATAAATATCACCAAAATGAGACTTCAATGTTCAAAAATCAAGACTTAAATTACAAAGACTAAGAACAACATAAATGTGAAGATAAAATGGAACGGGACTGCTAAGTAAATGGAGTAGATTAGTTTTCTTGAATCTAATCAAATACCCCTAATTCAAACTTCAAAATCAAAAAATTATAACTATGAGATTGAAATGAAGAATTGGAAAAGAATGAAGAAAATAAGAGAAACCCTAATAGTTGAGTTGCTATCTAGAATAAAAAAAAATTTAAAAAAAAGAGAAAGAAATACTAAGAAATTCACTCACTGGTAACAGATATATAGTTGTTAGAGTCTTCGCCGCTAAATTGGAGTCCTTACAAGGATTGAATGTCTTAGTGTTAACAAAACATGATGAAAAAGGAAGAAAAATAAGGGGTTCGTCACTTGTTTTTATACCGCATCTGTTAAAATGGTATGTTTGTAGTGCAAGCTATTTAAGTTAAGTTACGATGCACAAATAGCGTGAGCTACACAAAAATAGCGCAGAGCTATGTAGAAAATGGGTTATGCACATGAGCTTTGTAGCGGAATGGGTAGAGTTAGGTTACATAACGAGCTATTTCAAGCTTCATAGCGTGCTATTTTACACATTATGAAGATAGACGTGTAAATATAATATTTATTCATGTACTTAAGTGCAAAAATTGTTAGAACCATAGGGTATCGGGTGCAAAGATACTTAAGTGCAAATATTTATTCCCCACTACCGGACCCGACGAGTAGGTTTTTTAACTAGGACCCGGACCCACACCCGGTTCTCACAAGTCCGGGTCCGAGTCTAATTTTTTGACCCATGAGGTACCGGGTTCGGGTCCGCAGCTCTATAGGCGTTGACCTATTTATACAACTCACTTTTTCATTAAGATTATGCTAATGAGAAAATGATGACTAGTAGATAGATGTTTTCAACTAGTTTTTATATTATTATTTCTGTGTGAAATGTTAGTTAATAATATCTAAATCTTGTTTTATCATATTTGTTACTCTTTTAAGATTTTGGAAAGTCATTATCACGGTATATACATACTTTACAAACTTAACTATTGCTGTCCTCAGAATACCTATATGTGCTTTTTGTTAAAATGGATCCTTTTTTATGTGTGCATTAATTTATAGTGATAATCTAAGAATTATAACATAATGACAGTTTTTGTCCTAATCAAGGATGAGAAACTTACCTGAGAAGCAAAGACATGTAGGCACAACATTCCAACAAACATAAATTTCAAAATACTACAGATTGAGGAAGCCTCGTGTCGGAGATGTGTGGGCCATGTGGCTAACATGTTTCCTACATATTACTACTTCTAAATAGAAGTGTTAGTGCTTCATAGCATATTAAATGATTGTGTGCGTGTGCGTGTGCGTGTGCATGTGCATGTGCATGTATATCGATATCGTAACTTGCTTAAGAAAAATTCTATACAGAATAATATTACTTGACTGAGTTGCTTACGGTGGAACAGTTACAACGATTGACCCTTCCAGAGACGAGTTAATTTAGCATTAATGGTTTCAATGATGTGTCTTTTTTGCTTGCATTATATTGTGTGGTTGTATAATTGACTTTCTAAAATATGTGGACTATCAATGCGTAAGAATTTCTAGTAGTTTAAGGTATGAATGAAGAAACCAGAAGATAACGAAATGTTAGGGGCTTTGGGATACACTCATACACATTGAAGTAGTCATTGTTAAGTGTAACAATTAAATGAGATTTGGACCTTATTTTAGTATATGCTATAAGAGTTTGTGATAAGCATAATACGATAAGCAAACACCAAATGTCAGACACTGGAACAGTGGAAGCAGCGGAACTTTTTCTTTATTTAAAATCATGAAACAAGTAGGATGTACAAGATTGGTTGTGATCAACCACAACTTAAAAGCTATACCTTCATAAATTTTAAGACACGGCATCATATGCAACCACAACCACTGATCATTGAATATGAATTATGCACATTATGATGGTCTACTTGCAAAGTCATGTTGAAAAATATATTAAATGGCACAATGAAATTTTGACCAGAAAAGGTTTCCAATTAAAATTAAAATAGCACAAATAGGAAACAAGCCATTATATACTATAACAAGAAGCAATTGACATCAACTTGTACAAAGATGTTGCTAAACCATCAAAACGGACACAGTAGAAAGAGTGAAAATGGGCAGATAGCTCAATTAGTAACAAATGACTTCACGAACACAAGAATTGTTACAAAAATAACCCTCTTCAAAACTCAAGCGAATATTCACACTGGTATTCCAAAAATCCAATAAAACTTATTCATGATCTCTATCGAATAAATCATGAGCATCTTCTGCTTTAAAATAAAGTTTATTTAATGCACTAAGAATGAAAATGCAAGGGTTATCTACTATCTACTATAAGGTAGTCAACAATATGTAAGTTGTTGTCAGATTGTGATAACTGCGGACGAGACAATGCACATTACACATATACACACAAACACTCAAGAGAGAAAGAGTGTATGCATGTGTGGGTGGGTGGGTAGGTCAAATGTAATGCATGGTTCCTTCTGAATCAACTATCAAGCGATTATAAAGTAGATTACCAAAAAAAGCTTAATCAATGTGTCTCCTGACCAATACCTAATAATGAGAATCAGAATTCCTCTCATTTCTCTTTACAATCTAACAAAAATTGACAGCTTACAGCAAAGTTTCTTAAGCAATTTGTATATAACAAAATCATCTTCATTGTTTGAGCACAAATAGAGAAGTATCAACAATCATCTACACCAATAACCTCGAACCAAAATACTCCTCCATAAACCATTAATTTCTTTGAAAACTCAACAACAAAGAGACCTTTCACCAAATCAATCATTCTCTGCAAAAGTGATACAGTTCTTGCATATCGGTCATTTTGTTTACGTATCAGCCCTCGAAGAATTCCCTCTTTTAGGGGTTTATTTTGCAATGTTAATGGTTTTTTGTAATAAAGCTCACAAGCTTGCACGTGCTAGTGTTTTCTTCCCCCATTCTCTTTATATATATTGAGATGGGGCTTTTTGTATGGGGTTTATGTTGAATGAATTGATATTAAACTCTTATTTTCCACTTTTATTTTTCTTTTTTCTCGTTGATTTCCTGGCTGCTACCACCGGTGCCTTCGAACATTACGACGATCCACCACCGGGTTGGATCGGGTACGTAACAATGGTATCAGAGCCAACCCCATACTTCTTAATTTGCTCTAGAGGCTGGATTAAAATTACTGGGGCTCGGGCCAGTGTCGCTAGAGTAAAAGCCATCGAGAACGTCGGAAAGGGCTACCTAGAGGCCGGATTAAAATTACTGGTAGCCCCAGGCCGAGCCAGTGTCGCTTGAGTGAATATCGCTGAGGGCAGCGGGTTACATAAGCATGGTGGAATATTATGATCCAAATTTAGTCACACATCGTTTATATAGGAACCAATGTTGGGTAGTTATAAACTTGGGTTCCCTCCCTTTAACATCTAGCATTAAGGGTGAGTTCTCATGGATTAGTAACAAAAAGACCTTTGATAATTTTGCCGATAAGTTGGAAATCTATCAAGATCGATCTTTTATCCCAAAAATGATAGAGAAATTCGACGGCCCAACTCAATCGGAATCAAGCTAAATAAAGATTATCAACAATGATCGAAATCAACTGCATCAAGCAAAAACTAGCTAAAGCCCCGATCTTATCTGAATACTACATTCATGGTTTTAAATCTCGGATTTCGGACTCGTCTCAGCAAGGGATGTTTCGTCTCGAATCGGAGATATTGGAAGAGATCTCGAGAAAATGTGATCATATCGGATGCTCATTTTCTATACTCAATAAATATTTTTTTGGGTTACTAAATAAAATATTATCTGTCCTACATGTCATTTATCATATAAATTACTGTATAATATAACTAATGACATGAATCAATTACGGTAAATATTCACATAATTTAACAATAATATAGTAGAGACTATAATATAAGTATAACTAAATTGAATTTGCAATGATTAGAATAAATGTATTAGTTAATAAACTTACTTGACTTTGCATATATACAAACAATAGCGAGACGAAATTCTCACATTATCTTAACTTCAGGTCCTATATTGAAAGACATATATGCAAAAGGTAAACAATTTTTTATATATATTCACAATAACATTTGTGTCTATTTCGGCTAATATTTCGGGAATATTTCGGACATTTCGGCTGAAATTTTCACATTTCGGTCCAAAACGATATACAGTATAAAATATGTGATTTTGTATCGGCAAGCTAGCCGAATTGAAATTTCGGCCGAAATTTTGGTCGTATCGGAGGATATTTAAAACAGTGACTACATTTAGCTCCGCTGACCAAGATCAGTCATTGGATGCATGTCAACAAGAGTTTCTCGATCAATTCCAACACAATTAACCAAATTGAGCGAAAACCTAGAATTTTGAACAACGCATCGTCAAATCAAAATAGCAACCAACAATCTATCAATCGATCGATCGATCGATCCAGTCTAGGGTTTCGGCGGAGGTTAGGGTTAGGGTTTACCTCTTTGGCGTGGTGGAGGCACTCGAGGTAGTCCTCCCTGAGGAGAGCGCAGTCTTTGGGTTCCCGGCATCGCGACATGCACTCGCTGAAGTCCGTCCAGAAGTCGTAGCAGCGGCCCTTGTTCCCTGTAATTCCCCAGCCCGACGCCATTGTTGGTGAGGACGATGAGGAAAAGAAGGGAGAGATTGTTTATGAGGAGATGAACGGTTGGATGGGGGGTAGGGGAGTTGAGTGGATCTGAGCTGTTGGTTTGTGTTGGGCTGTTGGGTTTGAATTTTTTGCCGTAACAGGCCACTTTTTTGAAAATATTTGCGATTATGAGGCAAGTTTTGAAACTATTAACGCTCGGTTTGCTACTATGTCACGTCAGAAGCAGCCGCTATTTTCATTTGTGACCTCTTCATTTTACAAGTCGCTAATAAGAATAGTGGCCTATATTTTATAATATTTTGAATTTTTTTTCTTGTCGTTATTTCCACTAGCGACCTAATGGGATTAGCGACCTCAAATAAATGTATTGAGACATTTAGCGATTTCTATAAAGATTTTTCTTCCTTGGGAATTTTTTTTAAAAACTGAGGTCGCTATTGGAAATAGCGACTGTAGTATACTTCGTTCGTTATTTGCAATAGCAACCTCAGTAGGAAACTCAATCTCCTTGTTCTTTATAAAAGTTACAAAATAGTCAAACAACTAAGATATCTATTCAGAATAGCGATCTTAGTACAATAAAGATCTCTACTCCGAATAGCGACCTTTGTACAACTAATGTTGCTATTACGAATAGCGACCTCAGTTTCAAAAATAAATTGTTTGTTATTTTTTCAGAGAGCAAAAATTCTCTAAATTTTGCTAAGTGTTATGATACAGTTCATTAAAAGTCGCTAATTTCATTAGCGACCTTATATATACTAAGGTCGCTAGTAGGAATAGTGACAACAACACAAAAAATTTCAAATATTTTAAAACATGGACTGCTATTTTCATTAACGATTTTCAAATTGAATAAGTCACTAATGAGAATAGTGCCTACTGCTTACGTGGTACAAAGTGGCTCGCGAGCACTAATAGTTTCGAAATTGGCCCATAATCAAAAATATTTTAAAAAAGTGGCCCATTACGGGCAAAATTCTCGTTGGGTTTGGGGAATGGGAATTGTTAGGTTGGGTTCAGAGCTTTTTACTAAAACAGATGTTTGGACGAAAATCTCAACAAACAAAAATAAAAAGAAAAGAAAAAAAGAAAAATCGTGGACTCAATTTGTTGAATAAAAAATTTATGCTCATTTTTTTGGCTAAAAATTTCTATTTCTCTAAAATAAAAAAAAGCTAAAGGAGCATTGTGCATCCGCTCAGCACATGATTTCCTCAAAATTGGATAAGGTTTTGTGAAATTTATCATACAAACTACTTCACACATGAGGCAACAAATTGGATAGAGGTGCTTAGAGCACTAGGAACAAGTGACTACCCAAGAGAATATGAGGAACTGTGGGTTGGTCCCAGATTTGCGGCAGTACGTCATGATATGAAAGAAGCATGGTTTATCGCCATTGCGGCAACCTCTTGAGTGTTATGGCTAGATAGGAACAATTTTTATTTCCGTGCTTCTTGTAATTCTATTTCTAGTAATCTTACTCATATCATGCATCTAATTTCCTTTTGGGCTACAGCAGCTGCTTCAGGAGCAAGGGGGAGGATCGCAAGGGTATTCCAGGTGGATGAGTTTGATGACGAGGAGATAGAGATCGGGCCAACTCTAGACTGATGAGTGGACCCTAGCTCCACGTTTACTTCTCTGTATCAGGCCTTGTATTTTGTATTTTGTTTTTGGTTGCCTTTAGGCTGGATGATGTAACCCACCCCCCAGGGTTTTGTTGGGAGTTATGTTTTATTTCCTGCACTGTACTTTTATTCTCCCGGGACTTCGGGTTTGTTTATTAATTACTTATTAATGAAACAGGGTGGCATTATCCCACCTTTTTCTCAAAAAAAACAAATATGCTCAGTACAAGCACATGATTTCCTCAAAATTGGATAGGGTTTTGTGGAATTTATTATTATACAAACTACTCCACACATGAGGTCACAAATGTGCTTATTTAGAAAATGCATGTTAACCTCTTAAATTTATATCCAATCATTAAATATAATTTGACTCAAGCATAATTTCAATAAATCTCTACTACTATAATGAGAGAAGGCCTTAGTATAATTTGTCCATCTACCAATCCGTACAATGCACGTGCATAACTATTGTAAATGAGGTTTTAGATCAAATTCAGACTACGTATGAATTTTTACTTTTAAAAAAACTATATTTATTAAGGTGTGCATCGCATGTGTAAACTACTAGTAAATAATAAAGTAAAATGTTATTTGGAGCTGGGTCAATACATTTATAGTGACATGGGCTTTTTTTTTATGAGAACGGATAGAGTCTCTCGACTTCAGCCACACCAAAAAGCATATATTATAATCAACAGTAATGTACAGATCACAGCTTTACAAGAGGTAAAACCCGCACAAGATGCATAATTACAGCCAGAAAAAAACAAATATATATACAGAGAGCAATCTCCCAACAACAGACCAGCGCTAAGATGGCTACGCATAATCCTCAATCAAATCCCCTAAACATCTCTCCCCGCCATTGCAGAACAGACCCGCCTCGAAGAAACTGAAGCACCAACCACCCCCAACACAATGACGACATACCAAACTGAAGTCATCAGCCACAGTCAGCATGATTGAAACCGCGAGCCAAGAGAAGAACAAAACACTCACTAGGCCAGGACCTAGCCGATAGAAAAGAGTCTGAGAAACCATCATGATGCAAGCAACCAGAGAAACATGCAGCAAAGCAAACGACAAGGGAGAAAATACCCAAGAACAACTCAGAATCACAATCAAACGTAGAAATGACACAGCCAAAAATTACATTCGAGGAAACAATATAACAGATAATGCGATAATCATCACACATAGAAAGCCAATAAGTAAGCAATGATTAGATCCACAGGAACCTATTTAATAAAGCTCAGAGCTTCAGAACTAACATAGTTCTCCCAAATATCAACTGCCTAAATCCTTGAGGGGATTTAAACATCTGAATACAATCCTTCCCAGTAAAGAGGATACGATAATACTGGAAGATCAAAGTAAAAACCAAAGATGCTGATGATAGGAAACATCAGTAGCAAAAGAGAAACATAATAAACATAATTGAAGAACAAGCGAATCAAAACACTGCCAGAGCGATCAAAACATCAAACCAAACAATCCATTGAAGGCACCCCAGTCAAGTAACATGAACACCGAGAAAAGCAAAACACTGATCTGGCAGTCACAACCTACTAGATGAGTCAAGCCTGCATAAGAAGAAGGAAGAAGAATGAAAGAGATAATAATCAAACCATACAAACCACAGTCAACTTATAAGCTTTGAAGAGTACGAAAACAAAGATAAGCATCAACTAGTTTATGGTTAGCAGCAGAGACTAATTCAGGAGTATTCAACTCCGACGACCAGAGTTTGAAAAGGAATAAAAACTCATCTATCATCGCAATAATAGAGTGCCTACGATGCTGAAACAAGATGGAATTCCTCTCCTTCCAAGTAATCCAAATAATGATATGAATCGACACGATCCAGAACTTACGGTACAGAGTGTTCGCGGGCTTAGCAGCCCAAACAGATGCTAAGTCAGGAGGAATTGATCCAGTACTCCAAGCCAGGGAGCAAATCTTCCATAATGGCAAGATAATGGAGCATTGAATAAAGGGATGGTTAGCATCTTCAGCGTGCTGATCGCACAGCGCACAGAGTTGTCCCCAGGCTACGTTTCTTTTGTTTAGAATGTCAACAGTGAGTAACTTGTTATTAAAGGCAAGCCACGAAGTGATTTTCACCTTGAGAGGAACCTTAAAGTCCCAGAAGAATTTAGCAACCGGAGATCGCACTCCCCTTGCATTAAGAAAGTTATAAAAAGATTTAACAGAAAAAGAGCCCACTACCGACCAGCGCCAGCCAATGCCCTCGGCTGATTTCCATTCATAATTATTGAGAGAAGAGATGAGCTCTGCAAAGGCTTCAGCCAATGATTGGGGAAGATCAATAGTGAAAGGAATAAACCAGTAACGGGTATCGCCAATCAAAGCAAAAGAGTCTGCTATAGACGCCGTTGGGTAGATAGCCAAATTAAAGAGAGAAGGGAAAGCCGTGGCAAGCGTGGTATTACCAATCCACAGATTAGTCCAAAAATTAGCTCTAGATCCGTCATAGCATTTACGATAAATACCACAATGAAAAGCGGAAGCTACCTTCCATATGCCTTTCCAAAAGGGGGAGGCGTGGCGATAAGTCGCCTTGGGAAACTCCCACCAATTGAAAGAGCTGGAACGATAACCTCTAACGCATTTAACCCATGGTAAATGATCAATGTTATGGAGTTTCCACAACCATTTACCAAGAAGAGCAATGTTATGATTACGAATGTCTAAAACACCAAGACCCCTTTCCTTCTTGGAAGTACAGATCAGTTTCCACTGACACAAATGGGATCTTGGTTTAAAGGATGAGGAACCGTTCCAAAAAAAGTTACTTCTAATTTGATCAATCCTTTTAATCACCCAGGAGGGTAAATAGTAGAAAGACATTAGATAAAGCGGCATGGCCGAAATCACTGAGTTAATAAGAGTAAGCCTGCCACCTCTAGACAAAAGTTTGCTCGACCAAACATTGAGCCTGGCCTCGACTTTATCAATAAGTGGAAGCCAATCTGATCTATGCAGTCTACCCCAGCGAAGGGGAATGCCAAGGTAAGTGATCGGGAAGGAAGCAACGGGACAATTAAAAAAATTGGAAACCTCCACGAGACGATTGGGAGATCCACCTAACCAGAGAACAGATGATTTTTGGAAATTAATCGATAAGCCGGAAGCCATTTCAAAACAGTAAAGGAGAAGCTTGAGGTTACGAAGAGAGTGGGTATTTGGTTTGGTGAAAATAACAGTATCGTCCGCATATTGAAGGTTGAGAACTCCCTCAAAGATGGGGGAGCTGCTGAGACCTTCAATCATATTCAAATTCCAAGCGTTCCTGAGAAGTTTGCTAAAAACATCTGCTACGAGAGAAAAAAGCAGTGAAGATAGGGGGTCTCCTTGGCGGAGACCACATCTGATTTTGAATTTGTGACCTTCCGAACCGTTGATAAGTATAGAGGAGGTACCAGAGTATAAGCTGGATTTAATCCAAGCTATCCATTTGGGGCCAAAACCTCGATAAATAAGAATGTCCAAGAGGAAATCCCAATTAACATTGTCATAGGCTTTTTGAAAGTCAAGCTTAAGGAGAATGCCCTCCGAATGGGATCTATGACAATGGGAAATGATTTCCTGAGCCGAGGCAACACTATCAAGAATGAATCGATCTTTGATAAATCCTGACTGAGCCGAGTCGATCATAGGAGAGATGATAGCACTCAATCTAGAAGAAAGAACTTTCATGATGATTTTGAAAGAAGTGTTGATGAGACTGATAGGTCTGAATTCAGAGACAAGGTGTGCCCCCACCAACTTCGGGATGAGGACAATGTGGGCGTAATTAATACGGTCAAAAGAAAAGAATCCTTGGTGAAGGTCTTGAAACATTTTGAGTAGGTCTGCCTTAAGCAGATCCCAAAATTTTTGAAAGAAGAAAGCAGGAAAACCGTCGGGCCCAGGAGCCGAATCGCTTTTTAAAGCAAAGACGGTCGATTTAATCTCTTCGAGGGAGAAAGGGGCTTCAAGGGAAGAGAGATCATGTTGTTGATGACCATAAAGTTGGACCCAATCAAGCTCAATCATGCGATGCTTCTTCGATCCAATAAGATTTTTATAGAAAGAGAGGAATTCCCGATGAATGGATTCATCGGAGGTCAGATCTACCCCCTGAACAGAGATGGAAGAAATATGATTGCAACGTTGTCTATGGAAAGCGAAGTTATGAAAGAAAGCAGTATTCGCATCACCCTCCTTAATCCAGTTGACACGAGCTCTTTGAGCCCATTTAATATAGTGACATGGGCTTTAATTGATATGTTTTTTCTTTTCTTTTTCTGTATCAGAGATACAACTAGGCAGACTAGTTATCCATGATGTGGTGAACATTCTTCGGATGCCTATTAAACCGATTTGTAGATTTCAGGTATATGTCATTAGATATTTATATAATAAAACACAAGGCAATTCAAAGAAAGCTATCAAGTGTCTCTCCTTCAATTTGAATGAAATCAACGGTCCATATTTCTGCTCAAAAAGATATTTTTCTGTCCGTTACTGCAGCTACAGTACCCGTTACTGTAGCTACAGTAGTCACATTCATATTTACACTTTATGTTGTGTGAATTAGTTGATATTTGTTTTAGTATTTAAATTAGTTAGCCTTTAATCTCTACTTTTAATTAATTAAGAAAATACTAATTAAAATCACACTAATTTAAATTAAGAAAAGTTTTAAATGGTGTGATTTAATTAGTATTTTCTTATTTAATTAAAATTCAGGGATTAAAAGTTAATTAGTTTCCATCTAATTAAGCTTAATTAACTCATCCAAAGCATTAGGGATTAAGCTTAAATAAAATTAATTAATCCATATTTTTGGATTAATATAATGTAAAACAAAAAATAAAAAAGTGTTTTAAATTACTTTCTGATATGGCTAAAAATGGGATTAAATCGGAACCATCCAAACTGGACACGAATCTTAAAGCCTGGAGGTAAAATGGTAATTTTACCAACAAATGGGTCTGAAATGGGTACTGGGTGTAGTACCTCATATTTTTAAAAATAATTTTAAAGATTGATAATTTAATTAAAATGATTTTCTGGAGATTTAATAAAAATTTTTCTAAAGATTTATCTTTTACACGTGCAAATATTTTTGGTGTAAATATCCAATTTTATATTTTTAATAAATTCTCCTACTTATAGTAGAATATATTCTAAATTTTGGGGTTTTTCTGAGTAAAGAAACTATTTTTACAAATACCTTGAAAGAGAGGGGCTTTTATGTAAAAAGCCGTTTGGATCTCAAATAAATAATAAAAATTCATTTTTACTGAATTTTGGGCCTTCCATGGTCATCATTTAAATTAAAATATATTTAAACTTTATTTAGAGTTGATTTGGTAAAGATTTAAACAAATATGGTGTTTTTGCAAATATGGAATTTATGTTGGATCTTGTGCAAATATTTTTCTTGGAAAGTAAAAGTTAGATATTTTAATTGGAAAATATAATATGTATTATTAGATATTATTTCTGAATTTTTTGGATTTTTACGAATATTTTATGATGTATTTGCAAATATTACAAAAAGAAGGACTTTTGTGCAAAATTGCCACCCTGAGTACAAATCCGAATTTTCTTTATTTCTGGGCTGTACTGGATTTCTGGACAACTCAGTAGTAAAAGAATTTGATTTGGTTTTAATTTATTTAACTTATTTTAACTACTTTATAAAGAAAGGTTTATATATGTAAAGTAATAATTTGTTAAAGGATTATTTTGCAAATTTGTTTAAAACCCTAATGCTTCAATTTCCGACCTATTTAAAAGATGGAGTGCAACATTCTTTCACTGCACAACACAACGTTTATTATTTTTATTCTTAGAGATTTAAAGAGGGGATCTTGGATTCTTTGCAAATGAGGGATTCTTCGTCTTGCTTTGTTATATTCGTGTGATCTCTCCAACAAGGTGAGTGACTTGTTTTGTTTTTGTTTTGTGTATGTTGTATGTGAGTGATGTAAATTATTTTGTTTTGTTTTATGTGTGTTGTATGTAGTGTTACATCCATTAGATAGCATGTTAGGGTTTGAGTATGAATATGTATGTTGGACGGATGATAAAAATTGGATCTTTGAAAAGAACCCTAGTTATTGTGAGTAGAATTGCATGTGGATGATTTTGGATTGTAGGAAAACCTAATATAAATTGTGAGTAGACCATTTCTTTTGGATTATTACTGATTTGATTGAGTAAGACGGATGTTATGCATTAATTGATAAAAGATGAGATTTTTGGACTATTGGTGAGTTGGAAGAATGCAACTTGGCCATGTAAATGATGAATTTGTTTATGGATCAACTATTGAGAATAGTTGAGTTTGAGTTTGAGGAAATTTGAGAACGAGTAATGGATTAAAAGACCATATCTTGAGGATTTGAATTGTGATGACTAAAATTTGGGATTTATACATTTTTGATTAAATTTGGGGATTTGTGATTTTGTGAAAGATTTTACTTGGAATTTGGATTTCTCAAATGTTAAGATTAAATCTGAATATTTTTTTATTTTAATTTATGGATTTGTGATGTTCTTTTGGTGCACAAGCATGCACAAACGTTTTTCATAAATATCGTATTTTTGTTGTTTAAGAATAAATTGAATTTTATGTGTTTTCAAAGGATTTGACTATATCTCAACTTATTTTGGTATTGATATGTTTTGGAATATAAAACAAAGTTATTTTGATGTATGATTTATTCTTAAAAACTCTAATTTTGATATATGCACATGTTCCTGTTTTTATTTTGAAGAAATTCAACAAAAAACTATTTTTATCAATTCAAGTGGTTTTAATTGGTTTTTATGGATCTTTGTATATCCTATAAGTTGTATTTGATCATATCAGAAATATACTTTTTATAGATTTCATCTCTGTAAAGTAAATCTTCGTATCGGTTGAATTATGCACAACCCAAACTGCAGTCTGTAGGTGAGGCAGTCGACTGGTATATTTCGACAATCGACCGTCGCTACCTGGCTGCTGTGTTTTTCTCATTTTCTTGAAATATCGTACGGAACAGTCGACTGAACCATTTCTCCAGTCGACTGTCTCCGCTCTGTTTTGATAGTGTTGGATTTTTGCCCTGGACAGTCGACTGGTGACTTTTACAGTCGACCATCAATACTTAGTATTTATTTTCTTAAAAATGTTGGATCTTCCCTCTGGACAGTCGACCGACTCTGGTTTGCAGTCAACTGTTACTAAGGTTTCTTGAGTTTTCCAGGTGTTCTTAAATGGTTGATTCTTTAAATGTTTTCGGATCTATAACTTACTATTCTAAATAATTGTTTCTACAGAACATATATTTTCAAGATATTTCATTGTTGGGTTTGGATTTTGGAATTTTATAAAGATTTGAGTTTTGTTGATTGGAGAGGTTTCTCCCTATGATCGTTTTGATGATGTATTTGTGAATTGTGGTCTTGTTGAGATCTCTAGGAGTTGAGTGGGAGTCCTGTGAAACCGGCAAGTTGAGATTGTTGAGTTAGACCTGGGGGTCTTGGTTTAGACGTTGTTGAGTATTTAAGTCCGGCAGGATACCCTAGCTCTAGAGATGGAGATTTTGTGTTTTGATAATAATCAACTTAAAGACATGCACTAGTGGGGATGTGATAAAACTTGGGAAATGTAAGTATAGGCTCATGGTTTTGTTAGTTCAACGGATGCGCTCTAGGACTGTTTGTTGTTATGTCTCGAGAGGACATTTGTGTGTTCGCGTGTCGAGGGTCTGCAGGCCTATTCACAGAGCATGCAGGGTGCATTCGTGTGTCGAGGGTCGGCAGGCCTATTCACGGAATGTACTTGGTGTATCTGCACGTCGAGGGTCTTGCAAGCCTATTCGTGGGGTACACGGGTTTGGGAGATGATTCTCCGGTTGTTTTTGGGCTATCTTACATGATACTTGCGTGTCGAGAGCTATGGTGCCTATTCGCGGAGTATTCTGGATCTTGTTTCCCATCACCGTAGTAGGATTAGTGCATAACGAGGGGTTATCCCTATAAAGTGGAGATCGTTAAGGGCTTGTACCGGACCTATGTACTATGAAATGCATAGAATCCGACAAGTACGCATTAGAGAGTCAGCATATAGAATTGTGTTTTCTTGACTTGGTTTTATGCTTGTGTTTTTCCTGTTTTTCCTACACTTGACACTTAGTCTAGAATCACTTGACGTTTTCATGAATTACTATTTACAATCTTATATTCCTTGATGTTTTCATGCTTTACTTATTTGTTATTTCTCATTCATTTATTCTTGCTGCTAATACATGTTGTTGATGACTCAGTGTTTCATGATTTAATTATGCTGCTTTGTTTTTATGTCATTCACATCGTTATAGCTGACCCCCTTAGTTTTGGGGGTTATGGATCATCTCTAGCCTCATATTTTACAGGTTGTTGCTTAGAGCTTGGGGTTTGGATACTTGAGATAAATTGATGTAATAGAGCTTTTGTGTAAATTTTGTAAAAGAAGTGTTGTAAAAAGAAAGTTTGTAATTTAAAGTGTTTTGTATTCCGCTGTGTTATGTAAATGATTGTTGTAATAAAAGTTTGAAATAAAATTATTTGTGTTTTTGGACTGTGTTTACTATTGCAATTGAAGTTGATGCTGGGAATTGTGCCACGTATTTCTAAGATATCATATTGAAAATTCGGGGCGCTACACCGGGCCTTCTCTTCAAAGACCCAATAGCCCACGAACGGATCTATCTCAACTGGGTACGGGCCCCACCCCGCAAGAAACCCAGTCCAGCTGGATAGAATTAGGGTTTCTGATTATACTTAATCAACGGCCTTGATTCGCTCTATCCTCTCACTGGGAATTAGGGATTTTATTCCTAAATTGGTCCCAAAGGCGGCTATAAATACCCCCCATCCACCATCATTAAGAGGTAATCAATCTTTTGCCAGTTAACGCTCATTCATAATCTTTTTCTGATTACTGACTTGAGCGTCGGAGGGTGCGTCGCCGGTATCAACCCCGGTGTCTCGCACTTTTTGCAGGTGAACGGCGGGAGTCAACAGTCTAACACCCGGTGGAAAGGTTTCAGGTTCGATTATTGAGTTTTCCTAAGAATCCACAAATTCTATTTGTTTGCCCCCACACCAGATTTAGCGGTAACACTTTCGTTACAGTATTACCACAACCAAAATAAAGCTAACATTTAATTATTGCTACAGTAAACCCATATTCAACCAAAACTACTTTTAAGAAATCAAGTCCAAGGAACTGCTTTCGCTACAATGTTTTTCTCTCTCTTCATTTTTTTAACAATCAACCAAGCCACCCATAATTGTTTTAGTATGTAATTATTTTACGACATTCTAATTATTTTTTGTAACTTATCGTGTAGTCACTAACCAGATGGTATTGTATATAAATGTTGAACTATGTAAATTGTTAATTAAATAGGATTGCATATATTTTACTGTTTACAGTGTTTTTCATACATTACATTGTTCAGAAAAATGTGTCGTAAGCACGTGTCCACGGATAAACCTAATATACAATGACATCGAAGAGGTCTTCAACATTAAACAACCTTTTCATGACACTCGTACGAGAGAATGGTTGTTAAAAAAATTACCAAGTTCAATTTAGCAAAATGGAAATTACAGAGTAATGAAGAAATATAGTGTAATGTTGTTACATCACCTAGAATAACACTTAATCTAACTAGTAATCTGCACGTGCGATGCACATTATAATTAATTTTTTTAATGTAGTGATAATAAGACGTAATCTGACCTCGAACCTGAAACATCCCTTTACTCATTACATGCTCTTACAAATTACCCCTAGTGACACAAACTTTTATTTTATATGAGTGACACTTTTGTAAATAATTATGTCGTAAATAAATTTGAACTTTGAGGGTATTATGGTAACTAACAACAGTTGAGTAAATGAATGGTTAATATAACTTTTACTTAAAAATCAATTGTTGAGATTAGATGGTTGAATAAATATCTACCAAATACAGGTTGTCTACAAATGACAACCCTAACTCTCGCATTATAATATTAGAGATAATATTAGAGATACGCTTTGCATTTTCTAATGTCAGTTTGTTTTTATCCAAGATTTTATTTGTTGGACACCAAGGAGGTTACTTAATGTGTCCAAGAGATGCGACGGTTGCAAACCAATCGTCATTGGATGATATGCCAAGGATGTGAAGTCCGATAAGTAGGATGTGCCAGTGGGATGCGAAACAACCATCGTTGGAGTCTGATGATAAGACACCAGCCTAAACCAATGTGAATATACGTGTGCTTATGCACATGAGATCTGATGTTGTTTATTTCTGGGAGACGTGTGGATGCACCAGGTGTGAGTTCGGACTCAATTTGTATTTGAAGGAGAAAGCTGCTCGTCTGCCGACCCTTGGCTGACCGGGCGGAACCTGAGGCGACCTCGGGGTGATTCGGAGATCTGGGCTCGGATCAGAGGATTCGGATCCGAGGTCTTGTGTACCTGCAGACGGTCCTGAAACACCGAGGTTTGTCCCGGTGGCGGACCCTCCGACGATCTAGTCAGTCTCTGTGAGAGAGTAGCAATAACTAGGTGAATTTAAGTGGAAAAAGATTGATTACCTGAAAAGGTGGGTGAGGGTCTAGTATTTATAGAGAATTCCAACCGGGTTTGGATTCGCTTGGGGGCCGGGTCTGGACCCGAAAGCCCATGGGCCTGACGTGGCAGAGGGCCCAGGGGGTTTAGGGCAGACGTGGCCATACCAGGAGCGGTATAGGGCTGACGTGGCAAAACCCTGGGTGGTATTCGGAGCTGACATGGCTGATCGTGGGTCTTCTGCGCTTCTGGGAGAATCGGAGGGCCTAGGCGGTGCCAGGTCATCCCCCTGCGTCGCCAGAGAGGGGGGACGGCCCGTGGAGCTGTCACGGATCGGAGACCGAGGACCACTGAGGCTCGTCGGATACGAGGAGGTCGGTTCTGTGGGGGTGCACTTGAGGTTCGGCGCCGACCCTGTAATTGGTTCGAAGCCGGGCTAAATTGCTATTTTTACCTTTCTTGAGTAAGAGTTGTATTGGGCCCTGGTTGGGCCTTCAGGCTATTTTTACCCTACCACACAAGCCCCCCACTCCTGCGGGGGTGCGGGAGCTAGCCGGGGAGGAGTGTTCATGGTCGTGGAAATGGGATGGCGAATCGCTGGGCCCTCATGAGGGGGCCGCCCTGAGGCTTCCTGGGAAGATTGCCTAGGTGCCAGACCTAGCCTCGGGTGGGCGAGGGATTCTAGGTCGACACGGTTGAAGGCGAGTCGTGGAGCCTTCCTGAGAAGACTACCCTGGTGCTGGACCCGACCTCGAGCAGGCGAGGGACTTATGGGCCAACAAGGGGGGTGGCGAGCCGTTGAGCCTTCCTGAGAAGACTACCCTGGTGCCAGACCTGACCTCGAGCTTGGCGAGGGATTACGGGTCGGCAAGGGTGATGGCGAGCCGTGGAGCCTTCCTGAGAAGACTACCCTGGTGCTAGACCCGACCTCGAGCAGGCGAGGGATTTATGGGCCAACAAGGGAGGTGGCAAGCCGTTGAGCCTTCCTGAGAAGACTACCCTGGTGCCAGACCTGACCTCGAGCTTGGCGAGGGATTACGGGTCGGTAAGGGCGATGGCGAGCCGTGGAGTCTTCCTGAGAAGACTACCTTGGTGTTAGACCCGACCTCGAGCAGGCGAGGGACTTATGGGCCAACAAGGGGGGTGGCGAGCCGTTGAGCCTTCCTGAGAAGACTACCCTGGTGCCAGACCCGACCTCGAGCTTGGCGAGGGATTACGGGTCGGTAAGGGCGATGGCGAGCCGTGGAGCCTTCCTGAGAAGACTACCCTGGTGTTAGACCCGACCTCGAGCAGGCGAGGGACTTATGGGCCAACAAGGGGGGTGGCGAGCCGTTGAGCCTTCCTGAGAAGACTACCCTGGTGCCAGACCTGACCTCGAGCTTAGCGAGGGATTACGGGTCGGCAAGGGCGATGGCGAGCCGTGAAGCCTTCCTGAGAAGACTACCCTGGTGCTAGACCCGACCTCGAGCAGGCGAGAGACTTATGGGCCAATCAAGGGTGGGGGGCGAACCGCTGTGCCTTAGGAATGTTGGGCAGGGTGGCCTGCCGTCTTTTGCAGAGTATTGAAGGCGCCCCGGGATCTGTGCGATGTGCCAATTTCCCAGGGGCGTTAATGGCGCTGCCTAATAAATGTATGGCGCATGGTCTTCCGTTGTTTGGTTTCCCCACGTCATAAAAGCTGGCTTATGGGGGAGGCTATAAGTACCCCTCTCCGCAGCGGGTTGGATCACAGCAAGAGTGGTCTACTGGTCCTCCAAGGTGTCTGCTACGGCGGACGTCTGTCTTTTCTAAAATTTTTTCCTTGGTTGTGTTGGAGAGGTGGTTTCTCTGCCGCCCCGATCTTCTCTCGGATCTGATCGCTCTGATACGGTCGCCAGATCCAGGGGGGATCGGGGCGAGAGGGGTAACGACCGAAATTCGGACCAATAGATGAGTAGCCTCGGATTGGTGATGCTTCTGCCGTCTGGATCCTTTTTCGGGACAGACGACCCTGATATGGTTGTTTGGCCCGAGAGAGATCCAGACGGGAGGGGCATCTACCAAACCCCAGGCTTGGGGCCGGAGTGCCCCGGATAGGTGGGTCGTCTCCGATTGGAGGTCGGCCACTCTGTCTTCAAATAGGGCCCCAGGTGATGGCGGTTTCTGTCTCACCCTCGAACAGTTCGGGGTTTCGGCCATCGAGGCTGTAAGCCCCGAACTGCTCGCGGGTGAAAGGGGAATCGGCCGAGTCCTGGAGCCCGGGGCGTCTGTCTAAGGGCGGCGCCTTAAACCTTTAAGTAAAAACATTCTCTTTGCCGAATGCCCCCTCCGAACTGACCCCCTCGTCTGGCTGTCAGCCTGGCGTTGGATGACGTCAGCAATGCACGTTTTGAGGACGTGGCGCGATTTCCCAGGCGGCAGTTACACGTCAAATAGGTGAACAATTCTTGCGGGAATCGAGGAGTCGCTTTCATCCTTTATAAATACTCCCCCCTCTCCCCTTCTAGCCCACTCCTTTCTTGCCGCCATTTTTTGTTCAAAAATTTCCCAACACTTTAGCGCTCGTCCCTGCAGCTTGCTGTACTAGACTCGCCCTTCCGAAGTGACCCCAGGTGAGTTGGTAAGTTTGTTTTTTTAGGCACAGATGGATAGGGCTCAGTCTGGCTCGTCAGCGTCGACATCTAGGGGGGATGTGAAACCTGTTTCCGACTCGACTTCGTGGGAGGAGCCCGTACTTGAGGGGGAGTCAGTATACATCGAGGAGTCTTCCGATTCGGTTTCATGGGAGGAATCCGTAGGTGAGGAGGAGGAGGTACATGGTGTGAGGCCGTTACGCTCCCGACGTCCCTTTGTGGTGGAGAGTAGTGAGTCGGGAGAGACGAATGATGGCTCGGGCGACGTCCGCGTTTTGGAGTTGACTTTCGAGGAAGAGGGAGGCGAGGGTGGCATTGTAAAGAGATCCACAGTTCAGGGTGCGGGTCCGAGTTCCATGCCGACCGTCCTGGGGCCCTTATTCACTCCCTCGCCGGAGCGAACCAAGATGAAGAAGAAGAAGGCTCCGAGGAAGGCAGGACCAGGGACTGGTGGTTCGAGCCAGGCGCCCGTATATTGTAACTTGTGGACAGGTTCGCCCGTGCAGCCGAAGCCTTTCCGTCAGTATCCTGACGACCTATCCGACAAGGAGCTCTTCGGCGTGCAGGCTTCCTCACCGAGTTGGAAGAGGGGGATGATGGACGCGATTCTGACCGTCTTGGAGGGTGGGGACTTGGAGGTTTTGCAGCTGGCGTACCACATAGGTCCTGGCTACGAATTGATGCTGCCGAGCTCTACTCTGCGTCCAACCGATCCCCTATCTGCTTGGTGTTGCGTCTTCCCAGTGGACGCCTTCATTTCTGGACTGAGGTTGCCAGTCCACCCGTTTGTTCGGGAAGTGTTGAACTGGGCCTCCTTGGCTCCAATGCAGTACGGGCCGAACTCTTGGAAGCAGATAATCTGTTTCGTACTGATGTGCGAGGCACGGAAGGTACCCCTGCAGTTGAACGTGTTCCGAGCGATGTTGATGATCAGTTTGGCGGCTGAGGGCATTTACTATATCTCCCCCTGGAGTAAGAGGAAGGTTGTACATAGCCACCCGGACTCTATTAAGGATTGGAAGAAGAAATATTTGGTGATCCGGAGTGAAGAGCCCTGGGACATTCCGACTAAATGGAACTATTCCAAGCCGAGCTATACTGCGCCGAGGCAGGGGGATCTGTCGGCCGAGGAGTGGGGGTTTGTCGAGCGCCTCCGTTTGTCCCCTAGTATCGATTGGACGAAGGTGACGGAGGCCCATCTGGCGAGCGTCGGACTGAGCCCAGCCGTTCTGCGTATGTAGTTGTTTCTTTTCTCTTGGTCTTTTCGTGCTTTCCTGCTTATTGCTTCTTAATGGTTTTTTCCGCAGATATGGATGAGGCATCGATCAAAGCCAGGAGGCTCGCCATGAAGAAGGAGAACGCCGAGAAGAAGAAGGGGGAGGCGGTGAAGAGGCCGAGGGAGTCGCCCCTGGTTATCTCGGAGGTCCCGCTCGAGCCGAAGACTAAGAGGACTCGCTCGGAGACGAGCAAGGGGGCAGCCCCTTCGAGGGGTAAGGGTCCAGCGAGGGCGTCCGATCTTGACAAGGGGAAAGGTCCCTTGGTAGAGGTTGAGGAGGAGGACCCGGTGGTGGAGATGTTGCGGCAACGGTGGGCGCCGGACTGGTCTGTTCGGATGGGCGACTGTCTGACCGAGGAAGCCCAGGCCGTTGAGGTGGTGGAGAAGTTGGCGACCCCTCGTGATCGCCAAGCGATGGAGAGTGAGCCCGTAGAGGTGGCCTTTACGCGCCTGGCGCAGGCCACCGTGCTGGTAAGCTTGTCGATCTCATCTTTCTCGTTAATCTTGTTTCGGGAGTTCTCCCCTTATCAGTGCTATGTTGGTCGCAGGCTTGTATGCAGGGAGCTAATGTAAAGAATCTTTACGAAGCGTCCCTGTCGCAAGAGCGGGTTCGGGCGGACAAGAGCGAGCGGGAGATGAAGGAGATGCGGATCGAGCTCGAGGGTTCGCATAAGAGGGAGCAGAAGATGAAGCTCGAGCTCGAGGCTCAGGACGCCGAGTGGGGGAAGAGGGTGGTCTCCTTGAAGAAGAAGTTCGCCAAGGAGAAGGAGGAGTTGACGGCTGCGTTTGCCAAGGAGAGGGCAGAGCTGACGGATGCGGGTCAGCGGATGGTGATCAAGGCCCAGGATGAGTGCTACGCGAAGGCCCTCAGCCATGTGAGGCACTTCTACCCGTCTGTCGACCTGTCCGGTTTCGAGTATGACATGGAGATCGAGGGGACACTGAAGACTCCTGCCGAGGAAGGGCCCGTCGGCAACCCGGCCGCCGACCCTCCTGCGAACCCGATCGATGCCGAGGCGGGAAATCAAGTTGTGTAGTTTTATCTTTCTTTTTTCTCTCCTTTGATTGTATTCGCCTCCCGCGGACTGGCCACCGCCCTTTTTGTAAGAAGCAGTACACTTTATAAAAAGTATCTTTGACTGGCCAAGTGTTTTGACCTTGGGTATTTCCGAACCTCCTTGCTTATGTGCGTTGAGTCGGTACTCTTGCAGGTTGTGGCTTCCCTTCCTGAGGTGGACCCCCGTCGTCCCGATGCGGCGTGGCTTTGGAGCGAGATTGAGGCATTGGAGACCACTTTGGCTCGGTACCTTGAGAGGGCCCGTACTGCTGGCGTTGCCTTCAATTATCACAGGAACATGTCTGAAGCCCTGGGCGAGGAGGCGAGCCGGCTGGGAAGGGCGATGCTGGATCGGGAACTCGGTGGTGTGAGCCTTGGACCAGCCGTGTTGGGTGTCTTGGTCCACTTCTGGGAGGTTACTTCGTGATGTTTTTCTTCAGAAAGAAATGGAGATACACCGCCATAATATCATGCTGGGTGCCTCGGCATCTTCCTCGGTCGGGTCGGCAAACGGAGGGGTTTCCTCTGCGAGGCTGCTACGGTAGCGTCTGCGACCAGATGACGCCCAGAGCTTCGTGGCTGGGGAGTCGACCGTGGCTGAGCTCAAGGACCATTATAACAAGGGGAGGGATTTTAGTCGCTCGTTCGGAGTAACCCCGGTTTGAGATGAGTGGAGTGGTCCTGTAACGGTCTTTGTTTGTTTTTTTTAGGATGAGAAATGAAACGGTACGAATAAAGAATCCTGTTCCTTCTTTGCTTCGGCTAGTGGTGTAGTGAACGATGGTGGTTACAAGGAGAGCCCACCGACCCGCGAGGGATCGAAGTGGGGCCTTAGGGAGAGTCCCCCGCTTGGATTCGGTTGGAGCCTACCGAGGCGTCGAGGACGATACCGGAGTGAGGACTCAGGCGCCAATTTCATTATCTAGCGTTTAGGGTTTCAACAAAAAGAGATCTCTTTCGTATAAGGTACGGAGGGCCGCTAAGAAGGTCCTGTACACATGAGTGTTTATACAAAAAACCTGTTTACATTAAGCCAGGCTAGAGCCTATGTTTGCCCTTCGAGGAGTTTCATCCGGCACTTGGCTTCGACTGGGGCCTTCTCCCACTTGGTGACAGATTTGGAAGCAGGGCCGTCCCTCTCAGGCTTGAACTTGATGGCGTCGAGGGAGAACACACCCCCCCCAACGGTGGTCATGTAGCACGATCGCGCTGCTTCTTGGCTACCTCGGACAGTGCCGACCCCTCGCGGGGTGGGAAATTTGAGTTTCAGATGGTAAGCCGAGGGCACCGCTTGGAGGGAGCATAGCCCGGGTCGGCCGAGTATGGCATTGTAAGCCGCCTTGACGTTGACCACCATGAAGTCCATGGACTCGGTCCTTTTGACAGGAGCCGATCCTGCGGTAACGTCGAGGGTGACAATCCCTTATATCACGACAGGGACGCCGGAGAACCCCTGCAAGGTGTATCCGGCCGGCTTGAGCCTGCCTCTAGGTAGCTTGAGATTCTCGAATGCTTCGAGGAAAAGGATATTAACCGAGCTGCCGTTGTCGACGAGGACTCGGCGAACTTCACAATTAGCCATGTGGAGACAAATGACGAGGGCATCGCTGTGGGGTAGGCGGACGCCCTCGAGGTCCTCTCCTGAGAAGGAGACCGGCATCGGTTGTATCTTGGGCGAGGAATTGTTGCGGACAGCATTTACTTCCCGGATGAAGGCTTTTCGGGAAGTATTTGAATTTCCTCCCATGGGCCCTCCGTGGACACAATGCAAGATGAAGGGTGCATCCGCGGCTCCCTCGGAGTCGGGATCCTGACCTTGGATGCGGTTCGGAGTAGGGTTCGGAGGCGAGGTCCTCCGGTTCCTAATGTCTCGCCGATCCCGTGGGACTTCTCGGGTGAATTCTCGGAGGTACCCCCTAGAAATGAGCTCCTTAATCTCGTCTTTCAGGGCTCGGCACTGGTCGGTTTCGTGCCCGTGATCTCTGTGGAAGCGATAGTAGAAGCGCTGGTCTCGGTTCTTGCCGTTGTTAGGCCGGGGGGTAGTCGAACAATGTCTTTGTCTTCGATTTCTAAGAGGATGGCGGATACGTTATGTGTCAAGGGAGTGTACCTCTCGAAGCGGGGGACCGGCGGGACCTTCTTCAAGGCCCCCGCGTCCCTTGGAGCTTTCTTTGATGGTTCGACCTCTTCGACCTTCCGCTTTCCCTTCCCGATGGCCTCCTTGGTATCTTCGGGGTTAAGAGCCTCTTCTGCCCTGATGTATTTCTCGACCCTGTTGAGGAGGTCGGGAAAGTCGACGGGGGGTTTCTTCGCCAGAGAAGCCTTCAGCTGTCCATGACGGACGTTGTGCCGAAATGCCGCAGAGGCGACGCCCGGATCGAGGGAGGAGACCGATCTTGCCTCTGCGGTAAACCTCCGGACGAACACTCTGAGTGACTCCCCCTCTATCTGTCGGAGCCCCAGTAATGAGGTGCTGGTCCTTTCGGCCTTCCGGCTAGTGACAAAGTGGGCAAGAAAATTCCCCTCTAGTTGGTCGAAGGAGTAAATGGAGCCGGGGGCGAGCTTCGAGAACCATTCACGAGCCGGGCCCCGAAGGGTGGCCGGGAAGGCTCGACACAGCAGGGGATCTGAGGCGCTGTGAATCATCATGAGGATTTTGAAGCCCTCCATGTGATCAGCAGGATCTCCCTCGCCGTCGTAGGTCTCGAATTGAGGGGGTCGGAAGTTCCTGGGTATTTCTGCCTGGAGGATGGGGGCGGAAAAGGGAGGTCGGATAGGTCTGTACCCCTGAGCCACTCTTTGGCCGCCGTCCCCTATGTGATCGAGGCGGTCTTCCATTTCTTGGAGGCACCTTAGGAGTATGTCATCGTCCTCTGGCTGGATTGTTGATGGTCGGGACACGCTGGCCTCGGTGTCCGACCTGGTTTGGGAATGGAGGGTTTCTCCCCTGGGGGGCCGTCGGAGAGCCCCAAGAATTTCTCTTCGGAAGTCCTGGAACTCCTTCTGAGTGACGGGGGCTCCCTCGACCCTGTTCGGTTGGCCTGAAGGTTGCCTTCCGATGCGGCTGAGTGCGGGCCTCCGTCTCTCGGGCGGTGGTCGTGGACGGTTTGGGGCCGGGTTGGAAGCGGCCCTTCCCCTGCTGCGGGTGATTTGACGGTTGACGATTATTCCTCGTAGGTCGGGCTGGACTGTACGGGTGGCGCTTCGCCAGGATCCCTGATGGGAATCTCCGTGCCTTGATGCGCGTGGCCCAGCATTGGTATTTGGTGGGGGTGTGTCCCGTCGGTTGACGGAGGACGCGGCCCCCTGGGCTCTGGAGGCCATGGGAGTTCGGCTGTCGAGGTCGCTCGATGGTCGGGCTCGGGTCGGCTTCTGAAGCAAAGTTCCCACAAACGGTGCCAACCTGATGCTGTTTATTTCTGGGAGACGTGTGGATGCACCAGGTGTGAGTTCGGACTCAATTTGTATTTGAAGGAGAAAGCTGCTCGTCTGCCGACCCTTGGCTGACCGGGCAGAACCTGAGGCGACCTCGGGGTGATTCGGAGATCTGGGCTCGGATCAGAGGATTCGGATCCGAGGTCTTGTGTACCTGTAGACGGTCCTGAAACACCGGGGTTTGTCCCGGTGGCGGACCCTCCGACGATCTAGTCAGTCTCTGTGAGAGAGTAGCAATAACTAGGTGAATTTAAGTGGAAAAAGATTGATTACCTGAAAAGGTGGGTGAGGGTCTAGTATTTATAGAGAATTACAACCGGGTTTGGATCCGCTTGGGGGCCGGGTCTGGACCCGAAAGCCCATGGGCCTGACGTGGCAGAGGGCCCAGGGGGTTTAGGGCAGACGTGGCCATACCAGGAGCGGTATAGGGCTGACGTGGCAAAACCCTGGGTGGTATTCGGAGCTGACATGGCTGATCGTGGGTCTTCTGCGCTTCTGGGAGAATCGGAGGGCCTAGGCGGTGCCAGGTCATCCCCCTGCGTCGCCAGAGAGGGGGGACGGCCCGTGGGGCTGTCACGGATCGGAGACCGAGGACCACTGAGGCTCGTCGGATACGAGGAGGCCGGTTCTGTGGGGGTGCACTTGAGGTTCGGCGCCGACCCTGTAATTGGTTCGAAGCCGGGCTAAATTGCTATTTTTACCTTTCTTGAGTGAGAGTTGTATTGGGCCCTGGTTGGGCCTTCAGGCCATTTTTACCCTACCACAAGATCAATCATAGACCTTTTTATTATTAAACTATACATATGTATTGGATTTGCCCGTGGACATGTGCCTATGGCATGTCTTCGGAACGATACAACATATGAAAGTCTTGTAAACAGTAAAACAACAATTATGTAGCTCAAGTTTGAATAGTAAAACAATAATTAGTTGTAAATAAAATTCCATGTTACCGTTGGTATATGTTGAAGTAATTATAAATGGGGGTGTAAAATTCAACTTCTTAGAACTTTGAGCGTCGAAAATGATGAAATTCAACTGTTGATGAGATATTTTCTATTTTCAATGTAACATGAGCAATAAAAAATGCATAAAAATCTGAAAATTTACAAACCTGAAATCTGAAAATATAAATTTCTGAGTAAATAGAAAGAAAAATAAATAAATAAATAAATAAATAAATAAATGAGTTGTTTTGGGGAGATTTGAGTTTTGAGGGAAAACTTTTGGGCGGGAAAATATGTTTTGTGAGGTTAAGATCTGGACCATTGATTTCAACCATATTGAATGAGAGCCACTTGACAGCTTTCTTTGTATTTTATTATATTGATATATAGAAAAATATTCCATTGTGCACCACCCCTCCGTATGCACTCGGCCTTCCCGCCTTCGTATCAACGATCCGAACCGTTCACATTAATCTACACATTTAAATTAGTCTAAATATGTAAAATCAAATCATTTGAAATTCATATGCCCATCATCATGTGACTATAAAAAAACAATGATTTTCAGCCATACAACTTTGTAACACTTCAATGGATGGACAAATGAATTTCAAATGATTTGATTTTACATATTTAGACTAATATAGATGTGTAGATCAATGTGAACGGTTCAGATCGTCGATACGAAGGCGGGAAGGCCGAGTGCACACACCGTGTGCACCATAGGTGGTGCCCCATATATATATATATATATATATATATATATATATATAACACAAATAAAGCTATGAAGTGGCTTTCATTCAATATGGTTGAAATCAATGGTCCAGATCTAACCTCACAAAACATATTTTTCCGCGCAAAAGTCCCCCCCCCCCCCCCCCCCCCAAAAAAAATCTCAAATTCAAATCCCCCAAAACAACTCCTTTATTTATTTATTTATCTCTCTCTATTTTCCTCAGAAAGTTATATTTTCATATTTAAGATTTGTAAATTTTCAGATTTTTTATGCATTTTTTATTGCTCATGTTACATTGAAAATAGCAAATGTCTCATCAATAGTTATATTTCATCATTTTCTACACTCAAAGCTCTAAGAAGTTGGATTTTACACCACCATTTATAACTATTTTTCAGCATATACTAATGGAAACATGAACTTTTATTTACAACTAATTGATGCTTTACTATCCAAACTTGAGCTACATAATTGTTGTTTTACTGTTTGCAAGACTTTCATATGCTGTATCGTTCTGAAGACATACCGTAGGCACGTGCCCACGGGAAAATCTAGTATATAATAAAACACAAAGAAAGTTATCAAGTGACTCTCCTTTAATCCCCTCAAAATCAAAGGCCCAAATCTAACCTCACAAAACACATTTTTCTCCCCAAAATTTAAACCCCAAAACTCAAATTCAAATCCTCCCTAAAAAAAACAACTCATTTATTTATTTAATTATTTCTCTCTCTCTCTCTCTCTCTCTATTTACTCAGAAATTTAAATTTTTAGATTTCAGGTTTGCAAATTTTTCACAATTTTTATGTTTTTATTGTTCATGTTACATTGAAAATAGCAAATATCTCTTCAATAGTTAAATTTCATCATTTTTCACCCTCAAAGTTCTAAGAAGTTGGATTATATACCCTCATTTATAATTATTTTTCAACATATACTAATGGAAACATGGATTTTTAATTACAACTAATTATTGTCATATTATTCAAACTTGAGCTACATAATTGTTGTTTTACTGATTACAAGGCTTTTCATATGTTGTATCATTCCGAATACGTGCTGTATGCACGTGCCCACGGGCAAATCTAGTATACATATAAATCTAGATTACATGAATTTGAATTTTAAACATGTGTATGACATTTAATTGAGTTGTTGACTATAAATATAGAGATATGACGGAATTTTTTTCCAAACTGACCCACTTTTGAAAAGTTTTTCCCAAACTGACCTGTTTTTTATAAAAAATTCCAAACCTCACTATGTCAGATAGCGATTTTAGTAAAAAGCAACTCGCTATCTGGGATAGTGAGTGTTGGTTTTGGGTTTTTTGGTTTCTTGCATGGCCAAGACTCGCTGTCTCAAACAATGAGCTTGTTTTAACGAAACTCGCTGTTTGAGACAGCGAGTGTCGATTAGGGCTTTCTTAAACCCCAGGCTTGCTGTTTCTTTCCTCCCTCTATCTCTTTTTCTTAACTCTCCCTCTTTGATAACTCATAAACCCTAGCCCCCAAATTTGATATTTGATAACCGTGAATTCGTGATTTTGCGAAAAGGAGTGTAGTGGGATTGGTGATGGAGTTGAGTTGTTTTTGAATTGGTCTTGGTTTGAGTTGTATGTCGTGTTTATATGAATGTAAAGGTCAGACTGCAACTGCAGTTTTGTCTTGTAAATATTTGGCCTAAACTCGTTATCTCAGAAAGCGAGTGTGGTTCAAACTTCATCGCTTTTGAGAAAGCGAGTTTGGAGGTTGGATATTGCTAAGATCATCAGACTCAAGACTTGCTATCTCGGATAGCGAGTTTGGGTCAAAGTGCCTCGCTATATGAGATAGAATTCAGAACGCGCTATCTCAGATAGCAAGGCACTTTGACCCAAACTCGCTATCCGAGATAGCGAGTCTTGAGTCTGATGGTGTTAGCAATATCCAGCCTCCAAACTCGCTTTCTTAGATAGTTCAAAATGATGTTAAAATAAATGGGAATTATCATAGTTCAAAATGAAATACATACAAACTACTAGAAAGTCCACATCACATAATAAAACAAATACAAACTACTATAAAGTCCACAAAACAAAGACAAACACATACAAACACATCGGAAATTTGCATGACTGAACTGTTTTGAGATCCTCTAGCACTACATCGCCGCATATTGTGTCCATGCAACCCATATTTTGAACATTTCATTCCCGTACCAGTGCTAGATCTATCCCTTTCATCCATATCGTTGCGAATTCTCGTAGTTCTCGGCGAGTCTGGGTTGAGAAAGTTAAAAACTCCAATCAATACTCGCTATCTCAAACATCGAGTTTGGTTAAAACAAGTTCGTTGTTTGAGACAGCAAGTCTTGGCCAAGGAAGAAACCAAAAAACACAAAACCAACACTCGTTATCCCATATAGCAAATTTATTTTGACTAAATTCACTATCTGGGATAGCGAGAGGGCCAGTGTCACGCCCCGCTTCCCAAAAAAGAATACGGAATACAGATACGCGATAAAATCCCAGCGAATGATTTTCATCATCCATAAGCTGTTCAAGAATCTTTACAACATTTCACAGGAATAATCAAAGTTGGAAGCAAAAGAATCAACCAAGCATGAACATGTGAACCAAAATACCAACAAGAATACTTGAAACTAAGTATATTAATCTCAAATAATCCTGTCACGCCCCGCTTCCCGGAATACGGGAACACAGGCACGTAACTGAGGCCCAGCGAATGATATAAGTACGCCAACTCATATCATCCATAAGCTGTACCAGTCTTAACTCAACAATATAAGAAAAATGAATCACAACCACGCAGAAAAACATAATCACATAAACGATAATGAAATTCAATAACCAAATCTGAAATACAAGAACTTACCAAATAACTCGATAGGCTCCAGCTCCAATCGTAGAGAACTGCTCACCATTGCCTTCTGAAAATTCTCCTTGTACACCTGTATTTCTTCATCTAAAAAGAAGAATAATTTGTCCTTAGAGCAAGTCATGGACATGCAAGTGGAGAAACAGTGAAACAATGGCAATAAAGGTATAGCAATGAATTCAAATGAACGATGAAGTCGATAGTATTGAACAGTGTAAAACAGATAACAATATAATATGCATTAAATACGATTTACCACGATAACGATAAATAATACCAATAAGGCAATAATAATGAGAACACTGTTCATTAAGGTAACAATATGCAATGATAATGCGATGAGGGCCTTAGGTCTATTATTCATTCTTTTATCCTAGCTAATGCACGTACTACTGCATCCCATACTACAGGTTCCATGCATACAATCAATTTCGTTTAGACTAAGGTGGTAGACTCTATAGTTCATGTACTGGGTATGATGACGATAACGATAAACACTGGACACATGTAATTTCTTACACTGCCGATAACGATAAACACTGGACACATGTAATTTCTTACACTGCCGATAAACACTGGACACATGTAATTTCTTACACTGCCGATAAACACTGGCCATCATCCGAGTACACTTACTATATTGTCAACTACCCTAATCAACCCTTAACCCCGGCTTACTTTACTTTCTTTATTCAATTATCATACAATAATGCAATTAGTAGGGGATGCTAGAGAATGTGACAAAACAACCCTAAGATCATGCAATATACTATATACAATTAAATACACTAAATATAACATTATAAACACAATTGTACATTATAAAATATAGAATCCCAATTCTGGACAGCAGTAGGTTACTGTACCAAAATCAGTATTCCCGTTGCTACAGGACAGCAATTGTGGATCCGTCAGGTGATCTAGAAACTAGACTCCCGCCCGGTTCCAACGCATACTTAAAAGTTACATTCCGACAACGGTAGCTAAGTGAAATTCAGTGATCTTTATAAGTTTTAGTTTCTGGCTGGGTCTAGGTGTTGTCTAATTTTAATTATAAAGGCAGTAAATAAATATTATAAAAATCAGTAAAAATACTTTTTAACACCCTAAACATGTTATTTTCAAATCTGGAATTTATCTTAGCTATATATGATTAATAGTTAACTTAATTCATTAGCCTAAGTTGTTATGTACGTGAATCTGGAATTACAGCGCAGCTGTGGCAAAAGATTCATAGCTGGAGCAGTATAACTCCGAATTCGAAAGTTCTGGTGTCTATCGACATCTAGACAGATAGGGCTACGATTTACTTTCAGGGAGTTTCTGATTTTAATGAAGTGTTCTAGGTCTAAACAGCACGTTAAGGTTCAGATCAGCGTAATTTTCTGAATAGCCTATATGTCCACTTTAAGTAAAATAAAAATAAAATTTAATAATAGTAAATTAGGGTTTAATTGATCCTAATCGCAGCGAATCAACCTTAGGTGAGTATGGTGTCAATATAGGTGATGTCTAATATTTTAATAAATTCAATACAACAATTTAGCAATAACAATCACATTAACGATCAACAAACTTCTACAATCTACTATAGCTATTTGTCATTCAATTTCATGATATGAAATGTGTCTACAATTCCCTATTTTTATAATCAATAACTATAACTATATGGTATATGAACATTCTATACTTTAGAGGCAAAAGATGGCACGATGTCGAGACTACCACTTGGATTTGCTCGTGTAAATCCGTGGCATCTCGACGATTGATACAATGATATTTTATGATTTTTAAATAAGATCCACTTGCAGAATTTCAACAATATTTATCGAATATGATACAAAAAAAAATACATTCGATAGAAGTGACTTGCCTTTAGGACGACGTTAGATCCGGTATATTGAGAATAACGGGGACGAAATTCCGGCGACGAGCAAACGATCACCGTAATCACGCTCGGGCACGGATCTCGATAATGATCATGGTCAAGATGAAGATCCAGTGAATCCAACGGTCGAGATCGGAAATAAAACATATAAGAATTAGAAGGGAACCGAAATATACCATAATTGATAATTGATGAATGAATACAAAAGTAGATCATATGTTTACTCACCAAGCAAAGGACGAATGAGGCGATCAAGGGCCGAGATCAAGTTGATCAACCAATCGACGGCCGAGATCGAGGATCAAGATCAAGATCATGATCGCGATGATCAATATGTAGATCGGACGGCAGAGATCTGATCTGGTGGTGATAATGAAGATCTGATGACGGTGATGAAGATCGTGAAGATCCGACGGCCAGAAATCAAGAGAATCAGGATCTGATCGAATGGATGGCCCAGATTCAATCTCCCACTCTCCTTCTTCCCTCCTTCTCCTCTTCTCCTTCACGGTAACAGAGAGCAAGAGAGAGCTGCAGTACCGGCGGGGCGCGACGCAGGGGAAAGTTGCACTGTGACGCTCGACCATGGACGGTGCGGCGGCGGGCTCGACTGCGGCAGTAGCCGACCAGTCGACGGCGGCTGTCGTCTGGCTGTGCAGGCATCGCTACGTTGGCAGTCGCGATAACGGGAGGACGGCCAGTGCAAGGAACCGTGGTGCGATCGAAGAGGGCGTCGCTGGAGGATCTGGACGACGTTGAGCAGGGGCGTCGCGGGGCCAGGAGGGAGGCAGTTTGCGTGCGTCGCCGTGGGAGGCGACATTGCAGTCGCAGGTGGCGCGGCAGGTTGGAGGCGCAGGGAACTCGACTATTCCGACGGAGGGAGGACGAGCAGAAGATGGAGGCGGGAGGTCGGGAGTTTGACGATGGTTAGGGAGATCGGGATAGGAGACGGTGGGGAGAGGTGAAGAAGATGGAGAGGTAGGGATGAGATGTATTGCGGCTGTAGAGTTTAACAGTAGGGTAGGTTAGGGTATAGTATAGGTATTTATATAATTGGGCTGTGGGTATTTGGTTATTGGGTAAAGAATCCAATAAATCCAACAAGATAATGGGTTTGGATTTGGGTTTTAAAATAATATCCAATAGGGAAAAATTAAATAATAAATAAATTGTAAGATTATATAGCACGGCATATGTATTATATTACCATATGAAAATTATTTGAAGTCGTTACAATTATAAAAATCAATGGAAATAGTTTTTTTTTTTTTTTTAAATCAATGATCAAGATAACAATATTAATAACAAAAGAAAAATAATAATAATTTCGATACACACATTAAAATAAGATTTGAGATAAATAAGTTTAATAAAATCCAATTTGTAATAAAATAAAAATACAAATAGTCGATCACTTCGAAAATAATCATTAAGGTTAGAATATACTACCATTCGAAGAAAATACAACTTCCGGCTTGAAAAGATTTTAAATGGAAGGTTCAATTCGAGTTTAAAATAATAACGAACTTATAAATAATTAAAATACGAAAAATATTCAGAAAACATGTACTTCGGGAATCAGGGGTTACAAATCCTACCCACCTTACACAAAAATTTCGTCCTCGAAATTTGCTTAGGCAGTATATAGGATAGGGCTAAGCAACTGGAGGAAGGGTAACAAAGAGGTCAAATGGAAGATATGGAAGAGAATAACCGGTATAAAAAGGAAAGAACAATACAAGACAATAAAGCAAGATAAGGAATAGGTATAACTGAAATCAGAGGGGGAAAGGACCGGAAAGAATCAAGCCATTCAAGGAATCAACGGATGAAGACGAATACAAGGAACAGAGGGAAGCAACAATACAGAGAGCTAGATGCAACAAGGGGATCCCGGGACCCGTGGATTATGGGCCCACCACACTTCCGCTGCGCTATTTGATGGCGACGTTCCAAGTTGCAGACATGTCGTTGTAGACCACGTGGCACTGATCGACGAACCGAGCAGGAAGAAAAGATTAAGACACATGAATCGAAAAGGGCATGGGCTCCAAATAGAGACAAGCAATAATGCAAGGTGAACATAAGGCTTGAGCTTCAATGTTCATAACCAAAAGATATAATACAGATTAAGACTAATGGCTGTAACAGAAATAATAACAATAACAATATCAATAATAACAATATCAATTGTAATAGAATAATAATAACAGTAATAATAAAATTAAATATAACAATGATAATAGATAAAATAGTATTAATAATAACAAAATAATATTAAAATATTAATAATAACAATGATACAAGTAACAATGACCAAAATAAAAATAATAACAATAATAAAAATAATAACAACAATAATAGTAATAGTGATTAAAATCGTCATAATCATACAGGCAATAAAAATATCAATAATACTGATGATAATTCATTCATGACAGAATAAAATTCAACACATTCATGAAAATAATGAAATAATAATAATAATGAGAACATAAAAAAATAATATCAATAATAATAATGATAATAGCATTAATAACAATAACATCAATAAAGTAACGGTAATAATAATAATAATAAATATATATATAATAAGGGTACTGAAGGTAACGAAAATAATAATAATAACGTCAATTGAAATGACAATAATAATAATAATACCAATAATAACCAAAATATTCCTTTACCATCAGTTCCATTATATAAGTAACGAGTCTTGAAATATCAATTAGTAATAGGTAGAAAATCTTGCTTCCCTAACATCAAGTTGCATATTTGCCTCCACGACATCAGGTTTCAAATTGCCATCCAAGTATTCGGCTGCATATTTTGCCTCGCCGATATCCAGTTGCAATTTGCCTCCATTGACATCGAGTTGCATATTTGCCATCTCGACATTAGGTTGCACCGAAGTAGTGAAGTGTATATAAAGTTGAGCATGCTCAGGCTCAAGAATAAATTAATAATAATAATAATAGTAACAATAAAAATAATAACACGAATAGCAGTAATAATAACAAAATATTGATATTATTAACAATAAGAATAACAATGATAGGAACAGTGATCATAACAATAATGATAACAGAAATCGTAAAAAGAATGATAATAAAAATAATAATAACAATAATATTGAAATATTAACAACACTGGAAAAAGTAGTAATGCAAGACAAGATATAGTTTGGGTCCAACATTTGTGGAAGTAATTCATCATTAATCAACAATAATAAAATAATGAAAACAACAACAAGAATATCAGTAGTAGTAAAAATAATAATAATACTAGTAGTGATAATGAAAATAATATCAATAATAATAATAGCATTATACAACAAATAAGAATTTGTCTTATCAAAATAATCCAGCAGAAATATATAGTCGGTCAAAAATGAAAAGTGAAGTTAAAATATACCATTGTTCGAAATAACAAAGCCTTTGTTGAGAAAGACTTTTTATAGAAGATCAAAAATATATATAAACAAATAATAATCGAAATATAGAAAGTATTCGGGAAAATAATTATAAGGAGGAAAATAGGTAGGAGAAAAATAAATCTACACCCAATAAAGAGTTAAAGAGAAGGATGACTAGAAGGGACATAAGAAAATTAAGGAATTGAATACGAAGGAAGAAGGACGAGGGCAAAATCGGAATTGAAGAGAATATAGCAGGGAGGAAATAACTAACATGATACTCAATATGAATCAACAAACAAAAATAAATGCAAAGCAGAAAAAGCAATGAACGACACACGAGTTGGAATAAGAAGGAATTAACGAGACAAGCAGAAAATCAGAGATTGCTTGCACCGGAATCAAAATAATATGGATACAAAAAGAAAGATTCTATACCCAATAAGAAATTAATGAGTGTGAATGACTGGAAGGGGCGAAACAATTGAGAAATAAAAGGACCGATTGTGAAGGGATCAAGGAGGAATCAATACAGAGAAGTATCCAGATTATGTTGGTTATTCATTATCCATGTGATCAACGTGGTGTACATATTGTTGAGTCAGCTTGGTTGAGTCAAGTCTGTCTAATGCATTAGTCAACTAACACATTAGCCCAAACCTGAGCTCTGATACCACTAAAAACCTTGTCACGCCCCGCTTCCCGGAATACGGGAACACAGGCACGTAACTGAGGCCCAGCGAATGATATAAGTACGCCAACTCATATCATCCATAAGCTGTACCAGTCTTAACTCAACAATATAAGAAAAATGAATCACAACCACGCAGAAAAACATAATCACATAAACGATAATGAAATTCAATAACCAAATCTGAAATACAAGAACTTACCAAATAACTCGATAGGCTCCAGCTCCAATCGTAGAGAACTGCTCACCATTGCCTTCTGAAAATTCTCCTTGTACACCTGTATTTCTTCATCTAAAAAGAAGAATAATTTGTCCTTAGAGCAAGTCATGGACATGCAAGTGGAGAAACAGTGAAACAATGGCAATAAAGGTATAGCAATGAATTCAAATGAACGATGAAGTCGATAGTATTGAACAGTGTAAAACAGATAACAATATAATATGCATTAAATACGATTTACCACGATAACGATAAATAATACCAATAAGGCAATAATAATGAGAACACTGTTCATTAAGGTAACAATATGCAATGATAATGCGATGAGGGCCTTAGGTCTATTATTCATTCTTTTATCCTAGCTAATGCACGTACTACTGCATCCCATACTACAGGTTCCATGCATACAATCAATTTCGTTTAGACTAAGGTGGTAGACTCTATAGTTCATGTACTGGGTATGATGACGATAACGATAAACACTGGACACATGTAATTTCTTACACTGCCGATAACGATAAACACTGGACACATGTAATTTCTTACACTGCCGATAAACACTGGACACATGTAATTTCTTACACTGCCGATAAACACTGGCCATCATCCGAGTACACTTACTATATTGTCAACTACCCTAATCAACCCTTAACCCCGGCTTACTTTACTTTCTTTATTCAATTATCATACAATAATGCAATTAGTAGGGGATGCTAGAGAATGTGACAAAACAACCCTAAGATCATGCAATATACTATATACAATTAAATACACTAAATATAACATTATAAACACAATTGTACATTATAAAATATAGAATCCCAATTCTGGACAGCAGTAGGTTACTGTACCAAAATCAGTATTCCCGTTGCTACAGGACAGCAATTGTGGATCCGTCAGGTGATCTAGAAACTAGACTCCCGCCCGGTTCCAACGCATACTTAAAAGTTACATTCCGACAACGGTAGCTAAGTGAAATTCAGTGATCTTTATAAGTTTTAGTTTCTGGCTGGGTCTAGGTGTTGTCTAATTTTAATTATAAAGGCAGTAAATAAATATTATAAAAATCAGTAAAAATACTTTTTAACACCCTAAACATGTTATTTTCAAATCTGGAATTTATCTTAGCTATATATGATTAATAGTTCACTTAATTCATTAGCCTAAGTTGTTATGTACGTGAATCTGGAATTACAGCGCAGCTGTGGCAAAAGATTCATAGCTGGAGCAGTATAACTCCGAATTCGAAAGTTCTGGTGTCTATCGACATCTAGACAGATAGGGCTACGATTTACTTTCAGGGAGTTTCTGATTTTAATGAAGTGTTCTAGGTCTAAACAGCACGTTAAGGTTCAGATCAGCGTAATTTTCTGAATAGCCTATATGTCCACTTTAAGTAAAATAAAAATAAAATTTAATAATAGTAAATTAGGGTTTAATTGATCCTAATCGCAGCGAATCAACCTTAGGTGAGTATGGTGTCAATATAGGTGATGTCTAATATTTTAATAAATTCAATACAACAATTTAGCAATAACAATCACATTAACGATCAACAAACTTCTACAATCTACTATAGCTATTTGTCATTCAATTTCATGATATGAAATGTGTCTACAATTCCCTATTTTTATAATCAATAACTATAACTATATGGTATATGAACATTCTATACTTTAGAGGCAAAAGATGGCACGATGTCGAGACTACCACTTGGATTTGCTCGTGTAAATCCGTGGCATCTCGACGATTGATACAATGATATTTTATGATTTTTAAATAAGATCCACTTGCAGAATTTCAACAATATTTATCGAATATGATACAAAAAAAAATACATTCGATAGAAGTGACTTGCCTTTAGGACGACGTTAGATCCGGTATATTGAGAATAACGGGGACGAAATTCCGGCGACGAGCAAACGATCACCGTAATCACGCTCGGGCACGGATCTCGATAATGATCATGGTCAAGATGAAGATCCAGTGAATCCAACGGTCGAGATCGGAAATAAAACATATAAGAATTAGAAGGGAACCGAAATATACCATAATTGATAATTGATGAATGAATACAAAAGTAGATCATATGTTTACTCACCAAGCAAAGGACGAATGAGGCGATCAAGGGCCGAGATCAAGTTGATCAACCAATCGACGGCCGAGATCGAGGATCAAGATCAAGATCATGATCGCGATGATCAATATGTAGATCGGACGGCAGAGATCTGATCTGGTGGTGATAATGAAGATCTGATGACGGTGATGAAGATCGTGAAGATCCGACGGCCAGAAATCAAGAGAATCAGGATCTGATCGAATGGATGGCCCAGATTCAATCTCCCACTCTCCTTCTTCCCTCCTTCTCCTCTTCTCCTTCACGGTAACAGAGAGCAAGAGAGAGCTGCAGTACCGGCGGGGCGCGACGCAGGGGAAAGTTGCACTGTGACGCTCGACCATGGACGGTGCGGCGGCGGGCTCGACTGCGGCAGTAGCCGACCAGTCGACGGCGGCTGTCGTCTGGCTGTGCAGGCATCGCTACGTTGGCAGTCGCGATAACGGGAGGACGGCCAGTGCAAGGAACCGTGGTGCGATCGAAGAGGGCGTCGCTGGAGGATCTGGACGACGTTGAGCAGGGGCGTCGCGGGGCCAGGAGGGAGGCAGTTTGCGTGCGTCGCCGTGGGAGGCGACATTGCAGTCGCAGGTGGCGCGGCAGGTTGGAGGCGCAGGGAACTCGACTATTCCGACGGAGGGAGGACGAGCAGAAGATGGAGGCGGGAGGTCGGGAGTTTGACGATGGTTAGGGAGATCGGGATAGGAGACGGTGGGGAGAGGTGAAGAAGATGGAGAGGTAGGGATGAGATGTATTGCGGCTGTAGAGTTTAACAGTAGGGTAGGTTAGGGTATAGTATAGGTATTTATATAATTGGGCTGTGGGTATTTGGTTATTGGGTAAAGAATCCAATAAATCCAACAAGATAATGGGTTTGGATTTGGGTTTTAAAATAATATCCAATAGGGAAAAATTAAATAATAAATAAATTGTAAGATTATATAGCACGGCATATGTATTATATTACCATATGAAAATTATTTGAAGTCGTTACAATTATAAAAATCAATGGAAATAGTTTTTTTTTTTTTTTTTAAATCAATGATCAAGATAACAATATTAATAACAAAAGAAAAATAATAATAATTTCGATACACACATTAAAATAAGATTTGAGATAAATAAGTTTAATAAAATCCAATTTGTAATAAAATAAAAATACAAATAGTCGATCACTTCGAAAATAATCATTAAGGTTAGAATATACTACCATTCGAAGAAAATACAACTTCCGGCTTGAAAAGATTTTAAATGGAAGGTTCAATTCGAGTTTAAAATAATAACGAACTTATAAATAATTAAAATACGAAAAATATTCAGAAAACATGTACTTCGGGAATCAGGGGTTACAAATCCAGATCTGAATAAGTCAAAATCCTGGGTCACATTGCCCAAATACAAATAAATCCAAGTAGCAAAATATAATAATTCAAAATAAGCAACAAGAAATAATAATAGCCAAATTCTAGCAGCTAGTATCTCATGTCACCAATTCCATCGAGTAGCTGATTTCCAAAATCTGCAATGTAACAATTGTAGGAATAGGAAAGAGAAAACAAACTCCCGTCAATGCAAGTTACGGGCTACTTGTAATGCAGGATACAAGTATATGGGAAAACTAAACAAATAGCATGAAATATGCATGATAACACAATAGAATACTAGCATAGCAAGATGAACAAGTGTAAGTAGCATGTATCAAGTGTCAAGTGAACAAGTATCATGTAAACAAGCAACAAGTATCAAGTGTCAAGTATCAAGTACAAGTATCCAGTATCATGTACAAGTAGCAAGTGTCATGGATCATGTAATCAAGTATCATGTAGTCAAGTTCAAGTATCATGTTTACGTGTCATGTATCAAGTCTTATAGTTATTACTATCTATGCAGCACTTTTTGCAGCCCACACTACATGGTTGCTATATTCAAACTGTTTCGTTTTAGATTTCATAGTGGACCATAGAGGGCAGTGTACTCAGGGACAAGCTCCAAGTAAACAAGTATCAAGCTCCAAGTAACCAGATAACAAGCTCAAATAAATAGATAACAAGCTCCAAATAAACAGATAACAAACTCCAAATAAACATATAACAAGCTACAAACAAGCTCCACATAACCAAATAACAAGCTCCAAATACCCAAAATATCAAGCTCTGTGTCAAGTATGCAAGTGCAAGTAATCACGTGTCCAGCTCCAAATAACCAAATATCATACTCCAAATACCACGCAGGATCAATAGATCCCCTTCCAAGTACACGTTTCTGTATTATCCACTACTAGATCTTTCCCTTAAACCTCGGCTTGGTTATTTATTATTAGTGTCAAACAAGTATGTATGTGTCACGAACAGGGCAAGTATATCATGGTAAAAACAAGTAACAAGTTCAAGTTGTAAGATAAACATATACAGGCGAAAGATAACACACAAAAGGATAAAACAGCGAGATTTCTAGTTCAGAACAGCAAAATAGTACTGCACTAAAATTGAGATTTCTGTTGGTACAAACATGCAAATCTGAATCTGTCGAAAGGTCTAGAAAATAGACTTCCGGCCGATTCCAGCAAACATATATAAGTCATATAGTATTTCACAAAATCATAACTCAAAACTAATTTGAAACTAGAAAACACGTTCAGCCAAAAATTAGAAGGTTGTATTCAAAGTCAGGAAAACAGCATGAAAACTCATTAATTAAATTCATGAAAATTCTGGGTTATTCCCCTATATGTGTGGTATCATAATATAAAATATCATAATTTTCCAATATAATTAGTTTAGTAAAAAAAATCAGAAAGCAACAAGATGCAGTAGTTTTGTAAATCTGGAGTTATAAACACCTCAGTACGAAAACAGCAATATCTCACAAACCGTAAATCGAAATTGAAATCCGCCAAAAAAGTAATAAAATAGATACAGTAGGATAACTGTCATATTCAGAAATATTTTAGAAACAGCAAGTAGAATTAGATCGAAAATCAGATTTTTTACTGAACAGTAGTAAAATTCTCCATGTAAAACCTTTATTTGCAAGCATGAAAAGGTTTGTAAAATTTCTCAAATAAATCCACCAAAATTCTTGGTGAACCCCAATCAAGTCTAGAAGTACTGAGCAAAGTTTCAGATAAAAATTAAAATTTTAACATCACAATAAAAATAGATTACTCTTCATAATTCATAGAAAACACAATTTGGAAATCTTTCGACACCACTGTAGTAAAATAGACATAACTCGCAAACCAAAAATTAAAACTGAGATCCGTTAAAAGGGGTGCAAAATAGATAGAATTCTCTACAAATCATGTTCACAAAATATTTTCAAATACTGACTTTAATAGGGTCTAAAATACTGATCAAAATAGAAAAGCTAGCAAAACTGAAAATATCACAAATGCACCAAATCCACTAGTTCATATGAAACTCATCCAAAACACAACCAAACACGAAATAGAGTATACTAGATATCCAAACAACATGGTATAGGATATTTTGCAAGTATTTGACAAGTATAACACGAATAACATATCAAACACAAATATCTCAAGATAGTATGAACATATATATCAAAAGTGGTCAACCCTAGGTTGTATCATGTCATATGTGTCGTGAGGAAACTATGGTCAAATCATCACTATAAAGACAATATCAACAAGGGGATTCACACATAAATTGTTTATAGAATCCAACTACACTACAAGCGATATTTAGTACTTGTATTTACAAAGAAATTTAATACAAGTTATTTGCCTTAACCGATGATAGAAATGACTCCAAGCAAGAATAATGGGAACGGATTCCCAGGCACGAACACAATACCAACGATCACGAACGAGATGATCATAAACAAGATGAAGATGATCGAGATCACGAGCACAATCAGACGGCTGAGATCGAAGATCAAGATCAAGATGATCGGATCAGATCGGACGATCAGATTTCCCTGATGATGAAGATAATGATGAAGATCAAGATCGATCGATCGAACGACTGGGATCAAAGAAAGTAGATGATCATCATGATCGTGACGATCAAAAAGAGATCAGACAGCTAGGATCTAATCGAATGATCAAAAGGAGATCGACGGCCCACATCCAATCAAGCACGATGATCAAGATCCAACGAACGACCAAGATCACCCCGATGGTGATGATCAAGATCAAATCAACGGACGACTAGAATTCAATCAATCAAGATGATCATGATCGCGATGATGATTGAGATCAAATGGACGGCCCACAATCAAATGATCAACACCCACTTGATCAATACTTGATAAAAAAAATAACCCAACTAGCAGACAGTAGCACTGCGGCAAGTGCGACTTCGATGGCGGGAGGCCGAAGAGGGGAGTGCGTCGGCTGGGCTGTTGCGGTCCGACGGGGACAGCACAGGAACGCACACAGGGTGCCGATGCAGGGGGTGGTTGCGCACCACAGGGAGAAAGGCAGGGAAGCTACCAGCGATGCTGCTGAGGATGCTGGGCGGCACTGCAGGTGGCTACAGGCGAGGAGGTCAACGATGGGTAGGGAGATAAGGTGACGGGGAAGGAAAGGGAAGGCGGCTGAAGGGGTTTACGACGGGGGGGGGGGGGGGGGGGTGAATACACAGGATGGGTATATAAATAGGGTTGGGGTTATAATATAGAAATAAGGTTTTAAAAATTCAACAGTAAAATAAAATAACTAATAAAAAGATTGTCTATAATAAAAATATAATTTGCGTTACAAAAAAAGAATTTATTCAAAACACTACAAATACAGTTAGTAAATAAAAATGGATTTTTAATATCCAGTCAAAAATATCAATAATAACCATAATACTAATAACAACAACAACAACAACAACAATAATAATAATAATAATAATAATAATAATAATAATAATAATAATAATAATAATAATAATAAGAGTAAGAGTAATAATAAAAAAAAAGAATTGTATTACAATATAAAAGTCATAGAAAATATTTACAAATAAAGTTATTGATCGAAAACAGATTTTAATAGGAGATCCAATAATACAATTTGACAAAAGAATTTGAAAACCGAAAAATAATTTGCGAAATTTTTTAAATACATAAAATACAAAAAAATACATATTTGGAAAAACAGGGGTTATAGTCGGTTTGGAATTTTTTTTAAAAGTGGGTCATTTTGGGAAAAAAACTTTTAAAAAGTGGGTCAGTTTGGGAATTGCTTCTATAGATGGTTGTTTTGATATTTGATTTGATGGTTGTGATTTGCAAGTAGATGTCACTAGTTATTTGTTTTTCGCATGCTGGTTTGTTTCTGGGTAATAGTACTGTAGAAAATTAAAGGGATAATTTTGCAAATGCCCCTATTCAAAATGTGGAAACTAGCATATACGTGTATTTTAAAAAACTAAGAAATATCCCAAGTTTGGATGGAACTGTTAAAATCCCCGTTAAGTGAACCTACGTGCATCACACATGATATGTAAAATGACATAAATACCCATAATAAAATGTGTTTTAGTAAATGCCCACAATCAGAATGTGGAAACCAGCATATACCCCCATTATTTAAAAAATAAATGATATTTGTGATATTTGAGCAAATGCCCTCATTCAAAATGCGGAAACTAGCATATACCCCCACTATTTCAGTGTTAGGTATCGTGAAAAATACGAGTGTTATGTGTTGTAACTCAGTTTGAACAACTTTCTTCTTGTACTGATGATAACAATGTAATGGAAAGAGGTTCTACGTCAGATTTTGACTAGAAAAAACACAAAAATCACCATCTATTACAAACAGATTGTTGTGCATCATCACTAACATGTGTACCATCATCTATTACAACAGATTGTGTGGTCTTGTTCCACTCTAGAATGTTCATCATCATTTCCACCATCTTCATTCACAATAGGTTCAACAGTAGCTTGTGTATTACCCATAGTCACAAATTCGTGTTTATAAAGTGTAACCCTTGTTTTTTATTTTGCGTATTTTGAGTGTATTTTTTGTTTTAGTGTATTTTTTTTCCTCTTGTAATTCTTTTGGACTGTATATTGAATTTTTGTTTCAATATATTTTCATTTTATTTTTATTATCATCTTTTTATTTGAATTCTTGATCCCGTGGTCTGTTTTATTCGTCTCCATTTTATCGAGCCATTATTTGTGATCCTCTTTATTTTATTTATTCATGCCCTATTTTATTTCCCTACTTTTCGTGCCGTCTCATTTTTTTTTAGTATACCTATTCACTTAATCACATACCCATTACTACCTAATATTAAATCCTACCTATTATACAACCCACCCACTTCACATCCTCTTTATTAAACTATATATCCATACCTATTAATTAATCCTATTCAGTAAACTCCAAACCATTCCTAACCATTATCAATCCTAATTGTTATTTACCATCTGTATATTATCCTAATCATGCACCAATATCCAACCCGAGCCCCTATCCTACCGCAGCCCATATACCCAAGTCAACCCGACCCATCTCTCTCTCTCTCTCTTTTTTTTTTCCTGTAGCCGCAAGGTGTGCACCCTCCCCGTCTTCAACCCTAGTGTATATATATATCCTTATACAGTGGCGGAGCCACCTGGTGGGTAGGAGGGACAAATGGTCCTCCCAAAAATTTGTAAAAACTCCTTAGTGCATGGCTAATTTTTGTATCAAGACCTATTCTAAGATATTTTGGGACACCAAAACAAAAAAAATTTAAAAACCAAGTCCCTAATTCTTTTCACTATATGTATCCAATTTAGAATATATTATTTTTATTTACTAACTTAACCTCCAATATTTAAAATATTGTCATAAGAGCTATCTTTCAATAAATTTTAAATTGGATAAAAGTAAAAGAAACATTAAGCTTTACTCTTTACTCGCTCATCCATCCATCTCTACCCTCTCGTATAGACTATTACTCTTTGTTCATTCATCCACTCTTTTAGAGTTGTAGTCTATATTTGTTGATTGTAATCTTTGGAACACTGAATCTAGTTGTAAATATAATTCATATATCTTAATTTATAGAAATATAAGTTTTGTTGTTAGTTTTTTTATATTTTGATTCAATAAATTTAATTTTTTTCAGTTTTTTTTATCAATTTATTATTTGCGGACGACAACTTTGTCGACATAGAAAAATAAATGGGACCTCCAATTTGAAATATCTGGCTCCGCCACTGTCCTTATATATATATTTTACAACCGCATGCAGCCTATATCTTTTTCCCTAACCATTGTGCCCCTATTTCGTGCTTCATCTATCCCGTTTTCTTTCCATCCGCCGTCTCGCGCTCTCTTGCTCTTGGGGTTTTCTTGGGCGTGCTCGAGTGCGCGTGTAGATCGTTCGTGAGTTCGTGGATTTTTGTTCGTGGGTCTTGCTCCTACTTTTGAGTTCGTCGTTCTTTATCCCGATTTAAGGCAAGTAACTTGTACTCCAATTTATTTGTTTGATACAAGTCAAAAATACCACCTATAGTGTAGTTGGGTCTAGAGACGACTATTGTTTGTGATATTCTTGATGGATTTTGTCTCTATTGTGAAAACTTGACCATAGATAACTCACGACACAAATCTTGACATGAATTTAACTTAGGTTTACCCGTTCTTGATTTTGTTCATGTATGTGAGACTAGTTGTGAGAATTCGTGATTTGGTTGAGACCCATGTGTTATATTTTATGTGGACAGGCTAGATACCCTAATTCATGATTTTTAGACACTTGGTAGACTCGATTTCATGCTTGGATGTGTTTGCATCAATTTTCTTGAATCTATGTTGATTTTGTTTTTAAGGGAAAAATCTGTATTTTGTCGCTATTCTGTTTTGTTTGTTGTTTTGGACTATCTTGATGTCAGTATCTTAATTTCGGTATAAAACGCGAGTTTTAGATTATTTTGTCTACTTTCAAACTCCTCTGACCTTGCTTGATTTTGTTTTCGTATGAGTGAGTTATGACTGTTTTACTACAGACGTGTCGATCTTTTTTAGATTTTGTTTTCGGTAATTTTGATGACAAACCATTTTAAGGAACTATGCTAAATATATTATTTTGATCAAAAACTTTGGTCAGTATTTCTTTGCCTAGTTAGGGATTACCCAGAAATTTGGTGAATTTTATTGATGAGTTTTATGGATGTTCATGCTCGTTTATGAAATCTATACTTGTTGTATTTTGCTCGCTGTTCTATAAAGAACCTTATTTTCACTATGTTGTAATGTATGAAAAATGTTTGTGAAATATGAAAGTTAGTTTGTTTTATCTATTTTCATTTCCCTTTGGCGGAATTGGATTTCGTTTCACTGGTTGCAAGATATCATAGTTTTCGTACAGCAGTGTTGGGAAATCCAGATTTTCCAAAGTATCGTTTCTTGATATTTTCTTATTTTTGACGACTGAACTAATTTTACTGGAATATTATTAAACTTTATATTTTTATTCTAGACATATAGGGGAATACCCCATTTTTTTCTTGGATTTATTTGAGAAGTTTTAATGCGGTTTTTCTGATTGTGAGTTCGTTTTACTGATTTCTGGCTGAACGTGTTTTCTGGATTCAAACCTGTTTTGAGCTATAATGTTGTGAATCAATATATGACTTATTTATATTCTCTGGATTCGTGTGGATGTCTAATTTCCAGATCCTTTGACAGATCCAGATTTGCAATTCTGTAGCGACGGGATTCACTATTTTAGTACTGTACTGTCTTGCTGTCCTGAATATAAACATACATTGTTTTGCTCGTTTATGTGACTGTATTGTAATGCCCCGATTTTTTATTTAATGAAAAATTATTTATTTTTGCATGTAGTGTGCACGTGCAATATTTTTTGGTAAATATTTTCATCATGATGAGTATAGATATTTAAATATGGGCTTTTAATTTTATACAAAGCCTTCTTTTAATTAGACAAAAAGCTTTTTTCTTAAAGCCCAAATTTAATTCATTTATTTTATTTTAAAATTATTATTTTGGCCCACAAACTAAAGTCCATGAGTTAATCTATTTTTAAATACAACTTGTCATGTAGGATACAATTTAAAGATTATTTTGATACAAAATTTAATGTACAAATTTTTGGAGGCAAATGCTTGCACGTGCATTGCACGTACACGTGCAAAGTGCACATTTCTAAGCTTGGCCGGTTTTGGAAGTTTTGGAGGGGATGGAAAAATTTTGAGTGGGATCATGGTGGAGATGGTTACTCATCATGGGTAGTTAGTGTAACTCATCCTTAAATCTAAGCCATTTGTTCCTAACTCCTACTGCAATCTTAGCCATCCATTTCCCTAGATTTTTAGTATAAATACCCCCTCCCATGGCTAGTATTCTTGTGCAAATTAATTCTTCCAAACCTATAGTTCAATTACATTATCTAGTAGTTAGTAAGTGAGTAAAAGATTGAGTTGTGTGTGGGAGTTGTGCTTGCATCATCAAGAAGGAGGGGAGGCCGGTTTCATCAAGAAGGGGAGCTCTCGGTTGGTGTGCTTGGAGGCTTGTGTGCGCGTGTTCAAGGAGGAGGAGCACTCTTGTTGCAAGGACATTCGTTTAGGAGGTTGCTAGTTGTATTTTCTCTCCATTTAAGGTGGGTAAATTTTCTATATTTCTAAATAGGAATACATGCTAGATTGGAATGGAAAAATGATGCATGAAAAAGATTAATAAGAGTACACGTTTAATTGAAAATTTGATCTATAAATTGATTGGAATGTGGGTGTGCAATTGTATGTGATTTGATTAGTGAAAGTCTAAATTTTGTGTGAATTAATTATGACCATGGATTATTGAAGATAATTCTATTATCTACATCACAAATTATATACAAAAAGTTAGTAGATTGACAATGCTACTTTGTGTGTTTAAATGAATCTTTGTGATTCATTGAAATGAATGAATTAAAATATAGATTTGTATGGTTGGTAAAAGATTAAAAATAGAGAATTAATGTGAAGTTGCTAATAAAGGGATTAGTGGTGTTAATTGTTAAGAAATGTCAAAAAGAAGAAATGTGGTAGTTATAATGTAGATACCGAATTAATTGTATGAAAAATATGTTTTAATTATTACAAAAATTATTTTGTTCATACTGGTATGTAAATTATGTGAGGAAGAATCAATCTGGAATTGTACAGTAATTTTTATAAAAGCAAAATGAAATGAGGACTAGTTAAACATCGAAACGTTTTAATAACAGAGAAAATTGGTTTAAATGAACTTAGAGTTGTACCATTGACAACCCGAGCGCATAGCTCAAGTGGTTGGGACGACTTTAATCGCTACAGTGGTTTGAGATCGCTGGTTCGAATCCCTGTGGAACCATACTTTTATTTCTTTTTTTAAAAATAATATAAAACAGCGGCCGAGAGCATTTAATGCTCTCAGCGCCTTTCTATACCGCTGGCGCAAGTGGCTTAGTGGCCTGTGCCTTCGGCTGTGTTCTCTGTGGTTCTGGGTTCGAATCTTGGCTTCGGCAAGATTGAAAAAAAATATTTTTTGAATGTTTTGGTGATCAAAAAAATTATGGAAAAAAATATGATTATTCTTCTAAAAATATATGGGACTTATGAAAAATAATTTGAGAATTATTTACATAGAATAAAATAAGACTGAGAATAAAATGTATAATTTAGACTTATGGTTATATACTTGTATGGTATAAAAGTTGCACTTTGTAGAAAGGCTTGAAATAACATATTAGAAAGGAAGTGGAATAAAAATAGAAATTATATGTAGTGATGCATTGCGAATTATTCTCATTTGAGAATAGTGTGAAATTTATGGTATGTGAATATTCATTTAGTGATGTGATTTCAATGTGAAATTGATATTTGATGAAGTATAAAATTCCATGTGTGATTATGGACATTTGAATAATTTAGAGGTCATGCTATTGAAAAAAAAGAGAAATCTGTTATGATTATGAAAATGAATTTATGAGTTGGAAATGCTCAAATTGAAAATTGTGAATTGGAATTGAAACAAAAGAGTAGCTAAGTCTGCCCCGGCATTTGGAAAGAAATGAAATGAAATTTGAAATGAAAGACCAAGGTTGGTCATGTTTGAATAAATGAATAAGTCCGGTTTAGTGGAGAGGCTAACTCTAGAGCTTTGATTTTGTTCATGATTCTAATAAAAACTAAGGATTAGTGCATAGTGAAGACGTGATGAAAGTGAGAGAAAAACACGAGTATGAGAAGGTGGAGAATGATCATCTTGTTCCAAATCTTCCACAAATCTCTCAAATTTATCTAAAAGATACCCAAATATCTCAATACCCAAATTAGTCAATCTCTCTCAATACCCAATAACCAACAAAAAAGCACAAAAACAGCACACCCAAGCACAAAAACAACACAATGGTGAAATCGATGGTTGGATTTTGTATACCTGCGATGGTGAAATCGATGGTTGGATAGGGTCGCTGATTCTTCTAATCGATGGTGAAATCGATTGTGGGGGCCGATGGTGAAATCGATGGTTGGAAGGGAGGAGGAGGGGGGTTGGCGACTGGAGGTGGGGGCCGATGAAGAGGCAGCGGAGGTGGTCGGTGCGCTGCAGAGGCGCCGGAGCTGGACGACGCAGAGATAGGTGGTGGTCAGCGACGGATGAGAGCGGAAGGGAGGAGGGGGTTAGGGTCGGGAGGTGGGGGGGGCGCTGAAGACGGAGCGGAGGTGGGGGTGCTGAAAAGGCGATGGAGCGGAGGTGGGAGAAGGAGAGGGAGACCGAGAGAGAGCGGGGAGTTAGAGAGAGGGAGACAGTGAGAGAGAGAGTGGGCGGGAGAAAGAGAGAGAGAACCGGGAGAAAGATAGAGGGAATGGGTTGGTTTTGGTGGAAAAGGAGAGAGAGTGTGTGTGTGGGGGTTTTTGAATTTGTGGAGTTTGAAATTTGGACGGAAAAATATGTTTTGTGAGAGTAGATCTGGTCCATTGATTTTGGGAGAGATTGAATGTGAGCCACTTGATAGCTTTCTTTGTGTTTTATTATATAGATGCTAATTGTGATCGTTTATCTTATGCAGCTAATTAAATCTTTTCATGATAACTGTGTATATTGCTGGTAAATGGAGACTACTTTCAGTTGGTGCTTTCGGACCGCCCTAGTTGATTATCTTGTTTTGTATAGATGATATTAGTTGTAGTTGGCACTTTTGTTTTCTATAGATGATATTAGTTGTAGTTGGCACTTGAAGGTTGGATTAGAAGCATGTCTAATCACTCATGCCATGAGAGTACAACTTTCCTCAATTTAGTACTTCCTTTCCTCTCATCTGACTACGTCCAAGTTAGTGAAAGACATTGCATAGCTGGTGTGGATACAATGAAGCATTCTATGTAATAAACAAACGTAGAATAAACGCTATGCATTCTATGTTTACTTAAATTAGGCAAAAATCGCCACCCATTATAAACCCAACTCGCCACATCCACAACTCTACTTGACGAAGCGATAGGAGCTAAAGTCATTGAAAATTTGGAACCATCCTCAGAAACACGATAAGCTTCCACACCTACAACACCAAGCCCATTGCCTACACCTACAACACTAAGCCCATTGCCTACACCTACAACACTACAAACTCTACAGTGCAAACTCTTCGAAATCAACAACACTAAGCCCATTGTCTACACCTACAGAATTATCCAGCTTTTAAAGATACCCAAAATTCTCAATACTCAAATCTCTCTCAATACCCAAATTATAATCCGTCAACACACAAATATCCAAATCTCTCTCAATACACAAACTTCATTCAATACCCAATTCTTCTAATTTGTCAATACCCAAATTAGAATACCGTTCCAATTAACTTTACGGGTGTATTGCATTCACACAATACCACATAAACACTATATTTTGGTCATCCTGCTTCAATTTTATGGATAACAACCTCATCAATTCTCCAATCAAGTGAATGATCAAACATATAGAACCATACATTTAATTATTCTTTACATTTAACCTACTAAAAGCAAACCCTTTCCTCGGAACCACCACTTTTCTGGTTTAGAAACCTCATCTTCATTTACATATTAAGCTCAGAAAGATATAACAATCTAAAACCTCATCTTCATTTACATATTAAGCTCATCCGTAACTAACGGAAAGATATAACAATCTATTTGTAATTGCTTTTAGTGAATCCCGAGATCCCAAACCACATTCTCCATAGAGACCTCCTCCCTCTTCCTTCTCCAAGCTTTAAAATATAAATACATCAATTGGCATAATATTGGTATGACATGTTAGAACATAAACACAAATCCATCAACACTCACTACAACCTCAGAGACCTACTATATTGGTTGGCAGGTTAACTTCCCCCAAAGCACCTATCAATTTTTTTTTCCTTCAAAAATTTGAACGCAAATTGGAAACCCATCAACCTATACTTCACAATCCTTGCAAATCAATTGGAACAAACAAAGTATAATCTTAAAGTTCCTTATCATCATTTTGGAACATAATCTGAATATATTTTTAAGAAACACACACATTGGGATCAACTTTTCAACATTACATAGTATGATGATCAAATAAAAATTTTGGATATTGTGGAACCTTTTTCTTTTGAAAACAGATATTGCGGAACTATAATAGTAACATAGAAACAAACCATTTGAAAAAAGAAACATGGCCTTACTACTAAACCTCAATGCAGATGTGGTAGCTTAGGTTGAGCATACAAATAAATTTCATTAATAGCTTACTTTGGTACATCCTAATTCCGATACAATCAAGAAGGATTAGGAGCAAAAAAAAATCCAACAGAATTAGGATTTTTTTTTGGCACATCCTAAGAACATTACATAGCATGATGATCAAATAAAAATTTTGGATATTGTGGAACCTTTTTCTTTTGAAAACAGATATTGCGGAACTATAATAGTAACATAGAAACAAACCATTTGAAAAAAGAAACATGGCCTTACTACTAAACCTCAACGCAGATGTGGTAGCTTAGGTTGAGCATACAAATAAATTTCATTAATAGCTTAGTTTGGTACATCCTAATTCCGATACAATCAAGAAGGATTAGGAGCAAAAAAAAATCCAGCAGAATTAGGATGTTTTCTTTGGTACATCCTAAGGTTGAGCATACAAATGAAAATTTTCCTTCAAAGCACCTATCAATTTTTTGGTTGGCAGGTTAACTTCCCACAAAGCACCTATCAATTTTTTTTTTACTTCAAAAATTTGAGCATACAAAAAAAACCCATCAAACCACTGGAATTTCCTTCATACAAATGAAAATTTTCCTTCATGAAAGTATAGGTTGAGCATACAAAAAAAACATCCTAAAATCCAGTGTATAAATAATCCTAAAGTTGAGCATACAAATGAACTTCCAGTGTATAAATAATCAAAACATCCTCAAAATTAATTTGGTACATCCTAATTCCGATACCCAATCAAGAATACAACTGGAGCTAAAAAAAACTTCACCCCTCAAAATTAATCAAAACATCCTAATTCTGCTGTGAGGTGAAATCGATGGAGAGATTTTGTATACCTGAGAGGCGACGGGAAGTGACGATCGGCTGGACTGTGCTGAGAGGCAACGGGAAGCGACGATACCTGCGTGGCGACTGGACTGTGCGGAAGGCGACGGGAAGGCAACGGGACTGTGCTTAAGGCGACGGGAAATTGATGGTTGGTGGCTGTCGATGCAGAGACGGTGGCGGTGGGAAGCGACGATCGGCTGAGGTGGAGGATGGAGGTGAGAGCGGCGATTGGCTGGAGGTGGGTTACGATCGGGAGGTGGGGGGGGGGCTGATCGGGAGGTGGGGGGGACGCTGATCGGGAGGTGAGAGTGGAGAGCGGTGATCGGCTGGAGGTGAGAGTGGAGATCGGGTGGAGGTGGGGGGTGGGGGGCGCTGATCGGGAGGTGGGGGGGCGCTGATCGGATGAGAGCGGGGAGGAGGAGGGAGAGAGTGGGGAGGAGGAGGGAGAAAGAGAGAGAGAACGGGGAGATAGAGAGAGGGAGACAGTGAGAGAGAGAGAGTGGGCGGGAGAAAGAGAGAGAGAGAACGGGGAGAAAGAGAGAGAGAGAGAATGGTATTTTTTTTTGTTTATGGGGAAAAAGAGAGAGATTGTGTGTTTTTGAATTTGTGGAGTTTGAAATTTGGGCGGGAAAATATGTTTTGTGAGAGTAGATCTGGTCCATTGATTTTGGGATAGATTGAATGTGAGCCACTTGATAGCTTTCTTTGTGTTTTATTATATAGATATCGTTCTGCATGCAACCTGTCCAAAAGTATCTGAAGAAAAAAGTGAGCAAGAGAGAAACTGAGTCAAAAACTACTCAATAAGCGAACACCTCAAACAATTGTGATGCAAATTTACAATGATTGCTGATAGGTTTCGGGAAAGGAAATTTAACCGACTTAATAGAAATCTTTCAACAAGCAAGCATTGTTCTCAGACAACCAATAGATACAAATGCTTCTGCAAAGCTTCTAATTAAAAATTGTAAGCACTGACATAACATTAACAGTCAGTATACAATGATTGTGATTAACAGCAAAAATTGCTAAAGAAAAAACAAAATTAAACGTAGTTTAACTGAACAGCATATTCGAGAGAAAATATATGCTGCCATTTACACTTAATACAAAATTAAGCGAGAAAAATAGTTAGCAACTTTCTATTGTTGATGACTTGGTTGTATAAGTGGGGCGATCAGCATTGTGGTAGAATTGCAAAATTGCAGATTACTATCAGAGGTCGTCGAGAAGGGAGCACAGCATGAACAGATATCAATGCCAGCAACCTCCATGGCATTACAAACCCATTCAGGGACATCGCCCTTCGGGAACTATATAAAGAATGAGAGTCAAATAGTACATTAGTGAAAATACGGATGAAATAGAGCTACATACAAAGAAATACAAATTTAAAACTCAGACCAAGAAATTATGACCAGGACAAGAAATTGGTTTATGATATATACAGTTGTGAAAAAATAAACACAAGGTAAATACACTAACAAACAATAACCACAAAGCCGGAGTAACTTCAGAATGAATGAACAAGATATGCACTGAAAGAAGGTTCCAAAAAGTTGACTCATTTTGTATTATTTCATGTAAAGGTTTTTGTTTGTTGTTTGTTGGTAGTTATTATTTGCTGTTTATTGTTAGTTAGTTTTAAAACTCTCATTGTTTTGATTGATTATTGTAAACTCTTACTATTTGTTTCAAAACTCTTACTGTTTAAACAATTAATTAAGAAAGCTAATATGGAACAATTAGTTAATTTACCATATAAGAGACAACCCTCTTTCTATTTCAAATAAGAAATCAATAATGAGCCAGCAAACTCTTCAAATCATTTAACTTTTCAGTAATGAAATATTGACACCATATATAAGAAGAAAAAAATAGAAAGAGCGTCGTCCACATGATTGATTATTTTTTCTGTAATGAAACAAGATGAATTGTATGTGATAGATTTATATATGATAGATTTACCTTACTAAAACTTATTTTCATTGTTGTTTTACTTTTGAACTTTAATAAAACTGGGAAGCAACTGACATGGACCTCAAATTTATAAATGCAACTACATTGATGAATTGGGGTTGCAATAAGGTAAATTTCTATTTACTACAACTACACCCTATGTTAACCGTTAATTGCTGCTAATTTAATGTTTCTTCTTTTTTTCCCAGATTGTCGTCCACACTCAAAACCGTCATGTACATATTGACAGTTTAACTTTTTGTAGGGTGATGAGGAACATGTTTGGTTGAAGCCATTGTTCTATTTGAAAGGTAATGGTTTCAAAACTATTACTATTGTTTTAATTGTTTATTGTAAACTCTTACTATTTGATTCAAAACTCTAACTGTTTTTTTAGGCTCACTGTTTGGTCCTATTTTGAAGACTTCAACCATTGCGTTCTCCTACAACCATGTAATTTTTTTTTTCATTCAGTTGGTTGGTGTTTAGTATGGTGGAGGATGTAATAGTTGTAATAATTGTAATATTTAGCATTTTTGGAGATGATGTAAGTAACTGTATAAAATAATGATATAATATAGTAATGTTAATACTCGTACCCGCAATTTTGTGGAGTATTGGGTTCTGTGTTTGGTTTTTTAAATGTTTTTCGAAGGTTTTTCAAAAAAATTATTACATTTTCAAAAGAATTTTTGGTTTTTATTTTGTATCTTGCATTATATTCTGATTTTTCCCCCCAGAGCCTTATATATATATTGCCTGTGTGATGTTGCTCGGTTGAGCCTGGGGAGGATTGATATTTATTGCGTGTGATGTCATATATTTAATTGTTAGCAGAATTCCGTAAGGAATTTCTGTAAAAGGGCTAATATTTTAGGGGAGGTTCTGTCAAAATTTTTACTAAATTTTTGAAAATCTATTATGTTTTCAAACGATATCTTGGTTTTTATTTTGTATCTTAGTCATATGAAGATTTTTTCTTCCCAGAGCCCGATATATATAATGTCTATGTGATGTTGCTTGGATTGGCCTGGAGAAGATTTATATTTCTTGACTGTGATGATAAATTTTTAATTGTGAGCAGAATTTTGTAAGGAGCCTAATATACTTGAAGCTTCATGTTCTTTTACTACTTACTTGAAGCTTCCTGTGAGATTGTGAACATTTTGTGAACATTTTCTGAACATTTTGTAGGTACTTGAAGCTTCCTAGGTACTTGAAATTTTGTAAGTACTTGAAGCTTCATTTTCTGAACTTGAACATTTTGTAGGTACTTGAACATTTTGTAGGTACTTGAAGCTTCCTGGGTACTTGAAGCTTCATTTTCTGAACATTTTGTAGGTACTTGAAATTTTGTAGGATTAGTTTGAAGCTTCCTCAGAGAGAATTAGTTTCCTGGATTGACCTACACTTCAAGCTTTCTTTTACTATTTTTAAATATACTTGAAGCTTTCTTTTACTATTTACTTGAAGCTTCCTCAGAGAGAATTAGTTTGAAGGATTGACCTACACATTACATAATGCAATCACCCACCATCAATCATGTGTAACTTAGATGCTAAAGTTAGTAATACATGAAATACCTTAAATAAAATGTTAGTATAATGTTAGTAGTTTATTGGAACCAGTACAAACTCCGAATGATAGTAGTATCATACTCCATGGAGAAACAGAGGTTCACGATTGTATGTGAGGATGAGTACGAACTAACTTCCTTCTAAAGTTCATAGTTTTAAACATGTTCCTGAGTGTCTGTCTTTCTAAGAAATAAAACATTCAAGTTCTTTATTTTCTGTTTCAGTTTGTTGACCACATCATGAAGTATCAAATTTTGTTAACTCAGAACAAACAGAAAATGAACAGCAGAAACTGAACATGAAGTATCAAATTGTGTACGCTTAAGACAAACAGAAGTTGAACACATCATGAAGTATCAAATTGTGTACGCTCAGATCTACGGTTAGGGTTTTTTTTGGTTTTTTGGGAGAGCTTCTCTCTCTAGAAATTCTAGAGAGAGAAGCTAAAAGTATGCCAAAAATAGAATTGTTAATCTTTATAGGTGTTAAAATAACATGATACGGTGGTTAACCTAATTCAGCTGAGAAAGGTTTAACCTGTAAATCCAAACTGGAATCTTTGAGTTAATTATTCTTTTCAGAATGGGGAGGATGTTGATGCTAACATCTTAACATCTGCGCCCTTTGCGCAACCAGCAAGATCTCCTGTCCTCTTCAATTCATTCAAAAGCTGGGCAAAGGCTACCTAACAAAACTCACCCTCTGTAATTTTGATAGATCACAGTTCTAAATGTAAATTTGGTTACAAATGACAAAGTGCGATTGAAGAAATTAAATCCCTACTCATTGGTGATTGAGAATAAAATCCTTCTAATCGTTATTGCAGCAGACAAACTAGCAAATGCAAAAGATTCATGTGTAAAATGTAAGATTCATCATCTCACTCACTCAAGCATCAAGTAGTATATCACTATCTCATTAACATCATCAGTTTAAATTTCTCATCTCAATGAACAAGTATCAACAATCAGAATGTATTCTAACCAAAATCAGTGAATCAAATGGCGTCTCCAATCGCCATTCCCTCTGTTTCTTGCTGAGTGGTCTTCCCTTTCCTGCTTGCTTTCTGTTTATCTTCACAACAGCTATACCCCAAGTGCAATGGCCCAATTCCAGATCGTAGGAAACGAGCTTGAACACACCATCACTTTCTTGAGGGGAAGCATAGGTGTCTTCACTGATAGTATACCTGACATACATTGGCTTCTCTTTGAACCTTTTATATTTTACTAGGATTGCCCGTGGGACGTGCCTACGACACGTATTCGGGACTGCATATAAATTTCTAAAAAAATTATCATGTTGTTAGCTAAAACAATGAAATGATGCATGTAGAGTTGGCAACAAAATAGTAGCAAATATAAATGAAGGACACCAAAAGCCTCGAATAATGTCGCCTGCTGGTTATCTAATTGAATGACATTACCTCTTAAAAGCTTTGTTGTATATAGGAATAACTGAACAAGCAAAACATAACGAGAACTAGAGTTATACAAAAGCAAATAGAAATGTGATAAAGTGAAGCTCCCAAAATGTGATAAATGTGTATAAATGTGATAAATGTGTATAAATGTGATAAAGTGACAAATGTGATAAATGTGTATAACATAACGAGAACTCGAGTTATACATGAGTTTCTCTCTCTAGAAAATCTAGAGAGAGAATCTCCAAAAAAACCTAAAAAAGAAAAGCAAACCCTAGGTCTGAAGATGAGGGGAGGCAGCTAGGGTTTTGCCGCCCCCCTCCTGCCTCCGCTCCCAGCGTTCCCCTCTCTTCTCTCACAGATCTCAACCGTTTCTTTTTAATCTAGAATGAATATATGCAATCATCAAGACATGCCAAAGTTCTAATTTGGGCATCATAAGCTATCCAAAGTCACCATCTAAAAACATTATGTATCTTACTGACAATCATCTATATAATATGCAAAAATAAAGAACAAGATGTGCTGGATAACCCTATGCTTCTTTGTTCAAATTGTTTACGACAAAGTTAAAGCAAGAGGAAGATGCAATTCAGAATTTCTTGACTGTCAAAATTTTCAGAAAATTTCCTAAAATCTATAATGATTCCAAACTATTGCTTTAGTCATATGAAGTTTTTTTTTCCCAGAGCCTAATATATATTATGACTGTGTAATGTGACTTGGATTGGATTAGGAAGGAAAATTGTTTACGACAAAGTTTTTTTTTCTCCAGAGCCTAATATATATTTCCCAGAGCCAAAGGAATAATATTTCATGAGATATTCCATCGAAATTTTTACTAAATATTTTAAAGAAAGTTAATACATCGCGATAACATGCCGTATGAAACATTTTAAAGACGTCGTATTAGAAAAACATTTTAAACACCCACCTTTTTTGTTTTAATTTTTTAAGAAATTTATATGCAGTCCCGAATACGTGCCGTAGGCACATCCCACGGGCAATCCTAGTATATATATATATATATATATATATATATATATATATGTATCCTTCCAAAAAAAAAAATCCAGTTTACCAGTTTATTAACTTGGTTACCTTCTTCATTTTCCAAATTTTCAAGTCTATCATCGTTATTATGCTCTTCATTCACCACATGTTCAAATTCCTCATCAATTGATTCATTTATATGTTCCTCATCAACTAAACCTTGAGGTTCAACATTTTCACTAGCCAAATTAGTTTGTTTAGTATTTTAAAAAAAAAATGTCCATTGCACCTTTTTGAGATTTGGTAAATTCTTCAATTCTTTGTGTTTTTTTCTTTCTTCATGTCCGAAACCATATTTTCTAGGAGGCATACTTAAAATATTAAATTAACAATACAAAATTCCAGTTTCAAAGTTAAGGAACAATAGTACCTAATTGTTGTAGCTTCGAAATTTCCCTTTTTCTTGAAATCTTCAATAATTTTCTCCAATTTCGATCCCAAATCAGAAAATAAATACTCCTTCTCCAAATGATATCTGAAATTATAAAATACAAATACTAAATTAATAATGTAATTATTTCTTTACATAATCTCAATAGTAAATTAATAACTCAGCAGTACAATTAATTTAAATTTTTTAATAAATAATTGCATTAATTTAATAACTCAACTCTAAAGTTACCTAGAGCTGAAAAATGAAAACTTGAGTTGGTTAAAAAGAGACAACCACAATGAATCTTATCAAACCACAACCACAATGAATCTTAAAGCACAACACACTATCATAAGTAGCAAAAAAATTAGATGGGCAAACCTTTAGTTGGTTAAAAAGAGACACTGAGCTATCCATTTCTTGATACTGGGTTGAATAAATGAATTTGAACTGTAAATCTGTGAAAATTTTTAGATTTTTTTTCAAAATAATAAGTTGGGTAAATTTGACAAACACGTGGTGTGCGTGTATGAGAAATGGAGAAATAGAGAAATGGGTATTGGTGCTGATAATTAATGATTGACATTAAAAGGGAAGGAGAGTTGTTACCTTTTGGTTTGGAATTGGGAAATTATTGGGATGGATCTGAGTTGAGTTGAAGAAGAAGGAAGAAAGATGGAGCGAAATAAATAGAATGGAAGTTTGGAGGTTTGGAGGGTATTAGTGGTACTGGTAGTTGTCTAGATTAAGAATCAAGATGAAGAGAAATCAGGAGGTGGAGAGAAAAGTTGGAACATGGGACTTGGGAGGTTGCGTTTCCTTTCTTTCTTTCTTTCTTGCAGATGGAGAGAAATCAGGAGAGCGACGGTTGGTTTTTTGATTTTTTTGAAATAACAGTGAATAAATTTTTTTTTTAAAGGGGGTCCAAAGCAGCCGCTTGGGCTGCTTGGGCCCAGATCTGCCAATGGGTATTTGGTAACAAAAGGTTACCTATCCGAATATTTAGTAGTGAAATACATTGTATTTATCAATAAATTAGCCTTTTGTTTTAGTTTTAATTGTAATTAGCTATTAATTGGTGAGAAAAAAATTTAGTTATTTAATGCTATGGAGGAAAAGATGACTAGGATGCGATGATAGAGGGATTGACATGTGGTAGCATGTAAAGGGTAATTGATAGCTAAATTTTGGAAGAAGAGGGTCAGTGGTGATTGTATTACCCTGTATTTTTAAATACTATTTTTGAGATTAAAAAATGAATTAAAATAATTTCGGAAAATTTAATAAATGTTTTCTGAGGATTTATTTTTTTACACGTGCGAAACACGTGCAAAGATTTTTGGTGTAAATATCCAATTTTATATTTTTAATAAATTCTCCTACTTATAATGGAGTATATTCTAAATTTTGGGATTTTCTGAGTAAAGAAACTATTTTTATAAATATCTCGAAAGAGAGGGGCTTTTATGTAAAAAGCCGTTTGGATCTGAAATAAATTATGAAAATTCGTTTTTACTGATTTTTGGGCTTTCAATGGTCATCATTTAAATTTATATATATTTAAATTTCATTTATAATTGATTTGGTAAAGATTTATACAAATATGGTGTTTTTGCAAATATAGAATTTATGTAGAATCTTGTGCAAATATTTTTCTGGAAAGTAAAAGTCAGATATTTTGGTTGGAAAATATAATACGTATTATTAGATATTATTTCTGATTTTTCTGGATTTTATGAATATTTTATAATGTATTTGCAAATATTACAAAATGGAGGGCTTTTGTGCAAAATCGCCACCCTGAGTTGTAAATCCGAATTTTTTTTGTTGACTGGGCTGTGCTGGATTGCTGGACAACTCAGTGATAAAAGGATTTGATTTGGTTTTGATTTAGTTAACCTATTTTAACTAAGAGAGGTTTATATATGTAAAGTTATATTTTGAAAAGATTATTTTGCAAATATGTTTCAAACCCTAATTCCTTATTTCCGGCCTGTATAAAAGAGGGTGTGCAGCTGTCATTCGCTGCACAACACAAGTTTGATTATATTTTTATTTTCTTGGTGATTGAAGAGGAGATTTGGGATTCTTTGCAAAAGAGGGGATTCTTCATCTTGCTTCGAGATATTCGCTTGATCTCTCCAACTATGTGAGTGACATTATTTTGTTTTATTTTATTTTGTGTATGTTGTAGGTGAGTGACATAATTGTTTGTTGTTTTGTTTGTTTTTCTTTGATTTGTGTATGTCGTATGAGAATGATATGAATGTTTAGATTGATTTGGATGTTGAATATGTATGTTGGATGGATGGATGAAAAATTGGGATCTTTGAGAAGAACCCTAGATATTTGTATGTGAATGATTTTAGATTGTTGGAAACCTAATATAAATTGTGAGTAGACTTTTCTTTTGGATTATTGATTTGATTGAGTTTGATAGATGTTATGCATTAATTAATTAAAGATGAGATTTTTGGACTATTGGTGAGTTGAATGAAAACAACTTGGCCATGTTGAGGATAAATTTAGTTTGTTTATGAATCAACTATAGAGAATAGTTGAGATTTGAGTTAAGGAATTTTGTGAATGAGTAACGGTTTAGAGGACCATGTTTGAGGATTTGAGTTATGGTGATTAAAAATGGGGATTTGTGATTTTGTGAAAGATGTTCGAATTTGGATTTCTCAAATGCTAAGTTTAATTCTGAATATTTTGGTATTAATAAGATTTGGAAATTAATACAAAGTTATTTTGTTATATGACTGATTCTTAAAAACCCTAGTTTTGACATATGCACAACCTAAATTCTGCAGACTGTAGGCCGACAGTCGACTGTTGTGAATTCTCAGTCGACTGGCACGACCCGGCTGCTGTTTTCAAAAGTGTTCTCGAAATTTGGTTCTGGACAGTCGACTGATGACTTTTACAGTCGACTGGTACCACTCAGATTACTTTTTAAGTTACTGTAGTTTTCTCTCTGGACAGTCGACCTATACCTTTTTTCAGTCGACTGGTACACTTAGGATTATATTTTTGAAGTCATTATATTTTCTATCTGGTAAGTCGACCTATGACCTTTTAAGTCGACCTATAACACTTAGAATATTTTCTTAAAGATTACTGGAATTTCTCTCTGGTAAGTCGACTTATGACTTTTGCAAGTCGACTTATAACACTTAGCTTATTTTCTTAAAACAATGGAATTTTCTTTCTGGACAGTCGACTTACCCTTTCTACAGTCGACTTATACTGATGTATTCTTATAAATTTTGAATGTTCTTTCAAATGATTTATTATCGAAATATTTGACTTATAACCTACTTTCCCATACTTTATCTTCTATTATACATATGTTTTCAAGATGTTAAGTTGAGCAATTTATGTTGGAAGATTGGTTTAGATATTTGAGTTTGAGTCTCTAGAGGGTGTGTGTGACCCTAGTATGCCGGCAGTTGAGTTAATTATGTTTGGGCCTGTTGAGGCATTTTAGTTGTTCAGTTGTTGAGTTAAGTCCGGTAGGGTATACCAACTCTAGGAGATTCGTTGAGTAATTAAATAACCTAAATAATAAAGACAGGCACTAGTGGTGATATGATGAACGAGAACATGAGTTATGGACCTCAGTATGGCTTGCGGTGTGAGATAATCCCCGGAATTATCCAGGTGTGAGTGAAATAGTCTCCAAAATTACCTGTGGTGTGGGATTGATCTCCGAAATTATCGGGGTCGAGGCGACGCACATGTGGTATTCGTGTGATGAGGTGTCATTGCTTGCAGTGTGAGATAATCTCTGAAATTATCCAGGTGTGAGTGAAATAGTCTCCGAAATTACCTGTGGTGTGGGATTGATCTCCGAAATTATCGGGGCATGGGTTAATACTCAAAGTTTATCTTTATCTCGTAGTAGTCATCGTGTTAGGATTAGTCGCATAGCGGGGGATTAAACCCTATAATGTGGAGACATTAAGGAATTACACCGAACCTATGTAGAGTGGGATGCATAGACTTCGACAAGTACGTGTTACCGCTGATTCTGGTGTGGGGGTAAACAGATGAGATTTGTGAGTTCGTAGAAAACCTGAATAGCGGATCCAAGCCTTCTGGTTCCTGCTGCTACCTGCAAGGAAGTGCGAAACACCGGGGTTGATCCCGGCGACGCACCTTCCGACGCTCTTGTCAGTAACCAGTGATGATAAAGAAAGAGCTTAAGGTGGGAAAAGAGTGATTACCTGGTCACAGTGGTAGGGGGGAGGTATTTATAGTCGCCATGAGAATGATTAGGGACCTGATTTCCTGTGTAACTGTCAGGAGTAAAATCCTCACAATCTGTTTAGGAAACTGACCCCTGATCCCCGGTGAGAGCAAATCAGGCCCGTTGATTCGGTCAAATCAGTGACCCTGATTTCCTCTTGCTGGTCTGGGTCTGTCTCGGGTCGGGACCCGTACCCAGTTGGAGTGAATCCGTTCGCGGCTTATTGGATCTGTGAGAAGGAGATCTAGTACCCGCTTCGGACCCGTTTGTATGTGAAATTACCGTTTTACCCCTGAGCTTTAAGATTCGTGCCCAATCTGGACGGTTCCGATTTAACCCCCTTTTTAGCCATATCATGAGCCCCCTACTCCTAAAGTCTGAGTGTGATCAGCCTTTGAGGAGTAGTTTAACCTTTTTTAGTGGCTAGTGGAGTTGTATCGGAGTCCGAATGGAGGGTTTTGAATCTCGAAGGGGGTAGTGAGGTGATTTTTGAAGCCGTGAGCTGTTCTGAAGCCTTGTTGAGTTTTTGACAGTTTTTATCTATTTTTTCGGACTATTTATTTAATTTTGCGATGTGTTAACTAATCGTTCGGGGGCCTTAACAGCACATTCTAGGTAATAATTGTTCATTCAGGGGCTCAAAAATATCCCCCCGAATTTTTAATTATTTTCTAGAATTTTTAGTTAATTTTCCCGATTTTTTAGCAATTTTTTGCAATTTTTAAATAAATAAAACGATTTAAATAAATAAAATTGATTTTTAAATACTGATTTATGGCGTGGCCTGATCTGGACCGTTGATCTTAGGCGAGCGCGAATTTTTGGGAGATCTGACGGTTGTAGTCGCTCGGCATTCATTTTCTCGCTTTTGACGCTCGGATGGGCACTTGCTCGGTTGGCCGACCGGAGGTGTAGGGGTTCGGCCGTCCGAGCGACGTGGAGCAATCTGAGTCGTCGGATGGTGGCGCGAATCTTGAGACGGGCGCGTTTCCCAAGAGAACGCTATCTTGTCGTTTAGCGCACGTGGCAAGATCTGGACCGTTCATCATCAGGAGCATGAATTTCTGGAAGATCCAACGATTGTGATGGTTCGAGTGCTTTTTCCTCCGTTTTGACGCTCGGATAGGCACTTGCTCGGTTGGCTGACCGGGGATCTGAGAGTTCGGTTGGCCGAGCGCTATTCTGGGCCGCCGGATGGGCACTTGCTCGGTTGGCCGACCGGAGATCTGAGGGCACGGTTGGCCGAGCGAGGTTCTGGGCCGCCGGATGAGCACTTGCTCGGTTGACTGACCGGAGATCTGAGGGCACGGTTGGCCGAGCGATGTTCTGGGCTGCCGGATGGGCACTTGCTCGGTTGGCCGACCGGAGATCTGAGCCCTCGGTTGTCTGAGCGATGTGGTGCAATCTGAGCCGTTGGATGGTGGTGCGAATCTCGAGACGGGCTCAATTCCCAAGAAAACGCTATCTTGTTGTTTAGCGTCGCTGGCAAGATCTGGGCCGTCTGATCGAGATCTTACACGAAAGTTGAGGAGAAAGTGAGTTTTCTCCGTTTTGACGCTCGGATGGGCACTTGCTCGGTTAGCCGACCGGATGTCTAAGGGTTCGGCAATCCGAGCGTGGTAGTGCAATCCGGGCTGTTGAGTGGCGGACCGAATATCGAGGCGGTTCGGTTCCCAAGAGCATTAATGGCGTTCCAGAATTTGTGCGGCGTTCCAACTTCCTGGGGTCATTAAGAATGGCGCCCTCTAATTAATGCGTGGCATTTCAGCTCCCGATGGTCATATTGGCTGGTTCTTGGAGGGGAGGTTATAAATACCCTACTCCCCTTGTAGTTTCAGTCACCACAATGTTGAGTTTTAGCCATCGGAGGTGTCTGCGTTGGGTGGTTGCACTTCGGCCATGGTCTCCTCCTGACTCTAACGGCCCCGATGCGGATGTCAGGGTTGGGGGAGATTAGGGCAGAAGAGGTGACGACCGGAGTCAAGGCGGATGCCTGTCTTCTTCTGAAAAATCTTAACCCTGAGGTTGTCGGACGGGTGGTCACTCTTCCGCCGTGATCTTCTCCCGATTCTGACGGTCCCGATGTGGATGTCAGGGTCGGAGGAGATCAGGGCAGAAGGGGTGATGACCGGAGTCCGGACCTGGGGTATAAGGTGCTTCGGAAGGATGGTTGGTCATCCTTCCGCCGTTATCTTCTCCTGATTCTGACGGTCCCGACGTAGGTGTCAGGGTCAGGGGAGATAAGGGCAGAAGAGTTGACGACCGAAGTCCGGATCCGAGGGACGAGGTGCTTTGGAAGGATGGGTGGTCATTCTTCTACCATGATCTTCTCCCGATTCTGACGGTCCCAACGCGGATGTCAGAGTCGGCGGAGATCATGGCAGAAGAGGTGACGACCGAAGTCCGGAGCCGAGAGACAAGTTGCTTCGGAAGGATGGGTGGTCATTCTTTCGCCATGATCTTCTGCTGACTTTGATGGCCCCGATGCGGGTGTCAGGGTCGGCGAAGATCATGGCAGAAGAGGTGACGACCGGAGTTCGGAGCCGAGGGACAAGCTGCTTCGGAATGATTGGTCTCTTCCGATCTCTGTCTTCCTTCCGGGCTGACGGCTTCTGATGGTTGTCAGCTCGAAGGAGTTAGAGATGGGAGGTGTGCTGATCTGCTTTTTGACCGGGCCCCGCGAGACGGTGGTTTCTCTCCAATCCTTGAACGATTCGTGGTTTCGGCTCCGAGGCCATAGGCTTCGAGTTGCCCATGGGTGAGAGGTTAACCGATAGAGACCTGGGGCCCGCGGGGCTCGCCGAGGGCGGTGCCTTAAAACTTTTAATCAAAATTTCTCTTGCTTCTTCGGGCAGATGCGGAGTGTCTGGGTCCGAAGTGCTTCGTCCGGGCCATATGGCGTGATCTGAACCGTTGGACGGTGGTACGAATCTCGAGACAGACCCAGTTCCCAAGAAAATGCTATCTTGTCGTTGAGCGTCGCTGGCAGGATCTGGACCGTCTGATCAAGATCTTACACGAAGGTTGAGGAGAAAGTGAGTTTTCTCCGTTTGCGAGCTCGGATGGGCACTTGCTCGGTTAGCCGACCGGGCCCTTCAATGTTGGGTTCGGATCGCACGTTGCTCGGATTTCGAGCCTGTTGGGCCGAGGGGTTTGACTTGGTGAAAAGACAAAGCCGTTTTGGGCCTCCGTGACGTTTCGAGAGCGGCCCAAAAGTCGCGCCTTAACGTTTGGAAGCCCAAGGGACTTTTCTTTTTACTATAAATCTTCACCCCCCAACGCAAGTCTCATTATTCACTTTCACTTTCTCTCTCAGGTTTTTACTTTTTACCATCGAAGTTTTTAGCTCCTGGGTGGTGCTGCTAGCTGTCGTGGCGAGGCGTTCCTTTGCTCTGGCAAACTTTTCCGACCGTATCAGTCACTTCAAGGTCAGTTTCTCCCCTTTCTTTTTAGAAAAAATGGTTAAGATTACTCCTTCGGATGAGACCCCTGCCTCGGACCAAGTCGTCGGCCGAGCGGGTAAGGGAAAGGAGGTGATGAAGCCGACCGAGCAGACCGTTGTTCGGCCGAGCAAGAGTGGCGAAGTCGCCGAGCCACACCAGGAAGTTGTGGCGAAGTCTCAGAAGGGCAAAGGAATGGTCACAATAATTGAGCAGCCAAAGACGGCAGGGGCATTCGGTCGGCAGCCTATCGTTCTGTCGAGTGTGGGGGGTGTTCGGAGCTACTCCGAAGAGATGTTGGAGAAGGTGACTCAGGGCACCGCCAAGTCTGTTGAGGAGAATGAGCCGAGAGAGTTGTCCGAGGTGGATCATACCATTTCGTCTCTTACCGAGGCTGATCTGCATCGGATCCGAGCCGGATTCCAGATCCCAGCCGAGTTCGGGCTACTCCTCCCCGGACCGGGATTCCGAGCTTCCACGTCGTCTTCGCCTGACGTGTGTGTTTTTCCCCTCAACTCCTTGCAGGCCGGGCTTTGTTTTCCGCTTCATCCATTTATCGTAGAGGTTCTCATTTGGTACGATTTGAGCCCTGCCCAGTTGATACCGAACACTTGGAGGCACGTCCTGGCGTTTGTTCTCCGGTGTCAAGAGATCGGAGCTGAGCCGAGCTTGTTCCTCCTTCGGAGCCTCTACCGCCCCTGCCAACCGAACAGGAATGAGCAGAGGTTCTACCTCTCGCCGCGGACGGGCGTTAAGTTGATCGAGAACTCGGACTCGATCAAACATTGGAAGGAGAAGTATTTCATTGTCCGAGCTCCTGCACCATGGGCAATTCCGATAGCTTGGAGGAGGGAAGGCCTGCCCAAGCGTGCGAAGAAGGAGCCGGTACTGAGTGACGAGGAGGCGGAAGTCCTCAAGAAGCTCCTCGCCCTGCCAACGCTAAGTTGGAAAGACATTACCGAGGAAGCTTTGTTCCGGGGGGGTCTCAGTCTGATCGACCCTAGTACGCTTCTGGTATTTTTACTTCTTTGCATAAAATTCTTGAAAAATTTATCTAAGTTTTTTCATTCGGCTTGTGCAGAGTCTTCTAAGATGGACTACAGGGCGTTGATGGCGAGGGTCCAGGCGAAGGAGCAGGAGACGAGGAAGAAGAGACCCTCGGCAGGGCCTCAGGGCGGCCGAGCCCCGAAGATACCTTCGGTCCCAAAGACCGCTGACCTGCAAAAGGTCGTCGTTTCGGAGGCCGGTCCCGAGCAGGAGAAGGGTGCGGCCTCCGATCCTCCTGTTTCAGATGCGTCGACACCAACGGCGAAGGGGGATGCTCCCGACTCGTCGAGCGGCGCGTTCGGCGTGAATGAGGTGCTATCCCTCCAAGTTCCGCCCCTCACTACCGATGCGGAGAAGATCTTGACCGAGAGGCACAAGCAGATCTTCGTCCCCGACTGGCAAGTGATGAAAGTCGACGGTTTTTTGGGCGACGGCAACATTTGCATGGAAGCGGTGAAGCACTTGCCGACCCCAAAGGACCGAGCGGCCCTTAAGGCCGGGCTGGTCGGGGACGCCACAATGCAGATCGCTCGGAACACAATGTCGGTGAGTGGACTGAACACTTTCTCATTGAAACTTTTTTCTGAAATTTTTCTAAGTTTCTAGGCCCGGACCTTAACGGTTTGTTCTCTTTCCAGACGCTCTGCCATTTCAACTTCTTGCTCGAGGAGTTTGCGAGCAAGGAACAGGAGCTGACGGCGCAGTATGACCGGGAGAGGTCGGAGCGCGTCAAAGCTACGAAGCTGCTCGATGCTGAGCAACTCCTCTCGGCAAAACGTGGTGTCGAGGTGTCAGGGCTGGAGACGAAGCTGGCCGACGCTATTCAGCAGTCGTAGGACGCGGCCGTCAAGCTCGAGGCCTCAAAGAAGGAGAACGCCGAGCTGAAGGAGGAGTTGGCCAACGCTCGGTCGGAGGCGGAGAGGGCTCGGAAGAGGGCCGAGAAGATCATGGCCAGGCACCGGTCGAAGGTGTCAAAGGCGAAGAAGGCTGTCCAGGACGAGGCCGAGCACCACATGTTCAAGAACATGGAGGACGCGTACGGCCGAGCTCTTCTTCATATCGCCGCTCGGAACCCGGGGTTCGACACGTCCGGCTACCACTTTTACGACCTCGTGGAGGGGGAGGAGGAGCTTCCCCCGGCGATGCTCGGCCCCGAGGGACAGACCGAAGGTGTCGAAGGCCCGGGCGAGACTGAGGCCGAGGGTGAGGAGGAGGACGACTCTGAGGAGGAGAGCGAGAGCGGGGACGAAGACGAGGACGAGGTCGAGGGCGAGGACGAGGCCGAGGGGTCGACAGACCCGAACGACAAAAAGGTCGACCCCTGACTTGGTTGCGTCTTTTAGTCTTTTGTTGTTTTTTGTTTTTTTTTGTAAGCCTAACTGCGGACTGGCCACCGCTCTTGTAACACTTTTCTTGAGTTTTGAATGAAAACATTCTTAGTTTGGCCAAAAATTCTTCAAGTGTTTGTCCCCGGATTTTGTGTCTGATTAGTCGTAAAATTCTCCAAGTGTTGGCCGTCGGATTTATCTCTGCTTTTCAGGTGAAGTTTGGTCCGATCATGGAGGTTTCGTACCTTCGTAAGGAGCTGACCAAAATAAAGCGAGAGCTTTCACTTAGCCGAGAGAAGCGGTTTTATATGTTCTTGAAGCTGGAGGAGATAAAGGCAGCTGCGAGGGGGTATTGTCGCGAGCTGAAGCAGCTACGGAAACGACCCCAAGCCCCTTGCCCCGAAGGCGAGATCGAGCGGCTTCGTAGAGAGCTTGCCGTCGTTGAGCAGAAGAATGACGAGCTCTTGGCCGAGATCCAACACTTGGAGTTAGCGGAGAAAGATCGTTCGGCGGGAGAAGAGAAGCTAGCTTCCGAGCTGGAGAAGGTGTCGACCGAGCGCAAAAAGTTGTTGGCCGAGGTCGACAAGCTCAGGAGGATCACGATAGATAGGGGGATCGAGGTCACCCACTACCGACGGCTCGCGACCGATAGCGCCAATGCCTCGGGCTCGTCAAGACCTCGTTTGAAGATGTTAGTGAAGGACGATGCTCTGAGAGACAGGATTATTGAGCTGGAGGAAGAGGTCGCGTCGCTCAAGCCTCTGCCTGAGAGGGCCAACGTTCGTAGTACGTCGTGTACTCGCGAAGAGAGCGAGAGAGGGATTACCTTCTACGAACTTGCGACTCGTTTGCCTATGGCTAGGCGGAGTCCTGCTGACGCTCAGAGTAGTGTAGCCATCTCGTCTAGCGGTGCCTCGGTCGGCGCCACAGTTGGGATTAGTGGCGAAGGGGGGTCTCGCTTCGCTGGTTTGGAATCGAGCTCGGAGGCTAGGCGTCGCCGCCCCCGCGTTTCCTTGAACCGAAGCGTACCCCTTCCGAAGAGGCACTGAACATGTCGTCTTGTATTGTAAAATTCTTGTTGTAGTGTCAGTCTTGTTGTATGTAGAGTTATTTGATGGGAATAAAAACTTGATAGTTTGTCTTGAAAAATTCTTCAAGTGTTGGACTTCGGCAATTCTTCAAGGGTTTGAAATTTTGTTGTTCGTCTCTTCCTCTTTTCAGCTCGTGGTGGTAGCTCGCGATGCCGACCCCAATCGCTCGGATAGCAGCCCCCGAACTGAGGCTGGCTTGGGGACGACGAGGTTGTGCTCGGCGGGGTGCCGAGAGCGGCTATATGAAGTTGAATTGGAATTACGCCGAGCCGAAGGCGAGCGGGGGTGCCTTCAGCTCGTCCTGGGTCAGCGAGACGTCGAGATCCGGCGTTTGGAGAGCAGGATTGCCGAGACGACCTTTACAGGGGAGGGTGAAGATTCGCAGACCGCCTTTAGCAACGCCCTTCGGGTCCAGTGTATTCGGCACAATTTGTCGAAAATAATAGCCGAATGGGACGATTTGCTCTCTGAGATCCGTCACTTGCAGACCGTGGAGGCGAAGCTTCGGAAGGAGGAGGAGGAACTGGTGGCCGAGGTTGCCGGACTGACGATCGAACGAGACGGTAATGATCTTTCGTTTAAAAACCAAGTATAGTGGGTCGGCATTGTACTTTTCATTCTTTAATGCCTTGTAACCGTGGAAGAATTGCTTTGTACTATGTCCCAACTATTAATAAAAATTCTTTCCAGAACTAGCATGTCTTTTGTAGCTCTGCGTAGTTGTCTCGCTTGTGATTGTGTTCGTCGTGCCGAGGTCTCCGAGCTGAACCCTCTTTTGTTCGTGGTTCGGCATCTTGGCGCGTTCTGAGACATAGGAATTAGGCACGGATGTCGAGGCGAACCAGCTCCCACGGTAACGCTATCTTGTCGTTTAGCGACGCTGACAAGATCTGGGCCGTTGAATTTTGGCACGAATCTCGAGACGGCTCAGTTCCCAAGAAAACACTATCTTGTCGTTTAGCGTCGCTGGCAAGATCTGGGCCGTCTGATCGAGATCCTACACGAAAGTTAAGGAGAAAGTGAGTTTTCTCCGTTTGCGAGCTCGGATGGGCACTTGCTCGGTTAGCTGACCGGAGGTAGTGTGATCTGAGCCTGCTTCTTGTTCGCTTTCGTTTCGGCAACAAGAGTGTTCGGCCAGTGGTGCCGATCTGTGCTTCGGCCTCCCTCTTCTTGCGAAGCCGAAGGGTAAGTCGAGCCCTTCCCCATGCTGGGGCTCGCCGATCATAGCGAATGTTCGACGGTCGTGGGAGCAATTCCGAATGGCGACCCACTCCTAGCTTGCTGAGAAGCGAGCTTGCGGAGTAGAATCGAACCAAGTGTTGGACTCCGGAACCATCGTTAGAGTTCAACGGTTGTGGGAGCAGTTCCGAATGGCGACCCACTCCTAGCTTGCTGAGAAGCGAGCTTGCGGAGTAGAATCGAACCAAGTGTTGGACTCCGGAACCATCGTTAGAGTTCAACGGTTGTGGGAGCAGTTCCGAACGGCGATCTACTTCTGGCTCGCCTAAGGGCGAGTTAGGGAAGTAAAGTCGAGCCAAGTGTTGGACTCCGAAACCATCGTTAGAGTTCAACGGTTGTGGGAGCAGTTCCGAACGGCGATCTACTTCTGGCTCACCTAAGGGCGAGTTAGGGAAGTAAAGTCGAGCCGAGTGTTGGACTCCGAACCATCGGTGTAGTTCAACGGTTGTGGGAGCAGTTCCGAACGGCGATCTACTTCGGGCTCGCCTAAGGGCGAGCCGGGAAAGTAAAAGTCGAGCCGGACATTGGACTCCGAACCATTGGTTGAATTAAAAAGTAAGGACAGAGAGATACAAGCAACTTTATAAATACGAAAAAATCATTCTTTATTGATAATTGACGGCAAGCCGTTTTTACACATGGCAACTTAAGAAATGAATTACAAGTTAGAGGAGAGGAATGGCTCGACACCTTGTGATACTCAGAGAGGCGCCTTAGCGCTTTCTTGGTATTTTAAAAGGTGGTTGGCATTCCAGGTCCTCGAAATCTCTCTGCCCTTTAGGTCTTCCAGACGATAAGCTCCGGACCGAACTACCCTTGTGATCTTGAAAGGTCCTTCCCAGTTCGGAGCCAGCTTGCTCTTCTGATTGGGGAAGGAGATGGCCAGTTTCCTCAGGACCAAATCCCCTTCCTTGAGATTGGTGGGTCGGACTTTCTTGTTATACGCCAATTCGACCCTCCTTCGGTAGTTCTGTTTCCGAATTGATGCTCTTTCCCTCAGCTCGTCCACCAGGTCTAAGTTCGCCCGGGGGTCTCTGGCATTCTGTTCCTCATTGTAGGCTGTGAGATGAGGAGAGGGTATTCCGACTTCAAGAGGTATCACCGCCTCGAACCCATAGGTGAGGTTGAACGGGGATTCTCCTGTGGGGGTCCGCTTGTTGGTGCGGTAATTCCACAGTACGTTGGGGAGTTGGTCGACCCATAAGCCCTTGGAACATTTGTCCAACCTCTTCTTGATACCTGCGAGAATCTGCCGATTGGCGTTTTCTGCTTGGCCGTTCGACTGAGGGTGGGAGACGGAAGAGAAGCGCTGTTGGATGGCAAGGTCCTCACACAGAGCTCGGAACGCGGTCCCGGTAAACTGAGTTCCGTTGTCTGTGACGAGGACACGGGGGACGCCGAACCGGCAGATGACGCTCTTCCAGAAGAATTGGAGCACCTTGTTCTCAGTGATAGTGTCAAGGGGCTCGGCCTCAATCCACTTTGAGAAGTAGTCGATGGCTACAACCAAGAACTTGAACTAGCCCGGAGCTGGAGGGAATGACCCTAGTAAATCCATCCCCCACATTGCGAAGGGGACATGATTTGATAGGGAGGCAAGGTTGGCTTGAGGGAGGCGATGAACGTTGGAATGTCTCTGACAAGAGCCACATTGCCGAACGTGTCGCTCGGCATCTTGGAGGAGAGTCGGCCAGAAGTATCCGTAATTCAAAGCCTTCTGAGCCAAAGACCTAAACCCTGAATGTGCTCCGCTGATGCCTTCGTGGAGCTCCTGCAAGGCATAGTTGGCCTGTTCCGGGGAAAGGCACCTTAGGTACGGTCGGCCGTCAATCTGCGAGAAGGAGCGCTTGTATAAGATTCCCTCGATCAGGACGTACCGCTCGGCCCTGGTTCTGACTCGGCGTGCTTCCTTGGGGTCCTTGGGGAGGAGTCCGTTCCTTAGGAATTCCACTAAGGGTTTCATCCAATTATCTTGTAGCAGGACCGGTAAAGTCTCCACTGAGTCGAGGGTCTCGTCTTCTATGCTCGGTTTCATGAGGACTTCGATCAAGATGGTCTGCTCGAGACCTTGGAGGGATGATGAGGCCAACTTGGAGAGGGCGTCTGCTTGTGAATTCTCTTCCCGAGGGACTCATTGGATGAGTGCCTCTTCGAACCGGCTCATGAGGGTTCGGACCTTGGTGAGATACTTCGCCATCCGTTTGTCTCGTGCCTCGTACTTGCCCAAGACTTGGTTCACTACCAGTTGAGAGTCACTATGGATCCGGAGGCGCTGCGCCCCGGTACTTCGGGCAAGTCCGAGGCCTGCGATTAGTGCCTCATACTCCGCCTCGTTGTTTGAGGCCTTGAAATTCATGCGGAGGGCATATTGGAGGACGAAGTCATCAGGGCCGTTCAGGATGATACCGGCGCCGCTTCCTTCGTTGCAGGATGAACCGTCCACGAAGACCGTCCAAATGGGGGGACCGTTCGGGACGTGGCTGACCCCGGGAATGGTGGACTCGACGATGAAGTCGGCGAGGGCCTGAGCTTTGATTGCAGTCCCGGGCTGGTAGGAGATGTCGTGTTGGCTCGGCTCGATGGACCACTTCATAAGCCGGCCTGAGGTCTCTGGCTTGTGAAGGATCTGCTTCAGCGGTTGGTCGGTGAGGACCACAACTGAATGGGACTGGAAGTACGGTCGGAGCTTCCTTGCCGCCATGATCAGGACGTAAGCCATCTTCTCTATCTTCGGATAACGGAGTTCGGCGTCCCGAAGCACCTTACTCACATAGTAGATGGGCCTCTGAGTCCGATCCTCTTCCCTCACCAAAACAGCGCTTAGGGTCTGCTCGGAAGCAGCTAAGTATATGCAGAGAGTTTCTCCCAGAACGGGCTTGCTGAGCAAAGGAGGGTTCACCAAGTAGGCTTTCAGTTGTTCGAACGACTCCTGTTGTAATTCGACCCACTCGAAGCCCTTGGCCCCCCTGAGAGCCTTGAAGAAGGGGAGGCATTTTTCCCCAGACTTCGAAAGGAATCGGCCAATGGCGGCGAGGCGCCCCGTGAGCTTCTGCACTTCTTTAACGTTCCGGGGCGGAGCCATGTCCAGTATGGCCTTGATTTTCTCAGGATTTGCTTCGATCCCTCACTGGCTCACCATGAAGCCGAGGAACATTCCTGAGGAGACTCCGAACGCACATTTGTTCGGATTTAGTCTCATGCTGTACCTTCTCAATACGCCGAATGCCTCCTGGAGATCGGCCACGTGGTCGGTACCTCAGATGCTCTTCACGAGCATGTCGTTGACGTATACTTCCATGTTGCGGCCTATTTGGCTTTGGAAGACTTTATTGACGAGGCGCTGGTAGATGGCTCCAGCATTCTTCAATCCGAACGACATGACTCTATAGCAGTATAAGCCCTGGTCGGTAATGAAGGAAGTATTCAGAATGTCCGGGGGAAACATTCGGATCTGATTATAGCTGGAGAAGGCATCCATGAAGCTGAGGAGCTCATGGCCCGCGTTGGCGTCGATGAGGGTGTTGATATTTGGGAGAGGGAATGGATCCTTCGTACACGCCTTATTCAGGTCGGTGAAGTCGATGCATATTCTCCAAGAACCATTGGACTTCTTAACCATGACCACATTGGAGAGCCACTCGGGATAGTTCACCTCCTGTATGAACCGAGCTCTTAAGAGCTTGTCCACCTCCTCCTTGATGGCCTGTTGTCGCTCGGGGGTGAACTTACGCCTCTTCTGCTGAACTGGTTTGCACCCCGGTTCGATGCTGAGGCGGTGCACTAGAAGGTCCTCGGAAATCCCGGGCATATTCGCGGCGGACCAAGCAAATAGGTCGCGGTTCTCCCGGATGCATCGCACCAAGTCGGAGCATAGGGCAGTCGGCAAGGACTTGCTGATGAGGAACTTTCGACTCGAGTCCTCGTCCGAGAAGAGTACTTCTTCCAATTCGTCCGCCGGCTCGGACGTGGGTCGGACATTCGGCTCGGGGAATTCTAGAGTCTCGAGGGAGAGCACCGGACCCCCAGTGGAAGTCATATAGCACTTCCGAGCCGTCTCTTGGCTGCCCCTGACTTCTCCCACTCCCGACCGAGTGGGGAACTTCATTTTAAGATGGTACGCTGAAGGGACAGCTTCCAGGGTAGCTAGGCCGGGTCGGCCTAAGATGACATTATACGCGGCAGGGACGTCGACGACCATAAAATTATTCGGCTCGGTCCGGGTAGTAGGGGTCTTCTCAGCAGTTACGTCCAGGGTAATAACCCCTTCGACAGTGACTAGTACCCCCGTGAACCCGTGGAGCATGTAGCCGGCCGGTTTGAGGCGATCCCGGGACAGTTGCAGCCCTCGGAAGGTCGAGAGGAAGAGGATGTTCACCGAGCTCCCGTTGTCCACCAGGACCCTCTGCACTTTGAAGTTCGCCATGCGAAGGTCGATGACAAGTGCATCACAGTGGGAAGTTCGGACCCCCTCGAGGTCTTCATCTGAGAATGTCACTGGGACGCCGAGGCCTTTGGGGGGAGGGGCGCTGTGAACTGAGTTGACCTCTCGGACGAAGGCCTTCCAAGAGGAGTTGGAAGAGCCCCCCATTGGGCCTCCGTGGATAAGGTGCAGAACCCGAGTCCTCCAGGAGGCATTCGGCGTATTGAGAAGGTACAGCATGAGACTAAACCCGAACAAATGTGCGTTCGGAGTCTCCTCAGGAAAGTTCCTCGGCTTCATGGTGAGCCAATGAGGGATCGAAGCAAATCCTGAGAAAATCAAGGCCATACTGGATCGCGTCGCTTGGAGCGCTTGTTAGCCCCCCGAGGAGGAGGAGTGGTGCGATCCGCCCGATCGTTTGCCTTCACAAATTTGGCCAACTGCCCCCTCTGGATGAGGGCTTCTATCTCATTTTTCAACGCCCGGCAGTCGTTGGTATCGTGGCCGTGGTCCCGGTGGTAACGGCACCATTTCTCTTTGTTCCTCCTCTTGGCCGGGGTGTTCATCCTCGGAGCGGGCGGTATCACCCCTTCCTTCTCCACTTCCATCAGGATGGTGGAAACATTGGTGGTGAGAGGAGTGAACTTCTCGAACCTGGGGGGAGGACGACGCTGACCGCTGTTGTCCTTCTGTAGCTTTTTGGACCCCTCCTCCTCTGTCGTCTTCCTCTTCGATCCGGAGGTGGATCCTCCGAAATTCGGGAGGCACTCGGCCTCTTCCGCCCGAATGTACTTCTCGCACCTTAGGAGAAGATCGGCGAAGTTGTGCGGGGGCTTCTTGGCGAGGGACGACCGGAGGTTGGAGTTGAGGATGTTCGACTGGAACGCGACGGTCGCCACAGACTAGTCGAGGGAGGCGATCGACCTGACCTCCGCGGTAAATCTCCTCACGTAATCCCTCAACTTTTCTCCCCTCTCCTGTCGGAGGTGGAGTAGGGAGAGGCTAGTCTTCTCCGTTCGCCTGCTACTCACAAAGTGAGTTATGAAGAGCGTTTCGAACTGCTCGAACAAGAAGATGGAGGATGGAGCGAGCCTGGAGTACCATTCCCGTGCCGACCCCTTGAGAGTGGCGGGGAAGATCTTGCAGAGCATGGCGTCGGAAGCTTGATGGATCAGCATTAAGGTCTTGAAGCTTTCGACATGATCAACAGGGTCCGACTCCCCTGAGTACGTTTCAAACTGCGGAGGTTTGAAACCCCTTGGGATGGGAGCTTCCATGATTGTCCGAGAGAAGGGGGTCTGCTGGGGCGGACGGTCCCTGCTCTCGACTCCTCCTCTTTGTCCATGCGACTGATGCGCCTCTCCATCTCGTGGAGACGACAGTAGAGGGCATCGTCCCTCCGTTGGTAATCAAACGATCCCCTGGATTCTTCTTCATAGGAAGGGGAGCGGGGACTGCAGCGTCGGTAGTCCTGGGATCGGCGAGGACTATAATGGTGTTGCTGGCGACTGGGAGCCGGGAGGGGACTTCTGGATCGGTGGCGAGGATTTGGAACCCGTGGGGGTGTTGGAACCCTCTGGGCATTACGGTTGTTGGGGCAAAGGTTGAGGGCCTGCAACACAGTCTCCTGGAATTGTAGGAACTCGGCACAAGTGATAGGTGCCTCATCGTTCCTCGGATGATGTCGATCCGCAGGGAAATGTGGCCTCCTCCTACGACGCTCGGGAGATTTCCTCCGGCCCCTCCGGTCCGGAGACCTCCTACCGTCTCGGCGATGAGGAGATCGCTCACCTTGATGCTGGAGGGAGGCTCCCTCTCGGGCCTGCCTCTCATCGAGATGGTTGCGAAGGTCCTCCTCCTTTTGGCGATTCAGTACGGTGTTGCGGAGATCGGAGGCTCGGAGGTTGTGGAAAGCCATAGAGTCCGAGGAGGCATTGTGAATTGAGACATGGTCTGGGTGGAGAGGTTGCTTCTGCCTCCGCTGGTTCTGACCAGCAGGACCATTTGGGGGTTGTTGGTTCGGAAGAAGAGGCTGGCCCTGTTGGACCGGGGGAGGAAGATGTTCAGGCTACGGAGCAGGATGGACGGGGACTTCCTCTGGCTGGTCAGCGGGATTGGGTCCGCGGTTGGACCCCCTAGACCTGACCTTCTTGGGAGGCATGGTTGGAGAAGGTTGGAGAAGGGCTAGTCGACGAGGAAGAGGCGGAGGCTATTCGTGTGGTTTTTCCACAGACGGCGCTAATCTGTTACCGCTGATTCTGGTGTGGGGGTAAACAGATGAGATTTGTGAGTTCGTAGAAAACCTGAATAGCGGATCCAAGCCTTCTGGTTCCTGCTGCTACATGCAAGGAAGTGCGAAACACCGGGATTGATCCCGGCGACGCACTCTCCGACGGTCTTGTCAGTAACCAGTGATGATTAAGAAAGAGCTTAAGGTGGGAAAAGAGTGATTACCTGGTCACAGTGGTAGGGAAGGTATTTATAGTCGCCATGGGAGTGATTAGGGACCTGATTTCCTGTGTAACTGTCAGGAGTAAAATCCTCACAATCTGTTTAGGAAACTGACCCCTGATCCCCGGTGAGAGCAAATCAGGCCCGTTGATTCGGTCAAATCAGTGACCCTGATTTCCTCTTGCTGGTCTGGGTCTGTCTCGGGTCGGGACTCGTACCCAGTTGGAGTGAATCCGTTCGCGGGTTATTGGATCTGTGAGAAGGAGATCTAGTACCCGCTTCGGACCCGTTTGTATGTGAAATTACCGTTTTACCCTTGAGCTTCAAGATTCGTGTCCAATCTGGACGGTTCCGATTTAACCCCTTTTTTAGCCATATCAGTACGCATTAGAGAGTCCGCATATAGAATTGTGTTATCTTGACTTAGTTTTACGCATGTGATTTTCCGTTTTCTACACTTGACACTTAGTTTAGTTTCACTTGATGTTTACATGTTACATTGCTATGTCATATTTTTATGCATTACATGTTGTTCATGAATCCATGCTTAATGTTTATTTATGTTGTTTGTTTTTATGTCACTCACATCTTTATGGCTGACCCCTTTAGTTTTTGGGGTTAGGGATCATCTCTAGCCTCATGTGTTACAGGTTGTTGCTTAGAGGTTGGATGGATGCTTGAGATAGTTTTGAGATAATTGAGCTTTTGTGTAAATTTTGTAAAAAAAAAGAAGTATTGTAAAAAGAAAATTGTAATTCAAGGTGTTTTGTATTCCGCTGTGTTTGTAAAGCTTGTTGTAATAAAAGTTTGGAATAAAATTATCTATGTTTTTGGGCTGTGTACTATTACATTGAAATTGATACTTGGATTGTGCTATGTATTTTCTAAGATATTATATTAGAAATTCAGGGCGCTATAGTAATTGCCGTGGAAGAGTAACAAAATGAGGGTTGAATTTGGGGCTATTGAGGAAAGAGAAGAGAGGGTCGGTTAAAATTTCAACTAAGAACTTAGATGGTGTTGGTGGTGGCGGCCATGGATTATAGGACAGGAGAAAGCGATTCAGATGGCAATGTCAATGACAGTAGTGAAGGCGGCTATTGCATGTTAAACCAATAAAACTATTTTTTTAATTTTTTATTTATTTTAATAAAGGTAATAAATTGTCACCGGTTTCATTCATGAGCTGTCAACGAAACAACGAAACAGCTAGAGAAGTACATACATCCAACTACATAATATTCCAAACTACAAACATTCGCACTAAAAAAAAGGTCATTTCACCACTTATTGGCCGCATTTGTCCAAAATTCAAAAAGCCCGGAAGGTGAATAGTAAAGTTAAAAGTGAGATGGATTAACTTTTTGGAAATCTTTAAGCAGGTATTTTAAAATATGCCTAAGCTAAAAGTTTTGTTTTGTTTTGTTTGTTTTTTTTTTTGATAATAAAGATGACACCGTCATCACTTCATTAATGCAAAATTAATGAAATAAGTAGATCTAATTACGATGACAATCAAACAGTCCATCCAAAATCTAAAACATCGGAATAAACATCTACGACTACATGCAGGAAAGTAAGACAAGCAACATGAGTAACTAGCCACCGCCTACTAGAAAGTGGGCCCAGCCACTCCCGCTGTGACAACCCCTCCTTACAGTAGGCTACTCCTCCCCCTCCATGTGAAGCCTCTTCTTGGCTCCTGCGCGTCCTGCCCAAGCATTAATAAGAGAGAATATTATGCAAAGTCACAGAAAATCTATTGTTAACACTAGCACAAATCCTTACGGTCAAGCCATAGGCCCCATAGAGTTGCTTCAACGGTGATATCCCATACTACTCTATCCTCCTTTCTAATACCAATGGACCTCCAATGAGTGAAAACCTCAGACCTAGGGCAGACTAACGCACCGAACCCTAAACAAACCACCTCTTAGGTTAATCTTGCTTTATGACAAGTAAATAAAATGTGATTACAATCTTCGTATTGAGCATTGCATCTGGGGCATTTAGTATCGATCTGTAACCCACGCTTATGAAGATTCATCATAGATAAAATCGCATCATTCTTAACCAACCAGAGGAGGGTTCTAACTCTTAGGGGAGCTTTGGTCTTCCAAATGGTTCCAGCCTCCATCCAACTGGTTCCCCCATTGTTAAGCCTTTTGTACATGGACCTGACCGTGAAGGACAACGATTGTTCCATCGGTCAAACTCTCTCATCCTCTAGCTCGTTGGTGTGGCATCCTTCCGTCCTAATGAAGTTATTCTAGTTCTGCAAATCCTCTATACTCTCTGGTTGTAAAGTATCATCAACTTCAAGCCTAAGCGAGCCGTTCTTCCATACGTCTGCCACTACTGTATCAGTATTCAACATAACCGCAACCACCCTAGGAAACAGACTAATCAACGTATTCTCGCCACACCATTTATCTCTCCAAAATCTAGTGTCCTTACCGTTCGCCACTCTACACCTCGTGTTTGCGTTGTACCATTCCCCAACTTTCGCTGCTCCTTTCCACAAGAAAGAGGCTTTACCGTGTCGGCTTCTTCCTCCGAATCTATATTTCTTACTAGCCCGATACCCCGAAAATAATTTGCACCACTAGTTGTTGCACCTTGTCCTCATTTTTCACCACCACTTACTCAGCAATGCCCTGTTCATATCTCTTAGGTCCATTATTCCTAACTCACCACATTCTTTCTTTTTGCAGACCCCTCCTCATCTGACGAGAGAGAATTCTTTGTTAAGTTCATCTGCTCCCTTCGATAGAAATCTCCTTCTAAGTTTATCTATCTTGCTGATCACTCAGCATGGAACCCAAAAGATTTATTAAAACAAATCCCTAACCATCTCTCTTTCCTAAATAATTCTCAATCCATGTCTAACAAAACACAGTTAGTCATTGCACTGCGTAAAATTAAAATTTGCAGTTGCTATATTAAACTGCATTTTTAATGACCAAACACAAAAATAAGCTGGGCAGCACAAAACTATCCAAAACACTTGAGCAACTAAAAATCCATTGCATTGACATGAACGACAAATAATGCAGTCATCAACTGCCAAGGCATGCAAGAAATACATATCAAAGGTCGACAAATTCAGAATATACTTTCAATGGCATCCTTAACAGGTAATTCTTTCGATGCCCACCGGATTCTGACATGGGAAGGGAACTGCCAAACGTAACAAAGATTAACCCATTTTGGCAATAGCAAATAGTACTGTTAGTTAACCAAAAATACTCCTCAAACTAACATTTGATGAATGATCACTATATAAAATTATAGGCATTAAAATAACTATGTCTTGATCGAGATATATTTTTCAATAGTATTAACCATCACTAAGATAGATGTACATGCACATCTAAGAAACCTTTTAAGTTATAACTAATATATAAATTGTTTCAGAAACATAATCTATTTGTCTTATCATAAATTTAATTGAATTCTGTGGGGAAAACAAACTACTAAGCATAACAACATATAGTTTCACATGTACACACTGTTTGTCTTATCATAAACTTCACTAAAATTTTGTCTAGAAAGCCAAGTGGACTTCAGAAATAATATTTTGATTTTAATCCTATCGTAGACAGTATCTTTTTCTTCACACCCCGCCACCCAGTTGCAGGAGGAGGTGGCATCCATGATCGATCGTGGATGCCACCTCCTCCTGCAACTGGATGGCGGGGTGTGAAGGAAAAGATACTATCTACGATAGGATTAAAACCAAAATATTATTTCTGAAGTCCACCTGGCTTTCTAGACAAAATTTTAGTGAAGTTTATGATAAGACAAACAGTGTGTACATGTGAAACTATATGTTGTTATGCTTAGTAGTTTGCTTTCCCCCACAGAATTCAAGTAAATTTATGATAAGATAAATAGATTATGTTTCTGAAATAATTTATATATTAGTTATAACTTAAAAGGTTTCTTAGATGTGCATGTACATCTATCTTAGTGATGGTTAATACTATTGAAAAAAATATATCTCGATCAACACATGTAGCTATTTTAATGCCTATAATTTTATGTAGTGATCATTCATAAAATGTTAGTTTGAGGAGTATCTTTGGTTAACTAACAGTACTATTTGCTATTGCCAAAATGGGTTAATTAACAACGGCTTTCCTAACATTGACCTACAAGATAACAAGAGTTTTAAAAAGAATCGGGAATAACAACGGTAAGAAATAGAACAAAAGAAGTATGGTAAATGCAACGGAAATAGTAACATTAACAGGGGCGATTTGTCTATATAGAAGTTTTCTAATGAATAATTAAAATTAAACTAGCCATGCATTTTTCAGAATTACTAATAACAAAAACCCCCTAAATATAACATCATCAATTGCTTTTAGATGATGACTGTGTTGGTCAAACCCTACTTGACACCAGATGAGAAGAGTAGTGGATCCGGGACCTTTTTTATCTATCCCTAGTTGATCTGATCAAAATCGAATATATATAGAGATAGAATGTTCTAGGGTTAAGACGAGAGTTTACATTAGTCCAGAGATTTGTTGGGTTTGGTCGAGGAGCTTTTGTAAATAAGGAAATCAATTTGTGGCTATATGGGGAGAGATTGTTGAGTCTTGGATGAGGGGACTCGTGTTCTTCATACTAAAGAGAGTTCTCATTGGATCATAGCCCTATGTAGCGTGTGTATCGGTGCATATAAATCTAGATGAAGGGTGTACATCATCCATTGTATGTCCAATTGGACATAGAGGATTGATTGCAGGTCATGTATCTAAGAGTTCATCTAAAGAGGCGCTTCAAGATGTGGACCAACTCCTTTCCAAGGACTCCAAAACCGGCAACTTCTTGAAATTGCATGTGTTAGTCAAGTTTCAAGGAATTGATATTTGGCACATTGGGAGTTTGTTTTTATGATTTTTTTTTAAGATTTTAATTTTGTAATTAATAAATTAATTGTTTACTAAAACAGTACTATCTAAATAAATTATGCTAATAATAATAAATTTAAAATGGAACAAACATTTAAAATAGATGGCTGGCAATGTACTAACCTTCAAATCCTGAAAATAAAGATCGGGCTCAGAAAGCACTCTATCCACACTCTCCTTTTTGTCAAAAACCACTATGCCCAATAAATAATCTGAACCATTTCTAGAAACAATCTCACCATCCAAGACTTTTCCATATTTGGAGAAGAAGTCCACTAGGTCATCTGATTATAGTTCCAATAATGAAAACGATAAACGAGTAATTAAACAAAAATATTGAAATAAAACTCAAATGTACGTATATTTCATCAAACCTTACCTTTTCTCACAGTTTCAGGTAGCTAGATAACAGAAATGGTTCTGTTGACAAAAACCTGCAATCAAAAACTTATTCAACTTCACATCCAGGAGCTTTCTCTGTTTAACACATGAGAGTACTACTGTATACACCTAACTTTGGCCTTTTAGAATTAGCTTCTAAAAGTAGTGAGATATAATGAAATTGACAGCTTTTTCACAGTATATTTGCTTGCTGCAAGTTCTATCTTCGGGCATTTGCACGTAACATAACGTGAAATTTTCACTTGATATACTTGTGCATGTGTTTGCCAATTATTATTTTAATTGCCAATTATTATTTTAATTTATGTTAGTTTGATGGGAAAATTATTCTATATTAACTAATGACACTTAAGATATTATCTTTGTTCCTTGTGAAAATGTGAAAATTTGGCCTATGTTTAAATTCTTGAAGCTTCACCATTTCTTTGATAGAGATTGTTTTAGCTTATAGAAGAATCAGTACAATGAAAGTAAGAATTTCTACGAATGGCCATCAGGGGTGAAGCCAGAACAATTTTATCGGGAGGGCCAAGAAAAACTTCTATGACTACATATAAAAATATAGAAATTTTTTCATAAATTTAAGGGGGGGCCAAATAATAAAACTTAGAATTCGGGGGGGGGGGGGGGGGGGGGGGGGGGGGACGGACTTATTGTACTCGGTTATAATCAATCCAATAATCTTTTCCCAATCGCTTTGTTAATCTTATCACGCTATCATGCTAGTAATTCCTAATTTATAAAAATAAAAATTCCCTAGCTAATCACTAATCCCAATTACGCATATTCCTCTTTTTTTCCTTTCTTGCCGCTGTCAACAACAGCAAGAACAACATCTCCACAAGCGGCATCTCCCTTCTCCCTCCAGCGACCTCATCTCCACCAGCGGCATCACCTTCCCTCCTTCCCAGTCTCGGATCCCCTAAACAACTCCAACATCGGCACCAACACCACCTACAACAACTTTATGTACACCGTGCTGCCACCCGAACACCATCATCCCCATCACATCTCTTGCCCTCATAAAAACCCATCAAACTCCATCGACAACCCTCGAACCTCAACTCCTACCCCCCTGCTTCCCGTCGTCACCGAAGCCATCTACTCCTGTCGTCGAGCCAGCACCAACAACAATCCCCTTCCCGAATCCCCACTCACGTTGACCCCCACTCAACCCTACCCAAAACCCTAGCTGCCCAATCTCCCCCTCTTCCAAATCTACAACCCTTGCTACCAAACTGTTCTAACTCCGCCTATACCCAAACCCTACTTCTCTCCTCAAAATTAAACCCAACTTCACACTCAAACTCACATCCTAACCCTACTTCTCTCATCAAACCAAAAAATGAAACCCAACCCCACACCCAAACCCCAACCCTACTTCTCTCCTCTCTACTCCCGCTTCGTTCGATGCAGCCGCAGCCACAGGTGCCGCCACCGCCACCGCCACCGCCACTGTTCATCGTCAAAAAAATAAAAATAAATTGCAGGTACTAGTATTTCTCCAATGGAAGCTCCATTTTGCCAGTATCATTCAATCTCCAATGACGTCCCCGCTGCTGCATCTTCCTCTTCACTCTCCCTCACATCCTGATCCCCATCCCGATTCAAACAGCAGAAGAAGCACCGCCGTCATCCTAATTTCGGCCTTCTCTCTTCATTCAGCATCATCCCTAACCCTGCTCCACCCCTTCTTCCGATACGGGTAGCACCATCCAGTTCCCTATCTTGATCCTGACACCAACAACATCTCCGTCCTCCTATCGATCTCTGCCATGACAACACTAGTCTCATTCCTCCTCGCAGTACTTCTTCCCTTCCATCTTCGGCCATGACCGTTACTTCGGCCTTGCCATCTTCTGCGGATTAGGTCAATCTTCAGCATAGCCTCGCTCAACTGGAATTCCAGCTCTTGTGGTCAGTCAGTCACTCAATATTGGCCCCTCTGTCTATGCATTCTTTGTTACTCCCGATATAAATTCTTCCTGGATTTTAGGCTCTGTTTGGTTCAAAGGAGGGGAGGGGAGGGGGGATTTTAATGGAGGGAAAGAGGGGAGGAATTTAATGAAGACTCTGTTTGGTTCAAAGGAGGGGAGGAGAAGGAAAATAATTATCTTCTTGTTTGGTTCACAAGGGGAGGGAATGTATTTTATAATAAAATTACTTTTATACCCTTTTACATACAATAAGAAAGTGCAGCTTGATATAAAATTACTTTTGCCATTACTTTTGCCAAGCTCTTGGGCTCGAGAGCAGCTATGTCACAACACGAGTGATGTGCACATTTGGGTTGGTTTGTAGATTATTAATCAGCATTTACTAATTCTAAATTCAAGTTGTTCTTATTGAGTAATATTCATTCTTTCTTCCTTTTTTCCACTTTGGAGTAATGCACATCTAGAGAAGTAAACAGTGAGTTACTATATAGTGTACTGCAATATCAAGTATCAATACTAATGCAGAAAGGAGTAATGCACATCTTCAAGATGATCATTAAGAATATAACATATATAGACAAATGAATACAAACATTATTCTTCGGGGTCACAATCTAGGAAGCACGGATACTTCCAAATGGTCGACGTACCCGTGTCGGGTGTGTCGGGTGCGTATCGGGTGCCGATACTCCATGGGTACTCTCGGGTGCGTACCCAAGGAGCACCCAATTTTTTATATGCATTTTTCACAACTTTTAGACACAATTATACTTGGATAAATGCATGGGGCCGTAGAGTAATTGCAAAAGTTTGTTGTTTACAATTATGGTCAAACACAAAACAATACTACCCAAAGATTTGATAGTTAGATTATCATTTATTTTCTTTAAAATGCTCATAATTATAATGTATTCCTATAGTTCTATGAAATGGTTTAAATGTTTGAATTTTTAACAAGAAAAATATTTTTGTATCTATAAATATAATATAAATTATTTCATATTTAAAGTACCCACAATGTACCCGTATCCTACTTTTTTGTAAAATCACGTATCCCCGTACCCGTGTCGTGTCGTACCCGCACCCGTATCCGTGCTACATAGGTCACAATTCCTGATGGCATTTGCGTATTGATCGTCAAGAGGACCCTCGTATAGAGGGTATAGATTCTCTACACGGTACCTCTGAGCCTTCGCTGGAGAAGGCAGGTGAAAGATCATCATTTCAAGCAAGGCAGTACTTGCAGGTAACCACGTTTGCATAACTCGCTTCATCAAAGCCTTTCCCATATATTCCTTCTCATCAGATTTCATTACCACCCCAAGCTTCTGAAGCACAGGCCACAAATTGTCCTTCTGATCATTCATACATATGTTTATAATCTGGTTGATTGGGTCATAACAGAACTGAACAAAACCTCTCTCACATGTAGGTTTTTGCAAAATTCGTTAAAGTGAAGGCCCAACCATGCAACCCTGCAGAGAAAGCAACAATTCCTTTCTCACCAAGGAGTGGGTCCTCATACGTGGCCATTATAACATTAGCATTCTCGATGACTCGATAAAAGGTCTGGTATACTTCTTCACCTTCAACCTGAAGCTCCAAGAAACAACGATCCATCTTGTTTACAGTCAGAACATGCCTGATTCTTTCTCCAAGGCAACTAGGTTTTTTATTATATTAGGATTTATATTTAAAGGGCAATTTAGTTCAGTCACTTTTTAAAATTAGCCCTATTTTCTCTTCCCTCCAAATCCTCCCACTTTTGGAGGGGAACCAAAATTGGCTCAGAAGGGGTGTTGCACCCCCCATTTCCTGCCCCTCCCCTCCTAAAAAAATGAACCAAACAAGAAAAGTATTAAAAAAACCCTTCCCTCCCCTCCCCTCCCCTCCATTTCCCTCCAACCAAACAGTGCCTTAGATTCTGGTGCACCACATCATCCTACTAGTAATTGTACGCTGCTCACCACTAGCACTGCACTTCCCTCACTCTCCATTCATTCACACAGTCAATGACTCACAACTTCTTACTACACACTCAAGGTCTATTAGCTCTCCCACTCTCACATTACCTTATGCTCTTTATGCTTCTCATTTATCCATGAACCTTACTTCCGTTAGTGTGTTGTGTGATAGTGGTCTAGTCATTATATTTGATTCTTTTGGTTGTTCAATTACCGATTCACACACTGATCAGGAATTTGGATGTGCTAGTCGACAGAGTCATCTATATCATCTAGATTTTCTACATGCACATAAATCTTATCCTAATTTTGCTGGTGTTGTGTCATCTGATGTTAATCTGTGGCACAGACGTTTAGGTTATGTTAATGAGTTTCGAGTCAAGACTTTAGCCCGTAGTGGTGCCCATGGTTCTCTTTCTTTCACACATTTGTCAAATTGTCAGAGTTGTCATTTGGCCAAGCACATAGCACTCCATTTTAATAACAAAAGCACTTCTCAAACTACCCATCATTTTCTACTTGTTCATTCAGACATATGGGGACCTCTTCTGTACCTTCATGCAGAAGTTATCTCTATTATGTTGCCTTCATCGATGACTTCACTCGATATACATGAATTTTTCTTATGCGCCAACGTCTAACATTCCTAATATTAACTAATTTGGATTTTCCACCCTAGCTTCCCACTCACCACAACTTCATGCATATCTCACTGTCATACACTCCACATGTGAGACCAGAACCTATCCGGTAGTAAATCAATATTCCGAGTGGGAAAAGCTATTGCAGAGAATTTCAGTGCATTTGATCAGACTGACACTTGGGATATTATTCCACTGCCAGTGGGCGACCAGCCTGTTAGTTGTAAGTGAATCTTCAAGGTCAAATATCAACCTGATGGCTTCATTGAGTGACACAAAGCTCGTCTAATTGCCCGAGGATTTATTCAGGAGCACGACATTAATTATAATGAGACTTTTGCTCCAGTTGCACAAATGACTACAATTCGCACTATCTTTGCTATTGCCGCCATCCGTCACTAGCTGTTATACCAAATGGACAAGAAGAATGCATTTCTTCGTGGTACCTTATCTGAGATTGTTTACATGTATTCTCCAGTCATCTACGTCGTACTATATATGGTCTGAAACAGGCCCCTCAAACCTGGTTTGAGTGTTTTCACCGTGTCATCACACAGATTGGTTGTAGTCAGAATTCACAGGATCACACTATATTTATGCGGTCGACACCGTAGGGAAGGATACTTCTACTATCATATGTTGATGATATGATTACTACTGGGGATGACTCTGTAGGCATTGCATACACCCAAAAATACCTTCACCAGCAGTTCCACATGAAAGACCTTGGCAGACTACGTTACTTTCTGGGTCTAGACATTGCCCATAGATCTTGGGAAATACTCATTTCTCAACAGAAATACATATCAGACATTATCTACGCTGCATGTCTCTATGACTGTCGATCAGCTGATACTCCTTTGGACCTTCACGTGAAGCTTCGTCCCACAGATGGTGAGCTCCTTCCCGATCCCACTAGATATAGGCAGATTATTGGTCAGCTTGTCTACTTCTGCATAACCAAACCCGATATTGCTCATGCAATCAGTATAGTTAGTAAGTTTGTTTATGCTCCTACATCAATTCACTACAGTGCTCTTCTTCGGATCCTTAGATATCTTCGGGGTACTATCACCCGCTGATTATTCAACATTCATTCTCTCTACATCTAAACTGGATCTTAGTACATATTCTAATTCAGATTGGGCGGGTGATCCTACTACCAGACGGTCTACCACAGGTTTCTTTCTATTTCTTGGAGTTTCGCTAATCTTATAGCGAAGCAAGAAAGATTGTTGCATATTCTTCCACAGAAGCCGAGTACAGAGCGATGTCAGCTACTACTGGAGAGATTGTTCATGTTCGTTGGCTGTTATCAGATATGGGTGTTACTTTTACATGAGATACTCCTCTTTATTGTGATAATCAGGGTGCATTGCACATTGCAAGCAACCTGGTCTTTCATGAGCGAACGAACCACAGAAAGATTGATTGCCACTATGTTCATGAGTATTTTGAAGCAGGGACCATTTCACTTTATTCTGTTACATCTTCACAGCAGACAACAAACTTATTCACCAAATCCTAAATTGTTCAGAGATTTCGATACTTGGTGGGCAAACTTACATCGTTTGACCAACCTTGAGTTTAAGAGAGGGTGTTAGACATTATGTTTAATCCCATATCGGATTATGTATTAGTTTAATATTTGGTTCCCTCCTATATATAAGAGACATTCTACTCAGTTATAATCAATCCAATAATCTTTTTCCAATCTCTCTGTTAACCTTATCAACTTTTATTAGGTTTTTCTAATTTGCCTAAAACTAGCCTAAACATCATACCAATAGAAAATATATTTCTGAAAAAATCTCAAAATGTTATAGGGGGTTTTAATGCAAAAGTCCTAATCTCAAACTTTAGTAAGTATCTTTCTCAAGGATGGTGAGGAGGCTAGAATGGTTGTTATGAGGGGAGCAGGCTGTATCATATATCCCTTTGGTAAAAAAAATTTCCAAAAAACAAGGTCGTTGTCACACACACCCATACTTACCCATATTAATTAATTGAAGATATTTTGGTGAATGCGGAATTTGAACCCCCAACCTCTTTCTTGGACCACATTGATACTTGCACTTTGGTATTAAATTGATCGCGAGGGTGATTACAAAAAACTGCATGTGTGATAGACGTTTATAAAACATAACTTCATACCAACAAAGCAAAGTTTTTTCTTATCACACATATCAGTTTAGGAGAGCAAGAGACCTATGCATATCAATGAATATGAGGGTAGTTTCTGAGTAGTTCTTTCAGTTTAGCCTATTTATTTAGATTTTATTTCTATCAAATATATCTATGTAGAAGCTCTCAAAAAATTTAATTAACTTTATTGGACTTGAAGATACAATAGAAGTCCATTTCTTTCTAAAGCAATCATATAATGAATATTTTCTATTCCGCTTATCTTATTTCTCTTACTTAAAAGTGAAATTTACTCGTAGCACGGATCAAGAGCTAGTTTTGATTATCATTATCAGGTTCTGGTTCCGAAGATAGATTATTCAAACTTATTATTATTATTATTTGAATAAGACCGTAGCCACACACATCCACACTTTAACTCGAATATATATATTGGGAATTTTTTGGTGCAAGCAAGATTCGAACTCCCAAAACCTCTTGTTGACCAGCGAAGTGCTTACCAGTTGACCACACTGACACTTGCACTTATTTTTAATTTTTATTTTAACTAAAGAGTCTGTCTAACTTTTTATTATTATTATTTCAATATAGAACATCTACCAATGAAATAACTAAAGAAGATTCGAGAGTTGTAAGTTTCTTATATCATGTCAACTATATGTTGTCTTACATAATAATATAACTTGCATGAATGTTAAAAAATATTTATCAATCAAAACTATTTCATCACGAAAAATAAATAAATAATAATAATAATAATAATAATAATAATAATGAGAAAAACATCCCATCTTTAAAGTTGGCATGCAATATTGAAAGAAGTCATATTTTCCAAGCAGACAATACTCACTTGTTTCGCATTCAAGCCTCAAATTCTATATCAACTTCAGGACAGTTGCGGACGAGGAATCCGAAACCAAGCAGTCCTTTTGGCATTGAGCGATCTACGACGAAAAACGATTCCCTGTACCAACTGTGCTTTCCAAATCGCTCATCGAATCCATCTGGTAATATCATAAGAACCATTATTCAACAAACAAGACTACTTGAATATCAGGAAACAAAAAATTTCAAGTGCTATGTAAAATTGTTTCAAATATTTGATTTCATCTTCCCATTTGCAATATACTTAAATATCAAAATCCCACTTTTGAGGTTCATGCCATTTCTTTTAGAAGATTTATATATGATATGTGTGGTGTATGTAAAACAATTGAGCTGTATAAGTAAACCTTGTTATTGCAACATCAGCAGGTTGGATGGTAGAGTTGGATGATGTAAGTAGTCTCATTATGTTGCCTTTTAGGGTTTTTTCTTATAGGTTACAACCTCAAAAACATTGCAGTTGGCTTCACTTTGCAACCCAGTTGCATTTTGCTCTTGGTAGAAACTGATTTGGGTGTTGCCAAATACCACATTTTACTCCCAAAGACGGGATCGTTTTGTCAATCATTTCGACACAGATCTCTTGAAGCACCTTATTTGGTGTATACATTGAGTTTATTGGGAGGATTGCCTTCCCTACTCAAGCCTTATCTTGAATTTATTGATGCCAAGGCAAATAATAGGTATATACTCCACTACATCTAGCAGCTATCATCTCAATCCCTATTACTTCTATAATGAGAATGCATGAAGAATAACAATTTGAGATGGAGCGACAAATGGCTGTCATCAAAGGATTACGAGAAATGCAGGGCCGGGAAAGGATCTTTTGGTAAAATTGTTGCAATGGCCAAGATAAACGACAGTAAATTGAATCCAGTTAATTTTCCCTTCCGGCAATGAATCCGTCATAATTTGAAAATTTTAATATATGTGCATATCTATGATCGAACCTAACTAATTACAAGTTCACAAGTATGAGTGTGAGAAAAACTCCATCATATAGAGTAGTTGTACTCATAGTATGAGGATTTATATCAGCAATCCAAACTGTTCATTAAATCCATAATGTCATAAAACACGTGTATAAAAAAAATCAGGTAATTTGGAGGCTACTTTCACATGCATCGCATAGTGTTATATTATTAAATAACCGTTCATTTTGCTACCGTTTAATGTATGGATAAACGATGTCCAAACAATTTGATATTTTATAGGCATACATATTATAACATAAACAACAAAATAAACGGGAGGAATCATCGATAAAGGGTCTCACAAAGTAATTATAAGCACTTTGTAGGAGTAAATTGCCTCTTATAAGAATGAGAGGCTCCCTTTCCTCATATATATATATATATATATATATATATATTTATATATGGGGTAAGTGTGTGCTGTTAAAAAAAAAGTAAATACAAGGAAAGACTGCTAAGTGTCATTTTGTTGTTTCTCAAACAAAATAACAAAACTATTTCTTAGCACCCTCGAAACCACTATTAGCCTTCATTCAATGACAGAAACTCAATGTAAGTGGATAAAAATTTATTAAACTTTTATTCCATTAGCGAGAGAGAGAGAGAGAGAGAGGTCAGTCCCGTTAAGACCAATGCATTATCCACCTCTTTCTCAAGAGGCTATGTCAATTAGTTCTCTCCTCCCACAAGAGTATTTTAACCACAAACTTGCAACAAACAATATTGACTCTCTAATAATACTGCACATTGCTTTTGTTGTTCCTCCATATTTTCAGCTTTATCAACATGGATCTTTCTAGTCTGTTTGTCGGCCATGTCGCATCCTAATTTCCAGTCCTCGCATTTTTATCTCATTATATTACAAAACTTGAGGATGAGTTTCTCCACTAATGAATTTAAGGCTCATCATTTACGATTATTCATAGATATTATTATAAGAACTGTTTGTAGTATGCCGTATTTATGAAAGGCTTTTAATTTTATACTAAATATTGATTAGTCCAAAAGTAGTTAGGATTAAGAAACGAACGATAAATAAGATACATGGATAGTTCAGATTTGACTTAGTTTGAATTGGTCCTATCTTCTATTTTGTTATGGCCTATTTATGGCTAAGTTTTTCATGATCCTTTTTTATGAAGAATAAGATGATTAAAGATACCAAATGTTTTTCTATCCCTAATCTCTTTTCCTTCTCTTCTTCTATCAAATACAGTTGTTTGTTTGTTTAGCCATGAATTTCGCACCAATTTAAGAAGTGAAGAGTTTAATTAACAGAATATAATCATATGATGTTGTCCAGATCATGATGGAGAATAATTCATACTTAGCCAATCTCATGCTCCCAATCATTAGGAAAGGTATTAAATGATGTTAATGATCTATCCCAGTAATTAATAAAAATGAAAGGAAAAATAAGATATGAAGAGTTTAACAGAATATAATCTTAGCATATTAACAACCAAATAAATTAATCAAAAATTATTTTCCATGTTAGAAAACATTTTCCAGAAAATGATAATCAATATCTAGTAATAGAGCAAGTATTCATTTAAAAAAAAACTAAATAAGAGAACCGATGGCTTATTGTCATCTGTTGAGTCAAAGATAATTAAATAAGTACGTGAAGAAAAATCAAAATGCGAAACATAATGATAGGAAATGCTAAATAACAATTACTTCATTAATTTTAAATGTTAAGAACAGACATCGCTAGTAGAGTGCACAACAAAATTAGACTAACCTATGATCTCACTAGTTAGACCACCTCCCTCGTCTTTATTAATCCGAGGTCCTAGCATTAAATATATCCTTTGTTAGAGTATATCATGAACAAATATAGAGATATTATCTTTTAAGGTCAGAGTATAAGTTCACCATAAAGTATGCGACATATTCCTTTCGTCCAATTTTCTGCACACGAAAGATTCAAGCAATTTGAGTCATTTATACAAATATATGACTGATGAAGATATCTTGTTCAATTTCGAGCATTTAATAAATATCAAGAAATAATTAAAATTAAGGATAAATCATATATAAATACAGGATAAAAACAAAATATGCAAGTTGCAAACAATGCTATTGATGGTTCGAGACGATTCAGGCGCTTCTATAAGCGCAGACATCGTCTAGGATGACTCTTCTATTAGCCTAATATTTTTATTTCAGTACTCATATCTGTTTTTTACAATTATAGCCATATGTAGTAGTTTTACGATTTGCACCCTTTATTTTATGCATTACAAGATTTTGGAGATATGTATTGAGATTTATTTTGAGCCTATATATAGGCCTCTAGATTAATAAAAAAAATGTTTTGATTGACTAAAAAAAAGTTATTGTGATTGAGTTTTGCTCTTCATTCATCTTTTTGTGTGAAACATTGAGAATTTTTTTAGGATTTGTGATAAACTCTAAAACTACACCCAATCCAATACAAATCCCAAACCCTATGCCCCAATTTCATAGCCGCCACCCCTCTTCATCTTCTTCATCTTCAATGTTTCCAAACCCAAAACCCTACTCACCTTCTCCCATCCCGACCTCACCCTGCCGTCACCTCGATTCCAAACCCACCACCACAGCAGCACCCTCACCCCGCTTTCTCCCTTTCCCCGACGCCCACACACCCATCTCCGATCCTCATCGACTCCAGTGCCTCCTTCCCCTACCACCTCCTCGATCCGTCACTCATCGATGACGGCCCCATCGACAGCTCCGCCACTACCAGCCGATGCAAGCCCCGCAACTTCGAAACCCCAATCCCCCAATCCCATCAACTTCGAAACCCTAATACCCAAATCCCCTCAACTTCGAAACCATAATCCCCAAACCCCCTCAACTTCGAAACCCTAATCCCCAAATCCCCTTGCTATTTGCTGCCTCGACCTCACCTCCCGACCACGACTTCAGCTGCTGACGGTCCTTCCCTGGCTGCACCCTCACCCAACCACCCATCCAAGCACCACCTGCTGTTCAAGTCCAGCAACATCGCAACACTGTCTATGAATCTCGGTAAACTCTTTTCACTTCTCCATTATTTGTGATACTGCTTTATCACCTCTAGAATAGTATCTGAATCATCTGTCGTCCACAAATATTGAGTGTGTGCGCTTGGAAGTATGCTGTTAATGATACTCGGAGTTTTAGAGATGATTTACGACGAAGATTTCCTGGTATTGATCTTAGGGACCAGCTCATTTTTAAGGGGGGTGGAATTATCAGGATCATCGACCTGACCATCGGAGCTTATTGCCGGAGTACTCATCACAACCAAGCAACACCATGGGTTCAGCCACAGGTTTAGTAGTTCAAGTATGTATTTAATTTTTACGTGCTTTACACACCTTTTCAAACTAGCTTATGGCGGGAAGTGTAAGGACTGATTATAAAGTCCAATTGTTTCTTTTTACATGTTGCACACGTGCCAGAGTAAATCTCCCCTGCCTATAAGTAGTGAAATGTAATAGAGTTTTAATCAATGAATAAAATCAATCTAGTTCTTCCCCAAATCTCTAATTTCTTTCCCAAATCTTCTCTTTCTCAACCCTAGTTCTTCCAACCTTCCCTCTAATGGCTACTTCAAGCACAGTCAGGAAACAAATCCCTGACAAAATTTCTTGAAAATTCACAATGGGAAAAGGAAAATTAATGGCATAGATACCGAGGTTAAAGAATCTGTACAGTGACAGATGTTGTACATATCCTTGAAGAAGTAAAAGTAGAACTAAAAAATCCTCTAGTTCAGAAATTGTGGTCTATTGAATAGAAGGAGATAAAAATTTTATAATTTATCATCGCCTGAATATAATGTAGGGCATGATTGTATGAATATATAATACTGAGAATGACCCTCTGGCATTTGGAGAAGCCATGGTTTCTCGAGACAATACATTTTCAGAAGAAGCAATAGATGATCAAATGGATTCAATTATGACATGGATCTTAGTAGATTCGTGCTCTGGGAGTAAACTCATAGGATGCAAGCAGGGAAGAAGGTACTCATGGGCCTGAGTAGGAACAATGGTCCAATACCCCTTTATGAATTGGAAAATTCTAGTTTGGGTCCTGATATGGCTAAAAATAGGGTTAAATCGGAACCGTCCAAAACGGAGCACGAATCTTAAAGCCCGGGGGCGAAATGGTAATTTCACTTACAAATGGGTCTAAAACGGGTACTGGGTCTTCTCTCCTAAGACCCAATAACCCATGAACGGATCTACCTCCACTGGGGGCGGGTTCTAACCCGCAGCTAATCCGGTCCAGCAGGATAGAATTAGGGATTCTGATTATACTTAATCAACGGCCCTGATTCGCTCTATCCTTTCACTGGGAATTGGAAATTTCATTCCAAAACTGATCCCAAAGGCGGCTATAAATACCCCCCATCCACCACCATTAAGAGTTAATCAATCTTTTGCCAATTAACGCTCATTCATAATCTTTTCTGATTACTGACTTGAGCGTCGGAGGGTGCGTCGCCGGGATCAATCCCGGTATCTTGCACTTTTTGCAGGTGAATGGCGGGAGTCAACGGTCAAACGCCGGTGAAAAGGTTTCAGGTTTGGCTATTCAGTTTTCCTAAGAATCCACAAATACTATTTATTTGCCCCTACACCAGATTTAGTGGTAACAGATTGGCTCCGTCTGTGGGAACCCACGAATAGCAACCCTTTCTCTTTCCGTCGGTCAGATCTTCTCCAGCCATGCCTCCAAGGAAACTTAGATCCAGAGGGTCCAACCGTGGACCTACTCCTCAACAACAAGAGACCCCCCTTCAAACCGTCCAGCCACAGGGACCCCCTCCTCAACCTGATCAGGTTCCGCAGCAGGACCAACCTCATAAAAACCTCCAACCCCCTCGGGGTCAAACCGGGCCTTAGAATGTCGGTGCAGGGGGCTCCTGTCCCAATCCTCAGAAACAACCCCTTCAACGTGACCACGTCTCCGTGCACAACCCATCTACCGATTTCATGGCATCTCACAATTCCCGAGCTTTCGAAAACCTCCACAATACCCTCAACAACCGGCAGAAGGAAGAGGATCTTCGTCGCCGTTTGGATAAAAGGCGGGCCCGAGAGGAAGCCTCCCGCCAAGAACGTCCAAATGAGCGATCTCCTCACCGCCGAGAACATAGGAGGTCCCCTCCTCACATAAGACAGAGAGAGTCCCCTGGGCACCATAGGAGGAGGCCTCATTCTCCGACTGGTCGGCAACCCCCAAGGAATGACGACGCACCTATCACCCGTGCCGAGTTCCAGCAGTTCCAAACAACTGTCTTGCAAGCCCTCAATCTCCGACCAAACATCAACAATGCTCCGAGAATCCCTACTCCTCCTCCGGTCCAAAGTCCTCGCCATCGGTCCCTAACTCCTCCCCCAGCTCCTAGCAACCGCCGTCATGACCTTAGTCCTCGTCACTCCCTGAGCTACCGTCGCCGTAGCCCCCGCTCCCCTTCGTACGAAGACGAGTCCAGAGGCTCGTTTGGCTACCGTCGAAGGGATGACACCGTCTACCGTTGTCTCCACGAGATGGAGAGGCGCCTGAGTCAACCAGACAAAGAAGAGGAGCTTAGAGGAAGGACCCTCCGCCCAAGCCGACCTCCCTTCTCTCGAACTATAATGGAAGCTCCCGTTCCAATAGGCTTCAAGGCCCCGCAGTTCGAAACTTACTCTGGGGAGTCAGACCCCGTGGACCACATCATGCTGATCCACCAAGCTTCCGATGCTCTGTTGTGCAAAACCTTCCCTGCTACTCTCAAAGGTCCGGCCCGGGAGTAGTACTCTCGCTTTGCCCCATCCTCCATATTCTCATTTGAACAATTCGAGACCCTCTTCGTCACCCACTTCGTGAGTAGCCGTCGCACCGAGAAGACCAGCATTTCGCTACTCTATCTCAACTAGAAGAAGGGTGAGAAGCGGTTCATGGCAGAAGCAAGGTCCGTTGCCTCCCTCGACCAATCGGTCGGTGCGGCAGCCTTCCAGTCAAACGTCCTTAACTCAAGCCTTCGGTCCTCCCTAGCCAAGAAGCCTCTGTAAAACTTCTCCGACCTCCTTCTCAGAAGCGAGAAGTATATTCAGGCTGAGGAAGCAGAACATCGCCCCACCTCTGAGGGGCCTTCCTCCGGAACCAAAAGAAAGGCGGTTAAAGAAGGAGCCAAGAAGCTCCAGAAGGACAACGAAGGCCAGCGCCGCCCTCCTCCCAGATTCGAGAAATTCACTCTTCTTAATGCCAACATTTCCACTATTCTCATGGAGGATGAGAAGGAAGGGGTTATACCTCCTGCCCCGAACATGAATACCCCTGGCAAGAAGAGGGACAAAGAGAAGTGGTGTCGACTCAAGCCTTCGGTCCTCCCTAGCCAAGAAGCCCCTGTAAAACTTCTCCGACCTCCTTCCTCCTTCTCAGAAGCGAGAAGTATATTCGGGCTGAGGAAGCAGAACATCGCCCCACCTCTGAGGGGCCTTCCTCCGGAACCAAAAGAAAGGCGGCTAAAGGAGCCAAGAAGCTCCAGAAGGACAACGAGGGCCAGCGCCGCCCTCCTCCCAGATTCGAGAAATTCACTCCTCTTAATGCCAACATTTCCACTATTCTCATGGAGGATGAGAAGGAAGGGGTTATACCTCCTGCCCCGAACATGAATACCCCTGGCAAGAAGAGGGACAAAGAGAAGTGGTGTCGTTATCACCGGGACCACGACCACGACACCAATGATTGTCGGACCTTGAAGAACGAGATTGAGGCTCTCATCCAGAGGGGGTAGCTGGCTAAATTTGTCAGAAAAGACCGAATTGATCTTCCTCCTCCCCCTAGGGGGGCTAACAAGCGTCCTGGACGACGCGACGAGACTCCCGAATTCGAAGAGGAGCGCATCCTGCATCTCATTCATGGAGGCCCCATGGGAGGTACCTCCAACTCTTCTTGGAAGGCTTTTATACGAAAAGTCAATTCGGTTCACAGCACACCTCCCCCTAAAGGCCTTGGAGTACTGGTCACCTTTTCAGATGAAGACCTTGAGGGTGTCCGAACCCCCCATTGCGACGCACTTGTGATCAACCTCTATATGGCGAATTTTAAAGTAGAGAGAATTCTGGTGGACCGTTAACATTCTCTTCCTCGCAGCTTTCCGAGGACTCAAGCTATCGCAGGATAGGCTCAAGCCCGCCGGCTACACGCTCCATGGGTTCACGAGAGTGCCAATAACTATCGAAGAGGTAATCACCCTCGACATAACCGCTGGCAAAACTCCTACTACCCGAATGGAGCCGATGGACTTCATGATAGTCGATGTCCCAGCTGCTTATAATGTGATTCTAGGCCGACCCGGCCTTGCTGCTCTAGAGGCCGTCCCGTCGGCTTATCACCTCAAGATGAAGTTCCCCACTAGGGCAGGGGTAGGGGAAGTAAAAGGCAGTCAAGAGATGGCCCGCAAATGTTACATGACCTCCACCGGAGTTTCAGTCCTCTCCCTCGAGACTCTGGAGATCCCCCAAGAGTGTCCGACCAACGTCCGAGCCAGTGGATGAATTGGAGGAAGTGCTCTTCTCCGAGCAAGATCCAACCGCAAGTTCTTTATCAACAAGACCCTCCCATCTGCCCTATGCTCCAACATAGTTCGATGCATTAGAAAGAACTGCGACCTCTTCGCATGGTCAGCTGCCGACATGCCAGGAATCTCCGAAGAGCTCCTCGTCCACCATCTGAGCGTTGCGCCGGGGTTCAAGCCAGTCCAACAGAAGAGGCCAAATTTGCCCCCGAGCGCCAGCAAGCGATAAAGGAAGAAGTGGACAAGCTCCTTAAGGCCGGGTTCATACTCCTTAAAGCCAGGTTCATACAAGAGGTCAACTATCTCGAATGGCTCTCCAACGTTGTTATGGTGAAAAGGGCCAACGGGAGCTGGAGAATTTGCATCGACTTCACGGACCTGAACAAAGCATGCCCAAAAGATCCATTCCCTCTCCCAAGCATTGACACTCTGATCGACGCCACTTTGGGCCATGAGCTGCTCAGCTTCATGGATGCCTTCTTCGGGTACAATCAAATCCACATGTCCCCCCCGGATATCCCGAAGACCTCCTTTGTTACCAATCAGGGGCTCTATTGTTACAGGGTGATGCCCTTCGGGCTGAAGAATGCCGGTGCGACCTATCAACGCTTCGTCAACAAGGTTTTTCAAGAACAGATCGGCCGAAACATGGAAGTATATGTTGATGACATGCTAGTCGAGCATCCATGGGGCCGATCATGTGGCCGATCTGCAAGAAGCATTTGATGTATTGAGGAAGCATGATATGAGGCTCAACCCCAACAAGTGAGTTCGGAGTCTCGTCGGGAAAATTCCTAAGTTTCATGGTCAGCCAAAGAGGAATCGAAGCCAACCCCGAGAAGATCAAGGCCATACTGGACATGGCTCCTCCCAAAAATGTGAAAGAGGTTCAGAAGCTGACGGGACGCCTCGCTGCCATAGGGCGCTTCCTTTCTAAGTCAGGAGAAGTATCTTCCCTTCTTCAAAGCACTTAGGGGGCTAAGGACTTCGAATGGGGTCAACAACAGCAAGAATCATTCGATCAGCTTAAAGCCTATCTAGTCAACTCCCCTCTCCTCAGCAAGCCTATCCCCGGAGAAACACTCTACCTCTACTTAGCTGCCCCCGAACAAACCCTCAGTGTTGTCTTGGTGAGAGAAGAAGACAAAACTCAGAAGCCCTTCTATTACGTGAGCAAGGTACTTCGGGATGCCGAGCTCCACTACCCAAGATTGGAGAAGATGGCGTACGCCTTGGTCATGGCAGCTAGGCAGCTTCGCCCGTATTTTCAGTCCCACTCGGTGGTCGTCCTTACTGACCAGCCGCTTAAGCAAGTCTTACATAAGCCAGAGACCTCCAGCCGTCTCATGAAGTGGTCGATCGAGCCAAGCCAGCATGACACACGTCATACCAGCCTCGAACCGCCATCAAGGCTCAGGCCTTAGCTGAATTCATTGTTGAGAGCACCATCCCAGAGGTCAGCCAAGCAGCAAACGGGCCTCCTATTTGGACGGTATATGTAGACGGATCCTCTTGCACCGAAGGGAGCGGAGCCAAGGTCATTCTGGCAGGCCCAGATGATTTCGTTCTCCAATACTCCCTCCACATTAACTTTAAAGCCTCCAACAATGAAGCGGAGTATGAAGCCCTTATAGCCGGCCTCGGTATGGCTCGCAAGGCAGGGGCACAGCGTCTCCGGATATTCAGCGACTCTCAGCTGATCGTGAATCAAGTCTTAGGCAGTACGAGGCGCGAAATGACCGGATGGCTAAGTATCTAGCCAAGGTCCAAAATCTCATGGCTCTATTCGAAAAGGCGCTCATTCAACGAATCCCCAAAGAGGAAAATTCCCAAGCAGATGCCCTCTCCAAGTTAGCCTCCTCCTCCCTTCAGGGTCTCGAGCAGACCGTCCTGATTGAAGTGCTCCTAAGACCGAGCATAGAAGAAGAAACTCCCGACTCGATGGAGTCGCTTCCTGTCCAACTTCAAGACAACTGGATGAAACCTCTGATAGAATTTCTGAGGGACGGGCTCCTCCCCGAAGACCCAAAGGAAGCTCGCAGAGTCAGAACTAGAGCAGAGTGATACACCCTTGTTGAGGGAGTCTTGTACAAACGCTCCTACACCCAAGTAGACGGCAGACCCTACCTGAGGTGCCTCTCCCCCAGAGAAGCTTTATATGCCTTGCAAGAGCTCCACGAAGGTATAGGCGGAGCACATTCAGGGTCAAGGTCCCTTGCCAGGAAAGTGTTGAACTATGGGTATTTCTAGCCTACCCTCCTGCAGGACGCTGAACGACATGTCCGGCAATGCAGCTCCTGTCAACAATACTCCAACATTCGTCGCCTACCCCAAGCGCAACTCACCTCCCTATCACGTCCGATCCCTTTCGCAATGTGGGGGATGGACTTACTAGGCCCGTTCCCACCAGCTAACACAATTCACAGGGGTTGCATTCCGATCTCTGTGTGAAGACCTCGCCATTCAACAACGCTTCTTCTCCGTCTCCCATCCTCAATCAAATGGTCAAGTGAAAAATGCCAACTGACAGATCCTCTTCGGTATCAAGAAGAGGCTCGATAAGACAACCAAAGGCTTATGGGCGGAACAGCTTCCGAACGTACTGTGGAACTACCGCACTATGAAACGGACCCCCACAGGAGAGTCGCCCTTTAATCTCACCTATGGGTCCGAAGCTGTGATCCCCTTGGAAGTCGGCCTGCCATCTCCCGTATTATGGCCTATGAAGAAGAGCAAAATACCAGAGAGCTCTGGGCGAATCTGGACTTGATCGATGAGCTCCGTGAAAGAGCTTCAATTCACCAACAAAACTATCGAAGGAGGATCGAGTTGGCCTACAACAAGAGAGTCCGTCCCACCAATCTCAATGAGAGGGACTTAGTCCTCAGAAAGCTGGCTATCTCATTCCCCAGCCAAAAGAATAAGCTAGCTCCGAATTGGGAAGGACCCTACAAGATCACCAAAGTAGTTCGGCCCGGAGCATACCGTCTTAAAGATCTTGAAGGCAGAGAGATTCCCAGGACTTGGAATGCCGACCATATATTGAAGTATCAAGATAGCGCCTGAACGCCTCTCTAAGTATCTTCAGATGTCGAATCGTTCCTTTCCTTTCACTTGTATTTTGCTTCTTTATTTCTTTAATGTACTAACAGCTTGCAACTTAGAAGCAGCCGACCAGTAGTTATCAATAAAGAGTTTTTTTTTCATATTTTACTTGTGGATTGCTTGCATCTCTCTGTTTTTAACTTCTTTGCACTCAAACGACGAGTTCGGAGTCCAACACTTGGCTCGATTCTATTTCGCAAACTCGCTCTTAAGCGAGCTAAGAGTGTGTCGCCATTTAGAATTACTCCCACAACCGTTGAAATATACTCTAACGACGAGTTCGGAGTCCAACACTTTGCTCGATTCCGCTTAGCAAGTTGCTTTTAAGCGAGTTAGAAGTGGTTTGCCATTCGGAATTGCTCCCACAACCGTTGAAACTCACTCTAACGACGAGTTCGGAGTCCAACACTTGGCTCGATTCCGCTTCGCAAGTTCGCTCTTAAGTGAGCTAGAAGTGATCCACCATTCGGAATTGCTCCCACAACCGTTGAAACTCACTCAAACGACGAGTTCGGAGTCCAACACTTGGCTCGATTCCGCTTCGCAAGTTCGCTCTTAAGCGAGCTAGAAGTGGTTCGCCATTCGGAATTGCTCCCACAACCGTTCAAACTCACTCAAACGACGAGTTCAGAGTCCAACACTTGGCTCGATTCCGCTTCACAAGCTCGCTCTTAAGCGAGAGCTAGAAGCGGTTCGCCATTCGGAATTTGGAATTGCTCCCACAACCGTTCAAACTCACTCAAACGACGAGTTCGGAGTCCAACACTTGGCTCCATTCCGCTTCACAAGCTCGCTCTTAAGCGAGCTAGAAGCGGTTCGCCATTTGGAATTGCTCCCACAACCGTTGAAATTCGCTTGAACAACGCGCACGAAATGTTTACAACTATACTAGACATGGGAGAAGAAGTACTTGAAAGAGCTAACGTTTGGTTCTTATGGTTCGTTTCAAAATTGGAGTAACCACAATACATCTCCAACACACGAACACCAGAAAGTAAATGAGCTTTTATTTAATTAAAAAGTTCAGCAAACAAAGCGTTCAAGTTACGAGACCAAACTACTACAACAAGGTACTACAAAAACTCAAAGAGGCATAATACAACTTATTCAACGCTTCTTCGGAATGGGGACGTTTCGGTTCAGGGACACACGGGGGCGGCGCCGCCTAACCTCCGAGCTCGTTTCTAAACCAACGAACCGAGACGCCTCTTTGGCACTGCCTCTAACTGTGGCTCCGACCGAGGCACCACTAGACGAAGCAGCCACCCCACTCTGAGCTTCGGCCGGACTCCGCCTAACTGCAGGCGAACGAGTCGCGAGCTCATAAAAAGAGATCCCCCTCTCGCTCTCTTCGCGAGTACACGACGTACTTCGGACGTTGATTCTTTTAGGCTGAGGTTTGAGGCGAGCGACTTCCTCCTCGAGCTCGACGATCCTATCCTTCAGAGTATCGTCCTTCACAAATATTTTGAAGCGAGGAAGTTTAGCGGAGCCCGCGGCATCAGCGCAGTCGGCTATAATGCGACGAAGGTGGATCACTTCGATGCTCTTGTCGACTGTAACCCTCTCTTGAGGAAACTCTCTCGGCAGCGAGAGAGGGCCTGCTTCGCCTCTTCTAACTCAGCGCGAAGGCAAGTTGCTTCGGAGACTGGGCTCGACTCGACAACCTGAAAGGGAAAAGCATATCAACACAAAAGACAAAAGGCGGTGCTCAACACCTAGCCAAATTTCGAAGAAATTTCCAGTCAAACACTTCGCCAAATTTCAAAGAAATTTCGAATCAAACACTTAGCTAAATTTTGAAGAAATTCTGAGTCAAACACTTAGCCAAATTTCGAAGAAATTCCATTTCAAAACACTTCAACACTAAATCAAATTTCGAAGAGATTTCAATCCAACACTTAACCAAATTTCAGAAAGAGACTTCAAACGAAACTTTATTCATATCAAAAAAGCAGTGGCCAGTCCGCTACAAGGCAGTACATCAAAAGAAAAAGAAAATTTACAAGAACGAGGAGATCAAGGGTCCATCTTGGGTGGCAGCTCGGAAACAGGCACCTCGGTGGATGGCCCCTCGTCCACCGTCGCCCCGGCTCAGGGGTCGGCGCGACCTCTTCGTCCCCTTCTTCCACAGCCACTTCGGCTCGGGGGTCGATCGGCAGGCACCTCGCCTTCGTGCTGCTCGCCCTCCTCCTCTTCTCCATCCTCCTCTTCGTCTTCTTCCTCGCCACCGGGCCGCAGCCTATACCCTACCCTCTCGAAGCCGGGGACGCGAGCCTCGGCGTGATTGAGCGCTCTGGCGTAGGACAACTCCATGTTTGACGCAATATGCTTCTTGGCCTCAGCCTCGATCTCCTTCCTCGCCTTCGCCGCTGCGGCCTTCTCCTCAGCTGCCTTGGCGACCTCTGCAGCAAGCTTTTCCTTCGATTGCGCCAAGGCCACCTCGAGGTCGGCGACCTGGGCCGCCAGGGTGTCCGAGCAATGCTGCTCGGCTTCGAGCTGCTTCACATCCCTCGCCCTCTCGGCTCGGTCCTTATCACTGAGGGTCTTCAGCACCCTCTCCCGCTCGGAATACTCCTCGAGGAGATGGCTGAAGTGGTAAGTGGCCTGCACGAAACAACGGTTAGAACGCCACAAAAACCGAGCTTAAGACTCAGAAAATTTTCAAGAAAAATTTTAAACAGCAAAGAGAACTTACCGACATGAGCGACCAAGCCACTTCGAGAGCGTCATCCCCTGTCGTCCCTGCCTTTAGGGCGGCTCGGTCCTTCGGTGTCGGAAGATGCTTAACCGCCTGCATACTCATCCCCGAGTCTCCCAAGAAGCCGTCATGATTTTTCACTTGCCAGTTGGGGACGAACAGCTTCTTGTGCGCTTCGGTTATAATCTCCTCGGCGTGCTCGGTTAGGGGCGGGGCCTCGAGCGCCAGCGCCGCTGAGATGGAGAAGCCCTCACCGACCGGGGCAGAAGGGGTCGGCTGGGCGACGATGGCCAAGGACGGTTCCTGAGGCGAAGTAGTGACGACAGCCGAGGGCACCTTGGTGGGTCGTCCGGACGTGGGGCCAGTGCTCGTCCTCTTCCTCTTCTTGCCGTCACCGGCCTTGCTCCTTTCAGCCATCATGCCCTTGAAATCCATGTTCGGTGCCTCTGTCCAAATGAAAAGAGAAAAGTTAGAAAAATGTACAAAGCATTCAAGACAAATAAAACAGAAAGAAAAATTGAGATGGCAGGAGCATACTCGGGTCGATCGGACTAAGGCCCGACCCGTAAAACACCTCCTCGGTCATCTCCCTCCAACTTAACATCGGAATGCCGATCAGCTTACTCGCCACTTCTGCCTTTGCGAACTTCGGCACCTCGTCTTTCCACCGGGTCGGGAAGTCCCATGCCGAGGGCCCCTTTATCAAGAAGAACTTCCCCTTCCACGACTTTATCGAGTAGGGATTTTCAATCAACTTCACTCCCTTCCGAGGTGACAGGTAGTAGCGAGGCTCGAGCTTACTCATCCTGTTGATCCGGTATAAGCTTCGGAGGATAATAAGGTCCGGCTACACTTTAGCAGTTCGGCATTGTAGTAGGAAGCCGAGCACGTGATGCCAAGTGTTCGGCATGAACTGAATGGGAGCCAGGCCGAACCACCGAAGAACCACCGTCACGAAGGGATGAAGGGGGAAGCGCAGACCGCCATTCAATGCGTCGTAGGCGAAGATGCAGGTGTCCGGAGGGAAGTTGGTGTTTGCTCGCACCCCGGGGCCGGGGAGGACCAGCCTGTACTCCGTGGGGATGGCGAACCCCTTTCTGATCCGGAGTAGATCCCGCTCGGTTAGCACCGTGGGGAGGTCGTCCACCTCGGAAATCTCCCTCGGGTCGTTCTCCTCGTAGGTCTCCGCGCGACCAACGACCGCCCTAGCCAGCAGTTCGCCGCTGTACTGCCTAATCCCGGCATGTCCGGACAGCATGGTCGGCATCAGACCCGATTCACCCGCGCGCCTCTCAATCTCCACCACCTCCTCGCCTACTACGGACCGAGCCGCTTCCTTTCCCTTCCCCACGGCTGTGGACGACCCTACTATCTCCTTTCCCTTCCTTCGGCTAACTATCTCTCTCCCCTCCTCGGCATTCCGATCTCCCGAGCACGATTGCCTCGCTACCCGAGCTTACTCGTGACATCTCGTATAAATAGCTAAGGCAAAGAAAACTGACCTTGATGTGACGTAACCTTGAAGTGACGTTTGCGGTCGGAATAAGTTCGCCGGAAATCGCCTGGCCTTCTCAACAGCTAGCGCAACCGCCCTTGAACTCGGATCTCCGCTAGCAGAGCGAAAGTGAAAATTTGAGAGTAAAAAGTGAAGAATGAACTTAAGGGGTTAGGGGGTGAGAATTTATAGCCAAAGAGGCGACTGTTGGGCTTTTGAAACGCTTAGAGGCCCATTAAGGGAGATGAAACGACAAAAAAAGAGAAAGCGGCGACGGTTCAAAGGAAAGGCGCGTCGGTTCACTTAACATCACCGCTTGACGACTCGTAACCTGCCGAGCCACCGAGGCACTCTGACGAGCTACCGGGGCTCCAACCTCAGCCTCAAGATCCGCACCAGTGATGAGATTCCCAGATCCATCCCCGTGGCCCAACGGCTCGAAACAAGACGAGCCACCGAAGCAATCTGCCGAGCTACCGGGGCACCGACCTCCACATATGGAGAAAAAATGCCGCTGAGCCACTTTCATGGTCGGATTGCCCCAAAATTTGTGTCCGAATCTGATGAGCGGCTCAGATCACGTCACGCCCACAAAACGACAAGATAACGTTTTTTCATGATCTGAACCTCAGCCTCGAGATCCACGCCAGTGATGAGCGTCCCAGATCGATCCACGTGGCCCAACGGCTCAAAACCTACCAAGCCACCGAAGCAATCTGCCGAGCTACTGGGGCACCGACCTCCACATATGGAGAAAAATGTCGCCGAACCACTTTCACCGTCGGATTGCCCTAAAATTCGTGTCCGAATCTGATGAGCGGCTCAGATCACGCTACGCCGACAAAACGACAAGATAACGTTTCTCGTGATCTGAACCTCAGCCTCAAGATCCACACCAGTGATGAGCGTCTCAGATCGATCCACGTGCCCCAGAGACTTATTCCGAGGTGCCGACCCACCGGAGTGCTCAGCCAACCTACCGAACATTTTAGCCGAGCCACCGACCCACCGGAGTGCTCAGCCGAGCTACAGAACAGCTTAGCCGAGCCACCGAACTACTAGGGGGTAGAGAACGAGCTACCGAGCCACCGAACCACTCTGACCGAACTACCGAGGTACTGATCCTTACATTTGAAGAAAAATAACACCGACCTACCTCAGCCGTTGGATCTTGTCAAAAAACATGCTAGAACATGGACGGCTCAGATCACGCCACGCCCACAAAACGACAGGATAGTATTTTTTCGTGATCTGAGCCGACCTCGTGATTCACGCCATGACGAGCGGACCAGATCTGGCCACGTACCTCGGTAACTCGTTACGTGCCGACCCACCAAGCTGCCGAGGACAGGATGCTGAGGTGCCGAGGCACCGACCTCCACAAACGGAGAAAATGCCTGCCGAGCTACTCCAGCCATCCGATCCTCCAGATATCCGCACCACGAGCTGATGGAAGGCTCGGATCTCGCCACGTCATAATTCAGAGTTAAAAATTAATTTTTATTTATTAAAATTGATTTATTTATTTAAAAATTGCGAAAAAATGATTAAAAATTCGGGAAAATTAATTTAAAATTCTAAAAAATAATTATAAATTCGGAAAAATATTTTTGAACCCCTGGATAAATAATTATTGCTTAGAAAAGTCAATTAAGTTCCCGAACAACGAATCAACACTTCGCAAAACCAAATAAATGATCCGAAAAATAGATAAAAATTAAGAAAAATCACCAGAAATCCAGAAGAGCTCAAAAACAACCTTGAACACGCAACTAACACAGAAACTACCACAATACCCCATATAAGGATTCGACACCTCCTATTTGGACTCTGATACAACTCCGCAAGCCATTAAAACAGTAAAACTACTCCTCAAAGGCTGATCAAACTCAGTCTTCGGGAGTGGGGGGCTCGTGATATGGCTAAAAATAGGGTTAAATCAAAACCGTCCAAAATGGAGCACGAATCTTAAAGCATCGGGGCGAAATGGTAATTTCACTTACAAACAGGTCGACCGCAACCCACCTGTTTGCTTCTACTGACTGCTTTCCTTCTTCTTCGCTGCCTCACTTCAATCCATCTCAACGCTTCATCGTTATCTTCCTCGGACATGTGTATGCAACATATACAAACCCAACAATCTCCACCTTGAATTGCATACTCATAAATCCATACCTGTGTGATTTAAAACTCTTCTAGACCTTTCTTCTCCGCTTTGTAAACAACACTTTTCTATGACTTTTTCTGTTATTTGAGCAAATCTCCACCTGTTTTCCTCCAGTTGTATGCCCTCCTTAAGGGCACACCCCTGTAGATGTAATCATGCCACCCTCCACACGAACTCCACCTACATCAAGGTTCTTTCCACCTTCCAACGGTATTCGAACGTTGCAGTCTCGATTCGGTAATTCTAGTGACCGCTTACAAGATAATGTTTTAGGAACAATAAGTTTCCATACACTCGGCCGAGTTTTTCTGCTCCCACAAAGCTGATAAAGGTTGTGCTGACCCTGTCCAATTCCCCTCTTACCCTTCATTACCATACGACAACTATCCCAAATTGTCAAAACTCCACCTTGAGCTGTGTACCTGTAGCCACGAGTATCAAGAGTCCCCAAGGATATCAGATTCTACTGTATCGAAGGAATATGCATGACCTTTTCTAGTGTGAACACTTTACCCTCTGGCGTCTCCAATTCAATTGTTCCCTCACCCCCACTACTTCACAAATCTTACCACTCTCCGTTCTCACACTACGACCTGTTGACGACTTGAAAGTAGAGAACATTTCCCTCTCGAAGAAAATATAAGAACTTCCCGAATCAAGATACCAACTTGAATCCACATCTAAAGAACTTGAAACAAGAAGAGGTCATCATTATTAACTGACTCAGTTGCGCTAACTATATGGACTTGTTCCTCTTCTTTAGTAGCATTCTTCTGACTCAACCACTTGCGACAGTCTCTCTTGTAATGCCCAACTTCTCTACAATAGTAACAACGAATCTTACCCTTGTGTGTCGTATTCCTTCCAATTGAAGTATCACTATCCACAACAAAGCACCATGTAGAAATGGACCATCCTTTATGAGTTTCCTTTCTTAGTTCATCTTTTTTCAGATCTTTAATCACCCCAGCTACTGTAGGTGTCTACTTGGATGACTTCCCGTGTAGCCTGGTAGTTATCAAGTGATCATAAGAAATTGGCAGTGAATATATCAAGTTGAAATCTTACCCTCTACGCTAAAATCATCAACGTTAATCGCCTTCAATTTAGATATTACCTTATTGAACTTCACAATATGATCTTAAAGGTGGGTATTTTCTTTCATTGAGAACCTAAACAGCTTACACTTCCGATACATCCGATCTAGCAACAACGATCCTGAGTAGTCAGATTTAAGTCGTGCCCATGACTTGCCGCACTTTTCTCCTCAAGAATATTACACCTAACTTTGTCCGCCAATTGCAACCGGATTAAAGTCAAGGCTTTTAAATAAATGTCATCCCATTTTTTCTGCTTCCTGTCGGTTGGCTTCTTCTCTTATAAGGTAAGGTGCAATTCCTTCTGAACCAAAACATCATACATGTCCACCTTCCATAGATTGAAGTTGATCTTACCGTCAAATTGCATAATCTTCGTCTTTTGATTTGTCATCTCCTCCAAGGAACTCGAACAAAACCACAAACCTGGATGCTTTGATACCAATTGTTAGGAAAAACGGAGGATCTTGTTGAGTCTTCGACACAATCAATGCAAACCACCAAGCAAAACAAGATCACACCAATCACACAAAGCACACAAGAATTGACCCGGTTGGGGCTTTCGCCTTAATCCGGGGGAGGAAGAAGTGAGATGTTATTTCAAATAGAGAAGATGTTCCAGAGCACCTAGAAAGAGATTCTTTAACCAGAAAGAATTCAGTTCGGATGTAGGATACCTATCCAGAAGTTTTTGCAACTTAACGGCTTAGAAGCACGAGCTGAGCGTCTGAAAGTAGGCATGCTTTGGGATGGGAGTTGGTGCGATTAGTTGCTTTTAGTTTCGAGTGAGTGAGTGGAGTTCATTACATTTCCCTCCTTATACTCCTGCTGGTTAAGGATGTAACTCCCTGTTCCAGTTGTACATATTTTATTACGTGAATTTTTGTACTTCAATTTTCAGATCAGTTTTATTTTTTTTTTATGGACTCTTTATCTAAAGCCAGAATATTTTTCTGATCAATTCTATAATTTTGTGATTTTTCGATCGGAGTTTAAATACAAACTTAATCCTGAATATTCCTAATCCTAATCCTAACCCGCTCCCGCTAATCACTCACTCACAACCAAACAACCTTGCTTAATTCTACGCCTAACTCCACGACTTCTCCTTATTCTCATTTTTCCATACCTATGCTCTCATTTTTCTACACCTCCTAACCTATACTATATATTATATTATATATACAATGTACACCTTGCATGCACCATGCTGCCCATCTCCCTTTCTTTCTATATATGTGCACACATACATGCACCATTCTCACTACCTATTCTTCTTTTCTTCTTTTGCTTCTTCTCCTCCCGCCATCATCTTCCTCTGCCTTATTCACACCCGAGAACTCAAGCAATACCCGAGCTCCACTTTACCATCCACCTTCGAGCCAACGACTCCGCTTCTATGGTCCCGTGAACCCCGAAAAACAACCCGACGCCGTGCCATCTCCTCGTTGTTGTTGTCGCTCATCACTGTTGCTCACTCGTTGTCGTCTTACCGCCATTGTGCCTCCGTCCGTTGTCGACGTCGCTTCTTCTTTCCGCGGTTAACACTACCACCGTAATCGTGACGTTATACGACAAGTATCTTGTACACTCTTTTTGTTCTCGTACAAGTATTTTCCTTGGACTCGTGGCAAGTAGTCTAGTTATCATCATGTTTTATTGTCAAACTCCATTCTAGTCACTTGTTCCATGCTATATCAACTCAAGAGAGAACCGTTAACACACTTCGAATCATGTTATCGAATATCGAATATTCAACCTTACTATCTCTAAATTTATTGACCTTGCACTATGAATTCGACCATGTTCCTGATACTGAATTGAAGATTTTTTTCGTGGAAATCGTAGCCCATCGAGTCCCGAATCCAGAACATCTTACGGTTTCTCAATTGGATGTATAGATTGTGAGTTATCGCGATTTTAGTACTGGCATATCGTGAATTTCTGCACGGGATTACTAACCGGTCTCTTGTACTGAGAATTTGACCATGTTCCCAACACTGGATCGAAAAACTTTCCACATGAAAATCGTAGCCCTTCGAGTCTAGATATCCGGAACATCCTACAGTTTCTCAATCCGATGTATAAATTGTGAGATATCGCAATTTTAGTATTATAACTCCGAATTTCCAGAATGCACGCGAAACATCGAAACCAGCAAAGAATGAATTTGTACGCATAGCTACCGTCTCTAGAATGTATCGTATGAATATGCGTTGGAACCGGAAGAGTCTACTTTCTAGAATTTCTGACAGAATCAGATTTGCTTTTCTGTAACGGGAAAGTAAATTTGAATGCAGATATGTCAAGTTGTCTAAAAATTCATCTCTACGTTTTTGCATATAAACCCGTTATTTTTCATATATAATGAACTGAATGTATTATTGTTCTTGTAATAATAACTTGCATAGATATAATAGGTTGGTAAAATGCATTTTATACCACTTGATAATTTATAATAACTGATCTCGATACATGTACCCGTTATATCTCATACCATGATTACTGTCCTTGATATTTTTCTAGATTAACTGTCTTGATTACACCATTCCACTAGTCGTACCAACTGCATGTTCATAATTAATTATAAAAAAATAACAAGCCGGGGTTATAAGAATACAACTTAATAGTGGACAATATAGGGGAGTATACTCGGAAAGGGGCCCGTGTTTCCCGAAATAGTGATTCTTGATTCTTTATTCTTGATTCTTGATTCTTGATTACACAATTCTCGAATACATGATTCTTGATTACATGTGTTGATACTATCACTGGAAGACCCGAGTACATAATCCTATAGAATTCACTACTTAAGTCTAAACGTCACATGATTGATATGCACCGAACTTGTGGTATGGGACAGAGGATTGCGTGCATTAGATAAGTTAAAACAGATAAACTCGAAATTTTCACTAAGCATAATTCTTGACTACATGACTCTTTCATTACATGACTCTTGATTCTTGATTACATGACTCTTAATTACATGACTCTCGATCCTTAATTACATGATTATCGATTAACTGAGCCTAGATTATCAATTGTTTATACCTTGAAGTCTTGAATACACTAGTTACAATTATTACTTACATGATCATATTGTCCCAGTTCCTTACTTCTATATTGTATTTGTACTTCTAATTCTTGTTTCTTTCATGTTATATCTTGTTATATTACCATTTTTACTGCTTGTTGCTACTTGCTACCCGAAACTTGCTCTAAAGGGTACTTTCTATTTTTCTTTGAGTTAATAATTATACAGGTACTGATGGACCCGCGGAACAGACTTTCTAGATGATCGATGCTGCTTTATTACTACTTCATGTTGTTTTTCTTTCAGTCGCTATTTTATCTAGTTGTTATAGTGAACTGCTTATCATATTGTTTTAATTTTGGCACCTTGTACTCTATGAAGCATGGATACGGATACGCGTATCCGATACGGTACGTATCGGATACGCGGATACGTCGATTTCTCAAAAACTAGGATACGGATACGTTAGGATACGCTTAAATAAATTAAATAAAAAATAATAATAATATATATTATAAATAAAAATTGAATTCCTTAAGTTATACATAGACAATATAAAATTGCATTAAATAAAAATATACGTACCTGAGTGGGATACTTCTTATCTGTCGTTTTCAATATTTGAATAACTATGTCCAATTGTCCATCGTCATCACTCATCCAATTGTTACGGAACTAATAATCAATAAATGTATTCTGAATCTTCTGATCGATGGGATGAGAAAGAGAGAGGCAGAAGATAGAACGGTGAATGGGCCTGTTGGGCCGAGCCAATCGAAAAAAAATAAAAAAAAAAAAAAGTATCGGTGGCGTATCCTGCCCTTCCGATACGCGTATCCCCGCGTATCGGAAGAGTATCGGATATTTTTTTAATTTTTTTATTTTTTAATTAATTCCGATACGTATCGGGTACGTATCGGATGAGTACGGTACGCGTATCGTGTCCGATACGTATCGGGTACGTGATACGCGACTCCCCGCAGAGTATCCGTGCTTCATAGCTTGTACTCCCGAGAATCTTGACCCGATATTGATGTATTATCCAGATGATGGTTATTCTATTTCCAGCTCATGTGATTATTATATTTGCCTCCGTGAATGTATCCAGATGATGGTTATTCTATTTCCAGCTCATGTGATTATTATATTTGCCTCCGTGAATGTGTTATAAAGATCTTGTTGAGATTATAATTGTACAACTTATTGATGATGTATATCATTCGCTGGACCTCAGTTGCGTGCCTGTATTTCCGTATAGTGGGAAGCGGGACGTAACAAAGGACCTTAGGCTAGGGTGACTCTTTCTCATAAGCTCGAGCGAACTCTCCCACAGAATGACATACCTGGTCTCCTCTTTAACTAATAGTTGGAAAGGCAATATTACTAATGGGTCACACACCCTATCTCGTCCTTCATTGACCAGGGCAGAAGATTGAAGAGTCATCCGGGACGTTACCGAAGCCCGTGAAGCGGGTCTTGGCAGCTTTTTCCAACCGCTGACCCTCTTCTGCCTACTACTCCAGTTGGTTATTCCAAATCATCATTCACTAGAAATCCTCACCTCTTGCACGTACGTACGAATCAATTTCCCTCCCCACCTACTTACACGAATATTAAAATTCTCACCACGACCCTCTCTCAAACCTGCCTCGAACTTGGTTGTTGCTTATAATGGAGAAACTCTCACCCCCTGTTATATCTTTTCTTTTATTCGGCACTCAATAGAATCATGTTGTTCTAGGATCCATTTACATTGTATTTATAAATCTAGAGAAACCCTAGTTTGATACACTTGATACATTAACCATCCGATTACTACTGAAGAGATAACCCTGCATTGGGAGCCGTACGATCTGACTTGAAGACAAAGTTAGGCTTCTGACGAATCTCCAAGACCCGACCTAAATAACCCATCAGCATCGCGGTCGGTCGACCGTTCCCCTCTCGGAAACCAAGTGCAGTCAGAGCGATCGACCGACCCTAAGTGTGGCCAACCGCAACCCACCTGTTTACTTCTGCTGATTGTTTTTCTTCTTTTTCGATGCCTCGCTTCGATCATTCTCAACGCTTCATCGTCTTCTTCATCGAACATGTGCATGCAAAACATACAAACCCAACATACAGTTGGTGAAACGATCGCTTTGCTTTCTACATGTTTTGAAAAGAGAAGGATATTGGAGAAGATAACGTAAGATTAGGAATCAAACTTATTAGATCCGAGGAGTCAATATAAATGATACGGTCACATTATATTGATAAGGTAAAGAAGAAAGGGAGCTGTAAAAGTATTACACCTCCTTCCCTTTTATAATCCATCAATAAAACTTAGGGTAAATGAAGAAAGAAGTATATCTCAACTAGAATATTCTAGTGTGATTGGCAGTTTATTGTATGCTATGCATTGTACACGACCGAATATAGCTTTTACATTAGGAATTTTGAGTAGATATACTCATAATCCCGGTCAAAGTCTTAAAGTACCTTAAAGGAATAACAAAGTATGTATTACTATATAAAGGTTATACTATAGTAATGGAATGGTCCACAATGCCGATTGGATTTCAGATTCTGGTGAAACAAGTTTTGCAAGTGGGTGGATATTTACCCTAGAAGGAGGTGTCGTTTCTTGAAGTTCAAACAAACAAGCATTGGTTTCACACTCTACAATGGAATCTAAGTTTATTGCATTAGATAGCATGCTTTTACAGATCGTTCTATCCTGATCCGATCTGGTCGATCTGGATCGTTTTTCAAGGGGTCGCTCAGATACAACTCCCACATCTCGTGATCGGTGAGGTAACTCATGGATTAACAGAGTTAGCAATTGAATAGGATGGATCGACCCGATCCAAACCCAAAACCACTAATCCTATGATTAGAAAATTCAAGTATATCATATTTTTCTATTCATGTGGATCCTCTTATCCAAGAATTGTGTAATGAAATTCGTTTCTTCATGTTTAGCTTATATTTTGTTTAGCTTATGTTTTGTGTTCCTTATTGTAAATTAAATTTGTATTATTTGATTTACCTATTTCTATTGTTTTAGTTTTATTCCACATTAATAATTTTATAAAACTAATTAAAATTTTCAAATTCGTAATTGAAAATGTTAAATTTGTAAAAAGAATTATTAAATTCATCAATTCATTTTTAAAAGATAATTTAATTATAGAACATACTTAGATAACTATTTTTAATTTAAAAAAAATCTAATCCAATAAACCCAATACACCAAAGCGATACTACCGATCCGGCCAATACCGATATTGATAAAAAAATATTTCGGGAATTCCAATCCCTCTCCCGATCATATGTTTTAAAACCTTGTTAAAGAGTGCAATAAATATATTATAATAAATTCCTCCATTGTCAAAGACAATGCCTTTTACTTCTATTATAAGTGATAATCAAGCACCATTGTCACGACAAGGTTCAAAATCTAGTAGGGAACACTAACTAAGTTTATTGCATTAGATAGCATGCTTTTACAGATCGTTCCATCCCGATCCGATCTGGTCGATCTGGATCGTTTTTCCAGGGGTCGCTCGGATACAACTCCCACATCTCGTGATCGGTGAGGTAACTCATGGATTAACAGAGTTAGCAATTAAATAGGATGGATCGACCCGATCCAAACCCAAAACTACTAATCCTATGATTAGAAAATTCAAGTATATCATATTTTTCTATTCATGTGGATCCTCTTATCCAAGAATTGTGTAATGAAATTCGTTTCTTCATGTTTAACTTATATTTTGTGTTCCTTATTGTAAATTAAATTTGTATTATTTGATTTACCTATTTCTATTGTTTTAGTTTTATTCCACATTAATAATTTTATAAAACTAATTAAAATTTTCAAATTCGTAATTGAAAATGTTAAATTTGTAAAAAGAATTATTAAATTCATCAATTCATTTTTAAAAGATAATTTAATTATAGAACATGCTTAGATAACTATTTTTAATTTAAAAAAAAGTCCAATCCAATAAACCCAATACACCAAAGCGATACTACCGATCCGGCCAATACCGATATTGATAAAAAATATTTGGGAAATTCCAATCCCTCCCGATCATATGTTTTAAAACCTTCTTAAAGAGTGCAATAAATATATTATAAAAAATTCCTCCATTGTCAAAGACAATGCCTTTTACTTCTATTATAAGTGATAATCAAGCACCATTGTCACGACAAGGTTCAAAATCTAGTAGGGAACACTAACAGGTTGCCAAAATTATTGGTATTGTGCTTGAATTTTTTGGTATTGGGCTCGGTATTGGCTGAATCGGTCGTAACACATCGGTGTGTCAAATTTTTGGTATAGGTTGTATATTTAATAAAAATATCAACTTGGAAAGTTTACTTTAATAAGTACACTATTTTAAATATTTTTTTCTAATATTAGTTGAACGATTTTTTAAAATACCAATTTAACAATTTACTTAGTTGATTGCACGTGTTATGCACATATCATATGTACTACTATAACTTAAGGAGGATGAAGTCGATCTCACCCAAATATGTGAGAAACCGACTACAATGTACAAAATGTGTGTGAGATCACAATATTTCATATAACGTGCTATCTTGCAAATGTAAAGACAATGTATATATTTATTGCAACGAGTATTTTCAACGATAACCATCTTGCAAAAGGTATATGTAGGCTTCAACTTTCTTTGTCTTTCTTCTTTTTTCCCAATCGGTTCCTCAGATTCCTTTTTTTATATCCTTTTTCCTTGTTTCTCCACCATATAAATCCACCGAATTTCCAACACCTAATACAAACCAAACAAACCTAGCACCACCCTAAATCCAAAAACAAATTACAATAACTTGTAAATTTTGAAAGATCAAACAAAACAAACCAAATTCTAATCCTAAGAAAAATTCATATTAAACGAATTCTGAAAAGTTCTCTATTTCCGATCCCCTTTCTCCTTTTTTAAAGAAAAGAAAAGGAAACTAAGATCTGATTTGGATCAATTATGAATCAAATAGAAATCAGACATGAACAGGAGGGTGGCGTACGTTGAACTTGAAGATGGCGACGGCTGGGGTAGTCGATGACAATGGGGAAAGTACTGTCAGGTGGTTGTGACTTATCATGCATCTTTTTACATCTATTGAGTTAAATATAATTCAATATTATTTTCAAAATCTCTATTTATTTTGTTACACAACGCAAATATATATCATGCTTGAAATTGAATCATGTCTTTCTATGCATTATATAACATGTTACAAGATTGATGACATTGGGAACATGTACACTTTCCATTATAAATATACGTCTGTTTGAGTACCAGAAAAGAATGCCCAATATGATCTACTACTGGGAAATTATCTAATATCCAACCGGTGTGTGATACAAATCAATAAAACCATGTGCGAAATAGTAGACAGAGATTTGAAAGGCCAAGTGCATCTTTAAAAATGTCAAAGACCTCAAAAGTGCATCTTTCCAAACACTAATATTCAAGAACAATGGAACATGCAAAATGGATCATATATTGAAATGGTTGTGCTACTTCTTGCACTATAACTCTAGAACCTATATCTTTTAACCAGAGAGGTTTCGAACCACTATTGAATGAGAGGTTCATCTTGTGATACAACTGATCCACAGTTTTTGTTATGTTTGTATATATGAGCTTAGACATTTTGAAACTAGACGCTCAAAATTTCTCAAGCGTTCCTATAACGCAGAAGCAGTGGGGTGGATCATTAACGAACGATACATTCTAATATGTATGTGAGATTGAAACAACGACACTTATCGAAAGAAGTGCCTAAAACTAACACACAAAAAAAAAAGCAAAGTTCAAATTTTGAAGTGCACCTGGATCGTCCAAATGCTTAGAAACACCTCCACGGGCTCCTCCCACATTGGAATTGGTAGGACAATCAGACGAGGGTGGACGTCTGCTCACAAGATCTGCAGGTCTCATCTGGAAATGCAGCAAAAAACATAAGATAAAATAAAGTGAGATAATATCTCTACTATTTTAATGTGAGAGTTGGGGGTTGTAACAAATAAATCCTAACTTTGTAACTATATAAACAAGTCCAAACTATATCCAACAAATATAAATGCATGTAGCCCAAATCAAAACATTCAAATATAAACTATTTTTTCTTATTCGATATATATTCATTTAATGACTTTACTTTTTGTATACGTGCATCGCACGTATATTATACTAGTATCTTGACTTATTATTATCCTGGTGCAACACAGCATGAAGAATAGGGATATAAAAACAATGTCGAACAATGAGTGTGGTCAATAGGAGTGCCCTTAGCGATTGTCATCACTTATAGAGTATAGGCACGAGGCTTCCAATGCACATAATATAGTGGTTCTTGGGGGGGCATGAGTTGCTATGTCAATCATCAATTGCTATATAAAGAACCATACTTAACTACACACGTTGTTGTTTGCAATGTGCATCCCAGTCTCCAAGATTTCACCATCAGATTACTGAGAAGAAGAACCTCCTGCATCAAACAAATATCAGACCCAAGCTTGGAACTTTTAAAAATCTTTTCCCACTCACTGTATAAAAGAAACTAATTAAACATAAACACTATTGTAAAAATCAAGAACAGAGAATCAGAAAATGTCACGATGATCAACAACCACTACCTATGTTTTGCCTCTTCCCCTGGATCTTGACTACGTTCTTCTTCTCTTCCTCCTTCTCCACCACCTCTTCAATTTCGGAACAACGTGGTGGTGGTATTTCCTCACCAAGCAAAATGGCACGGATGAGGTTAGGCATTGAAGAAGATTTGGAAACTGGAATGGAGAATAATAAGGTTTTGTCTTTGAAATTTGAACACCCTCATATAAAAGGAATGGGCATTCTGCAATTTGTGAAATGAAAAAAGCATGAGAGGTTGAGAAGATGAAAGCCAGCCGTTGGATTTGATCATGATTAAAAATTGGGATCTCAACGGACCATATCAAAAGATTAGTTGTGATGGTGATGGCCTTGGTCTGGGGGCATGTAAAGAGTTGAAATTGACTAGCGGTTGAAAACGAAGAGACTCTAACCCCCGAAAGTACCAAATGATAATTGTAGACTGCTCAGTAGCTTAGACATAACTCAAAAGTATATCTATATTTATTTATGTACCGGTTACTTGAATTTTTTGCCGTATTAGGCCACTTTTTGATACAATTTGCGATTTTAGGCCAGTTCCCAAACTATTAGCGTTCGTAGGCTAGCCACTGCCACGTCAGCAGCGACCGCTATTGGGAATAACGGACTCTTCATAACCACCAATTTTGTACTTCCACACTTGGTAGAGTACGAAGGGGCATTGGAATGAAGTGGTCGCTAATGCCACTAGCGGCCCTCGCTAACTGAGGTCGCTATTCCCACTAGTTAGCGAGGGCCGCTAGTGGCATTAGCGACCACTTCATTCCAATGCCCCTTCGTACTCTAACAAGTGTGGGAGTACAAAATTGGTGATTATGAAGAGGCCGCTATTTCCAATAGCGGTCGCTGCTGACGTGGCAGTGGCTAGCCTACGAACGCTAATGTTTGGGAACTGGCCTAAAATCGCAAATTGTATCAAAAAGGGGCTAAGTACGGCAAAAAATTCAAGTAACCGGTACATAAATAAATATAGATATACTTTTGGGTTATATCTAAAGCTACTGAGCAGTTTACAATTATCATTTGGTACTTTCGGGGGTTAGAGTCTCTTCGTTTTCAACCGCTAGTCAATTCCAACTCTTTACATGCCACCCACCCAGACCAAGACCATCACCATCACAACTAATCTTTTGATATGGTCCGTTGAGATCCCAATTTTTAATCATGATCAAATCCAACGGCCGGCTTTCATCTTCTCAACCTCTCATGCTTTTTTCATTTCACAAATTGCAGAATGCCCATTCCTTTTTTATGAGGGTGTTCAAATTTCAAAGACAAAACCTTATTCTCCATTCCAGTTTCCAAATCTTCTTCAATGTCTAACCTCATCCGTGCCATTTTGCTTGGTGAGGAAATACCACCACCACCACGTTGTTCCGAAATTGAAGAGGTGGGAGAGAAGGAGGAAGAGATGAAGAACGTAGTCAAGATCCAGGGGAAGAGGCAAAACATAGGTAGTGGTTGTTGATCATCCTGACATTTTCTGATTCTCTGTTCTTGATTTTTACAGTAGTGTGTATGTTTAATTAGTTTCTTTTATACAGTGAGTGGGAAAAGATTTTTAAAAATTCCAAGCTTGGGTCTGATGTTTGTTTGATGCAGGAGGTTCTTCTTCTCAGTAATCTGATGGTGAAATCTTGGAGACTGGGACGCACATTGCAAAAAACAACGTGAGTAGTTAAGTATGGTTCTTTATATAGCAATTGATGATTGACATAGCAACTCATGCCCCCCCAAGAACCACTATATTATGTGCATTGGAAGCCTCGTGCCTATACTCTATAAGTGATGGCAATCGCTAAGGGCACTCCTATAGACCACACTCATTGTTCGACATTGTTTTTATATCCCTATTCTTCATGTTGTGTTGCACCAAGATAATAATAAGTCAAGATACTAGTAATAATATACGTGCGATGCACGTCTACAAAAAGTAAAGTCATCAAATTAAATGAATATATATCGAATAAGAAAAAAAAGTTTATATTTGAATGTTTTGATTTGGGCTACATGCATTTATATTTGTTGGATATAGTTTGGACGTGTTTATATAGTTACAAAGTTAGGATTTATTTGTTACAACCCCAACTCTCACATTAAAATAGTAGAGATATTATCTCACTTTATTTTATCTTATATTTTTTGCTGCATTTCCAGATGAGACCTGTAGATCTTGTGAGCAGACGTCCACCCTCGTCTGATTGTCCTACCAATTCCAATGTGGGAGGAGCCCGTGGAGGTGTTTCTAAGCATTTGGACGATCCAGGTGCACTTCAAAATTTGAAGTTTGCTTTTTTTTGTGTGTGGGTTAGTTTTAGGCACTTCTTTCGATAAGTGTCGTTGTTTCAATCTCACATACATATTAGAATGTAGCGTTCGTTAATGATCCACCGCACTGCTTCTGCATTATAGGAACGCTTGAGAAATTTTGAGCTTCTAGTTTCAAAATGTCCAAGCTCATATTGCTTGCTCATATATACAAACATAACAAAAACTGTGGATCAGTTGTATCACAAGATGAACCTCACATTCAATACTATCTCTGTGGTTTGAAACTTCTCTGGTTAAAAAATATATAGGTTCTAGAGTTATAGTGCAAGAAGTAGCACAACCATTTCAATATATGATCCATTTTTCATGTTCCATTGTTCTTGATATTAGTGTTTGGAAAGATGCACTTTTGAGGTCTTTGACATTTTTAAAGATGCACTTGGCCTTTCAAATCTCTGTCTACTATTTCACACATGGTTTTATTGATTTGTATCACACACCGGTTGGATATTAGATAATTTCCCAGTAGTAGGAGATCATATTGGACATTCTTTTCTGGTACTCAAACAGACGTATATTTATAACTGATGGAAAGTGTACATGTTCCAAATGTCATCAATCTTGTAACATGTTATATAATGCATACAAAGACATGATTCAATTTCAAGCATGATATATATCTGTGTTGTGTAACAAAATAAATAGAGATTTTGAAAATAATATTGAATTATATTTAACTCAATAGATGTAAAAAGATGCATGATAAGTCACAACCACCTGACAGTACTTTCCCCATTGTCATCGACTACCCCAGCCGTCGCCATCTTCAAGTTCAACATACGCCACCCTCCAGTTCATGTCTGATTTCTATTTGATTCATAATTGATCCAAATCAGATCTTAGTTTCCTTTTCTTTCCTTTAAAAAAAGGAGAAAGGGGATCGGAAAAAGAGAACTTTTCAGAATTCGTTTAATATGAATTTTTATTAGGATTAGAATTTGGTTTGTTTTGTTTGATCTTTCAAAATTTACAAGTTATTGTAATTTGTTTTTGGATTTAGGGTGGTATGGTGGTGCTAGGTTTGTTTGGTTTGTATTAGGTGTTGGAAATTCGGTGGATTTATATGGTGGAGAAACAAGGAAAAAGATTATTTAGTTTCAATTAGTAAACCTGAATCGAGGATTTCATATTTCGAGAAGCCTTGTTCCTTATGTTGAAAGGGTAGACCACAAATTTATCTTGCAAAATAATTCAGGTGTGTTTTTGACTGTTGGTTGCAGTCCAAGGATTCAATTCGAAACTACACCAACATAGGTAATAGGGAAGGATGAAAAGTGATATGCTTATAGAGAGAGAACAGAAATCAAATGAAATTGAATGTTCTGAGATGGGAAGGATTGATTACTTTTAATGAAAAGAACGCATATTTTCACTAAAAGACACCCTTTAATTAATCAAAGCATCTCTTGGAAAAGATTGCCTCTTTCTGTAGAGATACACCCTTTAACAATTCATTGACATCTTTTCCTAAAAACAAACCTCTTTACCATTCATTGCATCTTTTGGATTGCATATATTATATGGTTCATATACCCTTTCATAAATTGATGTATTAGACTAATCGTCTCATCATGGATTAATATGTGATGATCTTTTGGTTTGATGGACTGCCTTTTCATGGATCAATATCTTTATAATCTTCCAAATCGTTTAGAAAATTCTAACAATGTCTCCGCATTTTCTTAATTATGTAAATCGCTCGGATACTCTATGCTATTGGCAATCTATACTTGAGTAAATATGGATTTCCACTTGAATTTTTACATAGTTTAAATTACATCGAAGTTAGTCAAGGTACAAAATAGCCGCAACCTCTAATTAAGGACCTTATCGAGACAGACTAGACATGAAACATCTAAATTATCTTATAATGTTTCTATAAAAACCCGCACATAGAAGGCTTTGTGCTTTTGTCTCAGGTTTCCTTAGTGCCTTTGAGATGAAACCTTTTACCTCACAGAAGCAACCCCACTTCCGGCACTTATATAGATGAATCCATTTAGATGCACTTGTATAATGTGCATCTTTCCTTAGAAATTGGATATGTCAAGAGAATATTGCTCACCCTCATTTACTTCGTACAACCATGCACCAGTACAACCATGCACCATCTCGATACGGATAGAGATTGTTATATCTTTTGTGTGCATTTCTTGGTTACAGCTACATGTGTTCTTCCTTTGAACCGGTAGTCAAAATGTTACTATAGAGATTGGTTGGTTTCCATACAGGTACCTCTCCTTTAATAGGTTTTAATCCCATCTCTCTTGCAAGACCTTATTAGTACATCCCTGCCCAGGTCTTCAATAAAAAATCTACCAAATTTTCTTTTGACTTAAGATAACTAATAGTTAAAACTCCATTTGATTAAATATTCTCTTACATAGACATTTCTTATACTAATATAAACTTTATTGCAAACCCGTGACCATTCTTCAAAGGACCTGACAATCCTAATCCGACAATCCTAATCCGATCTGACAGATGTGAGTCGGTTTTGGAGAAGGGCTACCTGGTTCTTCTCCAAAATATAGAAATTAGAGATCCAAAGCAAGGATCGACTGAGATCCAAACCTCAAGATGACCGATCTGACCAATTTGAAAGTGGATATAAACAAAAGGAGGAATCTGAGGAACCAATTGGGTAAAAAGAAGAAAGAAAAAGAAAGTAGAAGCGTACATATACCTTTTGCAAGATGGTTATCGTTGAAAATACTCGTTGCAATAAATATATACATTGTTCTTTACATTTGCAAGATAGCACGTTATATGAAATATTGTGATCTCACACACATTTTGTACATTGTACATGTAAGTCGGTTTCTCACATATTTGGGTGAGATCGACTTCAAACCTCCTTAAGTTATAGTAGTACATATGATATGTGCATAACACGTGCAATCAATTAAGTAAAATGTTAAATTGGTATTTTAAAAAATCAATCAACTAATATTATAAAAAAATATTTAAAATAATATACTTATTAAAATAAACTCTCCAAGTCGATATTTTTATTAAATATACAACCTATACCAAAAATTTGACACACCGATGTGTTACGGCCGATTCAGCCGATACCGAGCCCAATACCAAAAAATTCGAGCACAATACCAAAAATTTTGGCAACCTGTTAGTATTCCCTACTAGATTTTGAACCTTGTCGTGTCAATGGTGCTTGATTATCACTTATAATAGAAGTAAAAGGCACTGTCTTTGACATTGGAGGAATTTATTATAATATATTTATTGCACTCTTTAACAAGGTTTTAAAACACATGATCGGGAGAGGGATTGGAATTTCCCAAATATTTTTTATCAATATCGGTATTGGCTGGATCAGTAGTATCGCTTTGGTGTATTGGGTTTATTGGATTGGACTTTTTTTAATTAAAAATAATTATCTAAGTATGTTCTATAATTAGATTATTTTTCAAAAAATGAATTGATGAATTTAAATAATTCGTTTTACAAATTTAACATTTTCAATTACGAATTTGAACATTTTAATTAGTTTCATAGAATTATTAATATAGAATAAAACTAAAACAATAGAAATAGGTAAACCAAATAATACAAATTTAATTTACAATAAGGAACACAAAATATAAGCTAAACATGAAGAAACGAATTTCATTACATAATAAATTATTCATTTCTTGGATAAAGGATCCACATGAATAGAAAAATATAATATACTGGAATTTTCTAATCATAGGATTAGTGGTTTTGGGTTTGGATCGGGTCGATCAATCCGATTGAATTGCTAACTCTGTCAATCCATGAGTTATCTCACCGATCACGAGATGTGGGAGTTGTATTCGAGTGACCCCTAGAAAAACGATCCAGATCATCTAGATCGGATCAGGATAGACCGATCTGTAAAAGCTTGCTATCTAATGCAATAGACCGAGCGGATCATGATCGCCTCCCCCAGATTAAGGCGAAAGCCCCAACCGGATCAATTCTTGTATGCTTTGTGTGATTAGTGTGGTCTAGTTTTGCTTGGTGGTTTGCATTGATTGTGTCGAAGACTCAACAAGATCCTCCGTTTTCCCTAATAATTGGTATTAGAGCATCTAGGTTTGTGGTTTTGTTCGAGTTCCTTGGAGGAGATGACAGAACAAAAGACGAAGATTAAGCAGTTTGACGGTAAGATCAATTTCAATCTATGGAAGGTGGACATGTATGATGTTTTGGTTCAGAAGGAATTGCACATTGCCTTATAAGAGAAGAAGCCAACCGACAGGAAGCAGGATAAATGGGATGACATTTGTTTGAAAGCCTTGAGTTTAATCCGGTTGCAATTGGCGAACGAAGTCAGGTGTAATATTCTTGAGGAGAAAAGTGCGACAAGTCTATGGGCGAGACTTAAATCTGACTACTCGGGATCGTCATTGCTAGATCGAATGTATTGGAAGAGAAAGCTGTTTAGGTTCTCAATGAAAGATAATACCCACCTTCAAGATCATATTGTAAAGTTCATTAAGGTAATATCTGAACTGAAGCCGATTAACGCGGATGATCTTAGCAAGAGGATAAGCTTTCAACTTGATATATTCACTGCCAATTTCTTATGATCACTTGATAACTACCATGCTACACGAGAAGTCATCCAAGGAGACACTTACAGTAGCCTGGGTAATTAAGGATCTGAAGAAAGATGAACTAAGAAAGGAGACTCATAGAGGATGGTTTATTTCTACATGGTGCTTTGTGGTTGATGGTGATACTTCAATTGGAAGGAATGCGGCACACAAGGGTAAGATTTGTTGCAACTATTGTGGAGGAGTTGGGCATTACAAGAGAGACTGTCGCAAGTAGTTGAGTCATAAGAGTGCTACTAAAGAAGGGAAACAAGCCCATATAGACAACGCAGCTGAGTCAGTTAATAATGATGACCTATGTCTTCTTGTTTCAAGTTCTTTAGATGTAGATTCATGTTGGTATATTTATTCGGGAAGTTCTTATATTTGCTCCGAGAGGGAGATGTTTTCTACTTTCAAGTCGTCAACAGTTCGTAGTGAGAACGGAGTGGTGAGATTTGCAAATTAGTGGGTGAGGGAACAATTGAATTGGAGACACCAGATGATAAAGGGTAACCAAATTGGCAGTTAAAGCTTCAAGTCGGTCTTGTGTGATAGAGAGCATTGGTATCAATATGCGGGGTGATGTCGATAAGGGTAACCAAATTGGGACTGTAGGGGTTGAATAGTCTGAGAATTTTGTGGAGGTGTCATCCACGGAGGTTTCTAATGTAGAGCGTGCATTGAGAGGCTTTGAACCATGTCCGATGTTGATGGAGATTTTGCGAGTTGGAGTCTCATAACACGGAATCCGACATGTGAGATTGTTTCTTCGGTATTCGTGCTCTATGCGATTGGTGGAGCACATCCTTCATAAGGTGGTGAGGCGTGGTTGGTGCACTCCACGTGGTGGAGTGGCGGAGATGCTCTTCATGAGAGTGGGGAGTACTTGTGTCTTCTATGAAAGTGGAAGATTGGCAAAGATAATGTGAGGGAAGATTGCAATAACTTTGAAGCGTGATATATTTGGTCCAAGTAGGAGATTGTTAGGAATTGTGGCCTCAAATACAAGTAGGCACTGAGTACTTGAAGTTGGCGAAGAAAAGGAAGAGACAAAGAAACAAGAGAAGACAAGCAGCGAGTAGAAGAAGTAGCCTGGAGGGTTGCGGTCGACCAACCTGGGAGTGCGGTCGACCAACCCTAGGTTGAAAGTTCTTCGAGTGCACAAGTCCAATAGAGGAGGGGACGATCGACCGACCTAGGGGGTGCAGTCGACCGGTCAGCTCTCAGGGTTGGTTCTACACGTTGCAGTCGACCGTCGGCGGCTGATTATTTTTGGGCTTACGAGTTTAAAGGCCAAATTGTTATATTTGTGTTTATCTTTTAGAGTTTACTTGGGGGCTATGTATATGGTTGTAAACTCTAGGGTTAGAATCAATTTGTGTATCAAGAGGTGAGCCGTTATCATTGTTCAACTTCAAGAGAGATTGTGCTGAGCGTTTCAAAGATGAGAGAGAGAGATTGAGAGGTGTAATCTCTTTTGTAATCTTTGTATTTCTTTGGGAATAAGAAGTATTGGTTATCTCTGCATATTGATTGTGTTCTTGTGAGATTCATATATTGTGGTGGCTTGTTCTTGGTTCATCTAAGTCTTGAGAGTTTCTATTGCTTGTGGTGTGTTTCCACTATTAGCACTACGAGTTGGGAGTAGATTTCTCCGATAATTATTTGGGTCGGGTCTTGGAGATTCGTAAAAAGTCCAAATTCGTCCTCAAGTCATATCGTACGGCTCCCAATACAGGGTTATATCTTTAGTAGTAATCAGATGGTTAATGTATCAAGTGTATCAAACTAGGGTTTCTCTGGATCTATAAATACAATGCAAACGGCTCCTATAACGACATGATTCTACTAAGTGCCGAATAGAACAAGAAAGTACATCATATGAGGGGGTGAGAGCGTTTCTCCATTGTAAGCAACAATCAAGTTCCAGGTAGGCTTGAGAGAGGGTCGTGGTGAGAATTATAATATTCTTGTATCTTCTCTAGTTGAAATAACATCTCGGTTCTTCCTCCCTCGGATTAAGGCGAAAGCTCCAACTGGGACAATTTTTGTGTGCTTTGTGTGATTAGTGTGATCTAGTTTTGCTTCGTGGTTTGAATTGATTGTGTCGAAGACTCAACAAGATCCTCAGTTTTTCCTAACACTATATTCTCATCCCTACCAAATATTAACATATCATCCATATATAAACATATTATAAGTTTCAAACACCATTAAACTTAGAATGAACACATTTATCAGATTCATTTATTCTAGAACCATGCTTAGAACCTTAATCAAACTTTTATGACATTGTTTAGGAGCTTGCTTTAGGCCAACTAAGATTTAGTAAATTTACAAAGCTTGTATTCTTGACCTTTGAAAATAAACCATTCAGGTTGTTGCATAGATACTCTCATCAAAATTACCATTTAAAAAAGCGGTTTTGACATCCATTTGGTATACGGCTAATTTGTATATAGATGCTACTGAAATGAATAATCTTGTAGTACTAATTCTTGCAACTAGAGCGTAAGTATTGAAATAGTCAATGCCTTCCTTCTACATATATCCTATGTCTAGAAGTCTTGCCTTAAATTCCCTTTCGGGATAAGCTTATACTTATCCACTTGCATCAGAGACGAAGTAAAAAAAAATTCGTTAGGTGGGCCAACAAATAATAATGTAAATCACCCTGGGGGGGGGGGGGGGGGGGGGGGGGGGGTGAATAGGGTGATTGTGTGGAAACTAAAAACTTAAATAAAATGTGTAAAGTAATGAGATAAAGTTAGAGAAAGCAAACACAACAAGCACACAGGACACAACGATATAACGTGGTTCGACTCCCAGGTCTACATCCACACCATCTACTCGTAGCAATTCTCCGCCTTAAGCGTTTCACTATACTTTAAAATCTTGTACAGTGATTCTCGGAATTCAGGCCGAGAGACCTATTACATCCACAAGACTTATACAAACTGGTCCCGCAAAACTCACAGAAGTGGAAGAAAAGAAAAACTCTCAATATCTATAACGATCTTGACTGAAAAAACAATAAAAGCTCTCAACTCGGATCGTTGATTGAATGATTAGTTTAGAATTATTTAGGATTGCAAGAGGTAAAGAATACTCAGTGAATTCGCCTCTATTTATTAAGCGAGAAAATGTATCTTTCCAAAAAAAGAAAAGATATTTCCGAAATAGTCAAAACTGCACATAACGGTCAACTGTGTTATTGAGCAGTCGACCGTTCACTCTTTAACCAAAAAGTTGAAGGGTGACTGGTCGACTGACTCTCTTTTTGAACTAGATGAGCGGTCGACAGTTGCGACGGTCGACTGACATAATGTACGGTCGACGGCAATCGTGCAGTCTTAACTTTTATTGGTGAATCCACTTTATATTCTTTCCATATACTAATCAATCAATCAACGACTCTTTACATAATATTTTCTCATAAAAACAAAAATACGTAATTGATCATTGTTGGATTTCTTGAGGATTTGAAACACATGTTTCTTGAGTTGAAATCTTCTGAATTTTGGCAATCTCCTTTAATACATTCTTCTCTTACTTGATTGGTAATCTTTTTGGCTCTTTGTTTCGAATTCCTTTTTCTTGTAAATCCTGTAAATCTCAACTGAAAAGATTAGTCTAAATGATACGTTTTGTGCACACCAAACTTAGGGTCAACAATCTTCCAATTTTAGTGTGAACAAAACATGTCTTAAGAGTTTTTTAAAATAAATATTTTCAAATGCTCCCCCTTAATCCAATACTCCCCCTAAATTCATGCACATAGGAATTTAATGAATGTGTGTTCATGGTGCATCCTATATGTAAAAACCAAAACTTGTTTTAAAACATGCATTCATAAGAGAAACATAAATATGTAAGTATGACATTTTAAAGAAAAATAAGCAAATCTACTTACATGATGTCGTTGATCGCGAAACTCTTTGATATACAATGAGAGTTCTACATGGTATCATAGATTTGAGATTTCACCAATACAGAATAGAGAATATAATAAAGGAGAGACATAAGTTGAAAATTCTAAGTTAAATTTTTTCTCCCCCTTTTTGGAACACACCAAAAGTGGCTGACAGAATAAGGGCCGGTCGACCGATCAAAAATAACAGTATAACATGTCGACTGTAAACAAGAACAGAAAGAGGGACGGTCGGCCGCACAATCGACCGTACACCCTTTCAGGGTGACAGTCGATCATTTAGTTGACCAGACCGCAAAATTGCTTAAGCTGAAATATCAAATATCATGAACGTTTAATTCCCCTTTCAAAAAGTGAAAACCATTTTCATCTAAGGATTTTGTAAAAATATCAGCTAGTTGGGAATCAATTGAAGCATAATCAAGGAAAATATCTCCCTTTTGAAAATGATATTTAATGAAGTGATATCGAATTTCTATATGTTTAGTGCGACTGTGTTAATCAGAATTCTTAGTCATACGAACAATACTCGTATTATCACATTTAATGGGAATATGATCGAAAAATACCTTGTAGTCTTCTAATGTGTGTTTTCATCCATAATACCTGGGCACAACAAGATCTGTCGGCTATATATTCGATTCCGACGGGGGATAAAGTGATGCAATTCTGCTTTTTAGATGCCCAAGAAACGAGACAGTTTTCCAAGAAGTGGCATATACCACTTGTGCTTTTTCTATCTATTAAATTGCCAGCATAGGCAGCATCTGAATAGCCTACAAAAATAAAATTCTATTTTTTGAGTACCAAAGACCTACATTTGTGTGCCTTTAAGATCTCGAATGATACGCTTAACTGCAACCAAATGGGATTCCTTTGGACACGATTGAAAATGGGCACATAGAGTCATAGACAAACACTAAACATTATGTTAGGACATGATGCAGTAATATAAAGCAAGCTACCAATCATACCACGATAGGTAGTAATATTTTATCGGATTCATCTTTGGATATTTTAGTGGTAGTCGTCATGGGACTTTTGTATGCGTTTGCACTATCAAGACCAAACTTTTTGACAAGTTCTTTCGCATATTTGATTGGTTTATGAAATTGCCGTCTTGTCTTTGTTGTATTTGAAGTCCAAGAAAATAGGTTAATTCTCCCACCATACTCATTTCAAATTCATGTTACATTTGCTTAGAAAATTCTTTGCAAAGATTTTCATTAGTGAACCCAAATACAATATCAACATAAATCTGAACAATTGAGATATCTTTAGAAACATGTTTGATAAAAAGTGTAGTGTCTACTTTCACTTTAGAGAAACCTATGTGAATAAGAAACGAGCTTAGTCGTTCATACCAAGCACGAGTAGCTTGCTTCAAACCATACACCGCTTTATCAAGACGGAATACATGATTTGGGTGTGTTGGGTCAGTGAACCCAGGTGGTTGTTCAACATAAACTTCTTTAAAAAATAAAACATTCAAAAAAACGCTTCTGACATTCATTTGAAAAAGAGTAAAATCCATGTAAAATGCAAAAGCAAGTAAAATACGAATGGCTTCAAGCCGTGCAACACGTGCAAATTTTTTATCAAAATTAACTCCTTGTTGGTTATACCCTTAGACAACAAGACGGACCTTATTTCTAACAATTGTATCAGATTTATCAAGCTTGTTCCTAAACACCCATTTTGTTCCAATGCTACTATGGGGTCCAGGTACAAGTCTCCATACTTGATTCCTTTCAAAATTATTAAGTTCTTCTTGCATGGCAATGATCCAGTCATTGTCTTGCAAGGCCTCCTTAATATTTTTAGGTTCAAGTATGGACACGAATGGAGAAAAACTCATGAAATTTTTAGTTTGAGTTCCAGTAGTTACCTCCTTGGACATATCACTTCGTATAAATTCTGAGGCATGGCTACACATGATTTTCCAAGCAAGATGCTTTTCATTAGTGAGAGGTTGAGTTTGTGTGTTGTTGGAGGAGTGTAATTATCTTTCATGGCATCAATTTGGTGTGTGTGCATTTCGTCTATCAGAGATTTGTTTGTGCTTAGATTGATGGATAAGTTTTCATCTTAATGAGATGAGTTGTTTTGGGAGTCTTCTTTGGCCTCTTTTCAGTATGTACATGTTTCTTTTCAACGCGAATACCATTTTCTTGGGCATGTGGGAAGTTTTAGTTTGCTTTCCGAACTGACATGAGTCACATGGCTTATCTTTCTCAAACTTAATTTTGGGAATTTCACGTACAAGTTCCTTATTGACAAGTTTGTTAAGATTATCCATAGCTGTGTGTCCAAGTCGCCGATGCCATAGCCAACCATCTTTGTTTCTAGCAACAACGCATCTCATATTTTCCTGTGCTAATTTATTAGAATTGATGACATACACATTATTGCATATATTAGCAAGAAGTAAGCATGATTTATTATTATTTAATACAGTGCATGCATTTTTATCAAAAGTAATTGTATAACCTTTATTACATAACTACTGACACTAAGTAAATTGTGTTTCAAGCCTCTTACCAAAAGTACATTATCAATGGAGCATGATGAACCAAAGTTTTTTTTACCTTTACCGATGGTTTGACCAGTGCTGTTATCTCCAAAGATGATGTCCTTCCCTCTTTTCCTTGATGGTGATGCAAAGTATTTATCGTCACCTTTCACCTGTATTTATCTCCAAAAATTTCTCATGAATTTTATTTTCAGATTTTCATTATGTATTGTCAGAGATTTTTGAATTTGTTGTTTCAATCATTCATGTTCTTCTATCAACACATCATGATCCTTCCTAAATGACTCAATTTTTTCAATAATCAAGGAATTTTTATTTTTTCAACTTTTCGTTTTTAGCAATGCAAGAGTCATATCATTCATTATATATTTGCTTATATTGTCTCAACTCGCAACTTAATTTCTTTGCATAATTTCTTACGTCATTACACGTATCAACTAGATCATCATAAGTGGGTTCTTCGATTATCTCTTCTTGGATTGGTGATTGCACATCACCATCTCCAAGAGCCATGAATCCAAAGTAGTATTTTTGCCCTTCATCGCCGGAATCTGAATCTAGCCATGTTGCCTTCAATGCCTTCTTTCTGAATCCTGAGTTAGAGTGATGATAATCTTTGTTCCTATCCGGCGAGAGGGTGCAATTTGCGCGGATGTGTCCTGACTTCTTGCATTTGTAACATATGTCCTCTGTCTTTTTCTTTTCCTTCTTTCTGAATCCTGAGTTAGAGTGATGATAATCTTTGTTCCTATCCGGCGAGAGGGTGCAATTTGCGCGGATGTGTCCTGACTTCTTGCATTTGTAGCATATGTCCTCTGTCTTTTTCTTTTCCTTCTTGAGACCTACCATACTTTTTGCGTTTGAGATACTTACAGAATTGTTTAGTCAGCAGTGTGATATCTTCATCTGATTCTTCATGATCTGACTTTGATTTCGATGGTCGTGAGGTTTCTGCTTTTAAGGCAATGGGTTTTTCTTCAGTTTTGGGCTCAACCCCAATGTTCTGCCAGTACCTTTTTGTTTTGGTCATCTCCATCTCATACATTTTTAATTTTCCTTAAAAGGTGTCGTAGTCGAATCTTTTTTCTTCAAGGGTTTCCCTCATTGCAGCAGCTTTTATGTCTCATTCAGACGTGAGATAGCTGAAGAGTTTTCCGACCTTTGGGTCATCATCCAGCCCTTCTCAAGCTCATGTGCGATAATATCAAGACGGGCAAGTATCTGGTCTACATTCTCTCCTGGCAACATGCGAAAAATATCAAACTTATAAAAGCATAAATTGACTTTTGCCTTTACCTCAAAAGTGGTTCCTTCCTGTCGTTTTAACATGTTGTTCCAAATTTCATCCAGAGATAAGCTTATACTTAAATATCCACTTGCATCCAGAGACGAAGCGAGAAAAAATTCATAGAGTGGGCCAACCAACAATAATGTAAATCACCCTAGGGGGTGAATAGGGTGATTGTGCGGAAATTATAAACTTAAATAAAATGAGTAAAGTAAAGAGATAGAGTTAGAGAAAGCAAACAGAGCAAGCATGCAAGACACAGTGATATAACGTGGTTCGACCCCCAGGTCTACATCCACACCACCTACTTGTAGCAATTCTCCGCCACAAGCATTTCACTATACTTTAAACCCTTATACAGTGATTCTCAGAATTCAGAACAAGAGACTTGTTACACCCGCAGGATTTCTATAAACATGTCTTGCAAAACTCACCGAAGTGGAAGAAAAGAAAAACTCGCAAGATCTTTAATGATCTTGACTGAAGAAAATAATAAAAGCTCTTACACTCGGATCGTTGATTGAATGATTAGTTCAGAAGAATTAGTTGTAAGAGGTGAAGAACACTCAATGAACACGCCTCTATTTATTGAACGAGGAAATGTATCTTTCCAAAAAAAAAAAGAAAAGATATTTCCGAAATAGTCAAAACTGCACATGGACGATCGACCGCATTATTGAGCAGTCAAACATACACTCTTCAACCAAAAAGTCAAAGGGTGACCAGTCAACTGACTCACTTTTTGAACTAGATAAGCGGTCGACTGTTGCGACGGTCGACCAACATAATGTATGGTTGACCGCAATCATGCAGTCTTAACTTTTATTTGGCGAATCTACTTTATATTCTTTCCATATACTAATCAATCAATCAACGACTCTTTACATAGTATTTTCTCACAGAAACAGAAATACATAATTGATCATTGTTGGCTTTCTTGAGAATTTGAAGCACATGTTTCTTGAGTTGAAATCTTCTGGATTTTGGCAATCTCCTTTGATACATTCCTTTTTTACTTGATTGCTAATCTTTTTGACTCTTTGTTTTGAATTACCTTTTCCTGTAAATCCTGTAAATCTCAACTAAAAATATTAGTCTAAATAATTGGTTTTGTGCACACCAAACTTAGGGTCAACAAATAACTCTTAATAGTTTATAGCACGCTCAATGTATGCAGTACAACATCACGTTTAATCTACTCCTACGATATTTTCAAAAATTGATTTTCGGTTAAGGCATGTTATTTTCCCAGTGTTGTGGCCAGCTAAACGAGAAAAGCCCATATTATTTATTTATTAAGTGTACAATTTTCACTGGAAATGGCTCAAAATTTTTCAGTGAAATTTTTTACATTGTCCAAATTAATAATTGTAATATAAGTACACAGGAAAGGGGGATAATAAAGTATTTAATCGTTCATATTCCTTCAAACCACTGAACTAGAATGATCTAGACTCAGTTACTTAAGATAGGACTCCAGAAAAATAATATTAATTCAAAGGTAAACATGCCAAATTCTGAATGCACATGGGCTTTGGTGTGTGTGTGTGTGTGTGGGGGGGGGGGGGGGGGGGGGGGGGGGGGGGGGGGATGACATAGAGTACAGGGATCTATCTACAATTTTTCTTTGGGTAGGGGAGCCAAACTAGAATTTTCCAATTCATAAAGGGGTATTGTACTATTGTTCCTACTCGGGCCCATGAGTAGCATCGTCCCTGCTTGCATCCTATGAGTTTACTCCCAGAGCACAAATCTACTAAGATCCATGTCATAATTGAATCGATTTGATCATTTATTGCTTCTTCTTAAAATGTAGAGTCTCGAGAAACCATGGCTTCTCCAAAAGCTAGAGGGTCATTCTCAGTATTATATATTCATACAATCATGCCCTACATTATATTCAGGCAATGATAAAATATAAATTCTTTATCTCCTTCTATTCGATAGACCACAATTTCTGGACTAGAGGATTTTTCAGTTCTACTTTTACTTCTTCAAGGATACGTACAGGATCTGTCACTGTACAGATCCTTTAACCTCGGTATCTATGCCATTAATTTTCCTTTTCCCATTGTGAATTTTCAAGAAATTTGGCATCTCCTTATTCCAAAAAAGTATTTTTATATATAGAATCTGAAGATTCCATATTTAAGACCTGTCTTCCTTACTATTTTGGCACATCCTAAGAAAAGACATTCAAAGGCTTTAATGTCAAGTTTAAAGATTTTTTATTTTTTTTTGATAATAAGCATAGAGCAAAAAGCTCCATCCCCTAATATATATATAAAGCATAACCAAAGTAGCAACAACCCAAAAAATACTAGGTGTCTTACACAATCGATACGCTAGCAAACATCCACCACCATAACAGTTCCTTCAAAAAGATATCTAACAACAAAAATAGCAGCGCCACAACTTCAAATATAGATACAACAACAAAATAAAAATCTTCCAGATGAGGTGCAAGCTAGGTATATAACCACCATATAGAGAATCTGGAGATGTATCACCGCAACAATAGAAATGAAATGCCAGCAAACAAGAGCGACAGGATAAAAAAAAATACATATTTTTGGATCCGCCAATCTTACTAACTAATGCTCTACTTCCTTGTACCCTGAAGTATCCAAGAGTAGGCTTTCTCTTTTATTTAAATATTCGTATGGAGAAATATTCGTTTTCTTGTGAAGGACTATATTAATCTGTAAAAAGCAATCATTAATGTTTCACCAGATACATTCATATTTAAACAATAAGTTATTAACATAGAATTCCCCATTTCTACTGTAGTTCTTTCAGTTCTTTCTTTCAGCCACTCCATTTCATGTCTGTAAAAAGCGGTTACTTGATGGATAAACCCGTGACTTTCACAAAAATTATTGAAATTATTGGACATGTATACACCTCCATATCAATTTATGACTTGGGCTGACTTTGGAGGACTTGCCCTAGCTTAAAATCACTCTCTTTTGTTTTTCAGAATCCTCTTACATGACTTTTGAATATGGATGCAATGAAAAATAACAAAAGCAAAAATTAAAGAAATTGGTCAAACATTATAAAAATAATAATGCTTCATATTTCCCAATTATGCTCTTAAGAAATGCACATTACATGCACTATATGTTCCTAAATGATGTATTCTGGTGGACAACTTTAGGGTGATCATCACACACTAGTAAATATACTTCACATTGAGTAGCGTTGTGATCAAATTCATTGCAAGTTTGAAATACAGCTGATGTAAACTTAACCCTAAGTAGAAAATTTTCAAGAATTTTAAAAGATAAAATTTACTAACATGTAATGCAGTCAGAAATTAAACTACTAATTGGTTTGATGAATTTTCAAGATATGTAATAGTTTAACGAGCCGAATTAAAGATTCAATCCTAACAATCAACAATTATATACCTAAGCATTACTAGGAATTAAAAGATGCAAAAATAATTTATACTATAATTAGCCAAATAGAAGCGCACACGTTCAATATTTGTGGACGACAGATAATTTGGATAATATTCTAGAGGCGATAAAGCAGTATCACAAATAATGGCGAGGTGGAAAGAGTTTACCGAGATTCATAGACAGTGTTGCGATGTTGCTGGACTTGAGCAGCAGGTGGCGCTTGGAAGGGTGGCTGGGTGAGGGCGCAGCCAGGTGAGGACCGTCGGCAGCTGAAATGGTGGTCGGGAGGTGAGGTCGAGGCAGCAAATAGCAAGGGGATTTGGGGATTAGGGTTTCGAAGTTGAGGGGATTTGGGGATTATGGTTTCGAAGTTGAGAGGATTTGGGGATTAGGGTTTCGAAGTTGATGGGATTGGGGGATTAGGGTTTCGAAGTTGAGGGGCTTGCATCGGCGGGTTGTGGCGGAGCCGTCGACGGGGCCGTCGTCGGTGAGTGACGGATCGAGGAGGTGGTAGGGGAAGGAGGCACCCGAGTCGATGAGGATCGGGGATGGGTGTGTGAGCGTCGGAGAGAGTGAGAGAGCCGGGTGAGGGTGCTGCTGTGGTGGTGGGTTTGGAATCGAGGTGACGGCAGAGTGAGGGCACGATGGGAGAAGGAGAGTAGGGTTTTGGGTTTGGAAACATTGAAGAAGAAGATGATGAAGAGGGGTAGCGGCTATGAAATTGGGACATAGGGTTTGGGATTGGTATTGGATTTGAATGTAGTTTTAGAGTTTTTTCACAAACCCTAAAATCTATCTATAACTATTATAATGGGAGAGATGGGGTTCCAAATAAATAAACAATATTTTGTATGTGTGCAAGTGTTGGTGGTTTTTTTTTGTCTTTTTTCTTCCTTCTCCACGTGCATCGCACGTGCACGTGTTGGTTGGTTTTTTTAGTCTTTTTCCTTCTTCCTCCACGTGCATTGCACATGCATGATACTAGTAACTATTATAATGGGAGAGATGAGGTTGGTAAACAAATAAACATTTTTTTATTTTTTTTTGTATGTGTGCAAACACGTGCAGCGCACGTGTTGGTTGGTTTTTTTTTTTTTGTCCTTTTCCTTCCTCCTCCACGTGCATCATACTAGTAACTATTATAATGGGAGAGATGGGGTAGGTAAACAAATAAACAATTTTTTATTTTTTTGTATGTGTGCAAACACGTGCAGCGCACGTGTTGGTAGGTTTCTTTTTTTTGTCATTTTCCTTCCTTCTCCACGTGCAGCGCACGTGCATGATACTAGTTTTATGTGAATGTTTCACACAAAAAGATGAATGTAGAGCAAAACTCAATCACAATAAATTTTTTTTTAGTCAATCAAAACATTTTTTTATTAATCTAGAGGCCTATATATAGACTCAAAATAAATCTCAATACATATCTCCAAAATATTGTAATGCATAAAATAAAGTGTGCAAATCTTAAAACTACTACATATGACTATAATTGTGAAAAACAAATATGAGTACTGAAATAAAAATATTAGGCTAATAGAACAGTAATCCTAACCGATGTCTGCGCTTATAGAAGCGCCCGAATCGTCTCGAACCATCAATAGCATTGTTTGCAACTTGCATATTTTGTTTTTATCCTTTATTTAAATATGATTTATGCTTAATTTTAATTATTTCATGATATTTATGAAATGCTTGAAATTGAACAAGATATCTTCATCAGTCATATATTTGTATAAATGACTCAAATTACTTGAATCTTTCGTGTGCAGAAAATTGGACGAAAGGAATATGTCGCAGACTTTATGGTGAACTTATACTCTGACCTTAAAAGATAATATCTTTATATTTGTTCATGATATACTCTAACAAAGGATATATTTAATGCTAGGACCTCGGATTAATAAAGACGAGGGAGGTGGTCTAACTAGTGAGATCATAGGTTAGTATAATCTTGTTGTGCACTCTACTAGCGATGTCTGTTCTTAACATTTAAAATTAATGAAGTAATTTTTATTTAGCATTTCCTATCATTATGTTTAGCATTTTGATTTTTCTTCACGTACTTATTTAATTATCTTAGACTCAACAGATGACAATAAGCCATCGGTTCTCTTATTTAGTTATTCTTGTAAATGAATACTTGCTCTATTACTAGATATTGATTATCATTTTCTGGAAAATGTTTTCTAACATGGAAAATAATTTTTGATTAATTTATTTGGTTGTTAATATGTTAAGATTATATTCTGTTAAACTCTTCATATCTTATTTTTCCTTTCATTTTTAATTATTAATTACTGAGATAGATCATTAACATCATTTAATACCTTTCCTAATGATTGGGAGCATGAGATTGGCTAAGAAGTAAGAATTATTCTCCATCATGATCTGGACAACATCTTATGATTATATTCTTCACATCTTAAATTGGTGCGAAATTCATGACTAAACAAACAAACAACTGTATTTGATAGAAGAAGAGAAGGAAAAGAAATTAGGGATAGAAAAACATTCGGTATCTTTAATCATCTTTTTCTTCATTAAAAAAAAGGATCATGAAAAACTTAGCCATAAATAGGCCATAACAAAATAGAAGATAGGACCAATTCAAACTAAGTCAAATCTGAACTATCCATGTATCTTATTTATTGTTCCTTTCTTAATCCTAACTACTTTTGGACTAATAAATACTAGTATCATACACGTGCACACGTGCACGAGGAAAAAATTGAAGGGATAATGAAAAGGGTAATAAGAAAATAATTTCCAAACTGATCCACTTTCGGAAATATTTACCAAACTGGTCCACTGCCGAAAATATTTACCAAAGTTAGTCCATAACCCAACACGTGCGCTACACGGGTTGGGTTAAGGACGAAGGGGTTCTCCCATTATAGTAGTAGAGATTTAGTATAAAATTAAAAGCCTTTCATAAATACGGCAAACTACAAACAGTTCTTATAATAATATCTATGAATAATCGTAAATGATGAGCCTAAATTCATTGGTGGAGAAACTCATCCTCAAGTTTTGTAATATAATGAGATAAAAATGCGAGGACTGGAAAGTAGGATGCGACATGGCCGACAAACAGACTAGAAAGATCCATGTTGATAAAGCTGAAAATATGGAGGAACAACAAAAGCAATGTGCAGTATTATTAGAGAGTCAATATTGTTTGTTGCAAGTTTGTGGTTAAAATACTCTTGTGGGAGGAGAGAACTAATTGACATCGCCTCTTGTGGAAGAGGTGGATAATGCATTGGTCTTAACGGGACTAACCTCTCTCTCTCTCTCTCTCTCTCGCTAAAGGAATAAAAGTTTAATAAATTTTTATCCACTTATATTGAGTTTCCTGTCATTGAATGAAGGCTAATGTAACTGTTATTTTCGTCTTACTTAAATTATAAAACATATATAGAAAGATCTTTGGATGATCTTCCATGGGTAATTAAATTTCTTTACTGACACATAGAACCACTTGGTTTCGAGGGTGCTAAAAAATAGTTTTGTTATTTTGTTTGAGAAACAACAAAATGACACTTAGCAGTCTTTCCTTGAATCTGATATATTATATGATTCCTACTCTCTCGAAGGTGTTCTAATTGCTCTCACAACCTAAGGAGTGATGAGGCACTAGTCAAATATGAATCACGACCAGAGTAATATCACTAAGGTTCTTTCACAATTGACAAAATTAAATAATCTAAAACTTGTATTTACCTTTTTTTTAACAGCACACACTTACCACATATATATATATATATATATATATATATATATATATATATATATATATATATATATTTGGATTTTCGATATGAACGCACGAAGACCTAGTGTTCGCGCGGTGAGTGTTATAACCCGAATATATAAATAATAGAAAATCCCAACAGAAATTGCGAAAAAATGAAACACAGGAAAGAAAACAGTAAGTTAAAGAATTTGCACAGAGTCGAGACTGATAATCTCTCTCCTTAAAGCAGAATTCGCACCGCAGTGTGACGGTGACCGGCGAATTGCTTCCCAGGATACAACTGTACCTTCTCTGAAAAGCAGCACCCTTGCTTCAGAGATTCAGCGAACTGTTGTCTGTGATGTAAACTCTCAGTTGACACTGACACAGAGGAGAAGAAGAATAATAATCAAAAGAAAAACTCTATCTGTATAATAGACTCCGTCTGGATTTATAGAGAAAAATGGAGACTGAAGACTCTTCAGATGCCATTACTCTGTAACAGCAGAGTAATGGAGACTCTTCAGATTCATAACTGGTGAGCCATTACTCTACTGTAACAGAGTAATGGGAACCAGTTATTGAATCTGAAAAGCCTTATCAGTTCAGTAGGGAAAAACTTTTTTGTCTGGGCAAAAAAAAATTTAAGCCAGATCAAACCGAACCGAACCGAGCCAAACCGAGCTGGAGCTGGAGCCGGGGCCGAAGTCAAGCCGGGCGCGCGCGCGCGCGTGTGTTTGTCATTTTGGCTAAGTCCTATCTCCACTACACGTTAGTGGTAACCCCCACGCTATGCCCTTTAGTCCAGTTTTCTAGTATATATACTAGAAAAAATCTTTCCCAATTTCCGATATGGGACTATCCATTTTCTCCAAGTTGCCAAGTTAGTACATTTCAAGTACCCAACTTTGAACCAACATTTCTCATTCATACGGAATTCATTTTTGGCAAGTGAGTATACTACGGAATAGTACTCGTCGAGAGGATCGCAATCCTCAGGCGCCGCCGGTGGCCGGAGCCTGCCGGAATCCGGTCGGAAAAACTGCAAAAATTAATTCCAACAATCACCCACATGAATGGAAATTATCAGACCATATAATCCAGACACGATAGAAAAATAAAAAACATGACAGAAAGACTCTGAGAGTACAATCGGAAAATCACTGCATCAGGAATGGTAGTAATTTTTTAACTTTGAACCACCCTTAGTAATTAGCTATCGGATTCACTTGACCAGGTAGTAATCATGATGTCTTGAACTACCCGGGCTTTGATGTGAACCTAGACAATAACTATCACACAGTTTCATCTCCTCACAGAACTAAATTCTCTTGTTGTGTTCATTTTGGCCTTGAACATCCCTGGTTAATCGTGAGTGAACTTGGAGAATGTAGCCTCTCTTCATTCTCCTAGAAACGGCCCCATTTCACACTCACAAGGTGATTGCCTATAAAGAGTATCCTGCTATACCCCACTTTTATTTCAAAACTATGAGAATCATTAAAAGCCAAGCTTATCCTAACTCTTTGCAGGCAGTACTTGTTTTATCATCCTAAGAGTGGGTATGATATTTTAATCTCTCAGTGCTTCCGTCGATTCAACAAGATTTAGTTGTCCTTTTGAACCTAAATCTTGGGATCTCCAATTCCTAGGTAGGGTTTCCATCAAGTATCCTCTTTCGTCATAGGCTTTAAACCCATTCCTCTTGATGATCTCACAACCTGCTCTCACGACAGACCTTTAGTAAATGGATCTGCTAGGTTGTCGGCCGATTTTATATATTCTATAGAGATTACCCCATTTGAGAGCAGTTGTCTAATGGTTTTGTGTCGCCTTCTGATATGACGAGACTTACCATTATACATACAACTCAGTGCCCGTGCTATAGCCGATTGGCTGTCACAGTGTACACATAAGACAGGCACTGGTTTTTCCCACATAGGAATATCCTCTAAAAAGTTTCGAAGCCATTCTGCTTCCTCTGCCGCTTTGTCTAAAGCAATAAACTCAGATTCCATGGTGGATCTGGCCAATAGCGTTTGTTTAGAGGATTTCCACGACACAGCTGCACCACCAAATGTGAAGACATATCCACTTATGGATTTTGAGTTTTTGGAGTCCGATATCCAGTTGGCATCACTGTAGCCTTCCAGTACTGCTGGATATCTGGTGTAATGCAGCGCATAACTCTGAGTATGTCGCAAGTAGTTCAATACTCTAGTTATTCCTTTCCAGTGACTTCGACCTGGATTACTCGTGTATCGGCTCAGTACATTTACCGAATGTGCTAGGTCCGGTCTTGTACAATTTGTTAGGTACATCAGACTACCAATTACACGTGCATATTCCAGTTGTGATATGCTTTCGTCTGTGTTTTTGAACAAGTGAAGACTTAGATCGACGGGACTTTTTGCTGTCCCATTGGAGTAATTCTTGAATCTTTCAAGTACTTTCTCAGCATAATGAGCTTGAGACAAAGTAATCCCCTCAGATGTCCTGAAAATTTTGATTCCTAGTATGACATCTGCAGCTCCCAAATCTTTCATATCAAACTTGCCACTAAGCATGCTCTTAGTTTGTTTGATAATGTCGTTATTGCTTCCAATAATGAGCATGTCGTCTACGTACAGACAGACCAGAATGTATCCATTTGGAGTATCTTTAATGTAGATACACTTATCGCATTCATTTATTTTGAAACCATTTGACATCATAACATTGTCAAATTTTGCATGCCACTGATTTGGAGCTTGTTTCAGGCCGTACAGTGATTTTACAAGCCTGCACACCTTGTTTTCCTATCTAGAAACTACGTAACCCTCAGGTTGTTTCATGTATATTTCTTCTTCTAAGTCCCTATTTAAAAATGCAATTTTAACATCCATTTGATGTATTTTCGGGTTACGTAGAGCTGCAATAGCTATCAACATTCTTATGGATGTTATTCTTGTAACTGAGGAATATGTATCAAAAAAATCTAGACCTTCCTTTTGCCTAAATCCTTGTACCACAAGTCTTGCCTTATGCTTCTCTATTGAACCATCTGGTTTCAATTTTTGTTTGAAAATCCATTTGTATCCTAGAGCTTTACATCCAAAAGACAAGTCGACCAACTCTCATGTATGATTTTGCATAATGGAGTCTATTTCACTTTTGATTGCTTCCTTCCACATAGGAGCATCAGGCATAGACATGGCTTCCTTAAAAGTTTTGGACTCATTCTCTAACAGAAAGGCCGTCACAAAGTCAGGACCAAATGATTTTGATGTTCTAGCCCATTTACTTCGTCTAGGCTCACCAGTATCATGTTCTGGTTCATCAACTGAAGTGCTTGTATTTCCTTGTTCACGTGTACGTTTGGGATACGTAGTATCCTTGCACGGAAACACGTGTTCAAATAAGGAAGCATTCCTTGATTCCATTATTGTATTCACATGGATATCCGGTATATCCGATTTGTATACCAAGAATCGATATGCACTGCTGTTATGTGCATAGCCTATGAATATGCAATCAATCGTCTTAGGTCGGATGGTAACCTGTTTCGGGTTAGGTACTGCCACTTTTGCTAGACATCCCCACACTTTGAGATATTTATACGAAGGTAAGTTACCTTTCCACAGTTCATATGGTGTCTTGCCGGTTTTTTTGTGAGGTATTTTATTAAGAATGTAGTTGGCAGACAGCAACGCTTCCCCCCACATGTTTTGGGGTAAGCCAGAATTCAACAACAAGGCATTCATCATCTCCTTTAGAGTTCGGTTCTTGTGTTAGGCGGTACCGTTTGATTCGGGTGAGTAAGGAGCAGTTGTCTGATGAACTATTCCATGTTCTGAGCAGAACATGTTAAATGGTGCATCATATTCTCCTACTCTATCACTTCTAACGATTTTAATCGTTTTGCCAAGTTGATTCTCATCCTCAAGTTTATATTCTTTGAATTTATCCAAAGCCTCATTTTTGCTATGTAACAAATATACATAACAGAATTTGTGCAATCGTCTATGAATGTCACAAAGTACTTTTTGCCACCTCTGGTCTGCACATATTTTAAATCACACAGATCCGTGTGAATTAGACCGAGAGTTTCTGTGTTTCTTTCTACAGAACGTGATGGAGTTTTAGTGAGTTTGGCCTCCGTGCAAACTTCACATTTTTCTGAGTTATCTACCTTAAATTTTGGTAGCAAACTCATGTTAATTAATCTACACATAGAATTAACATTAACATGGCCTAGTCTTTCATGCCAAACAGAGGAAGACTCAACAACATAGGCAATAGGAGTTATTTCATTAACTTTGGGAACAGCAGGAACAATAGTTTTAGGGATGACTGTCATTATATTAAACTTGAACAGTCCATCCTTTACATATCCTTTACCCAAATATACCCCATTCTTAGACAATACAAAATTATCAGAAACAAGAACAACCTTAAATCCATTCTTGCTTAGCAAAGAACCTGATATCAAGTTCTTTCTGATGTCTGGAACATGCAGTACATTTGTGAGTGTTAGCTCTTTGCCTGAAGTCATTTTCAGCACTATCTTCCTTGTTCCTTCAATTTTGGAGGTGGAAGAGTTTCACATGAATAGCTGTTCATCTTTGTTGCACTTCTAGTATGAGGTGAATATTTCCTTGTCCGAGCAGATATGCTTGGTGGCCCCAGTATCGTACCACCATTCACGAGGATTGTTCCCCACAAGATTTACCTATGATACTACAGCACAGAGGTCCAGGTCAGAGAGACCAGTGGACAAGTTCTCAGCTATGTGTGCGTGGGATTTTTCCATTCCCTTTTACATGTCCTGTTTCTGAACGATTACTGTCCTTGCTGCGGTACTCAGAAATTTTGTGCCCCAGCTTACCACACTTGTGGCATTTCCCAGCAAACCTTTTTGCAAGAGGTTTTTTGTTTGAGGTCTGTGGCAGAAACTTTCTCTTCTTGCCCTTTTGTTCGTGCTCCACCACGTTGGCCTTTTCTATGGACTGATTTCCATAGGACCTGTCAGTCTTGCGATTCTCCTCTTCGATCCGCAACCTGACAATTAAGTCTTCAAGAGACATCTCCTTTCGCTTGTGTTTGAGGTAGTTCTTGAAGTCTTTCCACCCAGGTGGAAGTTTTTCAGTGAACGCTGCAACCTGGAATGGTTCGCACAGCGTCATATTCTCTGCAGCAATGTTGTGCATTATAACCTGCAGTTCTTAGACTTGACTCACAACAGTTTTGGAGTCAATCATCTTGTTGTCCAGAAATTTGCCGACAACAAATTTCTTGGACCCGGCGTCTTCTGTTTTGTACTTCTTTTCCAAGGACCCCCACAGGAGTTTGGACGTCTTGAAGAAACAGTAGACGTTGTACAGGGGGTCTGCCAAGCCATTCAGGATGTAGTTCTTGCAGAGGTAGTCGCTCTGAGTCCACGCATCAACTGCAGCAACGGAGTGTGCATCCATTGGCGCCAGCATGGGGGCAGATTCAGTGAGGAATTTGTCCAGCTTCAATGTGGTCAAGTAGAACAACATCTTCCCTTGCCACTTTTTGAATCCAGTTCCATTGAACATCTCCGGTTTTTCTCCTACGGTTATGTGCGTGGGCAGAACGATCGAATGTGCCGCAACCGATTGTGCAGTCACATTTTGGGTCACCGGTATTTCGGTACTGATAAGCCCACTGGCAATATCACTTGGTGTGTTCTCCATGTTCTTATATGAAATAGTTTGAAACAAAAATTGTTAGTTGTTTTTTCCGAACAGCACCTTTAAATAAACTTCACAAAACAGTTAGAATCTGTGAGGAAAAAATTATGCTTTAAGATTGTTAGAACCCGAATATATAAATAATAGAAAATCCCAACAGAAATTGCGAAGAAATGAAACACAGGAAAGAAAACAGTAAGTTAAAGAATTTGCACAGAGTCGAGACTGATAATCTCTCTCCTTAAAGCAGAATTCGCCCCGTAGTGTGACGGTGACTGTAACACCCCAAAATTTTTTTTTTTTTTTTTCTCTCAAAATAAAGTCTCCAAATTCAATTCTATCAATTTCTATGTCACTTTAATCATAAACTAAGAAAGTTATATTTCAGGAAAAATTTTGGCAGAGTCTCCCCTGTAAATTTTGCCCCGAAACACAAAAAGCTTACGGAATTCTGCTCAAAATTCCGTAGCTCACAAACCACATAATATTTTCATGGGCTCCCCAGGCCAAAATGAGCAGATACATACAGGCAATATAATATAATGCTCTGGGGGCCAAACTCATAACGGATTATCAAATATCAATTAAAAACTATGAATTTCTTTGAAAAACGAGGTAAAATCTTAGAAAAATCATTGTAAAACTTACCACAGAGCCTGGTACTCCACGACGAGCTGGGTACGGGTCACCAACATACTACACCACCACCTCACACTATACTCATCATCGTCATATACAGGCTTATACACTCATGATACAATTTAAATCATAAATTTCCCTATTCCTATAACTAAATAATACAAATTTTTAAAATAAAAGTTATACTATCACTCCATGCCTCACCTCTGCACTGATGAGAACCTGCAACAGTGGGGGATCTAGGGTAGTCCTCAGACTCCCCTAACCCCCCAAACACTAAGGGGTTAGCCATTTCTGGTGTGAGTATAGTTATTAATCTAATGACAAATTAAAATAGTATAAAGAAAATAATTTAAACTTACAAATACCACGTTACGATAATGCTACCCGAATCCTGAACACAACATCATCGGTACGACGATATATCAAATACTTTGCCAATCCTGCATTCAACTGTTCAATTATCCATAACTTCCCACATTTTATAATATACTTCACCTCAGCCTCGTATATATATAATATACTTCATCTCGACCTCGTATATATATAATATACTTCACCTCAACCTCGTATATATATATTCTTATTTTACATCCGCATAATACGAATACACATACAATCCATAACTTTTCAATTTATCTTCTCTAACCCAAATATTCATTCTTCCACAAGTATCGTCATAATAGCATTATATGAATATAACTACATAATGTTATTACTCCTTTCATTAATAACCCTTTATGGGAATACAACTCATAATACAACATACACTCTTAATAACCATTTTCATAACCAGTCTCATAATACAGGTATTTATTTTATTAAAATACAACAAGTATCACTTCCTTCCTATATGCTTCTATTCTCATAATGCCACATTCATTCAAGTCTCATAACGCAAGTATAATATCTTAATGCTTATTGCAATGCTCTCACATTTCATCACATCAATAACACCTCATTAATAGAATACTTATACTGGTTACATCAAACCATGTTTTATAACTCATTCACATCTCATTACTCCACTTAGTAATTCTCATTCTTATAAGGATTATATTTCTTATTATCATTTTCACTTAATCCCCAAACACACTCTGGGGCCACCACATATCACATCTCATAGCCGATAGCTTGGATAATAGTCACCGTACCTCAAACACACAATTTGGGTAATATCACATCACATCTCAAGCCGATAGCTTGATTATTAATTTCACTTCAATCACTTATCATCTTTACTTCACCTTATTTCTCATTTCTATTAATCATTACCACTATTATATCCACTCAGCCTGCGAATTATGCCAAGGCAGGTAGTTCCCACAATTTCCACTGAAATTGCGGGCAGGTAGTTCCTTGACACAATTCCAAGGTACAACTCATATCAACTGTATTTTACTTTAATGATCACACCTATAATGCAATTACTTTGTATTATTCAGGATAACACATCTCTTTTATTATTTTCATCTTAAATTAATCACATGCTGCATTTATCACTTCTTTTCATATATTAACTCATAGCACGTTCACTTTCACATTTACTTCATTCACACACTTTCTTTTCCACACACAGTTCACATTTTACTATCCACTTTCGTTTCCACGCACAATACACATTTTACTATCCACTTTCCTTTACTACCACAATTCACATTCCACTTACCACTTTCTTTACTACCACATTTATTATTAACACTTATTTATTTTATTAGTTCGTCGACCAGTGAGCCACAGTATCCCAACATACTGAAAGCCGACAGCCCAGTAAACACGCGGCCCGATGCTCACACAGAGTCTTACTCGTCCGAGGCTACGTCTTCCTCCTAGCCGAACTAGCGAGGGAACCACTTACCCCAAGTAGAACTTGGGTACGTCCTCCCAGCCGAAGCCAAGAGGGAAAAAGCCACTGACCCCAGGTAACCTGGGTACTTCCTCGCGACGTCTGTCATCGAGGGAAAAACCACTTACCCCAGATAAACTGGGTACGTCCTCGCGACATCTGTCATCGAGGGAAAAACCACTTACCCCAGATAAACTGGGTACGTCCTCGCGACATCTGTCATCGAGGGAAAAACCACTTACCCCAGATAAACTGGGTACGTCCTCGCGACATCTGTCATCGAGGGAAAAACCGGGCCTCAAGCCGATAGCTTGGGCGATAAAATCCACTTACCCCAAACATAGTTTGGGTCCACTTACCCCAAGCCGGTCCTTGGGTGTTAGGAGGTCTAGCCCAAACCCCCAGGATTGCTGTAGGTACTGGTCAACAAGCCATCTGTTATTAGCATTAATCATTGCATCTTTCCATTTTACTTTATCAACATAAAGCATCACAACTTTTAATTCAACAATAGCCACATCTTTGACTTTAATCACAAGAATAATAACACATTTTATTAGCACTTACCATCTCACCTTTTTCTTGCATTTGATGCACATTTGATGTCCACGATATTTATTACCATCTCGTTGTATCACATATATATATGCATATCCCATGTCATTTAACATAGAAACCATCATGTTATTTAACCTACCATAACATCACCCATTATGAATACCATGCTATTCGCTACTTCATTAAATCCCATATAAACATACACCAAGGCATTTATCATATAAACCAACATGTCATATTATTTCCCATTAATTCATTTCAAACATAATTAAAATGTAAACATGCACCCACTTATTTAATTTCGTCAATTATTGCATCACACATCATAATCATCTATATATATTTTACAAATAAACATCACACATGCGGATTTCCCATCATAAAGGGCCAAAACCACTTATTTCCTCTAATTAAGTCTTATAATATCTAATTATAGCATACTAGCTCATACCTCATGTTTCATATAGATAAAATCACCTATAAGGGCTTATATGCCCCAAAACATGCACAAAACATGCACGGGATAAAAATACGCATAAACAATTTAACATATTTAATTTTTATACTTCAACACGTCACATTAATCCATAATATAGGTTTTATACACTTAAAATAGTTAATTTCACCACATATCACAAAAACCCATTTTCGAGCTCCAAAAATCCGTATTTTCATTGAGAATCAATTTTTAGCATAACTTCTATAAAATATATCAGAAAACCACGAAATTTGGCCACAATATAAAATATTTATAAATACAACATACTCACCTGACGGATCGAGTAAACGATGTCCCATGTCCGCCCAGCAGCCAGTCGAAGTTCGACTTTTTCCACCTAAATGGAAAATTATAGGACCGATTAGCTTAAAACTCAAATCTCGGCCTCCGAACCTCCAAACTCGAATCCGTCTTCGCCCACACGTTACAAATGACCTAAGTAGCCGAGCTACATCGACGGATTTCGAATTTGGGTCCCCATACAAACATTCCCTTATTGATCGGAGGCTTTCTAATAAGAAAAATTCGTATTTTCTAATTTCTTTAATCCTCTTTTTCCTAATCTCATATATTAGGATTAATAATAATAATGAGACTCAACTACACCTCCGAACTCATCAAATTCTCACCTCTATATCGCGCGGGCATTTCACCGAACACCCGGCATGCACTTTTCGCCTATAATTTATTTCACTCAATTTAATTGAGCTGGAAGCCTATAAAAATCATCCTAAATTTATATTAATCCTTGCATAATACTCTACACCCTCATATGAATTTTCTTTAATTATTTGGATCGAGTTTTCTACCCGATTTCATAAACTCTATAATTCGAGTCTATACCAAAATCACTACTTCCCATTTTATTCTAATGACTCACTCCAATTTTTACCACCATACCAGAGAAAATTCTTATATATATATATATCTCTATTTTACAAACCCAAAACCCTCATTTACTAACAAATTGCAATTTCTCTAACAACCCACTAATTTTCCAAATCTACCACTTCCAACACTTCTAAATCTCTCTACCATCATAATCCTCCTCAATAAAACTAACCATACTAAATTCTATACGAATAAATACAATAGGGTATACCTTTCCATTGCTTTTTCCCCAAATTGAAGCTACCATAGAGAAGAGAACCCTTCATTGAGCTTGCCCCCTAATTTAATCGAAATTTTATGGATGGAAAGGTCGGGATTTTTGGGCTGGGAAGTGGTCGGGATGGGGTCGGTTTGGGATCGGGAAAAAAAAAGAAAGAGAACGGAGGAGAAAGAAGAATGGGGGGTTTAATAAGAAAATTATTTCCAAACTGACCCACTGTGAAAATATTTACCAAACTGGTCCACTTTCGAAAATATTTACTAATATTAGTCCATAACTGGTCCACTTTCGAAAATATTTGGGTTGAGGACAAATTACACTAAGGTGTTCTCCCATTATAGTAGTAGAGATAAAATTATCATAATAATAATACTATTTTTATAAATGGATATTTACAAATAGACCCCTAGACCTCCAAAATATTTCAAGTAAACCCCAACTCTTTTCTCTAATAGCACCAACAATACAAAATACATTGCAATTATCTCGCAATAATCCTTCAAAATTATAAAATAAAATAAACAATAATTATTCACATAAAATCTCAACTCACGGCTTCAATATATAGCAATAATACCAATCTACCATAAATATCCATACCGATATCAATATTTAAATAAAATATATCAAAAATAATTTTCACCACTCAAAATATATAAAAACAGACATTTTCGATATTTTAAAAATTCGAGGTGTTACATTCTACACACCTCAAAAGAAGCTCGTCCTCGAGCTACGGGGTTTAAGAAAACTCCCCGAACAAAGTCAGTATACTTCCTCCACACCATTACCTAGGATTTCTAGGTACATTATCAGCATCACTACTTCATTGCACTATTAACTGCTGAACAACTCGTCGTCTGGTCTATCGCACTATCGACCTACAATAACCACTAGTTTCATAGGATATCACATCCAATGCCACATCCAGCTGTCTTCGATCTACAACGGCTCCATACTTGAGATAGATCTCTCACAATTTTCTCGACATAGAAACAAGAAATACATCCAGAATACCCGCTATCTCCAAAATAAACTTCAAACAATATACCACAGTTCCCATTCTTTCTATAACTCTACAGGGCCATCATACCTCGGGTCTAACTTTTCCCGGTTTCTAAAACGACGTACTCCATGAATAAAGGATACTTTCAAGAATGCCCACATTTTCAATTTCTAACTTCAAGAGGCTTTCGCCGCTGATAGGCGTCACCCTTTCTTTTGTCGACTACACACCTCAAAAGAGGTTTATCCATACTCACCTGATAATTAATATTCTTCCTCGTTCCGGTCCATTAAAATATTCTCCTAGAATCTTGATATATCTTCATGCCACCAGGATAGACAATATACTTAATATAAGGAACATTCTCCATCACCTACTACCACAAGCCATCCTCATCAAGAACACCAAATCTACGATAATAACAAGGATTTCCCTACTGCCTACTGACCAATCTACATTACATTCACTAATCTCATCCAGAATTCGACCCTACTTCCTCTGTCACAAACAGAAATTTTGAATCCCAGCTTGACTGGTCAACTGTAGGATAGACAACTGTATTGATAAACTACCGATATATAGGGTCGGATCAACCTCTACTACTGAAATAAAATCAATTTAATCTATTGAACTGAACACCGTCCACTCCTGGGACGTTATTAGGACAAAATCTTCTTTTCATTTATAGCATTCATCCCTTTATTTCTTCCCCGGGTGGTATTTTATTTCCATACCAAGCTACCATAGTACTCAAGCCACGTATAGTGCCTCCTGCTCAAATCATTTACACGAACAAATGTTCAAACCCTTACGATCACAGAAAAAGCTAAAACTATTTTCTGAAAAACAAATTTCTCAACACCTTTAATACATGCCCTACTGTCACTAATTTCAAATCTGCGTAATTCACGCACCCCGTATAACCACAACTGCCTCAAGATATAAACCACAAGCGTGCCTTTAGGCATCAAACTCCACCTGATCCGGTACTACATGCACTCCCTTCTCGGGATGATCAAAACATGAGTCGTCGTTCATCTTCCTTTAACCCTTGAAAATATCTCTTCACGCTGTTCTGGTCATACCAACGGCTCATTCTTTATGATGAAATGAGTCATCGGTACAGCAATAATAGAAAGCCGAGGAATAAACCTCCGATAATAGCCACTTAAAACCAAGAAACTTTGAATTTTCAACACATCCGAGGGTTATTTCCCGTCTTTCCACCTTCTGAAATTTTCTTCGGATCCACAAATACGCATTCAACAGACACAATGTGTCCTAAAAATCACACTTCTCACTCCCAAAAATGACATTCTGCACACTTTTCATACCACTTCTAGTCCCAACGAGTTTACAACTCAGTTCGGAGGTGCCATCTCTGCCCCTCCATACTGCAAAAGTACACCAAATATCATCTACAATTACAATCACACCCTGTTAATATAAGGGTGGAAGGCCCAATTCGTCAAATTCATAAAAACTGCAGGGACGTTCGCCAACCCAAAGATATCACTAAGAACTCATACAAGTCATACTGAGTACGAAAAACAATTCCTGAGATCTTTTCTCTCTTCAAAGATTATCTGATAGTACTCGGTGCGCAACTCTAGCCGGGAGATTAGTGGCACTCCCCGCAACTAAATCCATCAAATTATCTATTCTCAACAATGAATACTTAATAGTCACCTTACTCGGTACACCTTCTCGGTGAATCACCTTCTGTGTTACGGAAACTGTCGGCGCGCCCTACGGCGTATCACTTAAACTGATATCCTTTATCAAAAACATCTCCTCAAATTCTCTTTCATCTTTTCCATTCCTTAAGTGCTATACTCAAGCTGATTTAGAAATTGGAGCCATACCAATTATCAAAACGATCTTGAACTCCAGAGTTCGCTAAGGTGGGAGGACCAAAAACCTCTTCAAATATATCAAAAATTTTGCAAACCCCATCAACAATCTCAATCATTGCCTTAGATATTTCCACCAAACCCAACGAGTATAATCTTCATTGTCCAAGGCGCTACCTACAATCAAAACTGGGATTCATCGGGCTGTCTCACCTGAATCCTCCCTGTACCATACCCCAACTATGCAGATGACCTACATAACCCTCTACAACCAATCAATCTTCCCAAATATGGGATAAAACCATAACCACACACCACTCCTCAATATATAAAATATACACCTACAGAACATATGTCCATAGGACCTACACCAGATCTCCTGGGAATAGTTCCTTACGGCACCCAGCAATCAATATAATAGAATACCCCAATAGTACACTACTTCACTCTGGGATTTCTATAGAGGTCTATATGCAGGGCCAAGAAAGGCAATGCTGACTCAAAGTCAGACAAAAGTCTAATGTGGATCACACCATTCGACAATAGAATCTATTCTTCAACAAATCACCCACATAAAATACACTCTCTATCTCCAACTAAGCGTTAATGAACCCATACTCACATAGCAAGATCACTAGGATTAACAAATTCCCAGTTAACCTAAGCTCTGATACCAAACTGTAACACCCCAAATTTTTTTTTTTTTTTTTTTCTCTCAAAATAAAGTCTCCAAATTCAATTCTATCAATTTCTATGTCACTTTAATCATAAACTAAGAAAGTTATATTTCAGGAAAAATTTTGGCAGAGTCTCCCCTGTAAATTTTGCCCCGAAACACAAAAAGCTTACGGAATTCTGCTCAAAATTCCGTAGCTCACAAACCACATAATATTTTCATGGGCTCCCCAGGCCAAAATGAGCAGATACATACAGGCAATATAATATAATGCTCTGGGGGCCAAACTCATAACGGATTATCAAATATCAATTAAAAACTATGAATTTCTTTGAAAAACGAGGTAAAATCTTAGAAAAATCATTGTAAAACTTACCACAGAGCCTGGTACTCCACGACGAGCTGGGTACGGGTCACCAACATACTACACCACCACCTCACACTATACTCATCATCGTCATATACAGGCTTATACACTCATGATACAATTTAAATCATAAATTTCCCTATTCCTATAACTAAATAATACAAATTTTTAAAATAAAAGTTATACTATCACTCCACGCCTCACCTCTGCACTGATGAGAACCTGCAACAGTGGGGGATCTAGGGTAGTCCTCAGACTCCCCTAACCCCCCAAACACTAAGGAGTTAGCCATTTCTGGTGTGAGTATAGTTATTAATCTAATGACAAATTAAAATAGTATAAAGAAAATAATTTAAACTTACAAATACCACGTTACGATAATGCTACCCGAATCCTGAACACAACAACATCATCGGTACGACGATATATCAAATACTTTGCCAATCCTGCATTCAACTGTTCAATTATCCATAACTTCCCACATTTCATAATATACTTCACCTCAGCCTCGTATATATATAATATACTTCATCTCGACCTCGTATATATATAATATACTTCACCTCAACCTCGTATATATATATTCTTATTTTACATCCGCATAATACGAATACACATACAATCCATAACTTTTCAATTTATCTTCTCTAACCCAAATATTCATTCTTCCACAAGTATCGTCATAATAGCATTATATGAATATAACTACATAATGTTATTACTCCTTTCATTAATAACCCTTTATGGGAATACAACTCATAATACAACATACACTCTTAATAACCATTTTCATAACCAGTCTCATAATACAGGTATTTATTTTATTAAAATACAACAAGTATCACTTCCTTCCTATATGCTTCTATTCTCATAATGCCACATTCATTCAAGTCTCATAACGCAAGTATAATATCTTAATGCTTATTGCAATGCTCTCACATTTCATCACATCAATAACACCTCATTAATAGAATACTTATACTGGTTACATCAAACCATGTTTTATAACTCATTCACATCTCATTACTCCACTTAGTAATTCTCATTCTTATAAGGATTATATTTCTTATTATCATTTTCACTTAATCCCCAAACACACTCTGGGGCCACCACATATCACATCTCATAGCCGATAGCTTGGATAATAGTCACCGTACCTCAAACACACAATTTGGGTAATATCACATCACATCTCAAGCCGATAGCTTGATTATTAATTTCACTTCAATCACTTATCATCTTTACTTCACCTTATTTCTCATTTCTATTAATCATTACCACTATTATATCCACTCAGCCTGCGAATTATGCCAAGGCAGGTAGTTCCCACAATTTCCACTGAAATTGCGGGCAGGTAGTTCCTTGACACAATTCCAAGGTACAACTCATATCAACTGTATTTTACTTTAATGATCACACCTATAATGCAATTACTTTGTATTATTCAGGATAACACATCTCTTTTATTATTTTCATCTTAAATTAATCACATGCTGCATTTATCACTTCTTTTCATATATTAACTCATAGCACGTTCACTTTCACATTTACTTCATTCACACACTTTCTTTTCCACACACAGTTCACATTTTACTATCCACTTTCGTTTCCACGCACAATACACATTTTACTATCCACTTTCCTTTACTACCACAATTCACATTCCACTTACCACTTTCTTTACTACCACATTTATTATTAACACTTATTTATTTTATTAGTTCGTCGACCAGTGAGCCACAGTATCCCAACATACTGAAAGCCGACAGCCCAGTAAACACGCGGCCCGATGCTCACACAGAGTCTTACTCGTCCGAGGCTACGTCTTCCTCCTAGCCGAACTAGCGAGGGAACCACTTACCCCAAGTAGAACTTGGGTACGTCCTCCCAGCCGAAGCCAAGAGGGAAAAAGCCACTGACCCCAGGTAACCTGGGTACTTCCTCGCGACGTCTGTCATCGAGGGAAAAACCACTTACCCCAGATAAACTGGGTACGTCCTCGCGACATCTGTCATCGAGGGAAAAACCACTTACCCCAGATAAACTGGGTACGTCCTCGCGACATCTGTCATCGAGGGAAAAACCACTTACCCCAGATAAACTGGGTACGTCCTCGCGACATCTGTCATCGAGGGAAAAACCGGGCCTCAAGCCGATAGCTTGGGCGATAAAATCCACTTACCCCAAACATAGTTTGGGTCCACTTACCCCAAGCCGGTCCTTAGGTGTTAGGAGGTCTAGCCCAAACCCCCAGGATTGCTGTAGGTACTGGTCAACAAGCCATCTGTTATTAGCATTAATCATTGCATCTTTCCATTTTACTTTATCAACATAAAGCATCACAACTTTTAATTCAACAATAGCCACATCTTTGACTTTAATCACAAGAATAATAACACATTTTATTAGCACTTACCATCTCACCTTTTTCTTGCATTTGATGCACATTTGATGTCCACGATATTTATTACCATCTCGTTGTATCACATATATATATGCATATCCCATGTCATTTAACATAGAAACCATCATGTTATTTAACCTACCATAACATCACCCATTATGAATACCATGCTATTCGCTACTTCATTAAATCCCATATAAACATACACCAAGGCATTTATCATATAAACCAACATGTCATATTATTTCCCATTAATTCATTTCAAACATAATTAAAATGTAAACATGCACCCACTTATTTAATTTCGTCAATTATTGCATCACACATCATAATCATCTATATATATTTTACAAATAAACATCACACATGCGGATTTCCCATCATAAAGGGCCAAAACCACTTATTTCCTCTAATTAAGTCTTATAATATCTAATTATAGCATACTAGCTCATACATCATGTTTCATATAGATAAAATCACCTATAAGGGCTTATATGCCCCAAAACATGCACAAAACATGCACGGGATAAAAATACGCATAAACAATTTAACATATTTAATTTTTATACTTCAACACGTCACATTAATCCATAATATAGGTTTTATACACTTAAAATAGTTAATTTCACCACATATCACAAAAACCCATTTTCGAGCTCCAAAAATCCGTATTTTCATTGAGAATCAATTTTTAGCATAACTTCTATAAAATATATCAGAAAACCACGAAATTTGGCCACAATATAAAATATTTATAAATACAACATACTCACCTGACGGATCGAGTAAACGATGTCCCATGTCCGCCCAGCAGCCAGTCGAAGTTCGACTTTTTCCACCTAAATGGAAAATTATAGGACCGATTAGCTTAAAACTCAAATCTCGGCCTCCGAACCTCCAAACTCGAATCCGTCTTCGCCCACACGTTACAAATGACCTAAGTAGCCGAGCTACATCGACGGATTTCGAATTTGGGTCCCCATACAAACATTCCCTTATTGATCGGAGGCTTTCTAATAAGAAAAATTCGTATTTTCTAATTTCTTTAATCCTCTTTTTCCTAATCTCATATATTAGGATTAATAATAATAATGAGACTCAACTACACCTCCGAACTCATCAAATTCTCACCTCTATATCGCGCGGGCATTTCACCGAACACCCGGCATGCACTTTTCGCCTATAATTTATTTCACTCAATTTAATTGAGCTGGAAGCCTATAAAAATCATCCTAAATTTATATTAATCCTTGCATAATACTCTACACCCTCATATGAATTTTCTTTAATTATTTGGATCGAGTTTTCTACCCGATTTCATAAACTCTATAATTCGAGTCTATACCAAAATCACTACTTCCCATTTTATTCTAATGACTCACTCCAATTTTTACCACCATACCAGAGAAAATTCTTATATATATATATATCTCTATTTTACAAACCCAAAACCCTCATTTACTAACAAATTGCAATTTCTCTAACAACCCACTAATTTCCCAAATCTACCACTTCCAACACTTCTAAATCTCTCTACCATCATAATCGTCCTCAATAAAACTAACCATACTAAATTCTATACGAATAAATACAATAGGATATACCTTTCCATTGCTTTTTCCCCAAATTGAAGCTACCATAGAGAAGAGAACCCTTCATTGAGCTTGCCCCCTAATTTAATCGAAATTTTATGGATGGAAAGGTCGGGATTTTTGGGCTGGGAAGTGGTCGGGATGGGGTCGGTTTGGGATCGGGAAAAAAAAAAAAAGAGAACGGAGGAGAAAGAAGAATGGGGGGTTTAATAAGAAAATTATTTCCAAACTGACCCACTGTGAAAATATTTACCAAACTGGTCCACTTTCGAAAATATTTACTAATATTAGTCCATAACTGGTCCACTTTCGAAAATATTTGGGTTGAGGACAAATTACACTAAGGTGTTCTCCCATTATAGTAGTAGAGATAAAATTATCATAATAATAATACTATTTTTATAAATGGATATTTACAAATAGACCCCTAGACCTCAAAAATATTTCAAGTAAACCCCAACTCTTTTCTCTAATAGCACCAACAATACAAAATACATTGCAATTATCTCGCAATAATCCTTCAAAATTATAAAATAAAATAAACAATAATTATTCACATAAAATCTCAACTCACGGCTTCAATATATAGCAATAATACCAATCTACCATAAATATCTATACCGATATCAATATTTAAATAAAATATATCAAAAATAATTTTCACCACTCAAAATATATAAAAACAGACATTTTCGATATTTTAAAAATTCGAGGTGTTACAGTGACCGGTGAATTGCTTCCCAGGATACAACTGTACCTTCTCTGAAGAGCAGCACCCTTGCTTCAGAGATTCAGCGAACTGCTGTCTGTGATGTAAACTCTCAGTTGACACTGACACAAAGGAGAAGAAGAATAATAATCAAAAGAAAAACTCTATCTGTATAATAGACTCTGTCTTGATTTATAGAGGAAAATGGAGACTGGAGACTCTTCAGATGTCATTACTCTGTAACAACAGAGTAATGGAGACTCTTCAGATTCATAACTGGTGAGTCATTACTTTGCTGTTACAGAGTAATGGGAACCAGTTACAGAATCTGAAAAGCCTTATCAGTTCAGTAGGGAAAAAGTTTTTTGTCTGGGCAACAGAGTAATGGAGACTCTTCAGATTCATAACTGGTGAGTCATTACTTTGCTGTTACAGAGTAATGGGAACCAGTTACAGAATCTGAAAAGCCTTATCAGTTCAGTAGGGAAAAAGTTTTTTGTCTGGGCAAAAAAAATTTAAGCCAGACCAGACCGAACCGAGCCGAGCCGAGTCGGGCGCACGTGTGTGTTTGTCATTTTGGCTAAGTCCTCTCTCCACTACACGTTAGTGGTAACCCCCGGGCCACACCCTTTAGTCCAGTTTTCTAGTATATATACTAGAAAAAATCTTTCCCGATTTTCGATATGGGACTATCCATTTTTCTCCAAGTTGCCAAGTTAATACATTTCAAGTACCCAACTTTGGACCAACATTTCTCATTCATACAGAATTCGTTTTTGGCAAGTGAGTACACTATGGAATAGTACTCGTCGAGAGGATCGCAATCCACTCATTTTCAGGCGCCGCCGGTGGCCGGAGCCTGCCGTAATTCTGCCCGAAAAACTGCAAAAATTATTTCCAACAGTGAGCACTATAGTAGTGCTTAACCGATCCTTTCCTTATATATATATATATGAGGAAAGGGAGACTCTCATTCTTATAAGAGGCAATTTACTCATACAATGTGCTTATAATTACTTTGTGAGACCCTTTATCAATGATTCTCCTCGTTTTTTTGTTGTTTATGTTATAATATGTATGCCTGTAACATATCAAATTGTTTGGAGATCGTTTATCCATACATTAAACGGTAGCAAAATGAACGGTTATTTAATAGTATAACAACTTGACACTATGCGCTGCATGTGAAGGTAGCCTCCAAATAACCTAATTTTTTTTATACATGTGTTTTATGACATTATGGATTTAATGAACGATTTGGATTGCTGATATATATCCTCATATTATGAGTACAACTACTCTATTCGATGGATTTTTTCTCCTACAAATAAGAGGCTCCCTTTATATATATATATATATTGGGGATTTTTTGGTGTAAGGGGAATTCGAACTCCTAAACTCTTGCTCCACCAGCAAAGAGGCTTACTAGTGGATCTCGCTGATACTTGTAGTTAGTTAGGTTCGATCATAGATATACACACATATTAAAATTTTCAAATTATGACGGATTCATTGCCGGAAGGAAAAATTAACTGGATTCAATTTACGATCATTTATCTTGGCCATTGCAACAATTTTACCAAAAGATCCTTTCCCGTCCCTGCATTTCTCCTAATCCTTGATAACAGCCATTTGTCTCTCCATCTCAAATTGTTATTCTTCATGCATTCTCATGATAGAAGTAATAGGGATTGAGATGATAGCTGCTAGATGTAGTGGAGTATATACCTATTATTTGCCTTGGTTTCAATAAATTCAAGATAAGGCTTGAGTAGGGAAGGCAATCCTCCCAATGAACTCAATGTATACACCAAATAAGGTGCTTCAAGAGATCTGTGTAGAAATGATTGACAAAATGATCCCGTCTTTGGGAGTACTGCCTCCTATAAAATGTGGTATTTGGCAACACCCAAATCAGTTTCTACCAAGACCAAAATGCAACTGGGTTGCAAAATGAAGCCAACTGCAATGTTTGGATAGACAACTTTGAGGTTGTAACCTATAAGAGAAAAAAAACTAAAAAGCAACAAAATGACTCTACTTACATCATCCAACTCTACTATCCAAACCCCTAATGTTGCGATAACAAGGTTTACTTATACAGCTCAACTGTTTTACATACACCACCCATATCATTTATAAATCTTCTAAAAGAAATGGCATGAACCTCAAAAGTGGGATTTTGATATTTAAGTATATTGCAAATGGGAAGATGAAATCAAATATTTGGAACAATTTTACATAGCACTTGAAATTTTTTGTTTCCTGATGTTCAAGTAGTCTTGTTTGTTGAATAATGGTTCTTATGATATTACCAGATGGATTCGATGAGCAATTTGGAAAGCACAGTTGGTACAGGGAATCGTTTTTCGTCGTAGATCGCTCAATGCCAAAATGACTGCTTGGTTTCGGATTCCTCGTCCGCAACTGTCCTGAAGTTGATATAGAATTTGAGGCAACTCATTGTTTGAATGCGAAACAAGTGAGTATTGTCTGCTTGGAAAATATTACTTCTTTCAATATTGTATGCCAACTTTAAAGATGGGATGTTTTTCTATTATTATTATTATTTGTTTATTTATTTATTTATTTATTTATTTATTTATTTATTTGGTGATGAAATAGTTTTGATTGATAAATATTTTTTAACATTCATGCAAGTTATATTATTATGTAAGACAACATATAGTTGACATGATATAAGAAACTTACAACTCTCGAGGCTTCATTAGTTATTTCATTGGTAGATGTTCTATACTAAAATAATAATAATAAAAAGATGGACAGACTTTTTAGTTAAAATAAAAATAAAAAATAAGTGCAAGTGTCAGTGTGGTCAACGGGCAAGCCACTTCGCTGGTCAACAAGAGGTTTTGGAAGTTCGAATCTTGCTTGTACCAATATATATATATATGTGTGTGGCTACGGTCTTATTCAAATAATAATAATAATAAGTTTGAATAATCTATCTTCGGAACCAGAACCTGATAATGATAAACTAGCTCTTGATCCGTGCTACGAGTAAATTTCACTTTTAAGTAAGAGAAATAGGATAGGCGGAATAGAAAATATGCATTATAAGATTGCTTTAGAAAGAAATGGACTTCTATTGTATCTTCAAGTCCAATAAAGTTAATTAAAAAAATTGTAGAGCTTCTACATATATATATTTGATAGAAATAAAATCTAAATAAATATGCTAAACTGAAAGAACTACTCAGAAACTACCCTCATATTCCTTTGATATGCACAGCTCTCTTACTCTCCTAAACTGATATGCGTGATAAGAAAAAACTTTGCTTTGTTAGTATCAAGTTATGTTTTATAAACGTCTATCACACATGCAGTTTTTTAAAAGATAACCAATAAATTAGATTTGGGCTTTTAAAAGAAAGACTTTTGTCTATTTGAAAAAAAGAGCTTTATATAAAAATAATTAAAGAGCACGTATATAAATATCTATACTCATCATAATGAAAATAATTACCAAAATATATGCACGTGTACATTACGTGCAAAATAAAAAATGAAAATCGGGGCATTACAATAACTCTAGCAAAGTACTCAGAGATGTTTTTTTTTTTAGGGAAAAGGTGGAATAAGGCCACCCTGTTTCATTAATAAGAGTTTAACGAAACAAACCCAGAGTACTGGGCCCAGATACAACCTACAGACATAAAATAAAACATACATGAAGCAACATGACTACAAACAAACAAGCCCCTCCAACAACCCTGGAGGGTGGGCCGACAAACCAGCTCGGTCCAGCAAAGCTTCGTACAGTGCCTCCACGGCACATGCACACCCGCCTGAAACAAGTCTGGCAGGATTTTATCACCCGCCGCACCCTGCGTACACCTCGCTGGGGGGACCCCATCTTTGGGCCCAAACCCCGTAGATCGAAACTCACATCCTCCCACCAACTTCACCACTCATCCTACAAACACGCCAGCCCCTTCTACAGCCGCTACCAAAGAGATAGCCGTGAAGAGGATACCTTAACCTCTCACACGTTAGCGCTTTTCTCCTGCGATTTCTCACAAAGCAACTATCTCGCTCACCCCACCTAACACCATCCTCCAGGAGAGAGCCGTGTAGAGGATACCTTACCTCTCTCACGTTCAAGCTCTCTCCGGTGATTTCTCACCACATAGACTTATCTCACCTCAAACTCCCAATACGAGGGACGAGGCGGCGCTGTCACGAGGCAATGGCCTAAGCTGGAGGAAGCTCAATAGCCAGATAGTAGGCACTGTAGAGACTGCACCGACGACATCGTAGGGCACACCCGACCACCCCCAACCCCAACCCCACACCCCCTCACCCCCAACATACCGACTTCACATATCACGGAGGGACCCCATCTTTGGGCCCAAGCTCCACAAACGTGCAAGACAATCTAACTCCCGGCGTCTATCATGGAGGGACCCCAATTCGAGTCTCATCCATCAATCGCACAAAACCACAAGTTTCCCACCCCCAACCACAGCAAAAGCATTGGCAAAAGCTCCCCAACCACAACAACTAATCGCCCGCGGGGGGCGGTGGGGGGGCTGGCGCCAAACGAGGGCGGGGGGGCGCAGCTGCCTGGCCCCCCAAACTCCGCCGGCTGGAATCACCTCCCGTAGGATGCGCCGCCCCGTCGTATGCTCCGCCTGAGTTCCGATGGAGACCGCTCAGCGCCGGAAGGTCGGAAAGGAGTAGTGGGATGGTGGCCATGGTAGGACATGGAGTAGAGGTAGGGGGGGGCGACGGGGAGGGGGCGGCGGCGGCGGCGCTGAGGGCTAGCCGCCGCCGCCCCTATGGGTTAGATCTAGGGTTTTGGTTGTTTTTGGGTTCGGGAGCAGGTAGGAGCGTTTTTGAAAGGGTTTTGGTTGCTTTGTACTCAGAGATGTTCTCACCAGTTTTCATGTCAAGGTTCTCAAACTCCTTTCTCAGTGCTTGAAGGATCGAACGCTTCACTCGTGCATTCCCCTCGTACTTTTTCTTCATCGAATCCCAGATTTGTTTGGAGGTGTTCTTCTCCAGGATGCTTGCACTTTTGTGCCCTGGGTCTTGTCATTCGAAGCACACAAAGACCCCGTACGGGCATGCTTCTTTGCGGTGGTATCGCCGCAGAACATGCAATTTCCCCCCCTCGTGCGCCTTCGTCCTCAGCTGCTCATGTTTCATTGTGGATTGAGAACGATACACTTGCCATGACGGTTCTTCTCTCTCTCTCTCTCTCTCTCTCTCTCTCTCCCCCTTATCAACAATAACCTTCTCCTTGCTTCAATTTTCTAAGGAGCTCTTACTCTGTGAAGTTCTTAGGTCCTGTAGGCTTTGGAGATTTGGCTGTCGTCGGTGGAGAACCCCGGTGAGATGGGCACTGGCACTGTCTCTGGCTATGATACTTGGGGGAGATTTTCCCCACATAAATTCTACACTTTCCATCGTAAGCTTCACGTTGTTGTTGTCTCTAGTCTCCCATTCCCTCTCACTCCATCTCTCTCTTTCTTAGCTCTCATGTTGTTGCATCAATTGAGGTTCAGTGCTGCTGGAGATGTTAGTCCGATTCGAAAGGAAGATTGTTTAGATTCCTGAATAAAGAAATTTTATTCATGTCGTAGCTGTGAGTTTTAAACCTCATCATCTCTAGATTTGTATCAAAGTGTTTCTTATTTACCCACCCAATACCCAATTATCAAATTGAAGTCTGACACCAATTCTTGAAATAAAAAACTTCATCTTTCCTTTTTTTCACCAATTAATCTCTCAAAATTTAAATGCCGATGCTCAAACTCTGTGGTGATAATTGGATTATTAATTTCCATTTATTGATCATTTTGCATCAATGACAAACCCAAATACTCACCCCCTTTTCGTTATCCTTACAAAAAAAAAAGTGCGGTTTAGCCGCATTTTGTAAGGATTTTTTTGACCATGACAGAGTATTTTTTTTTGTAAGGATAATGAAATGGAGGGGTTTCACTACAAATCGTAATGGCAATACCGGCGTTTGTTAAAATCTACAACAACATTTTAAAATGCCGCTATAGATTATAGCGGCGTTTCTGACAACGCCGCACAAAATGCGGCTAAAGCGAGCGTCGGGACAAGTGAGGGGTCTATGCCAGTGCTTTTATCAGATGCCGCTATAAACCATAGACATATGTCGGTAGTTACAAAACGCTGGTATAGATATCTTTTCAATTTGGGCATTTTAAAAAATTTGATCTATCTCGGCGTTTCCAAACGTTGGGATAGTTATTTTATTTTTAAAAAGTTAATTATCTATAGCGGCGTTGTACATACAACGCCAAAATAGACTCATTTGTAAGTTGCATACGATAAGCCTACAACGGTGTTTTCGAGACGCCGTAATAGGTTAAAATTAGATAAATTTAGGTTAGATCTCTCCCGGCGTTTTTAGAAAAAAACGTTGGAATAGGTATTCTCTGTCATTTGGCAATTCTGTTCAAAATTTCAAATTAAAAATACAGATAATTAATCACATATTAGAAATATCTATAATCATATCAAATTTGAATGCTCAAATATTCAAATCAATAATAACAACATAACAAACAAATATATAAACTGTCATACAAAGAGTATATATATATATATGAAAATCTTCCATTGTGCACCACCCCTCTGTGTGCACTCGTGTGCACTCGGCCATAATGATTTTCAGCCATACAATTTTGTAACGCTTCAATGGATGGTCATATATATATATATATATATATATATATATATATATATGTATATGTATATGTATATGGGAAGTCTTCCGTTGTGCACCACTTATGGTGCACACGGCGTGTGCACTTGGCCTTCCCGCCTTCGTATCGACGATCCGAACCGTTTACATTGATCTACACATCTAAATTAGTCTAAATATGTAAAATCAAATCATTTGAAAATCATTTGCCCATCCATTGAAGTGTTACAAAATTGTATGGTTGAAAATCATTGTTTTTTATGGTCACATGATGGATGGGCAAATGAATTTCAAATGATTTGATTTTACATATTTAAACTAATTTAGATGTGTAGATCAATGTGAACGGTTCGGATCGTCGATACGAAGGCGGGAAGGCCGAGTGCACACAAGTGCACACGGAGGTGTGGTGCACAATGGAAAATTTTCATATATATATATATATATATATATATATGGGAAGCTTCAGTTGCGCACTCCTCTTTACGCACTCCTCTTGCGCACTCCTTCTCAACCTTTGGATTTTGATCCTCATCATGATCAAAATCCACTGGCTCTCCTTCTCAGCCGCTCTCATAGTTACAAAAGATGGGGGCACTAAAGTCATTTTCCCACCTTTTACTCTATCTCCTCCCTCTGCTCTCTCTATCTCCCGCTCCCTTTTCTCTCCTTCTCCAAATCCCATTCCCTGCCAAACCCTAGCTTCCTCGAATCCACATCCAAAGGTTGTCGCTTCAAATCCAGCTCTCAAATCGCAACTACCCTCTCCTATCTTCTCTCTCCCCGCTCTCAACTCTCCTAAGAGAAACCCTAACTCATCGATTCGAAGACGATCGAAACCCTAACTCCTGCTTTCGAAACTTTGGGAAGCGTCGTGCTTTCGAAACTACTCGACGCCCCTTCTCCTGCATTCAAAATCCCCCATATCCCCCAAAACCCAAACAAACACACCTGATCGAAACCCTAACTCCATCTTTCCTCTCCACCCCGACATCTTATTTGAGGTATAATTTTGTAAACTTTTTTTTCCCAATTTTTTTTCCGATTCCCTTATTTTGTAAATTAATTTCTATGCTTTGAAAAGTGTTATATGTTTTCCATTCACTTGTTCAAACTCTTTAATGTTAATTAATTTGTCAGGTAATGTTTGCATCTCAAGAATAGCGTGTGGAACAAGATGATCAGCTACAATATGTCAGGGAAGTATTTGATTCCCATTTATGCATTTTGGGGTTTGGGCTTTCTATATTTTTTTTGGGTTGGTGTAGGCAGTGATGACACACCTTATTATCTGAAAACTCATTTGTTGTTGGTAACTGAGGGCAACTTTTGTTAGATTTTCGAGCATATGGTATTTATGCATACTCTTTAGTTTTGCAATCTTTTTGTGTGCACCCCTGTGCGCACTCTCCCACATCCACCCGATATATGTTCATGATCTTGATTGAGCATCTCTCCTTCTCCCGCTCTCTCACTAATGTTGAAGGGTGTATTTATGCAGTTGAAGTGATGCCTGTTTATAAAACTGACGGAGGAGGGTGTATTGATGCATTTATATGAAGGAGGGTGTATTTATGCATTTCAGCTGATGCTTGATTATTAGTACATTTGAACTAGTTGGCATGGCACCGCAGTGTAGCCCTAGTGTGAATAGTGTGTTCTGAGCCTACTAATATTTATGACTTTGTTAATTATGTTTGGGTTAGTTTAATTAATCATACTTCAATCTTATGCTTGATTATTTATGCATTTGAACTAGTTGGCATGACTTTCTTATAGAGTTGTAATTTCTTAGCATTTGCTTGTATCTGTCTGATATATCTCCAAACTGCTTTTTCCGTAGATGATGCAAGGTATAACATGTATTCACTGCGGAGTTTAATCAGGACTATTGTTTCCACCTTCATTTTACAGTGATTACTTCAGAATCTCTGTTTGATTTATCTGCATGAAAATTGCATCTTGGCCCAAAATGATGTGGAACAACAGTTAACATTGGCTTCAAGCAAAACCAAGAAGCCCTCTACGTGGTAATTTCTGGTTTTGACTTCAATGGTTCCTGAAAGTATTTCATCAAATGCACTTGAGACAAGTGAAAATAGTGGGAAGTAATTGTATGAGTTATGATTGTGATGAGAGAGAGAGAGAATTAAATAAATAAAAGAGTGGGGATTTGAATTTGGGTTGGGGTTGGGGGGGGGGGGGGGGGGGGGGGGGGGGGGGGCGGGGCACTTGATAGCTTTCTTTGTGTTTTATTATATAGACTAGGTTTGTCCATTGACACGTACCTACGGCACGTCTTCGGAACGGTGCACCTTGTTTGATCATAGAAAATAGTTTTGGAGGTCCAGCAAATTAATTGAAGTAGCAAACATATTATATGAGAAACTTTGGGGGGTTCAGCAAAAAAGATATTATATTTTTTTTTGATTTTTTTGAATTATTTTTAGAGTTTTTAAATTTTTAATTTTTTTTAGTTTTTTAGTTTTTAAATTTTTTTAAATTTTTAAATTTTTATTTTTCTTAATTTTTTGAATAGAAGAGGGAGGGAGAGGGAGAGAGAACGAGAGAGAAAGAGAGAGAGAGAGAGAAAATAATTAAATAAATATATGGGTTGTTTTGGGTGGGGATTTGAATTTGAGTTTTGGGGGGAACTTTTGGGATGGGGGAATATATTTTGTGAGGTAGATCTGGACTTGATAACTTTCTTTGTGTTTTATTATACTAGTATCATACACGTGCACACGTGCACGTGAAAAAAATTGTAGGGATAATACACGTGCACACGTGCACGGGGAAAAATTGAAGGGATAATGAAAAGGGTAAAAAGAAAATAATTTCCAAACTGATCCACTGTGAAAAATATTTACCAAACTGGTCCACTTTCGAAAATATTTACCAAAATTAGTCCATAACTGGTCCACTTTCAAAAATATTTGGGTTGAATATATTTACCAAAGTTAGCACATAACTGGTCCACTTTCGAAAATATTTGGGTTGAGGACAAATTACACTAAGGGGTTCTCCCATTATAGTATTAGTAGTAGAGATAGATATATATATATGTGTGAATTACATTTATATCAAATACTTGAACAGGCTAACAATAACTAGGATTTAAAATAGGTGAATTGATAGGTGCTACCACAAAGTTTTTTAAGAAAAAAGAGCATCGACTCAAGATGGGATGCATGTGTAAATGTAAGATTTGAATGGAAATATACCATCATTCAGGATTAAAGAAATAATGGATTGGACAAAATGTACATGGCAGTCCAAGTACCATAATATTTAAAACCATCAGCTCGGAATGCAGCTTCTCACAGATAAAATGGTTTATACTTCCTACGTTTGTAACTAATGTTGTACATGCACCATTTACAATGCAATTGATTCATTACATTTTTTAGTTCTTGCATGTGATGTGTGAATAGGTAGGTATACACCAAATATTCTTGTTAGGTCGGCCACCAGCGCAAATTTTTATCCCAGAGTGATAAGATTGTTACCATCATCGAAACCAAGCTATATGAGACAGATTAGATGGAATTTTTTTTTTTTTTGAGGAAGCAATCTCGCAATTGTGAATTAGCACAACAATTTGAGGAATGAGTGTTACGTCTTCCTTGATCATCAAAAACAACATTCCAAAACATTATAACACAATCTTGGATCCCTTTGATGTGAATAGCCAAATCCCTTTTCCTCTCAGCATATATATATATATATATATATATATATATATATATATATATATATATATATATACTTTCTGTTCCAGTCTTCCAGACTATGTATTATCCTAATACAAAGGGAAAATCTCCTCCTCGGTTAATACATATTCAGGAGTAATTGGAATCCCTCACTCCATAACAGAGAACAGGGTGATTCGAATTTCAAATGGCATCAGATTACAGAGTAGAAGCACAGCAGAGCAGAGGTCTTATGCAGGTACGGGAGAGCCATAGGTGTTGACAATACCACTCACTCTCTCAGCAAAAGTCTTGGAGGTTATCTTCTTTCCTGGGACGTGGAAGGGATTTGAGACCGCATCCACGTATGCAGTGTGAAATCTCCTAAAAAACTGAAGAACAAAATATTATCAAGAGAAAGTATATTAGAGAACAGTATACACAGCAAGGAAATGGAAATGGGGGATGTATCATCAATACATTTATTGGGGGATGTATCTTCGATAAATTTCCACACAGCAAGGGAATGGAATTGGGAAGGGCTAAATTAGAGAAAACTATCATGCACTTGATCTATTATGCATGATACCCACAATTTGTAGAAAAAATAATTACTAATCAAAAGTTAATGAAGAGTTTAAAAATTACACTTTTGCCCTCTTGGGATAACAGTTTGGAATGCAGGGGAAACAAGAGAAAGGGTTACGTGATTGGATCCAAAGCCTATATGAATGATTGTTATTTAAAGTTCAAACAACTTTTTAAAGGATATATAAACCAAAATATTGGGTGAGGAGAAATGAAACAATATCCTCAGTTATACTTTGAACAATACGAGCAAGGATTTTGTAACAAAAAACTTACATTTCTAACATCAACATCTCTCACATCTAGATCAGTTGTGACCAGAATGAACTTCACCTTTGTGTTGGTCAAATATCCGTAACTGCAAGGTATACAGTATACTGCAATTAGTAAAGTCCAAATATACTATTGATGGAAAGTTTATCTAACATTAGAAATGCTTACACTTTGTAATTCTCTGTTGGATATAGAAGACCGAGAAACGTCTCATTCAAAGTTGAGCCACTTTTCTTTGGATTATTCACTGCGGGGGGGGGGGGAGGAACAACGCATGGAAATGAATAAATCTACATACTGAATAATATAGCTGGTCTCATTTAGATTTTTATTTTATTATATTTTTTATTTATTTAGACTTTAGAGACAGAATAATTATATGTAATTTTATTTACTCCATTCACTTGAGAGAGAGAGACAATTTGTGTTGGGTTTATGTCTTGCATACTAAGTTAAATATGAAGATGAAAAAGCGATGGAGGAAACAAGGCGATCATAAATGAATGGAAGCAAGCACAGAGCAGCAACAAAGAAGGGGACATAGACTGTCACCCCCTCGGGCTTGGCGAGTGTCCAAATGCGGTCGGCCGCAATATGTGCAGTCAACCGTTAGCGGCTGATACAGCTTTCGGATACGGGTGTAGGAGATTCATTGGAAGTCCGAACTTGCTCTTAAAGTTAGATCGTATGGCTCTTATCGTAGGGTTATTTCTTTAAGAATATCTAATGGCTATAGTATCAAAATATCAAACTAGGATTTCTCTGGATCTCTATATATTATTGTAATTGATCTTCATTGAGAGCCAAGAGAAAGCGTACTTCATTTAAGAGAGTTTGAGAGGTTCTCCAACTGGTTCTACTCAGAATTGTAATATTCTTATATCTTCTCTAGTTGAATAACATCTTGGTTTCTTCTCCCGCGTATTAAGATGAAGGGCCCAAACGGAACAAATTTGTGTGTTTTGGTGTATTTGGTGTGATTTTCTATTCGCTTGACGGTTTGTATTGATTGCATCGCGTAACTCAACAAAATCCTAGTAGAAGAGGGAATCAGATTCCCTAATAATTAGTCTGTATTTGAGGTAAGCCAAATATCCGATAAGGATGGGAAATTTTCCACATGCAAAATTGTGTTGTAGATCAGGCACATGTAAATGTTTCAAAATGTTCTTTTGTATTATATCTGAATACTGTAGTAAATGTTGTGGATCAGGCACGCATAAATGTTTTAAAATGGTCTTTTGTATTATATCTGAATACTGTAGTAATTTGTTTTCAAGAAGAATAGAATTAAGAAAAATATCAAACAATATATGTTTCCTAGCTCAGCAAGAGAGTTTCGGATGTCTTTGATTTGTTAACCACTGCTTATCCTCGCCTTTTGGCTAATGGTAATTAAGATGACATTATGAGCCTAGATTCATATGGAGATTAATATTAAAAAAAACTAGATCATCATTATCAACACGACAATTGTGATTTTTTAAAAAGGGACGTAGAGGAATAGATAAGAATGAGCAGCAAGAAGTATGGTTATCAGCACAGAGAGAGGAAGTAATAAGAAATAGTTGCAATCTTAACAAACCGTCATGTAATTTTCAATATACAAACAATACTAGTAGATGATTCACCAAGAACAAAAAAAACTAAAAGAAGAAACGGCTCCAATGAAACTTTTGGACTAGATATAGAAAATCAGAAATGGCTGATAGTAACATAGCAAAGAGCTTAAGGACATGGAACAATAAATCAGTGATCAAATAATGCTCACCTATTACGAACTGAAATATTTGAGCATATACACCGATATATTATAACAGTATAAACTCTAAACAGAGAAAATTTAAATAAACATTTAACAAGAATTTTCCAATATTATATAAAGAACAAAAGAACCTAACATAAGTATATAGCTACTAAGTTTTTATGCATGGTAAGAAAAACAAACTCTGGTGGTCTATCCTACTACATGGACCCTTTTCCTTTGTTCAACTCAATTAGTCCACCTCCTTGTATTTTATTACCAGCACAATTTCTGTTTACAACCAGGATCTACTTTGTCTACCCTAGTTCTAGGAATATTGTGCCTCTTTGTAACTTGACACTCACTGAACGTTCTCTCATGAGTATGTCAAACCGTTTCCCTCATTGATCCTCAACTACAGCTACCTTACACTTCTTCCAGCCTCTTTGCAAATTACCAAAATCCATATAGTATCTAGTTGCTACACTGATTTCTGCTTATAACTGCCAACATTCCCAAGTCGCACCTGGATAAAAATTTCTTGCCACTTCACATGATTTATGACAAGATTGGGATCTTATGTTTTGCCTTGCTACTTGGCAATTCATCCGTATGGTAAAAAGTTAATATAACTTCTAGCAGAAATATATCCTTGTGCATAAGCTCAAATTCATCATCATAGCCAGTACCATCCATCCACCATGAAATCACCTATGGAGCGCTAGGACACCTAAAAGTATTCAACAAAGATTTTCTTCAGTCTATTAGCCTACATCAACCAACCACCTAAGTCATAGCCAAGAAGCTTGTGCTATCCTTAGATTTACACAGGCTAAGAAAACCAACCTCACTTAATGAGACAAGCTTCAACATGGCCAGGAATAATTTGCCTCCCGAGAACTGGCCCATAGGATCTTCAACACTCCCTTTCCTCGATTAGAAATGTTCTACCTATTTAAAGGATCAAACTTACGCAGACGACCATCTACAAATTTCTGCCAAATCTTATACAAATCTCTAAAGAAGATCCCGTAACAATGGGAAGAAAAAAAAAACAACAACGCATCTTAATTGTGATAGGAAAAGGGGTAAACAGAAACTAAGGGATAAAGAGTTTCAGATGTTTACAGTGTGCCAACCATTGCTTATCGTCGTGACCCTATTCTGGTGGAAATTAAGCATAATTGGGCAATGCACATATTGAATTTTAATTATCCTTGTATAAATAATTGGGAACTGAAAACACTGTAAATCAGGATAAGCATATTGATTTCATAATTAGCATTGCGTCTGTTTCGCCCTTTGCTTTACTTGTTGTTATGATCCAAATTTAGTCCCACATCGGTTATATAGGGAACCAATGTTGGGTAGTTATAAACTTGGGTTCCCTCCCTTTAACAGCTAGCTTTTAAGGGTGAGTTCTCCTGTGTTCCTAACAATTGGTATCAGAGCCAACCCCATTCTTTTTAATTCGCTCTAGAGGTAGACCCGGAAAATTAGGGTGAGTTCTCCTGGTTCCTAACACTTGTGTCTCATAGTTAAATGTAATTCCCAAAGCAAATACACGGTCTTACTTTTGTTCTATACTTCCTCCTAAACTAAGAGAAGCTAAACAGTTAAGTATTAAAGATTGTATGTCTCTATCTCCACTTCGCAAATAATTCTCCTCCTAAACTAAGAGAAGCTAAACAGTTAAGTATTAGAGATTGTATGTCGCTATCTCCACTTCTCAAATAATTCCAGTCATCCAAAATTAACTGGAATTTGTGAGTCAGATCACAAACTGCGAGTACTAATATAACTAATTAAAAATGAATAGATCTGGAATGGAGTTGGGAAAGGGAAGCTACCTCTTTCGTCGATGACGTCGAGGGAGCAGTGGACGATGTGGTGGAGCTTTAGGGCGTCGTCCGCCTCTGTGAAGCTCTGCAGGTACAGTGGGTTGTTCTGCCGTCGCGTCAATATGGGAAACTACGACCGTTAGATTTGACGGAGAACGAAGAGACGGATTTCAAATTTTCAATAGAAGAGAGAAGACAAGTGCAAGACAGGTAGAAGAGGACCTGATGGCCGACGACGGCGACGCAGACGATCATCGTCTCGTTATTTTACGCCTCTTGACTGCGGTCTGCTGTGCTGACTCGAGGTGAGGGTTTATGGCTTTGGTTTTGGATCTCGGCTCTCCATAAATTGAATTTTTTTTTATAAGACACTTTTTGAAAATATTTGCAGAAAAATGGCAGTTGCTAAAGTACTTGTGCTCATTGACTCACCAATTAAAGTTGCTGTTCTCAACGGTGAGTTTAGTTGTTTCATGCTTGCCGTTATGACACGGTGAGTTTATTGCTAATTTTTTAAAAAACTCGTCATTCCTAACAGCGAGTTCAGTTTAAAATTTTCAATGAAAACTCGTCATTCTCAACGGCGAGAACATTTATACTAGAGCAGTGAGTTTAGTTCAAAATTTTGAAAGAAGGCTCGTTGTTGGGAATAGCGAGTCTTCATTGAAAAATTTGAACTAAACTCGCTATTCCTAACAGCGAGTCTAGTATAAATGTCCTCGTCGTTGGGACAGCGAGACTTCTTTGCATTTTTTTTAACTGAACTCGCAATTGAGAACAGCAAGTTTCTCAAAAAATTAGCACTAAACTTACTGTGTCCCAACGGCGAGCATGAAATAACTAAATTCGTCATTGGGAATGACGAGTTTAGCTGTTGAGTGCACAAACACAAATATATTGGCAACTGTCCTATAAGTACAAATATTTTCAAAATGTGATATGTAAAAAAAAGTTCCAAAAAAACTGGTCAAGCACCTCTTTATCCGATAGCTCAATTTTATTTCTAAAGTACTAGTAACATTTTATCTTTATCGTTATTTTATTTTGAACAAGGTTGTAACTTCACGCTTATCCTATAGTAAGAAAATGGTGCAATTATGAGCAATTGTGAGGTTGAACCTCCACTTCTTAATAGCGAATAGACTTGCCCCTAGACTACTAAAACACCTGCTACTTAAATTTGGTTAATGATTTAGAGTGGTGTGCACATAAATTTTTTGGGTTTTTCTCACATAGATCACTTAAAAATATTTCAATTTCATATTCCTCACTCACAAATACATAATTTTATATAACTCACTTACAATATGAAATTAATTTTAAATAACCACGTTTATTACCAAAATTTAATTTCATATAACTCACCTAAAAGTATTTATATGGGTTTAAACATTTGTGAGTAAGGAACATGGAATTAAAATATTTGTTAGTAACTCATATGGAAAAACCCAATTTTTTTATATATTCCAAACATACATACAAAATTGGTTCACATTATTCAATTCAATAAAAAAAAATTTCCTTTTGGGCAATTAGGAAATAACACACAATTACATCAATATATATTCCAAACATATATTCAAAATTAGTTCACATTATTCAATTCGATATTTTTTTCGTTTTGATAATTGGAAAATAACACACAATTAAATCTAACATACTTAACGCTTCTAGCATCCGTGTCAACTAGAACTGAAAAGTCAAAAGGAAAAACGTAATTAAAATACAAATAGTGGCATGTGGACCAACACTTGTTGACTATCCAATTTGCAGGGTAATTTCTCTCTCGAAACACATGCGAAACATCTGTTGAATCTAAGCTCTCAATCATTCGCTGAGTACGCTCTTTGTCTAGCCCTTATAGATAAGAAATCACCATCAAATTATCCATAATAACCTGTTTATCTCTTCAGCCTCATTATAAGATATTATGTTGTTTACAATGAAAAACTTTTAGATGAATACTCATATCTCATGGAAACCATTATAATTATTTATAAATTTCTAGAAAATCCTAGGTTGTAGTATATATCATTCACTATATGATAAAGCATGAAGAGAAAATAATGAGATAGGAGCCGCACTATATAACTTAGAGAAGAAACTAAGTTCAAATAGATCCTCAAATAATTAGCCCATATGCTATTGTCTGCACTTGCGGTCGTTTTCCCAAAGTGGCAACTGACTGCTTTGATGTCGAGAGAGAGAGAGCAATCAACGAGGCTACGATCGACTGCTAAAATAGTAGTTGACTGTCATTGAGGTCGACCTCTAAAATAGCAGTCGACTCAAATTGGGGATGATCTCTATTTTAGCAGTTGACTTGCATCCCTAAGCAGCCAATCCAATACTTCGTTTCACTTGTTTTATTCACTTCGAAATCTCTTCTCACGATGTTTTTTTTTCTCTTCACATCGAATAGGGTATGCTTTAAATAAATTCTAACAGATTGTTGATAAATTGTTGTTGTTCGAGGGAAAGGAGTTTGTTTTTTAAATTTTGCATTTTTTTATTCTTTTGTATCTTTAGTTGACGTTGATGCCGGAGGCGTCGTTAAATTGATTAAATTGTAGCATGTATTTGTTTTTCTGTTATCAAAGAGAAGTAGAACTTCAGGACATGTTTTAAGATGTGCATTGTGCACCCTTTTGCACGTGAAATGACTTTTTGTGAGCCCAAATTCAGTAAAAATTTTGTGATTATCCGCGGGGGAGGTGGACCTATATGCACTACACACCTACACATTCCAGAGAATGTTGAATTATGATTTTAGACAACTTTTTATAAAATCGACATACACACTGGTTCTTTAAAGCATAGTCTGGCCTCAGGGTTAATTTTCACAAAGTGCTCTCATTTTCATTGCCCTGACACTGGAGGAGGCACTTGAACACGCCGCTATCCTCAATTGCTCCACCGAGAGTTTTCCCATATAATACCTGGATTTGCCACTAAGACCTGGGAGACTCAAAAAATGTTGATTGGCTACCCATTATTGATCGGGTTGAGAGCCGTCTAGCAGGTTGGAAAGGCAAAGCCCTATCACTAGGAGGGAGAACCACGCTTATTAATGCTGTTCTATCAAATCTTCCTACATATTATTTGTCTTTTTTTGAATTCCACGATGGGTTATTCAGAGAATTGATTGGACTCGAAAACATTTTTTTATGGAAAGGGGAAGACCCGGAGCGAGACGGATATCGCCTTATCAGATGGGAGAAGGCATGCATGAAAAAGATACATGGATGACTAGGTGTTATTGACCTTCGAGATATGAATCTCGCTCTACTGGGTAAATGGTGGTGGAAAGTTTTCCACCCTAATGGAGAAGGGTGGCAAGATTTTGTTCAGGGATATCTGCATGGGAATTGAACGAGAAATTTGGGTTTCTGGGTAGGCCCACGAGTCTCCTAGTTCTATTAAGGCATCGCTAAGGCCTACGATCCCTTCATTACCTGTGTCACTTCAGTTATCGGTAATGGCAGACTCACCAGATTCTGGTGGGATAAGTGGTGTGGTGGTCACATGTACACTTAGAGCACTGTTCCCTGATCTATATGACCATGCGTCACAACCACACTGCACGGTTGCGGCTTCCTGGAAAAGAGGCACCTGGAAGCCACCCTTTAAACAATCACTCGACCAGGGCTCCCAGGATAGATTAGCGGAACTTCAGGCCTACATCTCCAATACTGGAGTTAGCTGCTCTCAGGGTCCAGATAAGAAATTCTGGGGATTGGAGAAAAACGGCAAATTCCCTGTTCATTCCCTGGAGGACGAAAGCCCCACTAAAAATCAAAGTTTTCTTATGGTTGGTGCTGAACGATGCGATTTTGAGTAGGAAAAACCTCACTAAATGCCAACCGAATCTGGACTCTCAATGCGGGTTCTGCCACGCTGCCCTAGAGACCAGAGACCACCTTTTTCTACAATGTTCTAGGAGCAAGGTAGTAATCGTTGAGGTACTCAGTGCCTTGGGGACGAATCAGTACCCTAGTATATGCGAGGATCTGTGGATAGGTCCAAAATTTGCATATGAGAGAGGAACTATGAGAGAAACGTGGTATATTGCTATCGCAACAACGACCTAGGTTCTTTGGCTAGACAGGAATAATTTTTACTTCCGCAACACTTGTAATATTATTTCTAGTAACTTGACTCACATTATGCATTTGATCTCATTTTGGGCTAATGTGGCAGCAGCATGTCCCAGGAGAAGGATTGCGAGCGTATTCCAGGTTCAAGATTTTGATGATGAGGAAGTCGAGATCAGACCTATGATCGACTGAGAGCCAGCTCTGCTCCTACTTCTCATAGAAACCCACCGCCCCAGGGTTTGCCGGGGGGATATGATGTATTCAGTACAGACGCAGGTAGGTTACGGCTATTCTATGTTTCTTTTGTCCCACCCCCATGTTAGGGGTTGTATTTATGTACTTTTGTGATATTTGTAGGACTTTATATTTGGCTCAGTACTCTGAACATGTTTTATTAATCCCTTATTAATGAAACGGGGTGGCCATACTCCACATTTTCTTCAAAAAAAAAAAAAAGTGGAAGAGCTTCTTTGCACCCAAAATTATTTATGCAAGTGTCGTTGTACTGCTGTGTTGTAGCATAGTGACAAAGATTTGGGTTCAAACTTCACCTGCCTTTTGTTACCACTGAGAGCATCTTAGTCGTTGACTATATACTTATTTTTTTTTTTAAAGGAAAAATAACGCTACAGTCGTTCGCTATGTATTAAAAAATTGGATATTGGGTGAAAAGTCGTTTGCTATATTTAGAAGACGAAATTGTTTTTTGGAAGAAAAAAAAATAGCCGACGAAAGATGATCTTTCATCCGTTCAATCGGACGAAAGATCATCTTTCGTCGTTGTTTTTTTTTTAAAAAAAATTAAACGTTGGACGGATGATCATTTCCCGTCCAATTTTTTATGAAAAATGTTTGGACGAGAAATGATTTTCCGTCCCTTCATTTTTTTAATAAATTCAACTGATGGAAAATCATTTACCGTTCGATGAAATTAAAAATAAAATAGAAAAAAAGGAAAAAAATGCAAGGACGGTAGCATTTATCGCCCCATGCATTTCTGAGGCCATTTGGTGGAAAATTCATATAGAATAGAGCCTATAAATATTTCTATGGGTATAAACTATGTTTTAATTAAAATTAATTAAGAATTAAGATTTATTTAAGATTTAATTGTAATTGTTTTAGTAGTAAATTAGGAATTAATTGTGACTTTTTTTAAAAAAATCTCAGACAATAAATGATTCTCCGTCCGTTGTTTTTTAATTAAAAAAATAAAACAAAAAATAATGGACGAAAAATCATTCATCGTCTGTCAATTTTTTAAAATTAAAACCCAAATTTTTGGTTTAGATGACTACAACTGAAACTCATATTTCCTATTCCTATATGCCAAATACCCAAAATTTGGGTCGGAACGACTACAAATGCTTTTAGAGCATCCACAATGGTTTGTTGCTTTTCCATTTTCATTTTTTAACAATTTGAGTGCTTAGATCATCCATAATGGTTTACTATTTTGTTTAATTTTTGTTATTTTTTAACAACTTGAGCGTTGCAGTCGTTTGTTATTTTGCTATTTTTAAGAAATGAGGATCAGTGTTTTCCCATATTTGAGAAGTTTTTTAAGAATTTTCAAATTATATGAGATTGTTGGTAACAAGTTCGAAAGGAGCAGGGTTAGACTGGGATTAATTGGAAATCCCCGCGATCTTTTATCCACCGTTTTCTGTATTTTGCAGCCTTGGATCCTGACATGCCATTCGTTTTTAACTGTAGGCAGCTCGGCTCGCCCGGAAGTTGGTGGGCTCATCATGGATTAGGTTGGGGTGGCTGGTGGTTTTGGGATCCCGTAGAAAATGCGAGCCCCGGTTTTGGAAGCTAACAGCACCCACTCGCAAGTGAAGAATCAAGACATTACCTTTATTTATAAAAGAACACCTTAGTATTATAGACTTGCTTCATTTTTAGTATGAAGATTTCTGAGATAGTTATTATGATGAATATTTGACATTCAACTTGTCACTATTTCATATGCAAATTGTCAACACCTCAATTGATAAGTGTGAACACTTTCTGGAGCTAGATACTTTCACTGTTGTGGGTTTTGTTTTATTTCCCCCCAGTTAATAGGTGGACATCTTAAACATTTATCTCTTATTTCCTTAAATAGCTTGTAAGTTTGTAAGCTTGCACATCAAAAGGCAATAACCTGTCATCTTCATAGAGTTCACCCACTAGTTTGATTCTTTTTTTGAAATTTTTCTTAGTTATACAACTGAAATGATATATTCAATGGCTTGATAATTTAATTATCATGTTGAAAACAGACTCTTTTAAATATACATATCTAGGCTCTGCATATGAACTTATTTTTGCAGTTTCCAAGCTGTTCATGATTCTTTATTTTTTAATTTATCTGGTCTATCAATTGAACATCATATTCGAGATTGGAATTGGCTTCAAGCTCAGTATGGTGTCCAATAATTTTTATTTTATATTCTAAATGATCTGATATAACCTTTATATGGATCTAAAATGTTTCAGTTCCCGGGTGTTTGTTCTTGGTCCCTCTCATCACTATTACACTCCAAAATGTGCTCTTACGAGAGCTTCTATTTACAGTACACCTGTGGGTGACTTGCCAATTGATTCCATAGATATGGTTCTGGAGAATTTCTTTTGTTAAATTGCAACTTCGCAAGTGCGCATTACAGGAAAGAAGGTTGATAACATTCAAGTAGACACTCCCGTGCTTGTTACTCTTATATATGTTTTAATCTTTGTTGGTTGTTTGGATTAGTCTCTGATTAAGTTAATTTAGTTGTACTGTTATGTTTTATGTATTTGGCTGCAGTTAATGAGGAGCTGCAGGCAACGGGTAACAAATTATACTTTTCATAGGACTGAGTAACAAATTATACTAAACACTTGTTATAAGCTCCCATTCCTATTTAAAAAGAAGTATTTGAACATGCAAATCACGATATCAAAAAAAATTCTTTTGTACTATTCTTTTTATTAATATATTGGGCTCCATCCGCGTTATCAAAAAAAAAGATGCAAATCACGATGTATTTTGGCCATTTTAGTCTCTTTTGTTTTCTATGTCAGAGTTGGTATCAAATACAATTGAAAAAAACCGGTCAATGAAACTTGGTCGTGTTCCAAAGGTACGGGATTAAACGGCTGATTAAACGCATTTGGCCCCGTCTTTTAGTTGTAGGGTATAACCGATGATCTAATACGTGCTCTCCTTTTTCATTGAAACAGGTATTAATTGGGCAAAACAGCCAAAGAAAAAAAAGGGGGGGGGGGGGAATAGGGTCTTTAAAAACGATTATGGGTTTTGGTTTTGTTAGTCATGTTAAACAATGTTGTAAAAACCGAACTGGGCGGCAGAAAATATCTGGTATGAATCGATTAATCTGACAGAGAGAATCAACTTTTTTGCATGGATAGCATGTCTTTTGAACATCCCAAGCATTGATGTCCATCTTTTCCAATAAAGAGAGTGTATCTTCAGACTGAGCTGTTGACTCTTGGTTTGGTGTGCACAAAACGTGCTCACTTGTACTAATAAGTTTGAATTTAGTGTATTAGATTTTCAGGATTAATTAATATAAAAAAGAGATCCAAGAGAGATTCACAAACATACAAATAAGGAAAGTAATAAAGGGAGATTGTATCTACAAGCTAAAAAGGAAAGAGCTCTCAATTAAATAAAGGGAGATTGCATCTACAAGCTAAAGAGGAAAGAGCTCTCAATTAATTGACCTCCAAGCAATCTATCAAGTCTGGATTTTTAGCATGATTTTTGTGAGATATTTGTTGTAATTGATTGATTAAAGAGAGATGAGTTTATGGTAAGAAAATAAAATGGATTCGATCTATACAGTACCTAATGTCGGTCAACCGTCGCAGTCGATCGCAACTTCTATTGGCAAAAACAGTGGTCGACCATTCATTTCTCTAGCTACGCCAGAGAGCTGAACGGTTGACCGCAGATTTTGACCGGTCGATCTCAACTTGGCTGTATATCTTTTTTGGAATGTATCGTTGCTTCTTTTGATCGATACACTTCCTCTTATATTAAATAGAATGAATCCACCGTGTCTTCTTCATCTATTCCTTCTGAGAAAATTACTTTGAACTAATCTTTTGATAATCAATCCGAGTGTGAGCGTTGAATTGGATGTATTCTTTAGTCAAGATCTCAAACGATTTTGAGTTTTATTTTCTTTTCTTTTCCACTTCGGTGAGATTGACGGAACGTGAATTAGAAGTCCTATGGGTATAATATGTCTCTCGGCCTGAATCCGAGAATCACTGTACTAAGGATTTTTGAGTATAGTGAAACGCTTGTAGCAGAGAATTGCTACAAATGGTGGTGTGGACATAGACCTGGGGGTCGAACCACGTTATATCGCTGCGTCATCTGAGTTTACTTTTCTTGTCTCTCATGCATTACTTTGATTTATTTTACATTATTTTTTTAATTTTTATTTCCGCACGGGATGGATGCAAAAGTAGTGAAGGATTTGGTATGTTTAGTTTTTAGGAAGAAAATAATGGGTAGGTTTAGTTTTAGGAAGAAAATAATGGGTAATAATGATAGGAATAATCTTAATGATAGGAATAATCTGATGGTGGAGTTGGAATAGGATTAGTAATGGGTTTGGATATTAAATACGGTTTTGGGTAATATAGAAAATAGGATAATGGGTTTTAAAAGAAAATCCAATAGGAAAATTTATTAACCAATAAAACATACAATTTAGGACTTTATAAAAATACTAATAATAATAAGAGTAGCAATAATAAAAATAAGAATTGTGTTACAATGTAAAAATTACAGAAAGTATTTCCAAATAAAATCATTGTTCGAAAACAGATTTTAAAATAAAAGATCCAAAAAAAAAAAAAACATTTTGACAAAAGCATTTGGAAACCAGAAATATAATTTGCGAAATTTTTTAAAATACAGAAAATACACAAATATACATTTTTAGGAAAACAGGGGTTACACTTCTTGATTGGGGTTCAATATTGGATTTGAATTTGCTTTGAGATTTTCAAATTTTCAAAATTTTAAATTTTTTTAAATTTTTTAAAAAAATTTATTTTAAAAAATTTATTTTTTATTTTATTTTTTTTTATTTTAAAAAAATATATAATTTTTTATAAATTTTTGATTTTTTTGAATTATTTTTAAAGTTTTTAAAGTTTTAATTTTTCTAAAATTCTTAAAATTTTTAAAATTGATTAAATTTTCAAATTTTTTAAATTTTTTTTAAATTTTAAATTTTTTAAAATTTTTTAAATTTTTTTAAAAAAATTGTTTATAAGTTTTTATTAGTTTTTGATTTTTTTGAATTATTTTTAATGTTTTTAAATTTTTAGTTTTTTAGTTTTTAATTTTTTTTTCAATTTTTAAAAATTTTATTTTCTAAATTTTTTGAATAGGATATATATATATATATATATATATATATATAGGAAGAGAAATAATTAAATAAATAAATGAGTTGTTTTGGGTGGGGCGTCCTGCGGATACGAATGCCGGACCGACATAACCCCACCCCGTGCAGAGCCATTTTTTGCTGCAGTTTTGTTTTGTTTTTTCTTTGTCAACGGCTGTTATAAATGCTGAAACGGTTTTGGCTGCCGTTCAGTGCACTATTTAACATTTTGTCTGCAGTTACATTGTATGCATTCAATTGATTGTCTGCAGTTACACTGTAGGCATTCAGGGCACTGAATTTATACTATTTTTATCCATTTCTACTATAAAAAAATTTACTTTATTTATTTTTAAAATTTTTAAAAATAATTTTAAATAATTTTTTATTTTTTTGAATTATTTTAAAAGTTTATAAAGTTTTATTTTTTTTAACTTTTTAAAATTTTCAAAATATTTAAATTTTTTTGTATACTTTAATTTTTTAAAATTTTTTATATATTTTAAATTTTTTATATATTTTAAAATTTTTAAAATTTTTAAAATTTTAAAATTTTTAAAATTTTAAGTCAATTTTTAAATTTTTTTTAAGTTTTAATAAGTTTTTGATTTTTTTCAATTAGATTTAAAGTTTTTAAAATTTTTAAAATTTTTAAATTTTCTATTTTTTTTAATTATTAAAAAAATTTATTTTCTTAATTTTTTGAATAGGGGAGAGAGTGAGAGAAATAATTAAATAAATAAAGGACTTGTTTTGGGTGGGGGGAATTTGAATTTGAGTTTTGGGGGGAAACTTTTGGGAGGAAAAATGTGTTTTGTAAGGTTAGATTGAGCTTTTGATTTATGGGGGATTGGAGGAGAGCTACTTGATAGCTTTCTTTGTACTTTATTATATATATATATATATATATATATATATATATATATATATATATATATGAAATCCTTCGGTTGAGCACTCCTTTCCGTGAGCACTCTGTGAGCACAACCCCTTCTTGCCATCGTATGGACGATCCAAATCGTTCACATTAATTTACAAGTCTAAATTAGTCTAAATATATAAAATCAAGCCATTTGAAATTCATTTGCCCATCCATCGTGTCATTAAAATAAAAGAATATTTAGCCTTACAATTTTGTAACACTTCAATAGATGGGCAAATAAATTTCAAATGACTTGGTTTTACATATTCATACTAATTTAGATGTGTAGATCAATATGAACGGTTTGGATCATCTATACCATGGCCACAATGGCGAGTGCTTACGAAATGCTCATGGAAAGGAGTTCAACCGATATGTGTATATATATATATATAAAGGGGCATGAGCAATTTGCTCATTTAGTAAATGAGCAATTGATACGGTGGTGACATGCATGTGATTAAAAAATCTTTAAAATAGTTAGTTGTTCAATGTATCACATGTATGTTACATTATCAATTGCTAATTTACGTAATGAGCAAGTTTCTCAAATCCCTTTTACTATATATATATATATATATATATATATATAGAAAGAGAGGAACCTTCGATTGCGCACGCCTCTGGTGCGCACAGTCGTGCGCACACGCTTTCTGTTAGGAATGTGTCTTGAATACTCGTAGTTTAGATTAGAAGAAGGTAAGATAAAGCACGGAGGTCGAAGCATCGAAGAGAGTAGAAGAAAATAGAGCAGCAATTGTATAGACAAAGTTGCGGTCGACTGTCCAAAGTTGCGGTCGACCGCACCCCTCGACCACACACCCGACCACAATTGTACAGGGTGTAGACAAGAGGAGGACGGTCGACCGGTCTTGTTAGATGGTTGACCGCCCGCGGCACTGTATATTTTCTGAGCCTCGATTTGTTAGGTCGTTTCAGTTCAATCTTCATCTCCAAGTTAAATCGTACGGCTCTTATTCAGTTACTTCTTCTCTAGCTTTATCGGACGACTGAGAATCAAGATTAAACCTAGGATTCTCTCTATTCTTCTATATATATATATATATTGTAAACTTCTCCAATATGAGAGTAGAGTTCTTCATAGATTATTTTCTCCATTGCAAAGAGAGGCTTGAGAGATAGATAGTTCTTGGTGAGTGAATTTAATTTTTTGTACTGAGTGAATCAGTAACTCCTTGTAATCTCTTCTAGTTGAAGATCTCCCTATATCCCCCCCCCCCCCCCGATTAAGCGAAAGCTAACCGAGATAAATCCTCATTGTGTTTGTGTTAGATTGGTGGATCTACTTGCTTGCTCAATTGATTCGTCTCATATACTTGACTTCCTCATTGCTCTATTTAGTTTCACTACGACAACGGGCATTTTTTGACGCCTCAATCCCAATCCCAACAACTGGTATCAGACCTTCAGGTTGTCGAGTCTCATGGTTAAGATGACAGGTCATAGTCTTTTCAAGATCAAGCAGTTCGACGGAAAGATCAATTTCAATCTTTGGAAGTTTGACATGTATGATGTTCTTGTTCAAGAACGTTTGCAGTTAGCCGTTAAGAAGAAATCATCTGATATGAAGGAGGACGTTTGGGAAGATATTCGTGAAAGAGTCATAAGTCTGATCCTACTATCATTGGTGGACGAGGTCAAGTGCTAATTTCTTGAAGAAACTGATGAGGCGAGTTTGTAGAAAAAACTCATAGCTGACTACTCTGGTTCGTCGTTATTAGATCGGATGCATTGGAAGAAGAAGTTATTCCGTTTATCTATGAAGAAAATTACCGATCTCCAAGACCACATCACAAAGTTCAATAAGATTTTATCTGAATTCAAGGCGATAAACGCAAATGTATGTGCGGAAGATAAAGCTTTCAATCTGATATACTCACTGCCAGATTTGTAAGAGCTTTTAATCACTACCATGCTACACGGTAGATCTGTAGAAGAGAGTATTTTGGTATATGGTGTAATCAAATCTTTGAAGGAAAATCAACTTAGGAAGGAGACCCATAAATCATCTTCTACTTCAAGTTGTCTAGCAGTGTAAGGTCATTCAAGGGGAAGAAAAAGTGCTATGCAAAATGATTTGTTCCATTACCGATATTGCAAGAGGCCAGAGCATATCAAGAAAGACTGCTGGAAATTGCAGAATCAGGGGAGCACCAAGAATGGGAATTCATCTGCTAATGTGGTTAGTACCTTTGTTTCAGGTGATTCGTATCTTCTTATTTCAAATTCTTTAGAAGTGGATTTTAGTTGATTTATTGACTTAGAGAGTTCTTCTCATATTTGCTCTGAGAGGGAGTTTTTTTTACTAATAAGTCTACTACAGGGCGTTGTGTGAGAATGAGAATTGGAGAGATTCGTGAAGTAGTAGGTGAGGGGCAGTTGAGTTGAAGATGTCAGGTCTAAATATGTTCACTTTAAGGTATGTTTTGCATATTCCTCTGCTGAAACGGAATCTGATTTCCTTAAGAACTCTTGATGCATGGGGCTACAGGTACACAGGTCGAGGTGGAGTTCTGCCTATTTTTCAGGGTCGCGTAAGGTGATTAGAGGTATGAGAATGGTTGGACCAAGACAAAACAATCTCTACAAGCTTTGGGAAATCCGAAATACCTACACACGTGTTGTTACTTCTTTTCCCATTATTCCTGCAAGCTCATCTAATTTGCTGCAACTAGCATCATCGAAGTAAGACTACGACGTTTGAATATCGTCGAGAGGCAGAGAATGTCGTAATGTAGGTGGAGTTCGTGCGGAAGTTGGAAACTCCGTGAGTAAGCCTACGTAGGTGTGCCCTTAAAGGGGTACACTGATCGGTGAGATTGGGTAGAGATTTGTTCAACTAGAAGAAGAAGCTATTGTTCTAAGTATTTTTTCAAGTGGAATTCATTAGAGTTTGGAGATGAATAATGACATCATATGATAACACTCGTATGCAATCCAAGGTGGAGATTGTTAAGAATGTGTTTTGAATACTCGTGGTTCAGATTAGAAGAAGGTAAGATGAAGCATGGAGAAAACAGTGCAGCAATAGTGCAGGCAGAGTTGCGGTAGACTGTCCAAAGTTACGGTTGACCGCACACCCGACCGCAGTTGTACAGGATTTAGTCGAGATGAGGACGGTCACCGGTCTTGTTAGACGGTAACCTGCCCGCGGTGCTGTGTATTTGCGGAAAAGAAATAGGTAGGTCATAAGGTAAATTATGATAAGTTTCATAATTAAACTCCCTGGAAACCGTGGCATTTTAAGCTCCCTTAATCTCCTTAGAATTCCCAACATGGTTGTTGGCAACCTGCTGCCTTTGTTCCTCCAAAATTGGCTCGGACTCAATTTGTTTTTTAGTCACATTTTGTTCGGCAATTTATGCTTGTGGCTGCTCAATTGTTCTCACACTTCTTAGTGCTATTGCTTTGGCATGCTCCTTGGGATTGGTCACGGTATTACTGGGTAAAGTTCATGATGTCCTTTCTATAAGAATATTTGAAAGCTGATCAATCTGAGCCTCAAGGCTGCGAATTGAAGCAGTGGTTGAAGCCACATTATTTGGGACCACCAAATCTATCTTTTGCATGTATTGCATGAACAACTTCTCAAGTGTTAGCTTCTTTTCTTTCTGTAAAAAATTTTGAGGTGGTCTAGTTGCCCCTTGATTGTTGATCCAAGACAAATTGTGGTGATTTCTCCATCCTAGATTATATGTGTTCGAATAAAGATTGTTATAATGTTAGAAGTTTGATACGTAATTTGCTTGATCGAAATTTGGTTGAGCAAATTGATTTTTTACTTGACAATCAATACTTGAGTGATTTCCTGCACAATGATAAAAAATAATATTAGTTTGAATAGCATTAACATTCATATTACCTAGTTTTTAGATAAAATAGCAATTTGTGCTATCAATGTGGTAATATGATAAACTCCAGCCGCTTTTCTTGGGCATTCTCTCTCCGAAGACCATTGGTAATTGTTAGATGACATCTCCTCTGAAAGCTCATAGGCCGCTTCATGAGTTGTTCTCATTAGAGATCCTCCAGTTGCCGTATCTACCACAAACCGATTTGTAATTCCCAAACCATTATAGAATGTTTCTACTTGCAGTCATTTCAGAAGTTCACGATGAGGAAACTTTCTCAATAAATCCGTATACATCTCCCACTTATCATACAAAGGCTCATTCTCAAATTGGTAAACATGGTAATGTCATTCCTTAGCTTTGCTATCATTGCTGGAGGGAAATACTTGGACATAATTTTTTGTGCTAATCCCTCCCAAGTAGTGATGATACATGGTGGTAGAGAATTTAGTCAAGCCTTCCTTTCGCCTTATCTCTGAGTGAAAAAGGAAAGAGTCTCAAACGGATATCATCGTCGAACACTCCATTGTGCTTGAAAGTCTCGCAAATTTCTAAAAAGTTTGCAAGGTGAACATTAGGATCCTCATGCGATAGTCCCCCAAAATGAACTGTCTGTTGAATCATTTGAATGATCGTCAGTTTAATCTAAAAATTGTTAGCTTGTATAACCGGCCTCTTTATGCTTGATGTTGCTCCATTAACCAAAGGCATAACATAGTCTCTCAGAGCTTTATTTTCTTCTCCATTACCCTCGCTTGCCATTGTGATACACTTATATATCTTGAAATATAGCTATTAAATAATAGAAAACTAATCAAACCTATCTTTCTAAACAAAATAAAATCCAAATTAGTAAAAATCAGCTAATATCAATATCAATAAAAGAATAATTAGTTCCCGGCAGTGGCGCAAAAAACATGATGAAATAATTTGCAGGCACACAAAATCGTAACAAGTAGTATAGTTTAAAAGAAAAGAGTATCTAACCCACAATGATTAATTATTTTATTGAGTAATGAAATTTTCCAGATTAACTTCTATTTGGAGAATCGAATTTGATAAAAACAGCAACTATATTTAATTAATCTAAAGCAAAAACTAAACTAATTTAAAAAAATGTAAATCTAAAATTTTATGGTTTATTAATAGAAAAACTAGTTCTAGGGCTTTTGATTTTACCTAGTTAATCTCACACAATTCATAATTCCAATAGACTAAAAACTTTACTTTTCCAAGTTGTAGACCAAAATCCCCTCAGTATTCAATGTTTTCTCTTTTATAACACCAAACATATCCCCAACTAATAATTCGTTATATATCTATGCAAATTTAATATTTGAAGATTCATTAAGTTCTATGGATTTCTCCACGGTCACATTAACTGCAGTAAATTATCTCTAATTTCGCTCAATCAATGGTGTTTAATTCTATAATTCTAAATCACAAGTTACCACTCGGCATCCCCCATGATTCAATAGATCAAATAATTGTTGGCCAATGTATAGGCTCGATGAAGTATAACGAATAGAAATCGAGTAATTCATCAAGACGTGAGAGAATTCTCCATTGTAAACAACAAGTATTTCAGGTAAGGCTTGAGAGAGTTGATATGGTCGTGGTGAGAGTTGTTGTAATTCTTGTATCTTTCTCTAGTTGAATAATATCTTGGTTTTTCTTGTTAGGAAATCCCGGGTCGAATGTGCTGAGTTTAACAACATGAGTCAATTAATAAACCCAGTTAAAATAGTAGATCACTCCGAACATACCAAAACACACAAATTTGTCCCGGTTCAGGTAACACCCTAATCCGGGGGAGAAATAACCAAGATGATATTCAACTAGAGAAGCTACAAGGAGTAGTACAATTCTTGATCACGACCCTATATATCTATAATGCCTAACTAGAATATATTAGTTGTTTACAATAGGGAACTGTCACGCCCCGCTTCCCAAAACTACGGGAATACGAGCCCGTGATGAAGGCCCAGCGAATGATATTAACATCATTCATAAGCTGTACCAGTCTCAACTCAACAATATGTAAAAAGAGAATAAGCACAACCACGCAGATAATCATAATCACATAAATAATAACTAGAATTAAACATTCAATAATTCAACACAATAATCAATACTGAGAAAACAAATAGCAGTTACGGATCAAAAGTCCGGGCTACAAGTTTAATCAAATGAATTGCAATAAGATAAGAAAACATGGAAAGAAATAGTTTATTCTAAGGCAGCTCCTGTTCCAACTTAGAAATATTGTTCGCCATTTCCCTCTGGCAAATCTCCTGGCTCACCTGTAGCTGGATTAACTAGAAAGAAAAGAAATGTCCTTAGAGCAAGTATGGACAGCAAGTAGTGAAAGTAGAGAGTAAGGAATAAGGTACATGAAGGAATATGAATCAAGATCAATTTACAAAAACAATAACGGTATTAATAAACAATGGTCATAATCAAGTATATACGTGTCAACTTAGGTTCATTAACATGTTGTTTTCTCCTATCTAGTGCACGTACTACTGCGTCCCATACCACAGGTTCGGTGCACACAAAACAGTTACGTTTTAGGCTTCGTGGTGGGGTCTACAGAGCGTGTACTCGGTGTGTCACGATAACAAGATAACAAGTCACGACTTCACAAGTAATTCTCCACCTTCCATATCAAGATTCCATGTAAACAAGAAGGGCCCTACCGAGTACATTTTCTGAGACTATCCACTACTAGGTCAGCCCTTAGAAATCCCGACTTGTTTAGTATTTTATTATTAAGTCATTCATGTCCATGTAAGTGTGTAAGGATGTCAAGGGATGATAAGAATGCAGCAATATGATGCATTGCACAATAAAATACATGAAGTAGCAAATCTGAAACAGCCGACACAGTCACACTAAAACAGCGATAACTCATAGACTACAGTTCAGAATTCGAAGTTCCAGGATGTTATCAGTAACTAGGCACTTAGGGCTACAATTTATATTCAGTAACTTTCTGCTAATTTTGACTGTATCTAGGTTAAACATCCTATTCTTTGTAGTTTAGCTGTTCTGGCAGCAACTAAATGTCAACATCTAATGGGTGGAAACAAGGTATAAATACTCTGTAAAAATCTACAAAAAATAGAGATGAACCCTAAGCATGTATATAAAGTTCCTGAAGATTTTCATGGCATTCTAGTATTATTAACATGGTGTTCCACTAATAAATGTGTCGATATTGCATTAATTCTGCAGTCTGAAAAATACAAACCAACAGAGACTAAAAATGTGATATCTCATAGCTCGTGATTCGGAATCAGGATCCGTCACTTGGGTTGGAAACTAGACTCAGTAAGCTAAAACTCTCTTTTGTATTGTGTGTGTGAATTCCTATGGAAACAGGGTCGAAACCTCTGTGCAAACCAGTACAGGAAGCAAGAGTTCATAACATATCATCACATATAAGTTCGTCAAAGTCGATAATCAACATGCTATTGTATCATGAAATGTATCACACTAAGGTACAACAATTAGAATGGATTTTACAGTGTACAAGTCAATCTATCATGTCATTGTTCAAGTCACAAGATCTCAATTAATCCACATGTATTTGATCACGATGTATTTTCCTCGTATGCAAGTTCTAGTCATTTTATTCATGTCATGTGTGTACATAGGCTTGGGTTTGAGTCAATGGATAATAATATGTGTCAAGAGTACGTCGGGTTAGCTCGTGTAAACCCTCAACACTCCCAACGGAAAGGACACAAGACAAATTTAAGATAATTGAAAAGGAACTACTTGCATAAAAGATCAAAAATCTTGAACTAGAATAATTAATTGAGTTCAAGCGGACTTGCCTTTTTGTAGATGATTCAATAAGAATAAGGAATAACGGGATAAGAATACCGGGGAGCAATCCCAAAAACACGTGTGAAGACCGTGCGAAGAAAACTCAAGCCACAAGTAAACAACAAGTTTGGATTGGCTACACCAAACACAGAACACTAGACAATTGAATGGATCCCCAACTCACAAAACAGGGAACAGCAATTTCACCCAATCACACAGCAACACCACACCGGATCGGGGCAAACAGCGAACCGCAAAATCGGGATTTGGTGTGCCAAAACACCAAACGGCCAATTTCAACCAATCCGCTCTCGTCTTCCTCTTCCTCAAGTCGACTGAGAGGGAGACAGTGGGCAAGGGAACGACGATTGTAGCGGCGATAGGCGACGACGCTCGGGGTGGCTGGCGGCGACTGGGGCAGGCAACGCTGGCGGCGGCGATGCAGCGTCGATGGCTTCGATGGCGAAGCGACCTCTGTTTCGCTTCTGAAACAGGGGAGATGAGCGACGGGCATCTTCGGGGCTTGGATGACGGCAACGAGGCTATGGGGAGTTCTCCGCAATGTGGAGGAGATGATCGAGGGGATTGGGAGAGGGCGACAGTAGTTCGAAGCTGCGGTCAAAGTGGGTTCGGTTGGCGAAGTAATGGGTTGAGTTGGGTTCGGTAATGGGGGACGAGGACGACGAGGGAGGAGATGGTGATGGAGATGACGATGGTAAGGAGGTGGTGGTGTTGGCGACGGGGAAGGGCATGGGTTGAGTTGGGCTTGGCTTTGATGAAGGCAAAAAGGAGGAGAAGGGAAGTGAGCGAGAGATTGAAGGGGGTTGTACAGGAAAGGGGTAGACAGTGAGATGGGGTAGGGCTGTGTTAGGGTTTGAAGAGTAGTGGGGAGTTTTAGGAGAAGAGGAGTTGGTTTTGGTAGTTCTGATTTGTGGGAGAGTGGGAAGGGTTGTTATAATAAGATAGTAGAGTAAATAGTGGGGAGTTAGAGATACGGGGAGTTGGGTAGAGAAGATCTGGGTTATTAGTTAGGGGAATGTGGGTTTGGTAGACTAGGTTTTTGGGTTTAATATCCAATAAAAAGATGGGTTTTGGGCTTGTATGTGGATGTGCCAACAATAATAATACAAGAAAACAAATGGAAACAGAAAGCCCACAATAGTTTAAAGACCCACAATACAATAAATTGGGAAGGAGAAATACCATTAAAATACAAGAGAAATAATCCGTACAATCGGAAACAGGGGTTACAGGAACTCTCTCTCTCTCTCTATCTATCTCTCTCTCTCTATCTATCTTTCTCACAACTCTTCAATGAAACAAAACTCTCTTACCCCTCAAAGGAGGCTTACAAAGAGATATATAGAGATCTAAACCCTACTTTGATATCTTGTTACCCTAACCCTTCGATGTATCCTGAAGAGATAACCATGCGTTGAGAGTCGTACGATCTAACTTGAAGATGAATTTGGGCTTTACACAAATCATCCAAGACCCAGCCCATTACTACTGTTCGACAGATGTGTTCGACTGCCCTACATGGGAAGTCGACTGTTTTCTTTCAATCCAATCCAGACCCCTATAGCAGTCGACTGCACATATTGACTGCACTTCCTTCTGCTAGTTGGTGCTGCTGGTTTCTTCTTCTTTTCTTCTTCAATATTCACTTCGATCTTTCTCATCACTTCATCGTCTTCTCATCGAACATGTGTATGCAAGACACAAACCCAGCAATCTCAACCTTGGACTACATACTCACGAACCCACACATGTGTGATCAAAACTCTCCTAGACTCTTTTCATCTCCACTTTGTAAACAACCCGGTTCTTTGGCTTCTTCTGCTAGTTGAATCTACCTCCATCTATTTTTCTCCAATCATTATGCCCCCTTCAAGTGCACACCCCAGTAAGCATACTCATGGAGATGTCATCCTCCTTACGAACTCTGCCTACCCCAAGGCTCTCCACCTTCAGACGATATTCGAATGTTGCTGTCTCACTCTGATGATTCTAGTGACGACATACTAGATAGTGCTTTAGAAACGTAGAGCTTTGAAACACATGCGTAGGTTTTTCTGTTCCCACAAAACTTGTTGAGGTTGTGCTCAACACCCTTCCTTCCCTTCATTACCATACGATGATCTTCCCAAACCGATAGAACTCCATCTTGAGCTATGTACCTGCAACTCAGTGCTTCAAGAGTTCCTAATGATACAACATTCTGTTTCAACTGAGGAATACACATAACAATCACTAGTGTGTAACCCTTTCCATCTAGTACATCCAATTCGACTGTTCCCTTACCCACTACTTCACAGATATCCTGTGAACTTGTAAGTAGAAAACATCTCTCTCTCAGAGCATATATATGAGAACTCCTCGAATCAATAAACCGGCAAGAATACACATCTATGAAATTTGAAACAAGATTATTGTCTAAGCTATCACCTGATTCAGCATAACTAGATTTGGCGCCCATCTGACTCAACCATTCGTGAAAATCATTCTTGTAATGCCCAACTCCTCTGTAATAATGGCAACAGATCCTACCCTTACGTGCTCTTGCCTTTCCATTCGAAGTACCATCCTCCTCCAAACAACACATAGAAGTAGACCCTGATTTCTGACTCTCCTTCCTAAGTGCATCAAGCCCTCAATTGTATCTGCTACCGAAAATTTCTTCTTGGTAGATTTTCCGTCTAGAATGGTCATCAAGTTGGATGAATTTGGTAGTGAATATATCAAGTTGTATGCTTGTAGATCATCTGCGTTGATTGCCCTTAGTTCAGATAACTCTGTATTGAACTTCACTGTATAATCTAGAAGAGCAGTACTTTCCTTCATTGAGAAACTTGAAAACTTTCTCCTCTAGTACATCTGATCCTGTAACAGTGATTCTGAGTAGTTAGTTATGAGTCTTGCCTAAAGACTCATCGCGCTTTTCTCCTTCATAAGGTTGCACCTGACTTCGCTCGTAATGACATCCATACAAGGCTTTTGAACAAATTTTCTCCCAATTCTTCTGCTTAATGCTGATTGGCCTCCTTTATCTCCTTCTAGGGCTAACTTTAAACCCTTTAGAATCAATGTATCATACATGTCCACCTTCTAGAGATTAAGTTGAGCTTACTGTCAAATTGCTTGATTTTCATGATCTGATCTGCCATCTTTTCCAAGGAACTCGAGCAATCTTGTTCTGCAACTCCTGACGCTCTGATACCAATTATTAGGAAATTATGTATCAAATTTGTTGAGTTTAACGACACGAGTTAATCAACAAACCACCAAGCAAAATTGTAGATCACACCAAACACACCAAAGGGCACAAATTTGTCCCGATTTGGGTAAAACCCTAACCAAGGGAGGAAAACCAAGATGTTATTCAACTAGAGAAGATACAAGAAGTAGTACAATTCCTCACCATGGCCCTATCATCTCTCAAGCCTAACCAGAAGATACTGGTTGTTTACAATTGAGAACTCTACCTCGCTCAAAACTCTTCAATGAAGAAAACTCTCTTACCCCTCAAAGGAGGCTTACAAGGAGATATAGAGAGATATCTTGTTACACTAACTCTTTGATGTATCATGAAGAGATAACTGTGCATTGAGAGTCGTACGATCTGACTTGAAGACGTACGAAGTTGGACTTTATACGAAGCACCCAAGACCCGACCCATCGCTGCTGCCCGAAAGATGTGGTCGGGGCAGCCGCTTGTTTTCTTTTAGTCCAATCCAAAGCCCTATAGTGCAGTTGACTGCACCTCCTACTGCTGGTTGCTGTTTCAAGCTGCTTCTTCTCTTCTTCTGCTTCTTCTTCTTCAATATTCGGTCTGATCCTTCCCATCGTTTCATCATCTTCTCATCGAACATGTGTATGCAAGATACAAACTCAATATTTCCCCCCTAGTTAGGCATAGCAAAACTAGGATAAAATTATATGCTTTAGTATGTTTGGTTTGATCTACTATTTGGTTGGTGGTTTGTGATGACTATGTCGAAGACTCAACAAGATCGAGCGGTAAATTCCTAACACCATCACCTGCCGAGCCCATCTCCTCTAGACTCTTCTCTGTCTCATTTTCTTCTCCTTCTCATTTCCATCGCAGCCATCCTCCCTAATCTGACTATTACAATTCTCTTCTAATTTCCCCTTTTGATATGTTTTTACCATCTCTTTTAACCTCTCAGTCCCATTTTTATAAAGAATAAACCCACATAATGTTTTTCTTAAGCCCTAAGGCTAGAATAATTTCAGCCACATAATTCACTCCACATGATCCAAGCGACACAAATCCTCCGCATAATTACATGCAAAATCTATATAAGGCCCTCTCCATATACACTGATTAGTGTAAAGTAAAATCAGTAGTAAATAAATCCTAACATATATATTTATATTATAGGCGCCAGATGAATCAATGACTTATTAAAAGAGATTAAGAATTAATCAATATATTGCTAAATTTGATCACGAGAAAGGACCAATAGAGTTTCATTTTCACTCAGCTACTTCTGCACTCCTTCCTACCTAACTTATTGGCACAAGTCAAATCCTATAGTAGGTTAATAGACTGATAGTAAAGCTAAACTGGAAGTTAAAAAAATTATAATTAACTCCAACCAACAGAATTGCAATGGTCAAGCAGTCCCCAACCCCTTTTCTTACCTCCCTCCGCTACATAAGCTATGTAGTACTTAAGAAAGACTTACGCTCACTCTTTAGAGAAAAGGGATGGCATATCCAATGTGCTTTCTATCTGCTATGTGGTTAGAACAGAATGAGATAGTATTACAAGAGACTGTATTACTACACCAATAGAATAGCATGCAAGTAACAACAAAGACTGAGTTAACCACATATCCACCATAATATCTCATAATATTTCAAATCACACCCTCACTATGCCATGAATTAAAATCAAATCTTATCAATCCCATCAAGTACCTTAACCATATATTCCAATAGATTAAATAAAGATACTCTGTAAGTCTCAACTTTCTTTCATTCGGGGTATTATAATTACTCCGCCATCTCCACGTCCATCTTGTAGGCCTTACAATCCTGTTGCAAAGAATCGTAATGTTAGATAATCAGATTGAATTGAGAGGGTTTTTTTTTTGGGCGGATGAATATGAGAGTTAATTATAATAATAATAATAATAATAATAATAATAATAATAATAACAATAGAAGTAACTTATATTAAATCACAATTATTTATACTACCAAGTGACATGTGTGATGCATGTAAATATGTTTACTATTAGTTTCACTATAATGCACACAGGGCCGGCCCTGAGTTCCCGAGGGCTCGAGGCGAACTCTCGAAATGGGCTCCCCATACACAAAAATAAAATAAAATAAAATAAAATAAAATAAAATAAAATAAAATGTTGCACATTGTTAAAAGCAAAATATGCAAAATATATAAATTTGTTTTGAATCACTCAAATTTAAAGTCTCAAATTCAATTCAAGTCTTCAAGTCTAAACCCAAATAATCTTCAAAAAAAATTTAAATGCTCAAATAATTAATTTTGGGCCCCCTAATAACAGTATTTTTCTTTTACGCTCAAAATACGTGCCTATATTTACAAGCGAATTACAAATTTGGAGGCCCCTAAAATTGCGAAAACGCCGGGGCCCTGAGGCGGCCGCCTCACTCGCCTCAAGGGTGGGGCCGGCCCTGAATGAGGGGGTAGTTGGTGATTCAATATGGATTATAATGACTAGCTGCAGAAGGAGGAGCAAATAATCATCAAGTTTCAGAAAAGTTACCAGCAAGACATTATGAAAAAATTGACAGACATAAATATGGACAAATTTTGACATTGGTTAAAGCTTTATAGGATTTGATTCATTTGAATTATGTATACTCTAGTTTCGATCCAATAAATTACTTGCAAAATGGAGGCCTTATAAGAAAAAATAACAAAAACAAAAAGCACATTTATATCATAATACCCTATTTAAATATTTAGTGTGTGCACTCAAACCCAATACCCCTAAAAGGATGAAAACTGAGAAAGAAAGGGTGAGACTGAGTTGATGTTTATTTCTATATTTAATAGTTTATGCTAATGAGATTTTATTTATTAGTATAATTGTTAGTGTTTATTATTGGGAGTTTACTTATTCCTATATTTGTTAGCTCAAAGTTTTGGATTTATATCAAACTTTTAAATATTAAGATAAGTATTATGAATTAAATGAGCTTGTCATTTTTTAGGCTCATAAAGTATTATGAATTAATTGTATTTATTGTTTCTATTCTTTTTTCTTATAATGGTCCACACAAAAAAGGCATGTACATTAATGCACATGGGGTAACACTAATAAGAAATAGAGGGAGATTGAGGGTAAGGGGTTTAATAAGATAAAGCACAGAAGAAAAAGAAAGATTATCAGGGTTCTTTTTGACAATATCAACCCACTTATTCTGTTTCTTGCAATCCGAAACAACCCCTGCCACTTACTCAGATTCTTGGACTTCGAAGCGGTATCCTCCACAAAATCATCATCATCCCCAATAAATTCAAGAGTCTTAAACCTAATAATAACACTTTGGTTCTGTTCCCAATAAAAAGAATCAGATGAGTTATTACCTCTATTTAAGAATGCTAAAAGCGTAGATAGAAAATTCAAGGGGAGGAGGAGAAGAAAGAGAAGAGTTAGATAGTTGGAAAGAAGATAGAGAAGCGGAGGAAGAAGAAGACATCATTCAAGAAGAGAACCTTTGGTTGAGTAGGATGATGAAGAAGGTTGTTTCGCTAATCTTAGAATTATTTCTTTTGAGCACCGTCTGTGTTCAATTGGTAAGTTGCAGGCAAGACCCCCTATAGTGAAGACCATCAAGCTAACTTGAATCATATTATTATTTTGATTTCATTATAGATCCATATAATTCTTTTTCTTGTATTAACAATAACTTTTCACTATGGTACGTGCAGGCAAAAAATGGTGACGTTATCGACTGTACTGATTTATTCAATGAATATCGAGCACAAAATCACACCATAGAGGTTTTCAATATGTGTTTCACATTTTTTATGTCACAATAATTTTCTTTTTTTTCCTTTTTTAAAATATATACTTGTCATAATAGTTTTATCTTTGTTTAGTTTGAAGAAGAGGATGCAACATCTCAAGTTATTCACCAACTATGGCACATATCTGGAAGATGCCCTTTAGGGACCGTGGTTATTCTAAGGACAACACAACTTCCCGGACATGTACATGGAATTGGAGATCTTAAGATACAACTTCATGGCAGAGTTTATGTAAGAACTTTAAATTTTTTAATTAATACTGTAATTAACGTGTGATATATGTGTTAAGAAATAGTTTTGAAGTTGAACATGCGTTGCACGTAATAGGGGAAAATATTTTGAAGGAAAAACTATAATTTTTACGTGCAATGCGCGTGTTTATAAGTAGAATTTGAGTTGTATGTGTAACATATGTGTATGTTTAGTATTAAAAAATATTATAACATTGTTTTGCACATGTGTTGCACATTTTAATTAGATGGATTTTTTTTATTTGTTTATTTTTTTTGTAATTAATGAGAGAGTTAGAGTTGCACGTGTAACACACGGGTTTGTATATTATCAAATGACAACCCCAACTCGGATTAGAGATTTGGGCAATGCCTTTTACATTCGGGAAAAAAAGGAAAAAAGGACAAGTAAGATTTGGCATATATACATAAAAATCTTAAAAGTTGCTTAACTACACTATCTCAAATCATTGAATGAGGGCAGGGCCGGCCCTGAGTTCCCGGGGGCCCGAGGCGAACTCCTGAAATGGGGCTCCCCATACACAAAAATAAAATAAAATAAAATAAAATAAAATGTTGCACATTGTTAAAAGCAAAATATGCAAAATATATAAATTTGTTTTAAATCACTCAAATTTAAAGTCTCAAATTCAATTCAAGTCTTCAAGTCTAAACCCAAATAATCTTCAAAAAAAATTGAAGGGAAATGCTCCATTGAAAAAGGGTCTAGTTTTCACGGGTTGGAAAACACCAATCTGAGCCATTGGATCGCTTATGATCGTGATCAGCGGCTCAGATCGAGCTCTCTATAATCCGTTTCAATTGTTCAGCGGATGGTTATTTTGGGAATTTCGTCCCAAATAACTCTTCGCTGAACAGATTCTAAAAAAATTGATATAACCTAGGCCGTTGTTGGGAAAAATGGCCTAGGTTATAAAAAATTGAATTATAGGCCGTTGTTTGGAACAACAACCTTGTTCTAAATTTTTATAACCTAGGCCGTTGTTGGGAACAACGGCCTAGGCTATAAAATTTTATAAAATTTTATAGCCTAGGCCGTTGTTGGGAACAACGGCCTAGGTTATAAAAATTTAGAACAAGCATGTTGTTCCAAACAACGCCTATGATTTAATTTTTTATAACCTAGGCCGTTGTTCCAACAACGGCCTAGGTTATATTCATTTTTTCAGAGCGAATCAGACGAAGAGTTATTTGGGGCGAAATTTTCAAATAACCCTCCGCCACTTAAGTGATATTGGGTGATGGGCGGAGGCGATCTGAGCCGCTGATCACGATCAAAAGTGATCCAACGGATCAGATTGGTGTTTTCCAACCCGTGAAAACAAACACGTTTTCAATGGAGCATTTTCCAAATTTAAATGCTCAAATAATTATTTTTGGGCCCATAATAACAATATTTTTCTTTTACGCGCAAAATGAGTGCCTATATTTACAAGCGAATTACAAATTTGGGGGCCCCTAAAATTGCGAAAACGCCGGGGGCCTGAGGCGGCTGCCTCACCCGCCTCAAGGGTGGGGCCAGCCCTGAATGCACATGAAACCTTAAATGAATGGTTGATATAAATTGAATTCAAAAAAATGTGACTGAGGGTTATTATTTTTATTTTAAAATGAGTCGTGCTTTTGCAATATGTAATGCTAGAGATATAATACAGTTAGATTTGATAATTATATTGATTAGTATGATGTTATACCCTTTTGGAATATGATAATAAATATCATGATTTCTATTACAATTTTTTTTTTTTGATTAAAAGATGCATAATGTCATTGCTTCATTAAAGAGTAATTAACGAAACAGTCAAAGCAGTTACATATAGAGCCTTCAGGCGAACAACATTAGAAGACACGTGAGAAAGGGCTACAACCCGAGCAAAGGGCAAAATACATCTAAATCGGAATACATGAACCAAACCAAAAGCTGAGCTGAGTCAATCTCTGTGACCTAGTAACCCCCTGCTTGTGAACTACTCCTGATCTTCTCCCAAGCGCATCTTCTTCCTAGATCTGATGAGCCATGCCCATTCATAACAACAGAAATAAATTTTTTGCATCAAAGAAGAGAGACACTTATTAACATTATTGAAACAAAAATCATTTCGGTCTAGCCACAGGTTCCACATGATTGAAGCGCTACCATTCTAGTCTTACTTCTTTTCTAATCCTGAACGATCTAATATCCCCCCATACCTCAGCACTAGAACCTGGACTTTTTAAAACACCGAACATGTGACCCACTACCCCCCAGACCCATCTAGCTCTATGGCAATTGAACATGATGTGATTGGTATCTTCTTCGTGGGTAAGACATCTAATACATTGTAACGCCCCTAAAATTTTTTTTTGACTCCAAATTCAATTCTTTCAATTTCTATATCACTTTAAACATAAACTAAGAAAGTTATATTTCAGGGAAATTTTTGACAGAGTCTCCCCTGTAAATTTTGCCCCGAAACACAAAAAGCTTACGGAATTATGCTCAAAATTCCGTAGCTCACAATACAGGCAATAATTTTACGGGCTCCCCAGGCCAAAATGAGCAGAGACACACAGGCAATATAATGTAATGCTCTGGGGGCCAAACTCATAACAGATAATCAAATATCAAATAAAAACTATAAATTTCTTTGAAAACGAGGTAAAGTTTTTAGAAAAACCCTTGTAAAATCTACCACAGAGCCCAGTACACCACAACAAGATGGATACGGGTCATAATCATGCTATACCACCCCACACTATACTCATCGTCATCATATACATGCATATACATCCATAGTACAATTTAAATCATAAATTCAACTATTCATAAAGCGAATTAATACAAAATTTTAAATTTAAAACTTCACCCTACCATCTGCGCCTCACCTCTGCACTGATGAGAACCTGTAACAGTAGGGGATCTAGGGTCGTCCTCGGACTCCCCTAACCCCCCAAACACTAAGGGGTTAGCCATTTCTGGTGTGAGTATAATTCACTAATCTAATAAATAACCCAAACAATATAACGAATATAAATTAAACTTACAAATGTCAAGGTAAAAAGATTTAATCTGAATCTGAATATTAAAGCATCAAGAATACCACTTTGTATCAAGTACTCGTCAAATCTGCATCCGTCAACCTATATCCATAACTTCACACCCTTCGCTAAATGCATCTTAATTTATGACTGCATATATATAAATACATATATACACAACTCGTTCAATTTATGCTCAATTACAAAGCAACACACTAATTCACATTCCCTTTCTTTGTATTTTGAAATCCCCAACACAAATAATCATCATTTCATAATTACCATCACCTCCACATTCCTTTACTTTCATTACTAATCACATATGGTCTCTGCCATTTTTCTGCATACTTATCCAACCACATATTTCATTTACCATTCCTTTTCATTTATACACACAACTCATTCTTTCCTACTTATCTCGTAACATTACTTCACATCCACTCAATTTGAAATCATCTTATTCATTGTCATTGTATATCCTCATATGCACTCATTTAATCGCATAACCTTCCCCACACTTAGTCTCATAATAACACATTCATCCCACGTATCATCACATTATAATTTACCCTTTACTTTCTTTTCATTCCAATCTCATCATATCGCTTATTTTCACCCTCATCTTTATTTTTTATTTCCAACTCACAATACAACTAGCATATCAACAACTCCCTCGTCCATCCTGAAAATTGTGCCTAGGCAGGTAGTTCCTACTATTTCCTCCGAAATAGCAGGCGGGTAGTTCCTAGTCACAATTTCAAGGCACACCACTTATAACACAGTACACTTTCTTTAATAACCATTTTCATTACTCACCTCATAATACAGGTGTTGGTCTTATTGTATTATATCACATATCACACCATCATCATATGCATCTCTTCTCATAATATCATATTAATTCATGTCTTATACTCAAAACATAACATCTCAATACACCTGGCACTTTACTCGCATTTCATCACATCATTAACATACCACTTATAGCACAAATGCCTTTGACTTCACTTTCATTCTTATCACAATATACTCCATATCCCAAACATAGTTTGGGCAATCACATACCAAACCCCAAAGCCGATAGCTTGGGTAATACTCACCGCACCCTAAACACACAGTCTGGGTAATATCACATCACATCTCAAGTCAAATGCCAGTATATATACATATATATCTCCCGTAGTATATTCACATCTCCCATAATATAAATAATCTCCGAAATATATATCATATCATCAATATATTTATATATACATTCTCTCAATACACACATACACCTTTATTTTTACTCATTTTCAGTGCCCCCACACAACTGACCTCCTCGTACAACACAGGGATCTCTGTGCCTCCCATCCCGTACATTTCAATCACCCAGATCCAGGTGTCCTAAGCATCTACCATTTGTGGGCTGGATTGAAAGTACAGTTGCGCGCTTGTCCAACTAAGACTAAAGCCAAAAGGCTAGTCAAAAACAAAATATAACACGCGGATCGATGCTCACACAGAGTCTTACACGTCCGAGGCTACGTCTTCCTCCTAGCCCTATACCAGCGAGGAAAACTCCTGATCCCCAAATATAATTTGGGGCAATATATAACTCCTGATCCCCAAATATAAAATTTGGGGCAATATTAATATATATATATATATATATATATATATATATATATATATATATATAACTCCTGTTCCCCAAATATAATTTGGGGCAATATATAACTCCTGTTCCCAGGTGTATCCCGGGCCTGTGGGGTCTAGCCCAAACCCCTGGGAGATTGTGCGGCACTGCAATATTTAATTCTCCTTTATGTACATATACATATCTCCTTTATTATATACTCCTTCACAATATAACTCATGTTCCCCAAATATAAAATTTGGGGCATTATTAATACATATATAACTCCTGTTCCCCAAATATAATTTGGGGCAATATATAACTCCTTTATAATAGGACTTCTTTATAATATCTCCTTTATAATAACTCCTTTAATATAATAAATCCTTTAATATAACTCCTTTATAAAATATCTCCATATATTCATTTATAATATATCTCCTTTATAATATTTCTCCATATATATATATATATAAATATATCTCCTGTATAACATAACTCCTTTATAATATATCACTGTATATCTCCTTTACAGTATAACTCCTTTATAAAATAACTCATTTACAATATAACTCCTCTATAATCTAATTTCACCGTTATAACATAACATGAAAGCATATACTCCATTAAATTCATAAGCATATGCATACCATTAATCTCATCGATTATCGTATAAATTCTCAGTTATCACCCACACGGCACACACATATCACGCAAATTTTCACATCACTTTATCACACCAGCTTTCAATTTATCGCACACCTATTACACACACACCACAACATTCACTTCGTCATATCATCGCATCACAATGTCATATCGTACACACCATACTTTCCATCTTATCACATCATTCATAAGATCACACATCACATATACAGATACATAACTCTGATCTTTACAACCCCAAAGCATATCGATATTTATCTACATACAACAACACACTCCCATACATATATATACTAATTTCTTACACCTCATAATTTACTCCATATCATACTTATGAATTTTTCTATATTCAACATACTTCACACATCACACACCAAACCATATTTTAAAATTTTCATAGCACATTATGCACATGTAATAAAAAGATCATACTCACATAGCATCCCGCGAAGACTCGAAGCACCTTGCCACGCATCCGAAATCGCTAACATCACCTATTACCAAATTTCAAAGCAATTTAGGCTCAAAACATCCAAACCAGCCACAGAAAATAATAACACTAATCTTAATAGCACACAGACGTTTTATTGAACGTCTGGGATACATACGTGCAATGCACGTAATAGACAAATTCCTACGGGGGTTTTTATTCCCAAAACAATAACTAGAATTACCCCCAAATATTCTAATAGTTTAACTAAAATTTTACTAACTAATTCTTACATATTTAATTCTCTTTTACAAACCCAAAACCCTAACTTATAGGCAACTTGTAAAATCTCCGATAATCTACTAATTTCTCATCTCTACTTTTCCCAACATCTCCTAATCTCCCTACCATAACTGGTCTACTCGAAATAAATTAACCATACTAAATTTTATACAAAAATAAAATCTAGGGTTTACCTTTTCGAAATCCTTTCGAAAAACGGACTCCGCCACGAGCTAGAGCACCCTTCAATTAGCATACCCTCCGAATTAATTTGAAGATGACGAAGAAAAGGGGAAGATTCGGCCTGGGAAACCATCGACCGAGATGGGCGCTGGTTCGTTCAGTCGGGAAAAATAAAAAAACAGAAGAAGGAAAGAAGAAGGAAGGAATGGGGATTGGGGGGGGGGGGGGGGTTGTAAAATATATAATATAAATATATTTTATAAAGGAATATTTACAAATAAGCCCAAAATCTCCAAAATATTTCAAATAAATCCCAACTCTTTCTTTATTAATACGAACAATACAAAAATACATCAAAATTATCTCGTATTAATCCACCAAAATTATAAAATAAAAATAAACCATATTTCTTCATATAAATTTCAACTCTGAGCTCTCAACTCTGGGCTCTCATATCTCAATAATACCAATTGAACACGAATCCAAACAAAAATATCAATAGTTAAAATAAAAATATACCAAATAAAATTATCACCACTCAAAGAATATAAAAATGGGTGTTTTCGGTATTTTGCAAATTCGAGGTGTTACATACATATCACGTCTTCCCTGATTCCCCGTTTCCTCAAATTAACCAGCGAAAGAATCGCGTCGTTCTCCACTAACCATAAGAAAACCTTCACTTTGGAAGGAGCGCTAATACCCCATATGACGCCAGCTACCTCGTTTCTTATTCCTCCATCATTCAGTGATTTGTATAATGAGGATACCGAAAACTTGCGACTCGCCTCCAAAGTCCACCATCTCTCGTCTTCCGTGTGTTGGGTGTAGTTTCCTTCTCTACGGATGTAGTTGTTGACCACTTGAAGTTGGCACATTGATTCCTGATCTAGGAAATCCTTGACTTCTAACCTCAGTTTATTGTTCTTCCAAACGTCGTACACAAGAGTGTCGCTGTTAAGAATTGCCTCTGCTGCTTTTGGAAACAACCCCATAAGCGAGTTATAACCACACCACTTGTCTTTCCAAAACCTTGTATTCTTGTCGTCCTTAACTCTACAAAGAGTGTTACTGTGATATGTGTCTCCCGTCTTATATACCCCTTTCCAAAAGAACGATTTCTTACTGTGAAGACATTTACCCCCATATCTGAACTTCTTCCTTGCACGATAATTAGTAAGGGACTTACACCACCAATTATTACATCGATTTGCCAACTTCTACCACCACTTACTTAGAAGAGCATTATTCATATCTCTAAGATTTATGATCCCCAAACCACCAAACTCTTTCTTTTTGCAAACCCTCCCCCAACTGATAAGATGGATCCTTTACCTCCCTCGTTTGTACCTTTCCAAAGGAATCTCTTTCTACATTTGTCTATCTTGTTAATTACCCATACCGGCAATTCATAAATAGACATGATATATATAGGAATACTTTTGATTACTGAATTAAGCAAGGTGATCCTGCCGCCCAGAGTTAAGAATCTCCCCTTCCAGCCGGCTATCCTTTTCTCGATCCTATCAATTAAGACTTGCCAATCCTCCCTGGTCAGTCTCCCCGGCCTGATCGGAATCCCTAGGTAAGTCAAAGGGAACTCACCCCTATTGCAACCTAGCATCTGTTGGATCGATGAGATGGGAACAGAGAATTTGACGCTAAGCTGGATCACACAACTCTTATTGAAGTTAACCTTCATTCCAGACCATGTCTCAAAGCACTTCAGTATTGATCCCATTGCTAAGATATCCTCCTTTGAAGCAGATCCGAACAATAACGTGTCATCAGCATACTGAAGGATAGAGATTGGTTTTGTGAATCCTTTGATGTTAATGCCGAAATTAACTCTCTCCTTTTTGCCGTTAGCTATCATCTCCGCAAGCCCATCTGCTACAATTGCAAATAACAACAATGACAAAGGATCCCCTTATCTAAGCCCCCTCTTGTATCTGATTTCTTTGCCCTGCGTCCCGTTAATGATAAGGAATGATTTATTACCTCTGATGCACTGGTATATCCATTTCCTCCACCTTTCTCCAAAACCTTTCAGGAGCAACGCCTCGTCAACAGAACTCCATTCGACCGAATCATACGCCTTTTTAAAGTCCACTTTAAAAAGAAAGCCATCCGTTTTATCTTTGAATCCTCTGAAAACAGCTTCATGAGCTGAGGCGACACAATCCATAATGTCCCTTCCTTTAATGAAGCCACTCTGTGATTCCCCAATGATATCCTTTAGGAGTGGCCCCAGTCTATTAGCCAAGACCTTGGATATGATCTTAAAGGAACCGTTAAGTAAACTGATGGGTTTCAAGTCTCCAACTTCTTTGACCTCTGGTTTCTTGGGGATGAGAACAATATTTGCATAGATTAACCTATCTAAATCTGCCTCCCCCTTGTAAAAGTCCTGGACGATGCGCATGAAGTCCCCTTTGACGATTTTCCAATATAGCTTGTAGAAAAATAACGGGAATCCGTCTGGACCAGGCGCCTTATCCAGCCCCAGACTGTTGATAGCTGATACCACCTCCTCTTCCGTAAAATTATTTTCAATGCTAGTACAACCGTTGATCCTTGATTCCATCCACATGTTTTGATTCAATGAACACCTATGCTCTCTTCTTTTGCCCAACAACTCCTTGAAATTCTCATTAATGTGCATCGTGATTCTATCCTCTTTCTCGCACCAGACACCATCCACCTTTAGTCTAGAAATGTGGATGTTATACATTCTTCCGTTGGCATTCCTACGAAAAAATTTAGTATTAGCGTCTCCTTCCTTCAACCACTGAACTCTGGAACGCTGCATCCAATACTGTTCCTCCATCTTTCCAATTTGAAGAATATCTTGTCTATTCCTGTAAAGCTCGTCTAGTTCGGCCTCCATTAAGTCTCTTTCCTCCTCTATAAGTTCTAGTTGTTCTATCCTCTCCCCTAATTCTTCTTTTAGTCTTTGATTTTGACCGAATTCCGACCTGGCCCACTGTTTCAGCTTAGTTCTTAATCTTTTGATCTTTTGAATCCAACAGTCCACCGCCGAGTCTGACGCTGTAGGCGCGTTCCAGCACTCCTCAATAAGCCTTTGTGTTCCTTTGCACGACATCCATGACTTCTCAAATCTAAACTGTTGTCTATTCTTTCTTTCTCATTCTCCGCTATCCAATGCTAGCGGAGTGTGATCTGAGGTGAATCTGATCATTGCTTTGGCTCTAGCTAATGGAAATTTGTCTTCCCATTCAATGGACATTAAAATTCTGTCTAATTTTGTCATAGTTGGAGCTGCTTGTAAATTCGACCAGGTGAATCTCCTATTCGTGGGATCAATATCCACTAAATCTAAATCATTGATTAGCACGTTGAACTGCTCCCTGTCTCCCCTAGACGCTCCTCTGCCCAGATGTTCGTGTTGATATCTTGTTATGTTAAAGTCACCTCCCACCACCCACAGACCCCTGCACCTTCCTCTAATGCGCCTAAGCTCGTCCCAGAACATAATCCTTTGAGAGGACTCATAAGGACCGTATATTGTAGTAACCATATGAATCCAACTATTAGCTCATCTCCTGATTGTGATCGTTACCGAGAAAGACCCCTCAATTTCGTCTATAACCTCAAACACTCTAGGATCAACTCCAATAGCTATACCTCTAGAAAACCCTCTCGAAGATTTAAACCTCCACTCGAAGGAGCCAATACCTTTAATGCTTTGAAACTCTTCCGTAGTCGGAGTTTCAACCCTAGTTTCCTGAAAAGCGCAGATGGTCGGTCTATACCTAACTATAGTATCACTAATGAGTCTCTTTTTTTATTTCTGTCTCATCCCCCAAACATTCCAAAAGATGTATAACATTGATAAATATTATCTCAAATGCCTAACCTCTGGAATCTAAAGCACCCCCCCTACATTATTCTATTTAACGCTGACTCTCCCCTCTAATAATATTCACGTGATACAATTGTTCCTGTCTACTAGAACTCATGGCTAGACCGTAAAGACTAGCAAAATAAATAAGAGAATCGTCATTTAACAGATTTAAAACAGAGAAGTTAGCTGAATGATTACCTTGGCAAGCCGAGGTTGGCTCTCTAGTCTTTGTCGCCGCTCTAATCAAATCCTCTTCACTAGGACCACTCGAGCCCCATTTATCCATCTGCCTTTTGCTTTTCCGCTGGGAATCTACACTAATTTTGAACACATCGGCACCTTCGCTCTCCCCTGCACCACCCCCTGCCAACTCCCTAACTTGCTTTGCCCATTTTTCATGCTCGGAGTCGTATGTGCTTCCACCGCTTTGGAGACCATCTAAAGTACCTATCATAGAATTCAGTGGCTCTGAATCAAACAACTGGACTCTCTGCTCTAAGGACGGCTCCGAAACCACCTGAGAAACATTGGACTCATCTACAAAAGCTTCAATTGCATCAATCGCTCTATTTGAATTTTCCCCTATTTCTTCTCCGACATCAGTGTTACCCAAATCCGTAGTCGCCTCCTGAGGCCCAATCTCAAATGCATCCCGTTCTGGCCCAAACTTCCCTTCATTATTATGGCTAACAAGGTTGGGCCTTTGTAATTTATCACCCTGTGAAGTGGGATGAACGACCTGGCCCACATCCCCACCTCTTGATGTTCTGCCTTTCGAATTTGAGCGCCAAAACCCCCATTGCGCGCGGTTTCTTCGATAGCCTTTTTAATAGACTCCTACAACTCGTCCTTCGACAGTAGCGCAAAACCTGGGACCTCCCTCGAAGTTCGCTTTGAATTCTCGATATCCACCTTCGAAGAGATCCTCAATATCCCTGGTTTTTGCTGACTCACTGGATTGCCCCTTGTACCTTCGTCCTGCATCCCCTTCCCATCATGCCGCTGGGGTACCATCATACCCATCGCCGGCTCCTTCGCTCTCATCAGCCGCACACCTTTATGAAATGTGGCTTTGAGATTTGATCCATACTCATCAGCAATCTTGATCGAATCCTGATTCTTGAATCCGGATGTACGACCATGATCTTGATCTGGAGGGATGGACGGTCCTCCTTCATCGTCTACCTCCAGCCTCCTCAAATCAGACCCCTTATTTCTATCATCCGAGCGCTCGTCTTCTTCTTGCATCGAGATCTTCCCAAACGAAACGTTCTTCTTTTTCTCGACGATTACTTTAACCTCGTAAAATTCCCCCTCGAACTCTGCTTGAACCATCGATGGAATCTCTGAAAAAATTTCACAACGAACTCTGATTCGCGCGAATTCCCTCCTCTCTTAAGTGATAGTACTCTTGTCTACTTCCTGAAGATATCCGAAAGCTCGAACTAGATTTTGAAACGCCGACCTTAACCAACAGTGAAATGGGAAATTGAACAAACAAATCCAAATTGAGGGCATCTCGTTCTCCTTAAGGGCACCGTATTTGCGCGACCATTGAGAAAATGTGACGTAGAAGTCGTCGGAGCCCATTCCTCTTTTACCGAGCACCTCGTTCAACCTGTCTTCATCGTGACAGTGGACGAAGAATGCGCCGAAATTGAGTCGCTGAACTTTCCATTGCAGTGTCTCCGAAGGGGTAATGTTGGCATTCAGCAAGCTTTCAATCTGAGTTATTTTTTGAAGGTTGGCTTATTTTGGAAGGGTTTATTTATTTATTTATTTAAATTTTCTATTATTTGTTTGAAAAGTACCTTAAATATGTACTCCGGACCATCATGGTTAGCCTCAATGCAACCCGAGTCAGGATCAATAGCAGGGTCCCCTGTTATCTGTTTTACACCCAACATATATATATATATATATATATATATATATATATATATATATATATATATAGAGAGAGAGAGAGAGAGAGAGAGAGAGAGAGAGAGAGAGAGTCTTCTTACGTTGCAAACGGGCCGGAACGGGTCTGTTCGCACAGACCCGTGCGAACTTCGATCTGGACTGTTGGATCATCCAGATTTTTTTGATCAAATCTTGCCTTAACCCGTCGTTGGAAAGAACGGGTTAAGGCAAAATTGTATTAAAAAAATTAGCCTTAACCCGTTCTTCCCAAAAACGGGTTAAGGCTATCGATATTCAATTTTATTGACATACAGTTCGTCTTCTTCCGCGCTCTTCTTCTTTCTTCGACGAACCCAAACCCAACGGGAAAAAAAACCCTAGCTCCGACATCTCCGTCCGCTCTCCCTCTTCTCTCCCAACTCCGAAGATCGAAAACCTACTCTTTGTGGAAGTCGAACTCCGACGATCGAAACCCTAGCTTCTCTTCCCCTCTTCGATACGAAATCGAAACCCTAGTTCTCTTCCAAATCGATTGTTTGGCTTGATTTGGACCTATTTTGTAAGGTATACACTATTTCTTTACCCCAATAATCTACATTTGTATTATTTTTTTGAATTTGTGTGTAGTAATTTATTTAGAAATTGGGAAAAAATTTATATGTGTTAGTAGATTTTAGATGTAGAATCGGGTTGACCTCAAGTATATTCAATTGCCGAATTATGTTGCTTGCATTATTAAGTTGTAGAATTAGAATTGTATATACGAAATTAGTTAGAAACTTTTCAGTGCGGTTATGGTTGAAAACCCTGCAAACGACCGTAAAAAAATACGAAACTTTCCGAGTAGGTTCGTCTCACATAGTACAAGCCACACCAACTTCTAGAAGCGAGTTTCGACTCACGGTTCGAGAGATACGGCCGCGTATCGCTTTCGGTTGAAAAAAACCAAGTATAGCGGTGCACGGCCGTATATCGCAAACCGTGACTCGAAACTCAAATCTACAAGTTCGGGTGGCTTGACCTACGTGAATTCGACCAAGTCGGAAAGTTTTATAATTTTCGGATACCGTTTGTGCGGTTTTGCTCAACTTCTTCGCATGATAGTTTTTTGACTTAGAATTTTGTAAGTGCGGTTAGATTAGATTAGAAAACCCTTCAAACGACCTCCAAAAAATATGAAACCGTGCGAGTTGGTTGGTGTCACCTACGAGAAGCCAAACCAACTTGTAGAAGTGAGTTTCGACTCACGGTTCGAGAGATACGACCACGTATCGCTTACGGTTGGAAAAAAACCAAGTAAAGCGGTAGACGACCGTATCTCGCAAACCGTGAGTCGAAACTCGCTTCTACAAGTTCGGGTGGCTTGCCCTACATGAATCCGACCAAGTCGGAAAGTTTTAAAATTTTCAGATGCCGTTTGTGCGGTTTTCTCAACTTCCTCGCATTACAAGTTTTAGACTTAGAAATTTCTAAGTGCGGGTAGATTAGAAAACCCTTCAAACGACCTCCAAAAAATACGAAACTTTGCGAGTTGGTTGGTGTCCCCTAGGAGAAGCCAAACCAACTTGTAGAAGTGAGTTTCGACTCATGGTTCGAGAGATACGGCCGCGTATCGCTTTCGGTTGGAAAAAATCATTATAAAGCGGTATACGGTCGTATCTCGCAAACCGGGAGTCGAAACTCACTTCTACAAGTTTGGGGGGCTTGCCCTACGTGAATCCGACCAACTCAAAAAGTTTGAAAATTTTTGGATGCCTTTTGTGCGGTTTTGCTTCAATTGCTCAAATGAGAAGTTTTTGACTTAGAATTTTTTTAAAAACCGGTCGATTAGAAAACACTTCAAACGACCTCCAAAAAATACGAAACTTTGCGAGTTGGTTGGTGTTCCCTATGAGAAGTGACCCGAAGTTGTAGAAGTAAATTTCGACTTACGGTCCGAGAGATACGGCCACGTATCGGTTTTGGTTGGAAAAAAATAACTAAAGCCGGTACACGGCCGTGTCTCGCAAACCGTGAGTCAAAACCCGTTTCTACAAGTTCGGGTGGCTTGCCCTACGTGAATCCGACCTAATCGGAAAGTTTTATAATTTTCGGGTGCCGTTTGCTCGTTTTTCTCAACTTCCCTGCATGTAAATTTTTTGACTTAGAATTTTGTAAGTGCGGTTAGAGTTTAAAATACTTCAAACCACCTCCAAAAATACGAAACTGTGCGAGTTGGTTGGTGTCCCCTATGAGAAGCCAAACCAACTTGTAGAAGTGAGTTTCGACTCACGGTTCGAGAGATACGGCAGCGTATCGCTTTCGGTTGAAAAAAACTCAAATTAAGTGATACACGGCCGTATTTCTAGAACCGTTAGTAGAAACTGACTTTTACAAATTGTGGTGGCTTGCACACTTTTAAAAATACCAAATACAACGGTTTAGTACCCCTAACTATTCTCCTTTTCACGGTTTCTTAGGTATGGACAGTTTCGAAGGAAGTTCTGTTATCGGAGATAAATTTGTTCGTGCACAACAAATTGGCGAGTATCTTCCTCATGTTGATGAGCACCTAAAATCGAAGATTGGTATGACATTTTCCACTCTTGAGGATGCGAAAAAATTTTATTCATCATATTGCAAATGTGCGGGATTCTCTATGCGTAAGGATGGAAATAAATATAAGGAAAACGATGTAGTGGATAAATCATACGTTTGTAATAAAGCCGGGGAGTCACCGAATAGCCATAATGAAACTAGACGAGGTAAAACTTCTAGAACGGGTTGCAAAGCTTTCGTCCGTGTCAAACTAAACCCACATAGTAATTCACAGAGTAATTCGTGGATTCTTTATTCGTTAAATGAAGCACACAATCACGAATTTACTTCACCCGGTAGACGTCACTTGCTACCTCGAAACTGTGAATTGACTAAGACAGATAAAAATGTAATTGGTCAACTTACCGAAGCTAATGTCCCTGTATGCAAACAAATGCTATTCTTTGAAGGTGCAAGTGGAGGTAATGAGAAAATTAGATTCACCGAAACCGATGTAAGAAATCTCAGGAGAGACGAGATGGAGGGTTTAAAAGGACACGACGGACAAATGCTACTTGAATTTTTTGAATCCAAAAAGGAGACTGATCCCTTATTCTATTTTGATTACCAATGTGATCCCGAAGGGCGATTGTCACACTGTATCTGGGTGGACGGTATCGCTAGAAAGAATTACAAAGTATTTGGGGATATTCTCTGCTTTGACGCTACCTACAACACAAACCGATACGGGATGTTGTTCGTACCATTTGTTGGATTCAACCATCATTGGCAATCAATATTCCTAGGTTGTGGGTTCATCCCCAATGAGAAGACATCCTCATTTGAGTGGTTCTTTGAAAAGTGGCGTGCTGCAATGCCATGTGATCCGATCAACATCGTGATAGATGAGGATCGTGGGATAACTTCTGCAATTTCCAAAGTTTTTCCAATCACGTCACATAGATATTGCATTTGGCATATTTTGGATAAGCTACCGCATGAAGTTCGAATGCCGAATAATGTTGATGAGTTCAGGGATGCTTTGAAGACTATCATTTATACGGCGGAATTTAAAACAGAATTCGAACAGAAGTGGAAAAATTTGATCTCCCAGTACAAACTGAAAAATAACAAATGGTTGAAGGAAAAATTTGAGATCCGCAAAAAATGGGCCCCTGTGTACGCAAGAGACTCATTTTGGGGGGGCATGTTGAGTACCCAATGTAGCGAATCGCTACATTCATCCTTGAAGCACCATACTCATAAAAAGTACTCACTACATGAATTTGTCGTCATCTTTGACCGACTCTTAGTAAAACAAAGACACGATGAACTTAAAGAAACACATCATAATCGCAAGGAGCGGCCAAAATTGAAGACCAGTGGGCATTGGAGTCACAAATGGTAGGGACATACACTTTGAAGATTTTCTACAAATTTCAACAAGAAGTTGACAAAAGCTTATTACTTAATGTGAGTTTAATTGCAAGTATGGATACACCAGATAGTGCAGCTTATTCTGTAACAGTTTGTGAAAATTCAGAACCGGGGAGGGTGATTTCTTATTGTAAAATTACTAAAATTGCTAAATGCCCTTGTTCCACGTACTACTTCGTTGGCATTCCCTGCAAACATCTACTTACAGTTATTCGGTTAACAGATCACACCGCACTACCCGAGCAATATATTTGTAGGCGATGGACCAGGGATCAACTGAGGAGAAGCAGTATACCGGTTTCCAATAATATGGGCGACAATTTTGCTTCGCGTTATTGTGAACTGAGTATGCACTCAAGACATTTGGTCGATCTTGGTTGTTCTTCAGAGCGAGGATACAAGTACATGCTTGACCACATGCTGAAGGGAATTGAAGGCTTTGCTAAGATTGAGTCAGTGAACAGCACACCACACGAAGGTAGCGCACAACCTGAGAGCGGTGGACCTACACATGCACATGCACATGTAGGTGACCCTGTACAGTGCACCACAAAGGGGAGGCCTAAAGGGAAACGGTTGAAGTCTGTAAGAGAAGGTCAAAAAATGAAGAGGCCAAGACTTTGCAGGACATGCCTTCGTGTCGTCGGTCACGATTCACGGAATTGCCCAAAAAATATAGCAAGGTATTATATCAGAGATTTTGTATTTGTTAATTGGACTCAATGAATGTTAATTTGGTCGGTACTAACTCATTCTTCTTCTTTATTTAGTGGATCGGTGTGGAATGAAGAAGCTCCAAACGCTGTAAAGAGTGATGATGACAAAGGCGAAGGTTCGTGCTAGGGGGTTTTAAGTACTTAAATATGTATGTCATATCAAACTTTCAAAATAATCACCGAATAATTGCTGAATTTTATATTTATTCGTGCAGATATTTATTAATTTCGACTGGATTGTTAACTTTGTTTTTTTTTTATTTTCTGGTATAGGTTCGGAGTGAAACAAAAAAAACGCGCCCAATGGAAAGAAGTAATGCGTTGAAAAATTCGTTGCTTTTGGATTGTATATATATGTGGATAATTGACGTAGACTTGTTTGGTACAAGTAAATTAATGATGTATTTAATCAGAATGTAATCTCTATATGTCAGTTTATTTTGTGTATTTGTGAACAAAAATATGTTACTATGGATTTTGACCAGGTATTTGTGTAGCGAATGCTTATTTATGTCGAAAAATGTGGAATTGGTAGATGTGTGCAATTTGGGGAACTCGTTCTGTTTGTGAATTTTGTGTTAATGAAAATTGTCTGCATGTCGATGTGAACACATTTGTTATTTGTGTTGGAGATTGTGTATTTTGTGGATGATATATCTATGTTGTGAAAAATTGTAAAAATGTATGCAGTATTCACAAGAAGAGATGCTGCCAGATACTGTATAACTTAACCCGTTATTGGGGATAACGGGTAAAGATAACATAACATGTCATCCTCATTAACGGGTTAAGGAGATAGATATTGGCAGTCCTTAACCAATACTTCACATATAAGGGTTTTAGTTCGGCCAATATCAGTCTTCTTCCGTTGCAAACCCATATCTTGAGTCAGGATGGGCCACGTCATTCCTAACCCATATCACAAGCCCCACACTCCTGTAGGGCTGGGTGAACCAGCTAGGTAGGAGTGATTCTTCGCCTCCGTAGGAAGAGCAGGGTGGATGTTGGGGTGAGAAAGTAGGATCTGCGATCTTCCGAAGAGGCCAGGGGGTAGGAGGAAAGGATCCCTCGTTGGAGCTTGCGCGGGAGGCTGTGTAGGGGAGTAGGAGAGCCAGAATGGCGCCTGTCGAGGCCTGGGGGTCGGCGGACGAGCCCCAAGGGTCGGCAGACGACCGCCTCGCTAGTTGGAAGAGCAAGGGGACGTCGAGGCCTTCCGTTGGGGCTTGTTTTGTCGAGCATTAGGGGTCGGTGGCCGAGACCCTGGGGTCGATAGACGGTCCCCTTGCTAGTTGGAAGAGCGAGGGGATGTCGAGGTCGATTTTGTAGAAGATTAGTTTTTGTGGGAGGTCGGCTTGTCGAGCGCTTGGGGGTCGGCAGATGACCTCCTTGGGTTTGTGAATGATCTCCTCGCTAGTTGGAAGAGCGAGGAGGAGGCGAGGTTTTCTTCAGGGGCTCGGTTTATTGAGATGTAGGGGTCGGCAGATGAGCCCCTCTATATCAAAGGAGAGTAGTTGGGGCTCGCGGTGCTATCCGAGCGCCGAGCCCCACTATGTTAAAGGAGAGCATTTGGTGCTCGCGATGCTATCCGAGCGCCGAGCCCCCTAAGTCAAAGGAGAGTGGTTGGTGCTCGGGATGCTATCCGAGCGCCGAGCCCCCCTGAGTCAAAGGAGTGTGGTTGATGCTCGGGATGCTATCCGAGTGCCGAACCCCCCTAAGTTAAAGGAGTGTGGTTGGTGCTTGGGATGCTATCCGAGCGCCGAGCCCCGCTGAGTTAAAGGAGAGCGGTTGGTGCTCGGGATGCTATTCGAGCGCCGAGTCCCCCTGAGTTAAAGGAAAGCAGTTGGTGCTCGGGATGCTATCAGAGCGCCGAGCCCCCCTGAGTCAAAGGAGTGTGGTTGGTGCTCGGGATGCTATCCGAGTGCCGAGACCCCCTGAGTCAAAGGAGTGTGGTTGGTGCTCGGGATGCTATCCGAGCGCCGAGCCCCCCTGAGTTAAAGGAGAGCGGTTGGTGCTCGGGATGCTATCCGAGCGCCGAGTCCTCCTGAGTCAAAGGAAAGCAATTGGTGCTCGGGATGCTATCCGAGCGCCGAGCCTTCTGTTGAAAAAGAGAAGAGGATTTACTGGCTCGCGCTTCCATCCGAGCGTCGACCCTTCTGTGGACAATAGAAGGGGTATTAGCTCGCGCTTCCATCCGAGTGGCGACCCTTCTGTGAAAATAGAAGGGGTATTACTGGCTCGCGCTTCCATCCGAGCGTCGACCCTTCTGTGAAAATAGAAGGGGAATTACTGGCTCGCGCTTCCATCCGAGCATCGACCCTTCTGTGAAAATAGAAGGGAAATTACTGGCTCGCGCTTCCATTCGAGCGTCGACCCTTCTGTAAAAATAGAAGAGGAATTACTGGCTCGCGCTTCCATCCGAGTGTCGACCCTTCTGTGAAAATAGAAGGGGAATTACTGGCTCGTGCTTCCATTTGAGCATCGACCCTTCTGTAAAAATAGAAGGGGAATTACTAGCTCGCGCTTCCATCTGAGCGTCGATCCTTCTGTGAAAATAGAAGGGGAATTACTGGCTCGCGCTTCCATCCGAACGTCGACCCTTCTGTGAACAATAGAAGGGATATTGGCTCGCGCTTCCATCCGAGCGTCGACCCTTCTGTAAAAATAGAAGGGGAATTACTGGCTCGCGCTTCCATCCGAGCGTCGACCCTTCTGTAAAAATAGAAGGGGAATTACTGGCTCGCGCTTCCATCCGAGCATCGACCCTTCTGTAAAAATAGAAGGGGAATTACTGGCTCGCGCTTCCATCCGAGCGTCGACCCTTCTGTGAAAATAGAAGGAGAATTATTGGCTCGCGCTTCCATCCGAATGTCGACCCTTCTGTGAACAATAGAAGGGATATTGGCTCACGCTTCCATCCGAGCGTCGACCCTTCTGTGAAAATAAAAGGGAAATTACTGGCTCACGCTTCCATCCGAGCGTCGACCCTTCTGTGAAAATAGAAGGGGAATTACTGGCTCGCGCTTCCATCCGAGCGTTGACCCTTCTGTGAAAATAGAAGGGGAATTACAGGCTCGTGCTTCCATCCGAATGTCGACCCTTCTGACTTGGCATAAAAAAGCCTTTTCTGGAGAAAAAAAGGCAGAGGGGTAGTGGGGTAATTTCACGCCCATCGCTGACGTCATGGGCGCAAAGATCAAAGCTTTTCTAGATCTTGGTGGCTGTTGGATCTTGTCAGTTAAGATCTAACGGCCAGATCTCTTTTGTGAAAATCGAGGAGTGGCTTTTCCTCTTTAAAACCCCATCCCTCTCCCTCATTTCTTCATCTTCACTTTATTATTCACTTTTCAATTTTCACCAAGAGCGGGAATTTTACTTACCGTCGGCAGATCTTCCGGTGACCATAACTTTCTACGCTCCAGGTTAGTATTTTTCTTTTTAGTAATGTCGAGAACTTAGTCCGGATCCGAGGCTAGCTCGTCAGGCCGTTTCGCAGGGGAATCCGAGCAGGAGACGTCCTCATCCTTGAGTAAGTACAAGGTGAAGGAAGAAGTTTTGACGGACCCCGAGTCGGATGATGGGGGCGACGTAGTCTTCGTTGTGTCCCCATTGAGATCTAGGAGGCCGGTGAAGGAGCCCATGGATGAGAGTGACGAGGAGGTAGAGGATGAGGGGGACGGCGAAGATGACGAGGAACAGGATCAAGAGGATGATGAGGAAGATGAGGAAGGAACCGAGGCCGATGAGGAGGACGAAGATGTGGAAGATGAGGAGGATGAGGTCGACGAGCCGGAGGCGGTCCAAGGAGACGTTGGTCCGGACACGGCTGGAAGGCCGTCCGGGGTCGGAGAAGAACTTCCACCCCTTCCCTCTTTGTCGATGCCGTCTCCCGTGCGGAAGGCCGGCCCTCGCCGAAAGAAGAAAGTCTTGACTATACCGCACAGTCCTTCCTCACCAGACGAGTACGCCCCGAGGCCGGGTTTCGAGTTTCCCCCGGTCTCCTTCAGGAATCCCAGGTCGATTCGGATGTATCCCAACGATATTAAGGACATCGAACCGATCCCTCCAGTGCCGGGAGAAGACACTCGGGTAAAGATCCGCGCCGATAGTATCCCGAGTATTTTGAAGGCGGAGTACCTTAACATATCAGGGCCGCTTACTATATTCCGCGAGAGTTCGAGATCTTCCTTCCGAGCCCTGGTATTCGGCCGACCACAGTTTTGGTGCCAGGGTATTGTATGTTTCCTGAGGACGCTTTCCTCTCGGGGCTGTGGCTACCTCTGCATCCTTTCGTGAAGAGGGTCCTGAACTGGGCGAAGCTGTGTCCCATGCAGTACGGTCCGAACTCCTAGAAGCATTTAGTTTACTTTATACTGAAGTGTCAAGAGAAGGGAGTGAGGCCGAGGCTGACGTATTTCCGAGCTATTTTTGGGATTGTTTCGCTCGGAGATCAGGAGGGGTTTTTTTACTTTTCGCCGAGGCCACATAAGAAGGTTATGCACGGTCATCCGGACTCTATAAAGGGATGGAAAGAAAAGTATTTTGTAGTTCGGACTGATGGGTCTTGGGGAATTCTGACCAGTTGGAGCTTCGTCAAGCCGAAGCACAAGCCTTCGAGGAAGAGCGATTTGACAGCCAAGGAGTGGAAGAGGATGGAGAAGATCACCGGGGGGCATAGTATAGCGTGGTCGTAAGTGACCGAGATGCACCTCGCCCGGGCTGGACTGAGTCCTGCCGACCCTAGTATGTCTTTTTCCGAATATGTTCATTTTCTGCCTTCGTGTTAACGTTAGCTTTTCTTCTGTGTTTTTGTAGGGATGACAACCCAACAGGCGGACACGAAGAAGTTGTTGCTCGCTGTCGCCGAGAAGGCGAGGGTAGAGAAGAGGAAGAAGGCCGAACAGGAGAGGTTGGCAGCCGAGAAGCAGAGGCTGGCCGCACAGACCGGCGCGTCCTCCTAGGTACCGATACCGGCGTCCGAAGAACCTTCCCCAGCGAAGAGGACTAAGAGGCCACACTCTCAGTCCTCCCATTCGTCGAGGGGGCTCAGGACGCCGCTGGTGGTTCGGGCAAGACCGCTGATGCCCCGGAAAAAGGGCTCCCCCCAATTCGACCGAGTGCTGCGGAGATGGTGGGCAGGCAGGGTACGCTGCCATTTGCCCCTGATTGGTCAATCGTGCGGGGGGATTCTCTGCTCGATGGGGCTGTGGCGGTCGAGTTCGTCTCGAAGGCCACCACCGAGCACGATCGGATGGCCCTGGCGGTGCAGTCGGCGGACCAGGCCTACATGCGGTGGTCTCAGGCGACCCTCTCGGTAAGTTGGCTTGGCCCTATTTTTCACTCAAATGACGGAGTTTTTTCTGATATTTCTCTTCTTCGGCCAGGCGATGCTCCATGGCCAGCACTTCCACAAGTGCTTGGAGAAGGAGATTATTATCGAGAGGCGGAATGCGGAGAAGTACCTTCGTGAGCTGAACAAGGCAACAGAGGAGCTGAAAGAAGCTCGGTCGATGATTGCCGTCCACGAAGCCCAGATAGAGTCGCTCGGCAAGATCCACAAGCAGGATTGGGAGGACCTTGTGGCGAAGATCGCGGCTGAGGCGGTGAAGGGGAAGAAGGCACTGCAGGAGATGGAGTCGGTGTTGGGGGAGACTGTCATGGTGGCACAGGATGAGGCGTACGAACAAGCCAAATCCCATTTTAAACATATCTACCCCGAGCTGAACGTGGACCATCTCTCCTACGGATGGGCGCCGAACCTTCCTCCCACCGCCGGGGGCGACGATGCGGGGGGCAATCAGGTCGATGAAGAGGTGCCACCCCACCCTCAAGAATAGTTTTTTTTTTTTGATGTAAATGCCTTGGGCGGACTGGCCACTGCGGTTTTTGTATCGAACTTCTTGAAAGTAATGAGATATATTTTTTGGGCCGATTCTTCCATACTTGTGTTTTTTGTGATGTTTGTTCTCATCTTTTGATAGATGCACGGGGCCTATGTTGCCTTCCCCGTTGTTGCCGAGGGGCCTTTAGATCGAGTGGGGGAGGGGGTCACGACTTTGCTTCGTCAACAGAAGCAAGCTCGGGACCGAGCCGTCGCCATTCACTATTTTCTGAACAGGTCCAGGGAGCTCGGCTTGGAGCTGGCGCGCCTGAAGAAGGCCGTAGCCGACCGGGACTGGTGGGTTATCGAGACAGGCTGGTCCCTCTCGGATGCTTCGAGTGGGAGTTCGACTTCGGAGTCGGCCCTTCGTGAGGCCGTAGTCGAGAAGGAGCTGGAGATTCGCAGACTGAAGCTGTTGTTAGGTGCTGGTCTGATAGGAGCCAGCAATGCGACCCCGGGGTTGTCTCCGATATTTCTACCGGATGGGACGCAGCCCGAAGATGCTGGAAGCTCGGTGGCGGGAGTACCTTCCTAGGCCGGTTCGGCCGAGCGTGATAGGAGCCCCGAATTCGAGTTTCCAGCCGAGTGTGAGTGAGTTGAGTTTTTTCCTTGTATTTGTACCGACGTTCATTGAGTTGTAAGCAATGAGTAATCAATAAGAACATTCGTTTTCCGGAACCTTGATTGCCTTGGATGCCGAGGGTGGTTGGTGTGACAGCTACGAAGGGTCGCCACTGACGCGACTGCGTCATTAATTGCGACATTTCGTATTCCCATGAGCATTTATGGCGACGTTTCGCCTTCTACCGTTTCGTATTCCTAGATGCAATAAATGGGGGCCTTAGGGGGCTATATAATCCCCACTCCCCTTTTAGGTTGTCAGGCAGTTAGTTGCTTGATTAGGGTGCCTGCGGAAGGCAGGCGCCCAGAGAACACAATTTTTCTGCATGCTCCGGATTGGAGGCACACCGATCACCCTCGGACTATTCGGGGTACGGGCCGTTAGAGCCATAAGACCCCGGGTTGTTCGTTGGTGAGCGGGGGGCCGACTGATCGTTTCGGGGGTTCGGAGAGAGCCGAAGCGTGGTGGCTCTTCTGCCGTCCTCAAACAATTCGGGGTTTTGGGCTCGTAAGAGCCGTAAACCCCGAGTTGTTCGGGGGCGAGAGAAGGGCCAGCTGAACGGCTGGAAGGCTCGGAGCATTTGTTCCGGGACGAAGAGAGCAGTGGGTTGATGGCCCCCCTGCCATCCTCAAACAGTTCGGGATTTAGGGTTGTAAAGGCCGTAAACCCCGAGTTGTTCGCGGGTGAGAGGGTGGTCAATAACTCGACCCGGGGCTCGGGGCATCTGCAGAAGGCGGATGCTCTAAACCTAATAAAATTTTGCCAACACACGGTTGTAGCTCGTAACCGAGCGTAGTGGTCGAGCGACTTCGAATAGCCCCCATGTTTGCGAGAACCAGTTGCAAGAGTAGCAGGGGGTTGCCGCCGAGCGTCAAGGTCGCGGTGCCTTGGAGAAGGCACCCGCCTTGCTTGGAGTCGATGCCGAGCTCCTGCAGATGTTCTCAGGGAGAGACGGTGCGGGCGTGGCTGGCGGATGTCGCCTCGCACATAGGTTGATGAGCTTCGAGAAGCCCAAACCGAGCGAGGGACGGATGCCGAGCCCCCATACCGTTGAGAAAGACAACTGCAGGCATAGCAGAGGGTCACCACCGAGTGTCAAGGTCGCGGTGCCTTGGAGAAGGCACCCCCCTTGCTCGGGGTCGACGCCGAGCTCCTGTACATGTTCTCGGGGAGAGACGGTGAGGGCATGGCTGACGGATGTCGCCTCGTACATAGGTTGATGAGCTTCAAGAAGCCCAAACCGAGCTAGGGACGGATGCCGAGCCCCCATACCGGTGAGAACGACAATTGTAGGCGTAGCAGAGGGTCGCCGCCGAGTATTAAGGTCGCGGCGCCTTGGAGAAGGCACCCGCCTTGCTCGGGGTCGACACCGAGCTCCTGCACATGTTCTCAGGGAGAGACGGTATGGGCGTGGCTGGCGGATGTCGCCTCGTACATAGGTTGATGAGCTTCAAGAAGCCCAAACCGAGTGAGGGACGGATGCCGAGCCCCCATACCGGTGAGAAAGATAACTACAGGCGTAGCAGAGGGTCGCTGCCGAGTGTCAAGGTCGCGACGCCTTGGAGAAGGCACCCTCCTTGCTCGGGGTCGATGCCGAGCTCCTGCACGTGTTCTTGGGGAGAGACGGTGCGGGCGTGGCTGGCGGATGTCACCTCGTACATAGGTTGATAAGCTTCAAGAAGCCCAAACCGAGCGAGGGACGGATGCCGAGCCCCCATACTGGTGGGAAAGACAACTGCAGGCATAGCAGAGGGTCACCGCCGAGTGTCAAGATCGTGGTGCCTTGGAGAAGGCACCCGCCTTGCTCGGGGTCGACGCCGATCTCCTGCACATGTTCTCGGGGAGAGATGGTGCATGCGTGGCTGGCGGATATCGCCTCGTACATAGGTTGATGATTCAAGAAGCCCAAACCGAGCGAGGGACGGATGTCGAGCCCCCATACTGGTGAGAAAGACAACTGCAGTCATAGCAGAGGGTCGCCGCCGAGTGTCAAGATCGCAGTGCCTTGGAGAAGGCACCCGCCTTGCTCGGGGTTGACACCGAGCTCCTGCACATGTTCTCAGGGAGAGACGGTGCGGGCGTGGCTGGCGGATGTCGCCTCGTTCATTGGTTGATGAGCTTCAAGAAGCTCAAACCGAGCGAGGGACGGATGCTGAGCCCCCATACCGGTGAGAAAGATTCCGAGCGCCGTGCCTCAAGCTTGTACGAGAAGCTTTTTGGGCTCGCATTGTTATCCGAGCGCTGAGCCCCCAGCTTGTAAGAGAAGCTTTTCGGGCTCGCGCTGTTATCCGAGCGCCGAGCCCCAAGCTTGTAAGGGAAGCTTTTCGGGCTCGCGCTGTTATCCGAGCGCCGAGCCCCCAGCTTGTAAGGGAAGCTTTTTGGGCTCGCGCTGTTATCCGAGTGCCGAACTCTAAGCTTGTAAGGGAAGCTTTTTGGACTCGTGCTGTTATCCGAGCGCTGAGCCCCCAGCATGTAAGAGAAGCTTTTCGGGCTCGCGCTGTTATCCGTGTGCCGAGTTCCAAGCTTGTAAGGGAAGCTTTTCGGGCTCGCGCTGTTATCCGAGCGCCGAGCCCCCAGCTTGTAAGGGAAGCTTTTTAGGCTCGGGCTGTTATCTGAGCGTCGAACCCCAAGCTTGTAAGGGAAGCTTTTTGGGCTCGCGCTGTTATCCGAGCACCGAACCCTAAGCTTGTAAGGGAAGCTTTTCGGGCTCCTGCTGTTATCCGAGCGCCGAGCCCCCAGCTTGTAAGGGAAGCTTTTTGGGCTCGCGCTGTTATCCGAGTGCCGAACCCTAAGCTTGTAAGGGAAGCTTTTTGGACTCGCGCTGTTATCCGAGTGCCGAGCCCCCAGCTTGTAAGGGAAGCTTTTTGGGCTCGCGCTGTTATCCGAGCGCCGAGCCCCCAGCTTGTAAGGGAAGCTTTTTGCACTTGCACTGTTATCCGAGCGCCGAACCTCAGCTTGTAAGGGAAGCTTTTTGGGCTCGCGCAGTTATTCGAGATATGTCCTTTATATGTACAAAATATGATACCGTGGGCTTGTTTTAAGAAAGCTGGCATATTTACAATACATTTGAACTTTTACAAAAGACTAGGCATGAAGTGCCAATTACAATCATGATAATTTACATGGAGGCTACTCTCCTCCTAAGAACTTGATTAGGTGCTCCGCGTTCCAGGGCCTTTTGATGGGCTTGCCTTCGGCACTGGTCAGGCAGTACGTGCCAGGGCGCATGACTTCGGATACTTTGTAGGGGCCCTCCCAATTTGGTGCCAACTTTCTCTTCTTGCTGGGGTTGGAAATCGCCAGTTTTCAAAGGACAAGATCTTCGAGTTTGATGTCAGTTGGGCGCACCTTCTTGTTGTAGAATTTTTTGATTCTTTGCTGGTAGATGCTTCTTCTAATGGCGGACTTTTCCCTGACCTCATCTATGAGGTCCAGGTCGGCTCGCAGCTGTTGGGAGTTTTCGGCCTCGTCGAAAGCCATTATACGGGGCGAAGGGATCCCAATCTCCACGGGAATGATGGCCTCTGCGCCGTACGTCAGATTGAAAGCGGATTCCCCCGTAAGGATTCTCTTGGTCGTTCGGTGGGCCCATAGAACGCTTGGTAATTCGTCGACCCATAACCCCTTAGAAGAGTTATCGAGTCGTTTCTTTAGGCCGTCAAGGATTTGGCGGTTTGCATTCTCGGCTTGACCATTAGACTGGGGATGGCATACTGAAGAAAAGCGCTGCTGGATCCTGAGATCTTCGCAGTACTTGCAGAAATTCTTACCCGCGAACTGAGTCCCATTATCTGTGATGAGCACCTGCAGAATCCCGAACCGACAGATGATGTGTTTCCAGAAAAACTGCTGAGTCTGTCGCTCGGTGATCGTTGCTAATGACTCGGCCTTGATCCACTTGGTGAAATAGTCGATCGCCACAATGAGAAACTTCCGCTGGCCCGTTGCTTTTGGAAATGGGCCTACCAGATCCATTCCCCACATCGCAAAGGGGGTCGGACTGGCCATGGACCGGAGGTTCGCCTGGGGAGCCCTCTTCACGGGGGAGAACCTTTGGCAGGGGCCACACTTCTTTACTAGGGCAAGGGCGTCTTGCAGAATGGTGGGCCAGTAGTAACCGTGATTTAGAGCCTTCCGTGCTAGGGAACGGCTTCCCATATGACATCCACCGATTCCCTCGTGCAGTTCCTTGAGGGCGTACTTGGCTTCGTCTGGGCTCAGGCAGCGGAGGTATGGTCTGTCATCGATCGTGGTATAGGACCTTTTGAAGAGGGTGGCATGATGACTGCGAATCTTTCAGATCGGACACTGATCCTCCTTGCTTCAGCTCGGACTTTGGGGAGCTCTCCGTTGACTAGGAATTTTTTGATAAGGGTGGTCCAGTCGTCGGGAGGAGCTCTGTCTTCGATGCACAGAATCTCCAGGGAGTCTGTACTCGGCTTCAACAGGACTTCAATCAGGACCGTGCAGTCGAGGCCTTCAAATGATGAGGAAGCCAATTTTGACAAGGCATCGGCCTGGGCGTTCAGCTTCCGGGGGATCCTTAAGATAGCCGATTCGTCGAAGGACGATAATAGGTGCTGGACTATGGCTCGGTACCTGATCATGCAATCGTCACGGGCTTCGTAGTCCCCGGTGATCTGGTTGACCACTAGTTGAGAGTCGCTAAAGGTCCTGATCTGTTTGGCACCGACTTGATGAGCTAGGTTGAGCCCGGCGATCATCGCCTCGTACTCAGCCTCGTTGTTGGAGGCTAGGAAGTTGAGGCGGAGACAATACTGGAGGAGGAAACCATCCGGGCCCTGAAGGATTATGCCAGCACCGCTTCCCGTTTCACAAGAGGAGCCGTCGACGTAAACTTCTCACGTTTGGTCGGCTTCTTTGTTCGCGGGTTGCTCGGAGATGGTGCATTCTGTAATGAATTCGGTGAGGGCCTGCCCTTTGATGGACGTTCGGGGTTTATAGCTGATGTCATACTGGCTGAGTTCGATCGACCATTTGACGAGTCGACCGGAGCTCTCCGGTTTGTAGAGTATGGCCTTCAAGGGTTGATCGGTGAGCACCTGGATCGAATGCGCCTGGAAATAAGGAAGGAGCTTCTGTGCGGCTATGACTAGGGCGTACGCCACTTTCTCCATCCTGGAATACCGGGTCTCGGCATCGAGCAGGACCTTGCTCACATAGTAGAGGGGCTTTTGAACCCCCTCCTCTTCCTGGACGAGGACGGCGCTGAGTACACTCTCCGAAGTAGATAGGTAGAGCCAGAGTGGCTCCCCTGGTTCGGACTTGCTGAGAAGAGGAGGGTTGGCGAGGTACTCCTTCAACTGTGCGAAGGCTTCTTGTTGTTGAGTACCCCACTCGAACTTTCCAGTGCCGCGTAGCGCTTTGAAGAACGGGAGGGACTTCTCTCCAGATTTAGAAAGGAAACGGCCGATGGCCGCCAATCGCCCCGTCAGCCTCTGGACTTCTTTAACATTCCTGGGAGGGGCCACGTCTAATATGGCTTGGATTTTTTCGGGATTCGCCTCGATGTCGCGCTGGCTGACGATGAACCCTAAGAACTTTCCCGAGGAGATGCCGAAGGCGCACTTCGCCGGATTGAGCCTCATGTTGTGGGTTCGAAGGACCCCAAAGGCTTCTTCCAGGTCAGCAACGTGGTGCTATCCATGTTGACTTTTGATGAGCATGTCGTCGACATATACCTCCATGTTACGCCCGATCTGATCTTTAAAGACTCGGATGACGAGTCTCTGGTAGGTGGCACCGGTGTTCTTTACCCCGAAGGGCATGATCCGGTAGCAGTACAGCCCCTGGTCTGTGACGAAGGACGTCTTGGTGATGTTCGGATGGAACATCCGGATTTGGTTATAGCCTGAGAAGACATCCATGAAAGAGAGGAGCTCGTGACCCGAGGTAGCATCAATCAGGGCATCAATGCCGGGGATAGGAAACGGGATCTTTGGGGCACGCCTTGTTGAGGTCGGTAAAATTTATGCAGATCCTCCAACTCCCGCTTGCCTTCTTCACCATGACGACGTTCGCCAGCCACTCTAGGTAGCTAACCTATTGTACAAAACGCGCGGACAAGAGCTTGTCCACTTCTGCGTTTACTGCCTGTTGTCGCTCAGGAGCGAACTTGCACCGCTTTTGGATGACTGGCTTCGTCCCGAGGATCACGCTGAGTTTTTGCATGATGAGGTCTTCGGAGATACTGGGCATGTCAGAGGGCTTCCAGGCAAAGAGGTCGATATTGCGCCGAATACAGGCGATTAGGGCGGTCTTGAGGTCGGGGGCGAGGGAGCAGCTTACTCGAAAGTGCTTCGACGCATCCCCTGTCTCGAATGAGACTTCTTCTAGCTTGTCCACCGGTTCTAATTCTGGCTGGGTTCTTCGGGGCTCCAGTTCGACAGCATCGAGGGGAAACACCCTTCTTCCGATTGCCGTCATGTAGCACGAACGTGCTGCTTCTTGGTTCCCTCGGACAACTCCGACGCCCGTATTGGTAGGGAATTTCATCTTCTGATAGTAAGCCGAGGGAACCGCCTGGAGGGAGCAGAGCCCCGGACGGCCGAGGATGGCGTTGTAGGCTGCCTTTACATTCACAACCATGAAGTCCATGGACTCGGTCCTTCTGTTGGGCTTCGTGCCTGCCGTGATGTCCAGGGTGACGATCCCCTTTATAGTCATGGGGACGCCGGAGAATCCGTGTAGGGTATACCCGGCAGGTTTTAGTTTCTCACGGGAGAGCTTTAGGTTCTCGAATGCTTTGAGAAACATAATGTTGACCGAGCTCCCGTTGTCTACGAGGATTCTTCGGGCGTCGAAGTTTGCCATACTAAGGTTGATGACGAGGGCGTCACAGTGAGGGAGCCGGACCCCCTCCAGATCCTCTCCTGAGAAGGAGACGGGGAGTTGCTGGACCAGTGGGGAGAGAAGGCCCTGGACGGTATTGACATCCCGGATGAAGGCCTTGTGGGAACTATTGGATTTGCCTCCCATAGGCCCTTCGTAGACGCAATGCAGGATCATTTGACCCTCAGGCTCCTCGGGATCCGGATCCCGCTCGGGATGCTGTCGTTGCCCTCGGGGAGGAGGGGAATCCCTCCTGTTCCTGTTGTCCCTTGGTTCCCGGGCCCCTTCTTGTCTGAACTCTCGGAGGTAACCTCGTTGGATAAGGGCCTCAATTTCGTCTTTCAGGGCGCGGCAGTGATCTGTGTCGTGCCCGTTGTCCCGGTGGAATCGGCAATAGAACCGCTGATCCCTCTTCTTGCTGGTATTGTTGGACGGTCGAGGAGGGTACTAGACGAGGTCGCTGTCTTCAATCGCTAAGAGGATTGTCGACATGTTCTGCGTCCGGAGTGTACCTCTCGAAGCAGGGGACCGGCGAAACCTTCTTTGCGGAGCCCCCGTCTCTGGGAGCTTTTTTGGCCGGCTCAACTTCGTCGGCCTTGCACTTCCCCTTCCCGGGAGCTTCCTTCTGGTCCTCGGGATTGAGTGCCTCCTCGGCTTGGATATATTTTTCGACCCGGTTGAGGAGGTCGGGGAAGTCTATCGGCAGCTTCTTTGCGAGGGAGGCCTTCAGCTGTCCATATCGGACGTTGTGGCGAAAGGCTGCCGAGGCAACACTGGGGTCGAAGGACGAGACTGACCTCGCCTCGGCGGTGAACCTCCGGACAAACACTCGGAGGGGCTCCCCCTCCTTCTGCCGGAGCCCGAGTAGTGATGCACTCGTTCTTTCGGCCTTTCGGCTGGTTACGAAGTGGGCGAGAAAATCGCCCTCTAGCTGGTCGAAAGAATAGATGGAGCCGGGGGTGAGCTTGGAGAACCATTCCCGAGCCGGACCCCGGAGTGTTGCGGGGAAGGCTCGGCACAGGAGGGGATCCGATGCACTGTGAATCATCATGAGGGTTTTGAAGCCCTCCATGTGATCAGCAGGATTGCCCTTGCCGTCATATGTCTCGAACTGTGGCGGACGGAAATTGCGGGGTATCTCCGCCTGCAGGATGAGGGCAGAGAAAGGAGGACGAACCGACCTGTACCCCTGAGCAGCTCTTGGATCGCCGTTGCCGACGTGGTCGAGGCGCTCCTCCATTTCTTGGAGGCACTTTAAAATGCCGCCATCATAATCTGGGGGGATTGTTGAGGGGCGAGACACGCTAGCCTCGGCCTGTGACTGGGTGTGGGAACGACGGGCGTTCTCGTTTACGGAGACCCCTCGGATGGCACCCAAGATTTCCCTTTGAAAGTCCTGGAACTCCTGGTGGGTAACCGGGGCTCCTCCGGCTCGGTTTGGTTGGGCGGGTTGCTGCCGACCGACCCAGCTGAGAGCGGGCTCTCGTACTTGAGACGGGGGCCTTGGATGGTTCGGAGCCCCTTGAGAAGGGGGTCTCTGATGGTTCGGAGCTGCTTGAGATGGGGGTCTTTGATGGTTCGGAGCCGAGTTGGAAGCGGCTCCTCCCCTGCTTCGGCTGGCCTGGCGGTTCGAGATTACCCCCCGTAGGTCGCCCTGGACAGGGCGGGAGGCGTTCGGTTGGTGCCCGTGGCTGACCCTTTTGTTGTTCGGTCCCTGAGCATCAGCATCGATGCCTTGCGGAGGCACGTCGTGTCGGCATGCGGAAGTAACAGCTTTCGTGGCTTTAGGCACCATATGCGCTCGGATCGAGGTTAATGCCGACGGGGGCGGAGCTTGGTTCGTGTCCACTAGGGTACCGTTGGAAGCGAGGCTCGGATTGGCGTCTATGATAGGCAGTTTTCCACAGACGCGCCATCCTGATGTGGTTTGTTTTTGGGGAACGTGTGGATGCACCAGGCGTGAGTTCTTACTCGATTTGTTTTAGAGGAGATGATGAACACATTATTATTCACATTTAGAGCAATAATCTTATTGTAAATGCACATTTAAAAGCTCGATATGTGGTATTTAACTCTTATTTTCTCTTTTCCATAGGAAACAGCCTATAACAGCAAAACAAAGCAGATCCAGGACTTCAAGGATGATACACAGAATATTACAGAGCATCAGTCGACTGAGTCTTCCACACAAGCGACTGAACAGAGAAATCAAGTTTACACAGAAGTATTCGACACAGTCGACTTACTCCAACACCAGTCGACTGGGCTGATCAATTGAGAAATCCTCAGAAGTCTCGACACAGTCGACTGGTTCGAAGACAAGTCGACTGGTCTGCGGCGGAGTTAACAGATAAGATATTCGAAGATACACCCGCATCTAATTCCAAATCTATTTGAATCCAGATTTTATGCGAATTCTCCAACAAACCAAATCTAGAGACTGGGAATTAGCAAAAGGCGTGGTTAACAGATAAGGAAAGGAAGAAGAAATGAGAAAGAAATAAATCATCAAATCAAGTAAAGAAGGACTTTCCTGAAAAAGGGGAAACCCTAATTCCTCAGCCGTGTTCTATAAATACCAACCAAGAAGCATGAATGAGGGCTCTCATCTTCTGATCATCATCTTCCAAAAAACACCCACCACCGAATCACAAGAGTTTCTGAGCGTTCAAGTCATCAACAGGGGCATTATTCTATCAGCATCAAGGAAGGAGATAGGAGATCAAGTATTCGAAGGCAGCCGACTGTGTGACAGCCAGTCGACCTCATTGCCGGACTTCATTAGTTTATTTCTTCTTCTTCTATTCTTTTATGTTGGTCATGTATTCGAACTTGTTGATTAATAAAAGTATTATTATGTGGAACTAATTTCATAGTTGGGTAGATTGAAGCCGTAGTTATGTAGTGCTATGTTCTTCTGAATTCTTCTATTTTACTTATTGATTGAATCTGATTGAAGTGATATAGATTGATGATAATCAAATATATTCTCGAAGCTCTGAGAGCAGTCGACTGAGGTGAGAGCCAGTCGACTGACATACAGAGCTTGAGAATATCAAGTTTGCATTACCATTTATCTGAATCTGTTATATGAGCATATTGAGACGACCCGAATCTCGTGCCCGTAAATTGTAACAAGGGAATCCTTTGGGGTTCTTGGTTCAATCAACTTAAGGGATCTAGATCTGATACCAATTTCTAGAACCTTGAGTGTTTGTTCGTTTCCACTGATCTTATGTTTTCTTTAAGTACAACTTAGTAGATACCATGCTAAACACTTAATGAAAGAAACGAATTAGAGTAGATACCATGCCTAATTCTTGGCTTAGGGAAACAGTACTTTAAGGAGTAGATAACATGCCCTTGAAGGGAACAAACATGAGTAATAAGAAGAAGTTCAGAAGGTGACTTAGCATTACTGACTATTGGTGGAGATCTAAACCCAACTACTTCATAAATACTTGTGATTCAACACTTCTTAATTTAGTTTTAATCTTTTTATTTCTTTTAGACTTTTAAAACAACTTTTTATGATTCTCAGTCTTTTTATTGATTAGTAAGTTAAAGTCTACAATCTCTGTGGGATCGACCCTTGCTATTGCTACGCTTCTATAAAACGATTCGTGCACTTGCGAGGTTTATAATTTGTGTCTAGTTTTATCTCTTTATTTAGGTAGTCTAGATTGCACAACAAGTTTTTGGCACCGGTGCCGGGGATTGTCTAGTATTTTAACTTACAGATCAGTAGAAAGTTTTTATTTCTCTTTCTTTCTTTTAATTTTATTATTAAGTATTTTTCTTTTAGGATACAGGATTTTGGTGGATGCACGAAAGGAGATCACTTCGTCCAAAGCTACTACCAATTGACGCAGAAACAGAACGCACTTTGCACAGATTAGGTCGACTGACTGCGACCAACCAGTCGACTGCTGCACGAAACCAGTCGACTGCACAGAGAATCAATTCACGAGCAATAATGGCAGAAGAAATAACCAATCGAGTGCCAATGCAGGACAAATTCACGCCTAAGAACATTGAACAACCTTCCTGCATTGCATACCAACCTAATGTCACAGGGAACATGCATCTATCTCCTCAGTTACTTAGTATGGTTCCCCACTTTAGTGGCAAACCTGATGAAGAGCCTCATCTCCATCTGCAAGACTTTTTCGATCTTTGCAGGACACAAAGCGTCCAAGGGCTCACCCCTGAACAAATCAGGTTAATTTTGTTTCCTTTTTTCTTAAAACTTAATGCTAAACTATGGTATAATTCTTTGGAACCAGGATCAATCAATTCATGGGAGCAATTGGCGACAAAATTCTTAAAAGAATTATTTCCAGCCCAAAAGACCAAACAGCTGAAAAGGGAGATTCAACTCTTCCAACAAAAGGATGGAGACTTATTTTTCGAAGCATGGAAAGATTTCAAGAACAAACTTCTCAAATGCCCTACGCACAATATGCCTAAAGATGATCAGGTACAAGCTTTTTATGAAGGTTTAAATGATACTAACAAGGCAATTGTGGATTCAGCTTGCAACGGGATCTTAATGAGGAAAAGCGGTGAAGAGGCCATTGAACTATTTGAAGAACTCAGCGAGAATTCACAACAATTCTCAACAAGGAGGGGCCCTTCGAAAAAACAGGGAGTTTACGAAATTTCTAATAGCAATAACCTTCAATTAGAAATGGTAAACATGAATAAGAAAATTGATATGCTTGTTAATGCAATGTCGATGATGGGTGGAGTTAAAAATCAAACAAATGAAATTTGTGCAATTTGTTCTCATGTAGATCATACCACTGATACATGTCCCATGTCTTCTTTCATAGATCAGGAGCATGCAAATTATGTTGGTCGAGGAGTGTTTCCACCAAAGAACAATCCATTCTCAAATACATACAACCCAGGATGGAGGAACCATCCAAACTTCTCCTGGAGCAATAATCAGAATAATCAAGGGACTCAATTCACGCAAGGACATGCACGGAACTTCCAAATGGGAAGTGGGATCGATAGGCCAGTTCAAGAACAGAAGAAGTTGGATTTTGAATCCACTGTTCTTCAATTGCTCCAACAACAACATCAAACAACCAACCAATAAGGGCAAGCAATTCAGAAGTTGGAAACACAGATTGGCCAAATTGCTAAAGAATTAAGCGAACGAAAGGCAGGGGAACTTCCATCACAAACTATACCAAACCCTGGAGGCCAAGAACAGCTCAAGGCAGTCACAACATTAAGAAGTGGTAAGATAATTGACAACAAAGTTGGAACACACACAGAAGAAGCAGAAACACAACCATCAAAAATTGTGGGGTCCAACAAGGTAAGTGAAAAAGAAAGAACAGTTGTGCCGCCATTCCCTCAAAGGTTAGTCAAACAAAAGAAAGATCAACATTTATTTGACATCTTTGAAACTCTCAGAAAGGTAGAAATTAATATCCCCCTACTTGATGCTATTAAACAAATTCCTTCTTATGCTAAATTTTTGAAAGAATGTTGCACTCACAAAAGAACATTTCAGGTTAGGGAGGATGTGGCTTTGACAGAGGAAGTGAGCGCTGTCTTATTAAGAAAATTACCTCCTAAATTAAAAGACCCAGGTAGTTTTACCATTCCTTGCAGGATTGGTGAGCACTTCTTTGAGAAAGCACTACTAGACTTGGGGGCAAGCATTAATCTCCTCCTATACACTGTTTATGAAAAGCTAGGATTGGGGGAACTGCAACCAACATCCATCACGTTGCAATTGGCAGATCGCAGTATTAAAAGACCTAGAGGTATTTTGGAAGATGTCCTAGTTCAGGTAAACGATTTCATTTTACCTGCTGATTTTGTTGTGCTGGATATGGAAGACTCCTCCATGCCATCTTCTCTACCAATCATCTTAGGTAGGCCCTTTATGAGTACAGCTGATATAAAAATTTGTGTTAAAAAGGGTACTATAAGCATGAAAATAAATGGAGAGAATGTTGAATTTAAAATGTTTGATACACTGAAATTACCACATGATGATCATGAATGCTATAATGTTGATGTGGTGCAGGATATTGTTGATCAAACATTTCAGGTACATAGCGTTGAACCATTACAAGCCACCATTACATAATCTCTAACTTTATCTAATGATGAACAGGAATACGATGACTGGGGGATTGCAGAGACAGTACATCACCTGGAAACTCCAAAGTCATACTCAGGTAAGTTTGCACCTATGTTTGAAAAATTGGTGACTGATGACATTTTTGTTTCTGCAGATAAGTCGACCGGTGGACTGGATAAGTCGACTGGTGGATCAGACAAGTCGACTGATGGACAGGATGAGTCAACTGCACCGAGACTTCCAGACATAGAGCTTATGCAGTTGCCCGACCATTTGAAGCATGCATATTTGGGTGAGAACCAGATGCTACCAGTGATAATTGCTGTAAATTTGAGTGCACAGGAAGAAGATAAGCTGCTAAGGGTACTACGGGAACACAAGAATGCAATAGGATGGACCATTGCAGATATCAAAGGAATAAGTCCATCCAAATGCATGCATCGAATACTCCTTGAAAACAACGCAAAACCAAGCAGGGAGGCACAGAGAAGGCTTAACTCGAACATGAAGGAAGTGGTAAGAGCAGAGATTCTGAAGCTACTAGATGTTGGCATCATCTACCCTATCTCAGATAGCAAATGGGTAAGTCCTATACATGTAGTGCCTAAGAAAAGTGGAGTCACAGTGGTGACAAATGAAGAGAATGAGCTTATCCCTACTAGAGTGACTACAGGTTGGAGGGTTTGCATTGATTACAGGAAACTGAATAATAAAACCAGGAAAGATCACTTCCCTCTTCCTTTTATTGATCAAATGTTAGAAAGATTAGCAGGATATAGTCATTATTGTTTTTTAGATGGTTATAGTGGCTATAATCAAATTGCTATTGCTCCAGAAGATCAAGAAAAAATCACTTCTAAATGTCCTTTTGGTACTTTTGCATACAGGAGGATGCCCTTTAGATTGTGCAATGCACCAGCAACATTTCAAAGATGCATGATGAGTATATTTTCAGACATGGTGGAAAGGTTCATCGAGGTATTTATGGATGACTTTAGTGTTTTTGGATCTTGTTTTGATGAATGCCTTAACCATTTGCAGCTTGTGCTTAAAAGATGTGAAGAATGCAATTTAGTGCTGAATTGGGAAAAGTGCCATTTCATGGTACAACAAGGTATTGTGTTGGGACATGTGGTGTCAAAAAGAGGCATAGAGGTAGACAAAGCAAAAATCGATATAATATCAATACTACCCCCTCCCACTACAGTTAAGGGTGTTAGGAGTTTTCTTGGACATGCAGGGTTCTATAGAAGATTTATAAAAGATTTCTCAAAAATCTCCAAACCCCTTTGTGATTTGTTGGCTAAGGATGTTGAGTTTGTATGGACAGAAGAGTGCACAAATGCTTTTAATTCATTGAAAAATCTTCTCATTTCTACACCTATTGTCATGGCACCAGATTGGAGCCATCCTTTCGAGCTCATGTGTGATGCAAGTGATTATGCCTTAGGAGCTGTTTTAGGTCAAAGAATCAATAAGAAACCCCATGTTATTTACTATGCTTCTCGAACTCTAAATGATGCACAGCTAAATTATTCCACTACTGAAAAAGAAATGTTAGCTGTTATTTTTGCTGTAGAGAAGTTTAGATCATATTTGATTGGTTCTAAAGTTATTGTTTTCACTGACCATGCTGCTTTGAGATATTTATTTGCGAAAAAAGATGCTAAGCCTAGGTTGATCAGATGGGTGCTGTTGCTTCAAGAATTCGATCTTGAGATTAGAGATAAAAAAGGAAGCGACAATGTTGTTGCAGATCACATGTCCAGGCTACTGCAGGAGGAAGAAAGAATTGTGCTGCCACTTAATGAAAATTTCCCAGATGAACATCTATTTGAAATAAACATATCATCGGGACAGTCGACTGGTAACAGGACTAGTCGACTGGTATCTCATTGCTCAAATTTTTCATGGTTTGCTGACATTGTAAATTATCTCACTGCTCATGTTTTTCCTCCAGGTATGACAAGTCAGGAACGAAAGAGACTGGTGGCTATGTGCAAGCACTATTATTGGGATGATCCTTACTTGTTCAAATTTTGCCCTGATCAAATTATAAGAAGATGTGTGGCAGAAGAAGAACAAATGAATATTCTACGACATTGCCACCAATATGCATGTGGAGGACATTTTGGACCAAAAAGAACAGCACTCAAGGTATTGCAATCTGGATTTTTTTGGCCTAAAGTATTCAAAGATGCTTTTTCTTTTTGCAGGTCTTAGGCAACATCTCTTCTAGAAATCAAATGCCACTGCAAAACATCCAAGTGATCGAGCTTTTTGATATTTGGGGAATCGACTTCATGGGTCCCTTTCCTAACTCATTTGGTTATTTATATATTCTTGTTGGTGTGGATTATGTGTCTAAATGGGTCGAGGCTGTCCCCTCAAGAACTAATGATCACAAAGTTGTTGTCAAGTTTTTGTAGGAAAACATTTTTACTAGGTTTGGGACACCACGAGTAATAATAAGTGATGGAGGAAGCCACTTCAATAACTTTCCATTTGCTTCTTTGATGAAGAAATATGGTATCACACATAGAGTGGGCACCCCATATCATCCCCAAACTAGAGGGCAGGTGGAGATTAGCAACAGAGAAATCAAGAGCATTTTGGAAAAGACAGTCAACACAAGGAGACAGGATTGGTCGCTGCGCTTGAATGATGCATTATGGGCCTACCGAACAGCATACAAAACACCTATCGGCATGTCACCATACCGTTTGGTTTTTGGAAAAGCCTGTCATCTTCCAGTGGAGTTGGAACACAAAGCTTATTGGGCTATTAAAAGGTTCAATTTTGATATGAAACAAGCAGGTGACAAAAGAAGATTGCAACTAAATGAGCTTGAAGAGTTGCGGCACGACGCATATGAAAATGCAAAGTTGTACAAGGAAAGGACCAGGTTGTACCATGACAAACAGCTAGCACGAAAGGAGTTTCATGAAGGACAGAAGGTATTGATATACAACTCAAGATTAAGACTTTTTCCAGGCAAGCTTATGTCAAGATGGTATGGGCCATACACTGTCACGAGAGTCTTCCCACATGGTGCTTTGGAGGTTCATAGCAAAGAGAAGAATCAAACATTTAAGGTGAACGGGCATAGAGCGAAGCCATACATAGAGATGAGCATAGAACCGCAAGAGGAAGATGTGAATCTTCAAACCATTCAATACATGGCATGACCTCATCAAGTCTAGCTGAAGACAGAAAACACAGCGCTTATTGGGAGGCAACCCAATTTTCAGAGGAGTATTTACACTTTCCCTCTATTTTCTTTTATTTCTTCATCTTTTATTTTCATCTTTTATTTTCAGTCTCTCCTTACTAGATGGTGACACATGCCTATTTTTAAATTTCCTTCTGAACATTGAGGACAATGTTCCATCTAAGTTTGGGGGTATTAGGGTTATTTATATTTAGAGTCTTTTTGAATTTTTTTTTTTTTTTTTTTTGTTGTTTAGGATAAACAATTTCTTATAAAGTAAGACGAAGGATACTTATTTACTTTAGAATTGTGGAGTTTCATAAATTCCCTACAAGATTATATGAGTCATGCAATTATACATAATAAACGAATGTGATGCTTTTTCTGGTGATCATTCCCTTTAGATCTAGTCCTAAATTGAGTTTAAGTAAATAGAGTGATAATATATATATATATATTTGAATAAAGTCAATCTACTCCAATGTTTTGAGTTGCTTAGTAACTAGGGGTATTCATCACCAATGTTTACCTTTACGTCAAACGGCAACTTGAAATATGAGTATGCAAAGCACTTTAGAGTTTGTGACTTGCTGAGTAACCGGGTGGATTCATCACAAATGTTTTGCATTCGCGTAAAAAGGCAAGTGACAACTTTAAAGAAGAGACTATATATATATATATATATATATATATATATATATATATATATATATATATATATATAAAACTCTAGTTTGCTACTCGGTTTGTAGTAGAGAAAAGGGGATAATCACAGATTGAGTAGTCGCATACTATAACTACATTAATTGCATGACAAATATGACTGAGTCTGGGGATTATGACTAAACAATTGCACTAGAGAAAGTGGGTATGCGTAATTTTACTTTATCTGAAATTGTTTATAGTTTAATATGTTGATGCCCACATAATAAGAATTCTTGGTGGTTGAATACTATTATTTTCCCCTTGTTCATAATTTTAGTTTGCTTGAGGATAAGCAAAAATCTAAGTTTGGGGGTATTTGATGAACACATTATTATTCACATTTAGAGCAATAATCTTATTGTAAATGCACATTTAAAAGCTCGATATGTGGTATTTAACTCTTATTTTCTCTTTTCCATAGGAAACAGCCTATAACAGCAAAACAAAGCAGATCCAGGACTTCAAGGATGATACACAGAATATTACAGAGCATCAGTCGACTGAGTCTTCCACACAAGCGACTGAACAGAGAAATCAAGTTTACACAGAAGTATTCGACACAGTCGACTTACTCCAACACCAGTCGACTGGGCTGATCAATTGAGAAATCCTCAGAAGTCTCGACACAGTCGACTGGTTCGAAGACAAGTCGACTGGTCTGCGGCGGAGTTAACAGATAAGATATTCGAAGATACACCCGCATCTAATTCCAAATCTATTTGAATCCAGATTTTATGCGAATTCTCCAACAAACCAAATCTAGAGACTGGGAATTAGCAAAAGGCGTGGTTAACAGATAAGGAAAGGAAGAAGAAACGAGAAAGAAATAAATCATCAAATCAAGTAAAGAAGGACTTTTCTGAAAAAGGGGAAACCCTAATTCCTCAGTCGTGTTCTATAAATACCAACCAAGAAGCATGAATGAGGGCTCTCATCTTCTGATCATCATCTTCCAAAAAACACCCACCACCGAATCACAAGAGTTTCTGAGCGTTCAAGTCATCAACAGGGGCATTATTCTATCAGCATCAAGGAAGGAGATAGGAGATCAAGTATTCGAAGGCAGCCGACTGTGTGACAGCCAGTCGACCTCATTGCCGGACTTCATTAGTTTATTTCTTCTTCTTCTATTCTTTTATGTTGGTCATGTATTCGAACTTGTTGATTAATAAAAGTATTATTATGTGGAACTAATTTCATAGTTGGGTAGATTGAAGCCGTAGTTATGTAGTGCTATGTTCTTCTGAATTCTTCTATTTTACTTATTGATTGAATCTGATTGAAGTGATATAGATTGATGATAATCAAACATATTCTCGAAGCTCTGAGAGCAGTCGACTGAGGTGAGAGCCAGTCGACTGACATACAGAGCTTGAGAATATCAAGTTTGCATTACCATTTATCTGAATCTGTTATATGAGCATATTGAGACGACCCGAATCTCGTGCCCGTAAATTGTAACAAGGGAATCCTTTGGGGTTCTTGGTTCAATCAACTTAAGGGATCTAGATCTGATACCAATTTCTAGACCCTTGAGTGTTTGTTCGTTTCCACTGATCTTATGTTTTCTTTAAGTACAACTTAGTAGATACCATGCTAAACACTTAATGAAAGAAACGAATTAGAGTAGATACCATGCCTAATTCTTGGCTTAGGGAAACAGTACTTTAAGGAGTAGATAACATGCCCTTGAAGGGAACAAACATGAGTAATAAGAAGAAGTTCAGAAGGTGACTTAGCATTACTGACTATTGGTGGAGATCTAAACCCAACTACTTCATAAATACTTGTGATTCAACACTTCTTAATTTAGTTTTAATCTTTTTATTTCTTTTAGACTTTTAAAACAACTTTTTATGATTCTCAGTCTTTTTATTAATTAGTAAGTTAAAGTCTACAATCTCTGTGGGATCGACCCTTGCTATTGCTACGCTTCTATAAAACGATTCGTGCACTTGCGAGGTTTATAATTTGTGTCTAGTTTTATCTCTTTATTTAGGTAGTCTAGATTGCACAACAGGAGACACCTATGCAGATGACCCTTGGCTGGGCGAACGGTACCGAGGTAGGTGGTATTGAGGTGGAGGCTGATGCTGGGCTCGGATCTCTGAGGCTCAGATCCGAGGGTCTTGTGTACCGGCAGACGGTCTCGGAACACCGGGGTTGGTCCCGGTGGCAGACCCTCCGACGATCTAGTCAGTCACTAAGTGAAAGTAACAGTAACTAGGGTTTTGGTGGCAAAGGATTGATTACCTGGAGAAGGAGTGGGGGTCTGGTATTTATAGAAGATGGCAATCGGGTCTGGACCCGTTTGGGACTGGGTCTGGACCCGGGTACCCGTCTGGCTGAAGCGGTGGAAACCCGGGCGGTTTAGGGCTGAAATAGCAGACGTTCGGGCGGTTCCCGGGCTGACGTGATAGTGGTCCGGGCAGTTTTTCGACGCTGACGTGGCGGATCTGGAGAATCAGGATGTGCGCATATCCTGAGGGGATCCTGTGGCCCAGGATGAGCCACGTCATTCCTAACCCATATCAATTATTATTATCATTATTAATATATGACTACTAGACAAAACAATAAAACATTATTCTGTATCAAAAATAATTAATAAAAATTGTTTATTGGTAATTATTATGCCAATTTAATTATTCTGAGGTTGATGAATAGAATATACAAGAGTACGTCGGTATGCTAGTATAACTCTTGCATTAACCGACAGTTGGATTCTATTGAACTAGTTTCAGCCTCTTCCTAAACCTTATAGTCTTGAACTCTAAGTCAACTTTTACTGGTAACTACTGGCTAGTTTGAATACATTTTCCAGTTGTTAGCATAGTTTTGTAGTTGTTATCATAGTATGTGTCATGTATCATTGAATCATTCAATAAAAAGAGAGCGCAAATGCATCTCATCCCACTCCCCGTGGCCTGGACAAGAGCCTCCGCGGAGTCCAGTATGCTTAACCAGTATGGAGCCAACGTCTCTTCGTCGCTAGTGCTCTTTGCCACGGTTGGGCATGTGGAGTTCACTGTAGATATGTGTTTTACTGGTTTTCATTAGTTTTCATTAGTTTCATTAGCGAATCAATCTATCTTTGTCCAACCTTCATGCACAGCCACGGAGCCACCTAGCTAGGCAAAGTAATTAAAGTTGAAATGCACATTTTGTGTTGTAATCAGGGTAAGAAAATTCAGTTATTAAACCGTGCTTCCAATCTTGTACGTGCTGCCTAGTATCATGGGATTATTTAGTACAGAAACAGTCCCCCAACACAGTAGTTAATGCAATAGTCCCGGCCTAAAACAACTGCTCGGAAATCAAGCTTCTGGTGAGCCAATATGCAACACCTCAAATACGGCAGCAGGCTGCGGGATTTCATTGTTTGGGTTTGGGGATAATTTAAGAACAGCCCCTATAAACTTTATAATTCTAAAAATTACTAATTTTAAGAAAAAGAATTTCGTCTGCAAAATATTGTAATTGGGTCAACTGATACACTACATATTTCTTCCTCTGTAATTATACTGTTCGCTGAGCAAATATATAAAATATGGAACTTTCAGGGACTAAAACATCAAAATTCTTTAAAATAATTAAATTTTAATGTGAGAATTTCTTACCAGCATCGATAGCTCCATTCTGCCAAGCATCTCCGTCTGAATCAATCTTGAAGATCCTAGCTTGACTAGGATCCATGCCGGCAATTACTATGTCACATGCATAGAGTCTCGGATTCTGAAAATTAAATTGTAACAATTTTGTCAAGGAAACACTTTTGACATTTGAGAAAACTTTCCTAAAGAAATATTGTGAAGCTTAAAAAAACAATGGATGTGAAAATAATACCTTTTTCATTGTATTTCGAAAATCTTTGACATCTTCTCTTACCCAAGTTACTGTCTGGGCCTGCCCCACCCTTGAGGCGGGTGAGCCGGCTGCCTCAGGCCCCCGGCATTTTTGCAATTTTAGGGCCCTCCAAATTTGTAATTCGCTTGTAAATATAGGCACGTATTTTGCGCGTAAAAGAAAAATACTGTTATTAGGGGGCCCAAAAATAATTATTTGAGCATTTAATTTTTTTTGAAGATTATTTGGGTTTAGACTTGAAGACTTAAATTGAATTTGAGACTTTAAATTTGAGTGATTTAAAACAAATTTATATATTTTGCATATTTTGCTTTTAACAATGTGCAACATTTTATTTTATTTTATTTTATTTTATTTTATTTTTGTGTATGGAGAGCCCCATTTCGAGAGTTCGCCTCGGGCCCCCGGGAACTCAGGGCCGGCCCTGGTTACTATGGAGCTATTAATTTCATCAAATAAAAAATTAGATATATATCACTTTGTAAAACTTGTATATCACATTAAAACTCGATCAGAAAAGGAAAAAAAGGGTTTGAGCATTACTAATTGTATTCCTCTTTGATTCTGTTCACTAATTTATAAAAACTTTCCGCCTATAAAAAGATAACAGAATATTGTTAGATATGATCAAAATATTACAGAAATAAGTTTTGATATAAATACTTACATCACCCGAGCATGCAACATATATCTTATTGGGTACAATACATTGTATCTTTTCATGGCAGCCATCAATATAACGATCTGCACCAAAGTAATGAACTAAATTACAATGTAACTTGTCCTAAATTAATATGAGTATATCTAATAACTTACCAGGCCATGAAACTCGCGTATCACAAGCTAAGACTACTCCCTTGGCATTTTCAAAAGTCGCTGCCATTATGGAGGTGCCGAAGGTGCAATCCTCCTAAAAAATCATATTAAAACAAATTAAATGTTTGGGGTCATCTAAGTGCCTACAGGAGCAAAGAAATAATAAAAATGCTTACCGAAGCAAATAGCCATGTTTTGAGACTTTTGCTAAAAGAACAGCCCATTTCAGAAAAGATTCAATATTCTGAAATTTACAAAGGATTTGAAATTAAAAATATGAAAAGAAAAAATATATTATGAAGTCTACTTTTGAAATTAAAACATATTTCTTCACCTTAATCATTCTCTATAACATATCTCATTTGAACCTGATTAGCAGAAAACTTCTAACAGATTCAATAATTACATGCCCGATGCAATACTGACAAGCTAAATTACAATAAAATGTTAACTACTAGACGTAACTTTTTTCAAATCCATTATATTCACCTTACTAATAAAATTAAACCCCACTTGGTGTTAAAAGTGCCTAAAATTATTCTGGGGTGTGTTATCTCCCTTAATTTCTCGTCGTATCACATATCAGCCAATCAAGAAAAAAATCAGGGTATTTTTCTGGCTTCTAATTAAATTGGAGTAAAATGGACACTAAGAGGTTTTGAGCAGAAAATGGTTTGCAAATACTTCTTGTGTTACATATAGTCAGTTTCATATGGAGTCTTCTACTCATATTTTCTTCGACTGTACTTCATCTAAGGGGATATAGAAATTAAGTCTTCTTTGATAAACTCTTCCTGTTACATACCCAATCAGTGTTGAAGATACAATATGCAATTGAAAGTGTCATGTTAGATCTAACTAAAAAGCTTGCTTGCCTGCTTTTGTTGGCTTGTTTTGATTGAAAGGAATGCAAGAATGCATGTTTCAAAAAAAAGTTGGCTCTAAATCTGTTTATATCTTTAACAGTAAGTTTCACTTCTTCCCATGGGTTCATGCATGCAGCAAGGGAATGGAGGAAAAATACTGAGCCAGTGCCATTCAGATTCATGGGTTTGCTTCGAAGGTTGAAGCTCAAAAGACTCAAGATATACATATGTTTTAGAGAGGGACTTTAATGTCCTAAAAACTTCTATCTATGATTCACGCAAAATAAAATAAAAAATTAATTAATTAATTAATTTATAAAAACCATCAGGGCAAGAGCCACATATAAATAGGCAAAACAAAACCTAAGTGTCATCTTTTTATCAATAAAAACAAAACAAAACCTAAGGCAAACTTACATAAAAAGAGAGCGCAAATGCATCTCATCCCACTCCCCGTGGCCTGGACAAGAGCCTCCGCGGAGTCCAGTATGCTTAACCAGTATGGAGCCAACGTCTCTTCGTCGCTAGTGCTCTTTGCCACGGTTGGGCATGTGGAGTTCACTGTAGATATGTGTTTTACTGGTTTTCATTAGTTTTCTTTAGTTTCATTAGCGAATCAATCTATCTTTGTCCAACCTTCATGCACAGCCACGGAGCCACCTAGCTAGGCAAAGTAATTAAAGTTGAAATGCACATTTTGTGTTGTAATCAGGGTAAGAAAATTCAATTATTAAACCGTGCTTCCAATCATGTACGTGCTGCCTAGTATCATGGGATTATTTAGTACAGAAACAGTCCCTCAACACAGTAGTTAATGCAATAGTCCCGGCCTAAAACAACTGCTCGGAAATCAATCTTCTGGTGAGCCAATATGCAACACCTCAAATACTGCAGCAGGCTGCGGGATTTCATTGTTTGGGTTTGGGGATAATTTAAGAACAGCCCCTATAAACTTTATAATTCTAAAAATTACTAATTTTAAGAAAAAGAATTTCGTCTGCAAAATATTGTAATTGGGTCAACTGATACACTACATATTTCTTCCTCTGTAATTATACTGTTCGCTGAGCAAATATATAAAATATGGAACTTTCAGGGACTAAAACATCAAAATTCTTTAAAATAATTAAATTTTAATGTGAGAATTTCTTACCAGCATCGATAACTCCATTCTGCCAAGCATCTCCGTCTGAATCAATCTTGAAGATCCTAGCTTGACTAGGATCCATGCCGGCAATTACTATGTCACATGCATATAATCCCGGATTCTGAAAATTAAATTGTAACAATTTTGTCAAGGAAACACTTTTGACATTTGAGAAAACTTTCCTAAAGAAATATTGTGAAGCTTCAAAAAACAAAGGATGTGAAAATAATACCTTTTTCATTGTATTTCGAAAATCTTTGACATCTTCTCTTACCCAAGTTACTATCTGGGCCGGCCCCACCCTTGAGGCGGGTGAGGCGGCTGCCTCAGGCCCCTGGCGTTTTCGCAATTTTAGGGCCCTCCAAATTTGTAATTCGCTTGTAAATATAGGCACGTATTTTGCGCGTAAAAGAAAAATACTGTTATTAGGGGGCCCAAAAATTATTATTTGAGCATTTAATTTTTTTTTGAAGATTATTTGGGTTTAGACTTGAAGACTTAAATTGAATTTGAGACTTTAAATTTGAGTGATTTAAAACAAATTTATATATTTTGCATATTTTGCTTTTAACAATGTGCAACATTTTATTTTATTTAATTTAATTTAATTTTATTTTATTTTATTTTATTTTATTTTATTTTATTTTTGTATATGGAGAGCCCCATTTCGAGAGTTCGCCTCGGGCCCCCGGGAACTCAGGGCCGGCCCTGGTTACTGTGGAGCTATTGATTTCATCGAATAGAAAATTAGATATATATCACTTTGTAAAACTTGTATATCACATTAAAACTCGATCAGAAAAGGAAAAAAAGGTTTTGAGCATTACTAATTGTATTCCTCTTTGATTCTGTTCACTAATTTATAAAAACTTTCCGCCTATAAAAAGATAACAGAATATTGTTAGATATGATCAAAACATTACAGAAATAAGTTTTGATATAAATACTTACATCACCCGAGCATGCAACATATATCTTATTGGGTACAATACATTGTATCTTTTCATGGCAGCCATCAATATAACGATCTGCACCAAAGTAATGAACTAAATTACAATGTAACTTGTACTAAATTAATATGAGTATATCTAATAACTTACCAGGCCATGAAACTCGCGTATCACAAGCTAAGACTACTCCCTTGGCATTTTCAAAAGTCGCTGCCATTATGGAGGTGCCGAAGGTGCAATCCTCCTAAAAAATCATATTAAAACCAATTAAATGTTTGGGGTCATCTAAGTGCCTACAGGAGCAAAGAAATAATAAAAATGCTTACCGAAGCAAATAGCCATGTTTTGAGACTTTTGCTAAAAGAACAGCCCATTTCAGAAAAGATTCAATATTCTGAAATTTACAAAGGATTTGAAATTAAAAATATGAAAAGAAAAAATATATTATGAAGTCTACTTTTGAAATTAAAACATATTTCTTCACCTTAATCATTCTCTATAACATATCTCATTTGAACCTGATTAGCAGAAAACTTCTAACCGATTCAATAATTACATGCCCGATGCAATACTGACAAGCGAATAGTAATTGATTGGTTACAATAAAATGTTAACTACTAGACGTAACTTTTTTCAAATCCATTATATTCACCTTACTAATAAAATTAAACCCCACTTGGTGTTAAAAGTGCCTAAAATTATTCTGGGGTGTGTTATCTCCCTTAATTTCTCGTCGTATCACATATCAGCCAATCAAGAAAAAAATCAGGGTATTTTTCTGGCTTCTAAATAAATTGGAGTAAAATGGACACTAAAGAGGTTTTGAGCAGAAAATGGTTTGCAAATACTTCTTGTGTTACATATAGTCAGTTTCATATGGAGTCTTCTACTCATATTTTCTTCGACTGTACTTCATCTAAGGGGATATAGAAATTAAGTCTTCTTTGATAAACTCTTCCTGTTACATACCCAATCAGTGTTGAAGATACAATTTGCAATTGAAAGTGTCATGTTAGATCTAACTAAAAAGCTTGCTTGCCTGCTTTTGTTGGCTTGTTTTGATTGAAAGGAATGCAAGAATGCATGTTTCAAAAAAAAAGTTGGCTCTAAATCTGTTTATATCTTTAACAGTAAGTTTCACTTCTTCCCATGGGTTCATGCATGCAGCAAGGGAATGGAGGAAAAATAATGAGCCAGTGCCATTCAAATTCATGGGTTTGCTTCGAAGGTTGAAGCTCAAGAGACTCAAGATATACATATGTTTTAGAGAGGGACTTTAATGCCCTAAAAACTTCTATCTATGATTCACGCAAAATAAAATAAAAAATTAATTAATTAATTAATATATAAAAACCATCAGGGCAAGAGCCACATATAAATAGGCAAACCAAAACCTAAGTGTCATCTTTTTATCAATAAAAACAAAACAAAACCTAAGGCAAACTTACATAAAAGGAGTTGATTTTAAGTCCTTTTCTTCAAATATCCTTCCTTTCTTTGAGTTCCTCTCACTTTACTCCCTTTCTTTCACTTTTAACTTGTTTTTACTCCTAAGAAAAATTTAGGAATTTAAACTTGTTAAATCCTAACAATGCAAGGGTAGCAACATACCAATTTCTTTAACTTGATGAATCTCTCTACTTCACCTTCGATTTGGAGCTCCTATATCTTTCTAAAAATTGGGTCTTTGGGGACTTGGTTTGGTAGTGAGAGATGATAATGTGGAGTTTGATCGGCAGCAAAGAGGAAGAGAAAGAGACTAGAGAAATATGAGATTAAGTGTGAGGGAAAAGCTAGAGGGTGGTGTGTTTTGAATGAGGGAGGATATATAATAATATAAATGTGTTCCTAAAGATCCTATGTTGAGGCCAACCATACACCACCATTCTCATCTCTTGCATGAAAATTGCATGAAATATGTATGTTATCATTACAATCCAGAAAATGCCAAATATGGAAAACCTAACCTTGTTATTTTAATATGCAAAGCCTAAATATGTACATGACTCGTTTCTCGCTTCAATTGATTTATCCCTCTTGCCATATAATTAGGCTATTGCTGTAAATAAGATTATTTGAACATATTAGATATTCATAAATAAATACAGAGAAAAGATATGATGGAATAGAAGGTTAATTAACTAAAGATACAATTATATTCATGGAAAACAAATGACTAGTCTATAAAGTTTGTTAAGAAATACTAGCTACATTCCAAAACATTGAAAGTTGAAAAAAAAAAGATTGAAGGGATTACTTTTAAGATATTTTAGAAGATTGAGAAGATAAGAGTAAGTGCTCGGCCTTTGTACCAATTAACTAAAGATGCTGAAAGTAAAAATGATGTTTTGCAGATATTTCTTGTATTCCATAAGGGTCAATTTCATATATAGGTGTTGTGCGATCTACCTACCTAAATAAATAGATAAAACTAAACACAAATTAAAACCTCGCAAGTGCACGAATCGTTTATAGAAGCGTAGCAGTAGCAAGGGTTGATCCCACAGAGATTGTAGACTTTAACTTACCAACCAATAAAAAGAATAAGAATCATAAAGAGTTGTTCTAAAGGTCTAAAAGAATTAAAAAGATTAAAACTAAATTAAGAAATGCTGAATCACAAATATTTATTAAGTAGTTGGGTTTAGATCTCCACCAATAGTCAATAATGCTAAGTCACCTTCTGAACTTCTTCTTATTACTCATGTTTGTTCCCTTCAAGGGCATGGTATCTACTCCTTAAAGTACTGTTTCCCTAAGCCAAGAATTAGGCATGGTATCTACTCTAATTCGTTTCTTTCATTAAGTATTTAGCATGGTATCTACTAAGTTGCACTTAAAGAAAACATAAGAACAGTGGAAACGAACAAACACTCAAGGTTCTAGAAATTGGTATCAGATCTAGATCCCTTAAGTTGATTAAACCAAGAACCCCTAAGGATTCCCTTGTTACAAGTTATGAACATGAGATACGGGTCGTCTCAATATGCTCATATAACAGATTCAGATATATGGTAATGCAAACTTGATATTCTCAAGTTCTGTATGTCAGTCGACTGGCTGTCACCTCAGTCGACTGCTCTCAGAACTTGAGAACAAGTTTGATTATCATAAATCCTTACCAATTCAATCAGATTCAATCAATAAGTAAATTAGAAGGATTCAGAAGAATATAGCACTACATAACTACGGCTTCAATCTACCCAACTATGAAATTAGTTCCACATAATAATACTTTTATTGATCAACAAGTTCGAATACATGGTTAACATAAAAGAATTAGAAAAAGAAGGAATAAACTGATGTAGTTCGGCTAGATGACTCGGCTGGCTGTCACACAGTCGATCGCCGTTCCTTTCCTTAAGCTTGCTCTCCTCTCTTCTTCTTCGATGCTGATAAAGTGTTCTTGTTGATGACTCTGGAACTCTGTGATTTGGTGATTCAGGATGCGTGAAAGAGTCCTCCGAATAATGCTTCTTGGTTGGTATTTATAGAACACGGCTAGAGAATTAGGGTTTGCACTTTTCTTTTTATAGAAAAATCCTTTTCTTTTATTTATTTCCTCCCTCGTTGCTCTGCGTATTATTTCTTTCTCTTTTCTTCTATTCTTCCTTTTCTGTTCTGATTTGGATTAGATTTGGACGAATCTTCAAATATCTTATCTTTTGACTCTGCCGCCTACCAGTCGACTTGTCAGCAACCAGTCGACTGTTCCGAGACTTCTGAAAATTTCATAATTGATCACACAAGTCGACTAGGCTTTGGAATAAGTCGACTGCAATGAGCGGCTGTGGAAAATCAACTTCTCTGTCCAGTTGACTTCTGTGGGGAACCAGTCGACCGATGTTCTGCAGTTTTCTGTGTATCATCCTTAAAATCCTGAATCTGCTTCGTTTCTCCGTTTTAGGCTGTTTCCTATGGAAAAGAGAAAATAAGAGTTAAATATCACATATAGAGCTTTAAAATGTCTAATTACATTAAGATTATTGCTCCTAAATGTGGATAATATTGTGTTCATCAATAGGCTTTTAATTATGATATTCTTGCTGTACTTAGGCCTCTAATTATGATATTTTGACTGTACCTCTTTGTGAGTAAAGTCGTCGTTCCAGAATTAGATTCCTCACCCCTTTTTGGACAAACGAATCAGAGAACTAGATAGTATAAATCGGATCCCACACCTAAGACCTAAAACCCTCAAGCCATCAGTAAGAAACGAATACCAAGTACTAACCCTTTAATCATCATTAGAAAACACAAAAACAAATTCAATCCTGATAAGAATAAAAACATCAAAGTTGCACCATATTCGCTCAAAGGGTGTAAAACAACAAAAATCTACAGCTAAAACAAGATGCAAAATTTTGGTCTCAGTCTAAATTACGGATTATAGCTTGTTACTATTGAACTTTTATTTGTGTCTAATTAATGAAACACTAGTGTTTGCCTTCATTGAGCAAAAAATTTAAAAATAAATAAAAGCGAATTCTTGATATTGAGTGTAGAAGGAGCCTAAGCTATCGCTTACATGCAACTCATTCTGTTAGTGGTTTTGGCATGGTAGTTTTAGCCATTAAGAGATTCATGCATATACTAATCTGCAGTCAAGGTGTACGACTAAGGTCATAATTAGTGATCAGTACAATTTCTTCTACTTTGAATATTATTGACCTTGTTTTTTAGTTAATATATTTTTGTGAATAGGGACTTCCTTACCCTTATCGGTCTTGAAAAAAATTATTTATAATACGGATTCACCAAGAACTAGAAATTAAAACATAGTGTAAACTGTATTACATCGTGTGTGTCTATATATCTCTATATATAATGGGAGAGTTGGAGTTGTAATTTATCAACATACAAATCCGTGCATTATACGTGCAACTCAGACTCTCCCATTAATTACAACAAATACTAACAAACAAAAAAAATTCACCTATTTAAAACGTTCAACGCATGTGCAGAATAAATTTTCAATATTTTTAACCCCAAATATACGCATATGTTGCACGTACAACTCAAATTCTACTTATAAACACGTGCATTGCATGTACAAATTGTAGATTTTTCTTCAAAATATTTTTCTCAATTACTTGCAACGCACGTCCAACTCTAAAATTATTTCTTAACACATATATCGCACATGAAAATCCTCTAACTCTTATCAAAACGTGACCTTTTAGTTTCATAATTTATTATTTATTCATTCATTTCATAGAAATGAGATGATTTTTTCCATTTTCATTTGGTTGTCAACAATAATGGAATTGATGAGAAGAACATGGATAAAGAGACGGTGGTGAAAGATAAAAAGTGCACGGGGTTTTCCAAACTATCTATTTGCATGGGTTTTGTGATTAACTTGTCTCTAATCTCTAATATTATAATGGGAGAAGGCCTTAGTGTCATTTGTTAATCTATCAACGCGTGCAACGCACGTGCATAACTATTATAAAGGATGTCTTAGGTTCAAACCCAGACTACTTTTAAAATTTTACTTTAAAAAACTATATTTATTAAGACATGCATCACACGTGTAAATCTCTAACATTATAGTGTCGTTTGTAAATTTATCAATGCGTGCAACGCACGTGCATAATCATTGTGACATTTGAATTTGAATTAGCGTGACTTCTGATAGTGAGTGGAACCTGGGATTAATGTATATCGAATATGTGTTGGATCATGGGTATTTGGTCATCGTGCATCTAACTCCGGTCATCCACCCTATCCAAGATGCATGTAGAGATTCAAGGCTTGAAATATATGATTACTTCTTAACTCGCCCAACTAAGTCACAATGTTGAGAATCCAATACATGGAGCAGTAAGTACTCTGCAAAATTTTGCAATTAATTTCTTTAATTTAGATAGTACTGATGCATATTGTGTCATTTTTAGAATATACATTAGAAAGCCACACAATTTTTAAATATACACTTAGAAAGCCTTATAATTTATTTTTGCCAATATTGTGCATTATACAGGGACAACAAATACCGTCGGTTTCTAGTCACGTGCATACAACTAATGAGAATGGAAGCAACACCGGGCCACACGAGTAGACTCCCCTGCCCTAGTTTTGAGGATTTGGACTTTATTTTTCTTATGTTTAGTCGTAACTTTATTTATGTTTTGTAAAAACTATGTGTTGTACAACTTATATATATGTACTTCCTAATTGCACCTTGTTTATACTGTTTTGATGCTTTTGTTTGAAGGATTATTATCTATACTGTGTTCATATGCAATATACTTTTTTTAATACTGTTTTGATGCTTTTGTTTGATGAAAAGCTGGAGGATTAGGACTTCCGCACTTTGGTCATGGATTAAAGGTGAATCTGAGTCTCCCTTTTCTTCTTTCCATTCTTCTTCAACATCAGTTTATATCTTTGTTCTTTTTTTTCTTTTTTAATCTTCTTCCATGTTTGTTTAATTTAGGGTCCTCCTTCCTTGTTTATATTTGTTGTGTCTTTCAAAGATTATTGAAAGAAGACAAAAAAACGATGATTGTTTTAGATGGTGCTTAATAGAGAGGGAAGTGTTGACTCATTCAAGGTTAGTCTTTTCTTTATCTTTGTCATATAATCTATTGATTTGTTTATACTAATAAATATAGTGGCAGAGGAGCTGCATTATGTCATTGGTTTGGATGTACAAGTATTGTGAATTAGATGGTATATTATGTTGATTATCAATTTCAAGATGGTATATTATGTTGGATATATAGGTATATTCTCAATATAATAGAATATTATTGTGTATAATGTTCTATGGAGCAACACATGCTTTGCACATGTTATCTGTTTAATTGTTGGACCGCGTGGGCATAAAGTCTAGTACCCTAAACCCAGTTCATCTCATAGAAAAGTTGGTCTAGAGGTAGTGCTCTGTGATATTCCAATACTGATAAGGAGGGTATAATATATTAAGTGGCTATGAGATATAAACCCTAACCCTAATTATTCATCTTAATCTAACAATCTTAAGATATTACTCTAATTGAGATTAAGAAAGAGATCGGGGTCGAAATCACTTAATTACCGTCTCTACCGAAGATGCCGCCGCCACCGTCGTCGACGTCGCCGGTGTCGTCGTTGCCTTCGTGGACTGAAGGGGCACCCCGTCGCCGGTGTCGTCGCTGTGGTCGAGATCTAGATCTCTAGATCGCCAAATCCACTTCGCAGGTTGGGGATCTTCGATTCAGGTGGCGATTATGGTCGATGGAAGGACCTCAGCGCTAACGTCGATGGGCGCGAGCCGCGAGCCACCACCGCCGTCGATGCCCCTGCCGTCGTTGGGCGCGAGGCTTGCTGTCGCCGGAGGTCGCCGAACCCGCCCTCTGGTAGATGCTGCCTCATCCTCCACCCTCTTCTCCATTGTTCTTCTTGTGAGATAGAAGGAGAAGAAGGAGACAACTCAGATCCAATTTTTGATTGGACGTTTTTGATGTCTGGTGTGTGGACTATTGGAGCAGATTCAGATCCAGTCCAACAGCTGCTCTATTGGTTGGAGATTTTTTGTTTGGTGTTTGGACTGTTGGATCAGACTAGTAGAGACAATCAATTGGGTATTGTTTTGTATTCCGTGTTTGGAGAGAAGACTGGATCTACTGCAGTGTACTTCCAATTCAGATCTAAATTAAAGATAAGTTCTTCACCAAATTTAAATTATTATTTAATTATTTGTTTGAATTTTGTTGCTAAGTGCTAAAGTTCCAAATCATATTATGTATTTGTTTAATTAAATACAAACTTGAATAACTGCTTTGGCTACGTGCTAAGGATCAAATATTTATTTTGATAAGTTCAATTATAAGTTTTGATTATAAAGTTGTATCTCCAATAAAACTGTTGCTAGTTAAATAGTGCTACTAATTTGTTTAATTGGTTAATTTTAACAATTTGATGATGTAGGAACTTTAAAGTTACTTACAAATTTTATGTATTGGAGATGATGGATATGCATCACGGTTGAATAAGTCTGCATTGCGCAGGCTTCTCCATCAAAATTGAAAAACACTTCTAACTTGAAGTGTCGGTATGATCTACTCTAATTTTCTTATACTTTCATGTGATGAATGTGTTAACATTATATGCGTTTGATCATATGATTGGGAGTTTTAGATCATGGTTATTCTTGCTTTAAAAACTAGCATGTTTAGGGTGGTTAAGTGCTTTATCATACTGTGTGTATAGATATTTGACAAATCCATTGTTTGCAGTTTGTGTGAGATTATATAGTTGCTTCTCTAATAAATTATTTTTAAAAAAAAAATTGATTAATGTATAAGATCTATAACAAATGTCCGTAACTTAAATAGTAGCATTCTGTAATGCAAAATATGACTCCATTATTTACGTTTTGTTCTTTATCGTTCATTGTACTGTGTGTTCAAAATTTAATTATAAAATATAAGTCATTATCTCGTTTAGTGTTTCGAAGATGATGAAGAACGAATAAAGAAAAATATAGCTCAATTTGTTTGAGCAAGTGGACATTGTTAGAATCACTAGAGAAAGAAAACAATTTTGTAAAATGTAATAGAGTAATTTTGTATTAACTCTTATAATGTGCATATATTGTTAATCGCATGTATAAGCTGAGTTTAACAAATGAGATAATTAATAATAATAGTTCTAATTGTTTTCTTGAACATAGCATATTTGGCTAGGATTTGAGAACTATATATTCAATTGTTTGTAAGGAAATGTGATCTAATAATCAAAACTGTGGGGGAAATGGAGTTAAAAGCTATTGAGCAAAAGCTTTAACTTCCAAGTTGTTTTGAAATTTAAAATCACTATGAACTATAAATTAAATATGAAAAATGTGAAGTTTGAATTCGGATTTTGATCACTAGAAAATCATTTTGTATGGTCTCTAGGAGTTCACAACCTTTTGAATCAATACATTCTGATAATTGTAATCTCAGTAGTTTTGTAACTATGTGAGATAATTGTTGGTCAGAAGTATTTAATCGCTTTTGTAGATGATTAATATAAGTCTGTCATATATATGAAGAATGAAGCACTCGTTATTCTTAATGAATTAAAAATTATAGTTAAATGCTAAAAATCAAGGGTTCAGATTTGATAGAGGTAGTGAATATGTTTTAACAACTTTAGAGAAGTTTGCATATGACATAATCTCTACTGCACACTCACTACAAGACTAACAGTCTTTACCGGCATTTTTTTGCACATTTACCGGCGTTTATAAACCCCGCTATAGATACCACCGGCGTTTTATAAATCGCCGGTGCAAGTGTTGCTGAATTGTGTGTCGCTGTAGCTTAGGGACATTCACCGGTATTTTTTACGCCCGCCGGTGTAGGTTAAAACTACACCGGCGGCCGTAAAAATGCCGGGGAATGTGTGGTTTCGTTTGGAAGACATGTTTTCGGCCATCACATACACCGGTGTTTTTAAAACGCCGGTGAAGACCGCCAATTTTTTGCTGAAAGCTACACCGGCGCTTGTAAAAACGCCGGTGTAGCTATATTTTTTTTAAAAAAAAATAAAAAAAAATAACTTCATCACTCTTATTAATCAAAACCAATTGAAAAACTAAAGAGACCCATTATAATATATATGAATGTAGCATAATAGTATAATATCATCAAATTGTAATCTCATAAACATAATAATGTGATCTCACCACATTCATAACCAAAATATGGAGTTCAAAATATTGAGTTATAAAGAGTGAAAAAGATTATTTTCACTGTCAAGATACTAACTGAGATGAAACTTATACTTTTATAATACTCATGTAAAAACTGTCAATTGAAAACCACAACATAAGTTCAAATATGATTATTTCATCACTAGTCACTCCTCTGTAAATCATAGTATGCAACTTCAGTTACATAATCCATCTTATCATCACTTAAAACCAATGAGAAAGAACAATCTCATTTTCAAACCCAAGCAACAAGCATGAACATTATCTTAGAAACTGATACTCATCTAGACATCATGATATAATTGTATATAAAGTTCAGATAAAAAAATTTCCATCACTAGTCACTCCTATATAAAAAAATCATAGCGTGCAACTTCAGATACATTATCCATCTCATCTCATCTCCATTTCTGGGTGGACACTAAGTGGAAAAGAGAAGCTTTGAAACAAAATTAGATACCACTACAAGAGTTAATAGCATCAAGTGCTACCCCTTCAAATCAATCCGAAGAAATAAATAAATGACTCAATTGTGGGGGTACACTCAAAACAATCCGAAGCTCAGCATGAATTACAAAGCAGACTCAGGATCAGGCTCAAAATAGAGCAAATAAACTCCGCAAATTTAACTGGAAACAATGTTAAGAAATATGCAGTACTTTACTGGGCATTAGTTAAATGTAATTACATCCAAGTTGTATAATTATGTAATAAGTTGATGTTGGGTGTCTCAAAAAACTTCTCACAGCTGTCAACATACCAGTCCAATAAGCACTTTCGAACCCATCCTTCATATTGAAAAAACAAAACATCATGATAAAGCAAAGGAAGATGGCAAAATGAATCCACAAACTTTGAGGATAATAAAAGGCAATACAATATAGCTTAAGAACGGCTACTGGTATATATTAAAAATGGAAGAAAAAAAAGTTGTGTATTACCATTAACCAGTTGTGGTCTCTACAACTCACATTAAAGGATGGCAAGATGAGAAACATTTCAAAAGGATGAAAATGCATATGAGTAAAATACAAAACAGTGAGAATAAACATGAAGGGTAAGTATCCAAAAAAAATAAATCAAGGGAAACAGAAAGCCTTCTGCATTTTTTGTTTATGTTGACAACTCCTCACCATAGGACTTCTGAACATTCATAAGTTAATCAGTCAATGTCCAAATGATTATCTAATACACTCCTTGTTCATTCCTTGGGAACCATCTACCAAGCATTGTTGTGGAAATTCTACTAGAGCCTCAGTTTAGCACCAGAAAAACATATGAGATTAGTTACATATAACATCACATATTCTCTCAACAAAAATAAAATAAAACAAAAACATCATGTATTCATAAATTCTTTCAACTATTCGCCAACTAGATTATGCATAATAGAGTAAGAAATAGCCTTCATGGAGTGAAATGGCATAAGAAGGTATATGCTATTCTAGATTAGCACATTGATCTGGAGTCCTATGCTCAGTGCCACATTTATTGACAGTGTTACTAAATTTTCGTCGACTATGATGCAGCTACATTCTCACATTATATAAATAGCACTCTACTTCTAAAATGCAAGCATGTCAGCAAGACTATAAAAGGGGGAAATCAATTTCTACTAGCAATTTAAAGAGAGAAATGGAGCAAACAACATCAAGAAACAATGGCAGCTGTCCTTATCTAACAATTGTGAAAAAACAATTGTAGCTCATCCATACCTCGTAAGGTTAAAAAATAAAATCAAAATATGTATTAGTTATCTATAATTTTCAATATATTATGAGCAGTTGTAATATTAAACCAAGATGCCTCTATATTTTAAAGCATAGTTGATATATGCTGCTCATGCATACACCATAGACAAGGAGATATGATCCACAGAAAAATCGCATAGTCTACTACTCTAAGGTCATATTTTGATCCATAGGACAAATGCACCATCCATGATCTATATTACGCAATTCGGATTGTGATTCAACAGATGGTTTGCAAATTCAGCAATACGGAACAAACAAGTTACTCATATAATACCACATACTAATTAAAACAAATGCCGAAAATCAAGATAAGATGGATGATAAGGCTTAACCATAGACAACGATCCCGAAAAAGCTTGATAAGGCTTGATAAGGCTTGATAAGGCTTAACCATAGACAACTAAACTGAAATTAACATTTCAAAAGAAACTTCACAGCCTTCACTCTAATCACCAAATAAACAAAACCACCAAAATCAACTCCAAAATCAAACTAATAGCTAATTTTAAACTAATAGCTAATTTAACTAAAATCTTACCTTTCTTTGCTAAATCTACCATGGTGAGAGAAGAAACCCTAACCCTACGACGAAGGAGAAGGTAAAACCCTATAATTGGCAACGGCGGAGGACGGGGCGGCAATGGGGGGAAGGGGCGACGGCGGAGGACGTCCCGACAATGGGGGAAGGGTCGACGGCGGGGTAGGGGGGCGGCGATGGGATGGGGTTTTCGATTGGGGAGGAGGCAGATGGAGAGAGAGCGGGAAAAATTGGGGGAAGGGGAGGGGAAATAAAGGAAAATGAGATCGATAAAATCCGGAATTGTTCTCTTATCCTTCACATTCACCGGCGTTTTAACTTTAAAATACCGGTGTATACGTACATACACCGGCATTTTTCACATACGCCGGTGTACAGCTGTAATTTTTTCTCCTGCCAGATTACCTATTCTCTACAGCGGCGTTTCTACCAAAACGCCGGTGTAGAACTATTTTCTTGTAGTGACTACTTACAACAGTTAAACGATATTGATAAAAGTTAGAATCAAATACTTAGTGAAATGTTGAATTCTATATTATTGACTGTTGTTTGTCATGTATAATTATGAGTGATGTTGTATTGTTAATCATATCTCTAATGTGTTACTACACTTTAAATTGAATACACCTTATAGATCATGGCATGAAAACACAATAATTTTGTTAAAGTGAAAATATGTGTTTTGATACATTTGTTAGAGTACATGACCCCAGAAGGCCTAAAGTAGGATCTATAAGAAATATTTGTGTGTACTTAGAAAGTGCAAAATATGGTTCTTTGGACAGATTTTAGATCTATCTAATTTGTGTTAAAAGAATCTAGACTTGTACAGTTCTTTGAGGATGTGTTCATCAAAGATAAATGTATGAAATTATCTAGTCCTACTGACATAGTCAATGATTCACTGTTGGAATCAAGAACCAGTCATACTGACACTTAAACTTGAATGAAAAAATGAGCTAAGAAGAGTCTTTAGTAGACAATGAGATGATTTTGTGTCATATAAGAATACTTTAAATTAATTGATCTGCCGAAATGGGCTAAAACTATAGTAAGTAAGTGGGGTTTTGTAGAAGAAACTTAATTCTGATTGTTCGGTAGCAATTTTAATGCACTTCTAGTAGCTAAGAATTGACTGAGATAAATGGGGTAGACTGATTTGTTGTCTACTCACATGTTTGTCTATTGCTACAATAAGGTTTCTTCTTACCCTTACATCCTTTGAAAATTTTGTTATTCATAAAAGATTTTAAACAGTTTTGTACTGAAAAGTTCTGTACTAAACATTTTATACTGAAATGTTTTGTACTGAATAGTTTTGTACTAAGAGTTTTGTACTAATATGTTTAGTGAATAAGATTTACAATTTAGTAAAATCTTCGTATATTTTAAAACATGTAATATAGCTAACATATAAATAATTTAACAAATTTCTGAAAGAGCCTAGTATATGAATCAAGTAATTCAAATCAGTGCCTTTAACTTTGTAGTGTGTCAAATATAATGGTTATTATTTACTTGGTTTTATTGACATACTTGTTGATTGGAAGTGACATGTCTATTATAAATGGAGTTAAAATTGTTCTATCCAAATAAATTTAGCATGAAACACCTAAGTGTTATGGACACCATATTATGTATAAGGGTGAGTTTTGGTTAGCAAGGGATAACCCTTAGTCAAACTCGATAAATCAATAATGTGTTTCAAGAGTTGGGATATAGTGATTGAAAGTGTGTTTTGAAACACCTTATGATTATGATAAAAGGTTGACACCTTATGATGGTGCAACTATGAGATAGGTAGATCATTCTAAAAGAATTGAAAGTCTCGTGTATACAAAGATCTGCACTAGAATAGACATAGCCTTTGAGGTAGGTATGATCTGCAGATTCACTAATAATCTCATACACATTTGAGTACCCTTAAGAGGCTAATGAGATACCTGAGTGGTACTCAAGAGTTTCCTTTGTACTACTCAAAGTTTAGTGAAAGTCGACAACTAGTGAATATGTGTTCACACTAGGAGGAGCAAAAAAAAATTATGGAGATTAAAAGGCAAGTAAGCATTGCATTCTCATCCAAAAAATCAGACCTCTATGTGCTATCCTCTGCAGGGGAAGAGACTGAGTGGATTGAATGACTTATTGCTAATCATCTACTGAGAAGTTTAAAGTAAATTCTCTAATTCTTTTATGCGACTATCCAGCTATAATGCATTGTAGCTCATAACTCACTCTATAATAGTAAGGAGAGTATATTAAGGCTGAAAGAAGCCTAGTTGAACTTTCTTATAGATAAAGTGCAATTGCGACAAGTATGGCTAATGCTCTTGCTAAGAGACTTGAAAGTGATCTAATTATCAAAACTGTGGGGAAAATGGAGTTAAAAGTTATTGAGTCAAAAGCTTTAACATCCAAGTTGTTTTGAGATTTAGAATCCAATTGGAGCCATAGAGAAGTTCAAACTAAGCATCAATTTTAGGCAGTTGGCATGCTTTAGATAATTTGAAAAGTTCTATGTAAATCCTGTTAATATATAACTTCATTCCAATTTTGATGATGCTATATATTTTCATAATTTACTTAGAATCATCTCATTATTCCAAAAGAAAGTATGAAAACTTGTCGATGTGTTTCCGATGTTTAGAATGGTTGTTATATCATTCCAATTTTGATGATATAACTCTTTTATGGATTTATGTTTCATTCCAATTTTGATGATTCAGAATTAACCATAATTGATTCAACTGTTCTATCATTCCAATATGAAACATAGTATAGTTCTTGTGCAGAAACTATAATAGTTCTTGTTCTTTATTTTGATAAAGAAACTTGATTGTGATGCTTGCGTTACATTTTGCTAAGCTATTGTTGAATTGTGCTAAGTTCTTTAGTAGAACTAGATAATTTATGAAATTTGCTAAAATTCTTAGAGATGTTACTCTTGATATTCTTGTTTTCAATAAGCTAGCAAAGATGGAGGAGTTGAATCTGTCAACATAGATTTCAGAATAATGATTTGCTCAAAATGGAGGAGTAAACATAAAGCAGTTTGCAAGGATATAGTTTTGATTTATTTATCGAAAGAATAAATTTGTCACTTGCTTGATAAAACTTCTGTTGAGTTTAAGACTCTTGTGTTCATGAGCTTAAAACTCATATTTTGTTCTTGAAGTTTATTTGCCTTGGTTGATTTTGAAACTTTGACAAGTTTCTCTAGTTGGTTTAGTCATTGTGAACTATTCTGTTTTGATATGGTCTTTGAACTATTTGATTATTTTGGTATAGTCTCATTTGAACTATTCGAGTTATAATTGATTTAGTCTGTGAACTATATTATTTTTGTGAGCCAATGATTTAACGGGACATTGCCTAATATATTGAGAATATGGGAGGAGATTGTTGGATATATAGGTATATTCTCAATATAATAGAATATTATTGTGTATAATATTCTATGGGGCAACACGTGTTTTGCACGTGTTATCTGTTTAATTGTTGGACCGGGTTGAGTGGGCATAAAGCCTAGTACCCTAAACCCAGTTCATCTCATATAAAAGCTGGTCTAAAGGTAGTGCTCTGTGATATTCCAATACTGATAAGCAGGGTATAATATCTTAAGCGGCTATGAGATATAAACCCTAACCCTAATTATTCATCTTAATCTAACATCTTTCAGAGATTATTGAAAGAAGGCATAAAAACGATGATTGTTTTAGATGGTGCTTAATAGAGAGGGAAGTGTTGACTCATTCAAGGTTAGTTTTTTCTTTATCTTTGTCATATAATCTATTGATTTGTTTATACTAATAAATATAGTGGCAGAGGAGCTGCATTATGTCATTGGGTTGGATGTGCAAGTATTGTGAATTAGATGGTATATTATGTTGAATATCAATTTCTTATTTTTTCAGGAGATTCTTAGTAAGAATTTCTATTGTCTGACTAGAATTTTTTTCTTCTTTTTGTTGTTGTGTAACTTGCTGAACTAGACAATTTTATATTATTTATGCATTTCACAGAGCTTGATGTTACCCGAGTCTGAAAAATATTTTGTCTATGTTTTGTTGCAAATATACCTGATTATATGTGTATTTTGTAAATTTCTGTGAGATGATGCAATGGGATTAGAGTAGATTCTCGTACTTCTGTAGTATAGAATGTTTGAGTACTTGATATGCATTTTTCTAATGTATTGTGGTTATTATTATTTTTTGGGAGCACTGGAGTGTTTGGCTCCCAAAAGATGGCAACACCCATTTTTGGGAGCACTGGAATATACTCAAGTTTGAGATGATTAAGTGATATGTGATAAGACCATCACAACATGTTTGGTGACTCTAGTGATGCTTATCATATTGAAAACAAGTATATGGAAAATAACACTATTCTTTATAGTCTCCGCAGGACAGAGTGTTGAAGATAAAGCCAAGACTTAATATTGATTAAAATTCCAGGATGTTACATGTGGTTTGTGAATTTCCGGATGTATTTGAAGAGATTCTGGGCCCTCCCCCTCAGCGAGAATTGGAGTTCAGGATTGATTTGATGCCTAGTACAACTCCGATATCTAAATCGACATATAGAATGGCACCTAAAGAATTGGAAGAGATGAAGAAGCAGTTGGAGGAGATGCTTATGAAAGGGTTTATTCGCCCAAGTAATTATCCATGGGGCGCACCAGCAATTTTTGTAACTAAAAAGGATGGTTCCCTGAGGATGTGTATTGATTATCAGGAGTTGAATAAGGGGACTATTAAGAATAAATATCCATTGCTGAGAATAGATAATTTGCTTGATCAGTTGCGGGGAGCTACAACGTTTTTACAGCTAGATTTGCAGACCAGGTACCATCAGATGAGTATTGAAGAGGGAAGTATTCCGTAGACTGCTTTTCGTACTCGGTATGGATTGTATGAGTTCTCGGTGATGCCTTTTGGGCTGACGAATGCCCCTGCATTTTTCATGGATTTGATGAATCAGACCTTTCGTCCTTATATCGACAGGTTTGTGATTGTGTTTATAGATGATATTTTGGTATATTCTCGCACTATGGAAGAGCATAGACAGCACCTCAGGATTGTATTGCAGACACTTCGAGATCAGAAGTTATATGCTAAGTTTTCAAAATGTCATTTCTGGGAGCAAGAAGTGCGATTTTTGGGGCATGTTGTGTCTGCTGAAGGCATAGCGGTGGATCCAGAGAAAGTTGCAGCGGTGAAAGATTGGGAACAACCCATGAATGTGACAGAGATTCAGAGTTTCTTAGGTTTGGCTGGCTATTATCGGAGGTTCATTCCTAGATTTTCTATTATTACTGCACCGATGACACAGCTTACCAGGAAGAACGTACCATTTGTATCGTCCGAGCAGTGCGAGAAGGCATTTCAAGATCTAAAGGAAAGATTGATAACAGCTCCTGTTTTGATTACCCCCGAGAAGGGAGTGCCTCTCCAAGTATATACTGATGCTTGTGGTACAGGTCTAGGTGCAGTTTTGATGCAGGAAGGTAGACCTGTGGCATATATATCCAGGCAGTTATGGCCCCATGAAGTGCATTATCCCACATATGATTTGGAATTGGCGGCAGTGGTGTATGCCTTGAAGATGTGGCGACATTATTTGTTCGGAGAGCAGTTTTAGCTTTTCACAGATCATAAGAGTTTGAAGTACTTGTTCTCGCAAAAAGATCTTAACATGAGGCAAAAAAGGTGGCTCGAGTTCCTTAGTAGTTTTGATGTGGAAATAAAATACCACCCGGGGAAAGCAACTGTGGGGGCAGATGCTTTGAGTAGAAGAAAGATGTTGGCTTTTCTTATGTCCTAAGAGTGGAAGGTGCTTGAGACATTGGGTGAATTTGATTTTCCATTGATAGCAGAGGGAAGCATGACCTCATACTTGGGCAGTTTGTTAGTGCAGCCGTCTATCTTGCAGTTAATTATCCAAGCCCAATTCGAGACTCTTATTTGTTGCAGATGATGTATGACCTAATTCTAGATGAAATTGATGAGTCCCTTACTGATTGGTCAGTAACCAGTGAGGGAGGTCTTCGTTTTTCTTTTTGAGGTTAAAGGTGGAATAATGCCACCCTGTTTTATTAATAAGAGGTTAATAAAACAACCCCGGTGTACCGGGAGAACACAAAAGTACAATGCAGGAAATGAGACATTATCCCCCAACAAACCCTGGGGGGTGGGACTAACTACCCATACATCAAACAACCCAAAAGTACAGTAGGTCGGTACAAAACACAAAGTAGCAGAGATTCTGATGCGACTGGTGAAGCCAGCCCCTCAGTCCAGTGTTAGTCCGAACTCTACCTCCTCATCGTCAAACTTGTCCACTTGGAATACTTTGGCTATTCTGCCTCTCGCCCCTGTGGCCGCAGCTGTGGCCCAAACAGAAATAAGATGCATGATATGAGTAAGGTTACCAGAAATACTATTACATGAAGCACGAAAATAAAAATTATTTCTGTCTAGCCATAACACCCATGTTGTTGCCGCAATTGCGATGTACCATTCATCCTTTATTTCTTGGCAAATTAAGGCAAATTTGGGGCCAATCCACAAATCCTCATATTAGCAGGGGTATTCACCTGTTCCTAAGGCTCGGAGTACCTCCACCAAAGTTGCCTTACTCCTTGGGCAGTGAATAAAAAGGTGATTCAGATTTTTTGCATGCAAGTTGCAAAATTCACAGTTGGTCGTAATCTGGGGTTGTCTTTTGGTAAGGTTCTCTCTAGTGAGGATTGCATTATTGAGCACTAGCCAGAAGAATACTCTAACTTTAAGGGGGGGTTTTGCCTTCCATAACACCTGTGCCCAGCTGGGTCTGCATCCTCGATAGTGAATTCAATGATACAGAGATCTGACCGTGAAAGCTCCCTTGGACTCGAGCCCCCAACACATCTAATCTGGGCCTTGGGCGCACCTCGCGCCGGTCTGAGTGATGTGTGCTTGCAAGTCAAGCAATTGCTGACATAGTGCTGGGGAGAGCGTTCCTCGGAACTTTGGCTTCCAACTTCCCCTTTTCCAACTCTCGGCTACAAAGATATTAGGTCGACTCGCCTTCTCATACAGCTCTGGGAAGGTTTCCTTCAGGGTATGAGCACCACACCACCTGTCCCACCAGAATCTAGTGGACCGTCCATCACCGATAGTCGACGTAACTGCTGAGTTGAACGGTCCGCTTGCCTAGGTGATTCCTTTCCAGAATCAAGAAACTTTAGCCCCAACTCGGAAGCCTAAGCTTCTCGTGCCTTTTCCCTGGAGGTAAGGTTGAATGAAATCCTGCCATCCTTCCCCGCTATTGTGGAATACCTTCCACCACCATTTCCCCAGAAGGACGAGGTTCATATCTCTAAGGTCGATGATGCCTAGCCCTCCATGTTTCTTCTTCATACAAGCTATACTCCATTTGATCAGGTGGTAACCTCCCTTATTCAAATCTGCCCCTTTCCATAGGGATCTTTTTCGGATCCGGTCAATCCTCTGGATAACCCATTTAGGAAGCTCAAAAAATGACATGTAATAGATTGGCAGATTCGACAATACTGAGTTGATGAGGACCACTCTGCACCCGAGTGACAGTGATTTTCCTTTCCACCCCGACAGCCAGTCCTCCACCCTGTCAATGATAGGCAGCCAATCCGCTTTAGTGAGTTTCCCTGGCCTGAGTGGGAGCCCTAGGTATTTGATTGGAAACCCATTCGTCATACAGTTTAGTATGGTGGCATGTTCCCGTGTTTCGTCATCGGATAGGGTGACTGGGATCAGCGCACTCTTATGGAAATTAATCCTAAGACCTGATCAGGCCTCAAAACAGTAGAGGGCCCCTTTAAAGAAGACCGTTTCTGGCCTGGTCCCATTACCAAAAAGTAGGGTGTCATTTGCGTACTGAAGGATCGTGCACCCTTGATTAGACGCGCTACTGGCTACCAGCATAATCCACCCTTTTCTCTGACAATTCTCCAGCATACCCCTCAGCACATCCGCTACGATAGTAAATAGGAGTGGTGATAGCGGGTCCCCTTGTCGCAGTCCCTTCCTGCAGAGGAACGGCGGCCCTGGCCGCCCATTCACCGAAATTGCCGTTTTGCTAGTGTGTAAGCACTGTCTGATCCAGCTTATCCACTTATTCCCGAAACCCCTTCCTCTGAGAGCTTCCAGCAAGCATTCCCAATCGATGGAGTTATACGCTTTCTCAAAGTCCAGTTTTAGGAGGAAGTTCTTAGAGTTTCTCGTGTGGCAGCGGTGGATAACTTGCTCAGCGGTGGCCACGCAGTCTAGAATACTTCTGCCCTTGATGAAACCCGTTTGAGATTCGCTGATTAGGCTGTCCATTATACTACCCAGGCGGATGGCTAAGACCTTTGTGATATCTTAGCCGAACAGTTTATGAGGCTGATCGGTCTAAAATCTTCCACTCTCGTCGACTCCTCCCATTTGGGGATCAGGACGACTTCCGCAAAGTTGAACATGCCCATTCTGAGATTGTTGTTGAAAAAGTCTTCCATCAATGCCATAAAGTCCCCTTTAATTTCTTCCCAGAAAACTTGGAAGAACATCATTGGGAGCCGTCTGGCTTTGGCAACTTGTTAGCAGGGAGGTCTTCGTTATCATCCTAGACTGTGTGTTCCTGATGTGGATGGGTTGCGGCAACATGTGATGGAGATTGCTCATCATAGTAGGTATACTATTCATCCCAGTGGTACGAAGATGTACCGAGATCTTAGGAGAACGTTTTGGTGGCCTGGAATGAAGAAAGATGTTGGGGAATTTGTTGCAAAGTGTTTCACCTTCCAGAAGGTAAAAGCGAAACATCAGAGACCTTCGGGGTTGTTACAACCCTTGAAGATTCCTCAGTGGAAATGGGAGATGATTAGCATGGATTTCATTGATGGACTTCCTCATTCTCGTAGAGGAAACGAGAGCATTTGGGTACTTATAGACAGATTGACAAAGTCAGCCCATTTTATTCAATGCAGATCAACAGGACAGTAGATAGTTTGGCCTGATTGTACATTCAGCAGATAGTTCACTTGCACATGGTACTCAGCTCTTTTGTGTCAGATTGGGATTCTTTGTTTGTATCCGAATTTTTGAAATCTTTTCGGAGAGAGATGGGACACAGTTAGATTTGAGCACGACTTATCACCCTGAGATAGATGGTCAGACTGAACGGGTGAATCAGATTTTGGAGGATATGCTTCATTCTTGCATTCTGGACTTTGGAGGAAGTTGGGAGGATCATCTTCCCTTGATTGAGTTTGCCTATAACAATAGTTACCAGGCGAGTATTGGCATGACACCTTTTGAAGCATTACATGGGCGACCATGCAAATCATCGTCATGTTGGACAGAGGTTTGCGATGCACCGTTGCTTGGACCTGATATGGTTCGGGAGACTTCGGAGCAAATTAATCTAATTCGGTGTAGATTGCTTGCTGCTCAGAGCCGACATAAAAGTTATGCAGATCAGTGGAGGAAGCCCCTTGAATTTGAATTTGGAGATTTGGTATTTTTGAAGGTTTCCCCGATGCATGGAGTACGCTGTTTTGGGAACCAGGGAAAGTTAAATCCAAATTTTGTTGGGCCCTTCAAAGTGAGAAAGAATTGGGACCATGGCTTATCGTTTGGAGCTTACCCCTGAGATGTCGAGTATTCATGACGTATTTCACGTTTCTATGTTGAGGAAGTGTGTGAGGGACCCATCTCAAGTTGTAGGGCCACCACAAATTGAAGTTCAACTAGATGTGTCATTCCATAATAAGCCCTTGGCTATTGTAGATCGACCAGTACATCAGACAAGAAGAAAAGATGTTCAGTTGTTGAAGGTGCAATGAAGTTCTGATGTCAATGATTGTACTTGGGAATATGAGGAAATGATGAGAAGGAAATATCTTGAATTATTCGTGGAGCTATCTCTACCTTTGTAGCTCGGGGACGAGCTTCTTTTGAGAGGTGTGTTGAATGTAACATCTGTTTTTTTAATTCCTTAAATATTTGGTTTAAATTATATTTAAATTTTATTCTAAGTTTATTTTCTTGCATTAATTGATTTTATTTTGTATTAGAATGATTAAATTGAAATTTTGGGGATTCGACATTTAAAATAACTTTAAATTTGGGGTTTTTATACTAAACTGGGCTTTAGGCCCAAATCCTATTTTGTTTAATTATAAACCCCTTTAGTATGGCCCAAATCCTATTTTATTTACTTATAAACCCCTTTAGTATTTACAAGTGTGCCCCTCCCCCAACTTCTCTGTTCTTCCCCCTTTCTGGTTCCGAATTTTTTCCCAAACTGTCCCACTTTTTGAAAAGTTTTTTCCAAATTGTCCTACCTTTTTTTTAAATTTTCAAATTGTCTCACTCGGTTTTCGAAAAACCGAGTTTAGTTAAAACTCACTCGGTTTTTCGAAAACCGAGTGTTAGTCTTGGATTTTTTGAAAAGTAGCACTCGGTTTTTGAAAAACCGAGTGAGTTTTAACTAAACTCGGTTTTTCGAAAACCGAGTGAGACAATTTGATAATTACTTTCAAAAGTGGGTTAGTTTGGTAAATACATTCAAAAAGTGGTCATGTTGGTTAGGGGTGTCAAAAAATACCATATTACCGTACCATACCGTACCATACCATTACCATACCAAACAATACCGAAACTTGGTAATACCGTACCAAATTTTCGGTATTGTACCGTACCGATTTTTGATGGTATAGTACTGGTACAAAATTTTCATACCGTTGGTATACCGTACCGTACCGAATATATTTAATATATATTTAATCTAATTTTTATCCCAGTCTTTCTTTTTCATTTTCTAGGTCGTAGCCGTCTCTTCCTCTTCCCTCTTCTCTTCCCGACCCGTCTTCCCTCACCTCCTACCGGCTACAGCTCCAAGATCCCCAACCTCTAGTACAGGCTACAGCTCCCAAGATCCCCAACCTCTACAGGCTACAGCTCCAATCCGCCCTCCTCTACAGCCCAAAGTCGAAATCCAAAGTCGAAACCCAATCGCCCTCCTCTACTCCAATCCGCGGCTCCGCCCTCTTCTACTCAAATCCACCCTCCTCTACAGCCCCCTCGATTCGAAAGCCAAAGTCGAAACTCATCGCCCTCGCTCACCCTCTTCTACTTCAGTACGAATCCTTTCCCCCTCTCCATCGACCACTTTCCCCCTCAAACCCAACCCAGTTCCATTCCCACCAATATCTTTATTCTCTACATCTTCACCTCTTCTACTCTTCTTCATCTTTACTGATAATCAAATTACTAGTAACCTCTTCACCGAATCAGATCTTCCTCTTCACCGAATCACCGAATCACCAAATCTGGAAGGGTAATTTATTGTGCTTGTTTCTTTGAATTTGAGCTTTCAATTTGATTGTTTCAATTACTGATAATCAAATTTGTGCTTTCAATTTGAGCTTTCAATTACTGAAAATCCAATTTGAGCTTTCAATTTGTGCTTAGTTTAGTTTTTTGATTGTTTCAATTACTGATAATCAAATTTGATTGTTTCAATTTGAACAACAACATTATACTTAAACTTACATTCATGATTCATCAAGATGAAAACCCAATTCATCATGCAACCCATGGTCAATCTCTAATCTCACTAAGGATACTATCATACTACTTAATTAGACAGGATGTAAACAACACCTAAGATAATAAGATATATAAGTTTGGTATATTTTTTTGCACTAACTCTTAGTTTTCTAAATTTATTGTAGGTAATATGGTATCAAAACAACTTCTTGTTGTTAAGGTTGTATTGGCTTCTGCTGTGGAGAAAGGTGAGCTCTTGCTCCATTGACTGTTAAACTTGAGGAAGTGTACAACTCTAATGGAAGGTTTTTCTATTGTTTTAGTCCTTGTTATTTGCTTGTAATTGCAGAAACTGAATTACTGAATCTGAATTAAATGTAAATGTTAGTGATAGTATACTAATCAAAGTAACCAATGCAAATTCCAGCTCTTTCTGCTTTCAGTTATTTACATATTCATTGTCAGTATTGAACTTAATCTCTGAATATCTCATTCACAGGGAAGGAGAAAAAAGAAGTTGTTTTGGCTACCTGCCATATCTCCTCTGCTCTCTGTTGTTTTGTCTACTCTACTAGTCTTCCTAACAAGAGCAGATAAACATGGTGTTAAAACTATACAGCGAGTCAAAGGTGGGTTGAACCCAAGTTCAGCCAGCCAATTGCAGTTTGTTGGGCCGAATGTAGGGGATTCTGCGAAGATTGGCTTAGTTTGTGCAATTATCGCTCTTGCAGTAAGTCTCATAACTTATTAACTGTTACATTTTTCGGCTGCTTACTTTTATATGTATATAAAGAATGTTTTACTGTATATTTTGTATAACATATCATTTCAGGAGGCTATTGCTATTGGTCGATCATTTGCCACGATCAGAGGTTACCAAATTGATGGAAGTAAGGAAATGGTGGCCATGGGATTTATGAATGTTGCTGGCTCTTTGTCCTCTTGCTATGTCGCTACAGGTATTGTGATTTTGTAAGAACCATACTGAATTAGTCATCTCGTTTTTGCCCTTCTTTTGATTTTAAATACCAAATTGGGAGTAAATGTAGGACATATCCGATCAAATTCTCCTTTTATGTACCCTAATTTTGAGCTATGATAATAACTGGACAAATAGTTTCAATGTAAATTAGATTGTAACCATTGCATGTGTCTAACTATTTCTTGTAGGCTCTTTCTCGCGAACGGCATTTAACTTTGGTGCAGGATGCAAAACACCTATCTCCAACGTAGTCATGGCCATCACAGTATTTATATCCTTGGAGCTTTTTACAAGGCTCTTGTACTACACACCTTACTGCATTCTTGCAGCTATTATCCTCTCTGCCCTTCCAAATCTGATTGATGTAAGGGAAGCTTACAACATTTGGGAGGTTGACAAAATGGACTTGGTTAGTGTACCGCATGGAATTGGTTGCGGAGTTATGGCAAGCGAACAAAAAGGTTAGTGTCTTTCTTGCATTCATGATTTAATGAATACATTCATTTGTGACTACTGAATGTAGTTTGTTGTAGTAACTCATGCTAACAATTATATCATTTCTCAGGCTCAGTTAGTTCCTCTCTCAGAACCAAGCTTCACTGACCAGTATGAATATGCAATTGAACATGATATCAAATGCCTGATTATCATAACTGAAGCTGGTCTAGCTCAAGGTTTACTTAGGGTAAGATTATAAACTTTACATGTTGCCATTTATTCACAACTAAATGATATATATGTGGTGCATGCTAAAACTGGTTAGATTACCATTTACATTTAATCAGCTAGGACTTCGTGATGCTAAAACTGGTTAGGTTTTTCTATAATAAAGATAGGATCAAGCTGGAATGAATTGCAGAATCTGAATTACTGAATCTTCGTGAACTAGGAATCTTTTATGCAACCTACAACTCACAGGAAACCTTCTGCGAATATCAGAAAAAGGTTTAACCGTAATTTGGCATATTATCTTAGAAACGTAAAGTATGAACCAAGTTTGTGACCAATTACTAATACTAAGTCAATAATACATAACAAAGTATACTTTTCCACGAAACTGACAAGGAATTTCCTTCCTTTCTTGAATTGTTCAAAGAGGGATAGACATATGTGTATGCCTCTATAGTATTCAGACTTCAGAGTATGATGATATGGTCAACTTCCTGTGTATGCCTCTAAGCATTAAAACCACTGTTTCGACGAAATGACATCCAGCAAAACCAACCAAATACTAGATGGGATGGATCACAACATCTTACCAAACCTGTAGAGAGACCAGTGTCAGTACAAAATCATGTAAAGCTTTACTAACTAAATGCAAATTAATTCAGTTCACATTTTATTGACTAATTACTTTGCAAGCATGAAAGGAACTTTAGAACTTAAAATATGGTACATCCATATTTCTTGATGTCCGGTACTACCATGGTACTACCATTACCATACCAATATTTCGGTATTACCGAACTCGGTAGTACCAAAATTTTGGCACGGTAATGATAGAGAAATTTGTGTACCAAGTATTTCGGTACGGTAGACGGTAGAGTAATTTTTTTACGGTACGGTACGGTATACCACCCCTAACAACATGTCCCCCCCCCCCCCCCCCCCCCCCCCCCCCCCTTCTCTAATAACTATCGAACGAGACAACTTGTACTGTCGTATATATTTTTTTAAAAATTTTGTGTGGAAGAGTATCAGATTGAACAACCAGATTAAAAAAAAAACACTAAAAAGATATTAGACGAAGCATATTGTCCAATCCGAAACAAAAAAAAGATCAAATGGGACAACATGTCCCATTTGCGACCAGCCAAACACATCATTTAATCATTGGATTAGTGTTAATTTATTATGGTTTACTAATTTAATAATGGTTTACTTTTAATTTAATAACTAATTAAATTAATAATGGTCATTTAATAACTAATGTAATTTAATTATCCTAGAAATTACCAAGATACCTTTTGGATTTATTCCCTCGGTTATTTTTTTTAAATTTTTTTCAAATTATGGTAAATGATGACTACAATGAAAATTTAGTTTTGCCACGCATGAGTCACTGGACATGTTTGCCGTTTTTCATTTTTGTCATTTTTGCTATATTATAGCAATAGCGAATGTTTATGCTCTTCATCGTATTTACAAATTTTGAATTTTTTTTAAATGAAAAATAAAAAAAATTATAGTAATTTTTTTTTTTTTTAGGTTAAAGGTGGGATAACGCCACCCTGTTTCATTAATAAGATGTTAATAAAACACCTCGGAGTACCGGAAGAAATACAAAAGTACAGTGCAGGAAATAAAACATACATCCCCAACAAACCCTGGGGGGTGGGTCTAACTATCCCTACATCAAACTACCAAGAGTGCAGTAGGTCGACAAAACACAAAAAAGTAGAGCTGGCTGGTAACGAGCGGCTTGGTGAGTATGTAGGGCGCCCTCCCTCAATCCAGTGTCGGCCCAAACTCTACCTCCTCGTCATCAAATTCTTCCACCTGGAAGACTCGGTCGATCCTCCCTCTCGGTCCAGTGGCAGCAGCTGTAGCCCAAAAAGAGATAAGATGCATAATATGAGTAAGGTTACTAGAAATAGTATTACATGAAGTACGAAAATAAAAATTATTTCTGTATAGTCATAACACCCATGTAGTTGCCGCAATGGCAATGTACCACGCATCCTTCATTTCTTGGAGAATCGAAGCACATTTGGGGCCAATCCACAAATCCTCATATTCGCTAAGGTAGTTACATGTACCTAAGGCTCGTAATACCTCCACCATAGTTGCCTTACTCCTAGGGCAGTGAATAAACATGTGATTCAAATTCTCCGTATGCCTAGTGCAGAACCCACAGTTGGTCGCAATATGTGGTTGTCTTTTGGCAAGGTTTTCTCTGGTGAGGATTGCATTATTTAGTACCAGCCAGAGGAAGACTCTGACTTTGAGGGGCTTTTGCCTTCCATAACACCTTAGCCCAGTTGGGCCTGCATCCTCGACAGTGAATTCGGTGATACAGAGACCTGACCGTGAATGCTCCCTTGGTTTCTAGTCCCCAGCGCATCTGGTCTGGGCCTTGAGCGCACATCACACCTGTCCGTGTTATGTGTTCTTGCAGTTCAAGCAATTTCTGCTGTAACTCTGGGGTAAGAGTTCCTCGGAACGACGGTCTCCAATTCCTCCTCTTCCAGGTCTCGGCCACAGAAATATTTGGCCGATTCGTTTTCTCAAACACGAATCGGCCAAATATTTCTGTGGCCGAGACCTGGAAGGGGGGAATTGGAGACCGTCGTTTCGAGAAACTCTTACCCAAGAGTTACAAAAAAAATAATAATAAATAATAAATAAATAATTAAAAAAAAGTATAGTATTCCTTAAGAAAATAAGAGAATAAAAGCGGGCCAGCTTGAAACATGTAGATGATACTAGACTGCACTGGAATGAACTGAGTTGTCAAATTCAAAATATCTCGACCGAAACAATTCGTCCACGTGGCATATTCCCATTCCCAATCACAACACTGACGACGCTCTAGTCAGTAATCAGGAAGATTATGAAAGAGCTTTATCTAGAAAAATATTGATTACCTTGTTATGGTGGGGGGAGAAGGGTATTTATAGTCGCCTTAGGGATCCGTTTCGAGATAAGAACAAATCTCTACTTCCCAGTGTGGATAGATTGAAGTGGTTAAAACCACCTCTTAGGGATAATTATGAATCTGGATTCTTTTTTATCCTTCTGAACTGGTTTGTAACGGGTTGGAACCCGTACCCAGTAGGACAGATCTATTCATGGGTTATTTGACTTTGAAGAAAGACCCAGTTCCCATTTCAAACCCATTTGTTGGTGAAATTGTCGTTTTACCCCTGAGAGCTTTAAGATTCGTGCCCGATTTGAACAATCTCGATTTGGTTCTATTTTTAGCCACATCACAAGTCCCCCACTCCTGGAGACTGAGTTTTACAGTCTTTAAGGAGTAATTTTGTCCGTTTCAATGGCTAATAGAATTTATCGGGGTTCTTAAGGGAGTTTGGATCTTGCTCAAGGTATAACAGTGTCAATTTGAGCTTGTAAAATGCCCAAAATTATCCTGAAAATTTTCTAAATTTTTTGTGATTTTCCCTGATTTTTCTGATTTTTTTCCAATTTTAAATCATTTTTGAATTTTTTATTCAACTTCCAAATTTAAATAATTAATTATCGAAAATTTTAATTAATTATTCTAATTTAATAATAATTATTTTCAGAATTTAAAAAATATTTTTTGAATTAATAATTATTTTTAGAATTTTTTAATTAATTTTTTCGATTTTTGATTAATTATTCTGTTTTTTTAAATAATTAATTCAAATTAATTAATAAAAACCTGGACACGTGGCGCAATCCTATGCGTTGATCACGATCAGGAAGCGCGCATCACAAAGCATGGCATTTTTCTCCCGTGAGCAGCTCGGTGCCCCTGTTGCTCGGCGCACGTTGCCGACCCACCAGGTGCTGCCACTTGGCCGGTCAACGTTGATCATTGACCGCCATGTGGCCCCTTTTTTTTGTTCTTCTTCTTCTTCTTTTTCCTCCCGCTCTGCTTCTTCTTTCTCCTCCTTCGTCTTTCTCCCTTGTTCCTCGTCTTCGATTCTGGTAGAGGTCGATGTTGTGAGAGCTCGGCGATAGAGCTCATTGACGAGAACTCACCGGTTGGGTTCGGAGAGGACTTGGAGCTCGACGAGAGCGGTCGAGCACGTTGATGGTGAAGAACGACGAGGAGTGGAGGCTCAGCGAAGGCAATGATAAGGAGGGCGAGCTCGGAGCTCGGTTGTAGGGGTGACGGAGTTCAACCAGCCCTCGACGAGGAAGAGGTGTGGCAAGGAATGGAGGGGAGCTCGATAGAGAAGGAGGTCGACATTCGGCGAAGGAGAGGGGAGCTCAGTTGTGGTTCGACTGTAATGGTGGTGGAGCTCGGCGACTGAGTGAGGGGGCTCGTCGACGAGTGCTCTTCGAAGTGGAGTTGAGCTCGAGCTTAGTGAGGGGAGGAGCTGGTCGATGTTCCTCCTTGGAGTTCGCCGAGAGAGTTTGGCTGAGGCGATGGGTTCGATGCTTTGACGAAGAGCTCGGAGAATGGGCGAGCTTGGAGGTCGGAGCTCGACTGTGGAGAGATGCTCAACGAACGGGATGGAAAGCTCGACGTATGGCGGTAGAGGAATGAAGGAGCTCCTGTGGAGCTTGGTCGCGAGCTCGTTAATGGCGATGATGGTGCTCGGTGGAGATTGAGCTCGGCGGACGATGCTGTGGTTTTCTCAAGCTCGGTGAGGACTCGGCGAGGGTGCTGACGAGCTTCGGCTGTCCTGCGAGCTCTGCAAGGAGAAGAGGTGAGCTCGGAGGTTGGATTTTTTGGCAGTGGAGGTTGGGTTTTTTGGCGCCAAAGTCTGAAGGGAGAGAGGAGAGGTAACGGGTCGGGTCTCCTTTCTTCTCAATTTTCTATTTTTTGGGCGAATTTGAGCCGTAGATCTTGATTTGAACGTGAATTTCGAGCCAGAATTTTTTGCCATTTTGCTGCTCGGTAGCTCAGTAGCTCGAATTTCAGATTCGAGCTACGTGGCTCCATCTGGACGGTGATCATGATCATGGCGTGAATCACGAGGCGATAGTTGTTTTGCGCCCATTCACAGCTCGATACCTCGGTAGCTCGGATTGTAGATCCGAGCTATGTGGCGAGATCTGGACAGTTGATCATGATCATGGCGCGAATCACGAGGGATAAGTTGTTCTGCACCAATTCACAGCTCGGTACCTCGGTAGCTCAGATTGTAGATCCAAGCTACGTGGCGAGATCTGGATGGTTGATCACGATCATGGCGCGAATCACGAGGCGATAGTTTTTGCCATTTTCTTGCTCGGCGCAGCTTTGTTGCGATCCACTTTCCGGTGCTACGGAGGTCCTATCGGGGCGTGTGACCCCTCGTTTCGAAGCCAACTCGAAGATCTACAACTTCTCTTTAGGAGCCAGTTGAAGAATCACCCGTATTGAGGGTCAGAATAGGCCCGTAATATCTTCACTTCTGTTTGCAGCTCGGTTGTAGATCCAAAGTACGTGGCGAGATATGAGCCGTCTGATGAAGATCTGGCACGAATCACGAGGCATTAGTGATTTTTTGCCAATATGCAGCTCGGTACCTCGATAGATCGGATTGTAGATCCGAAGTACATGGCGAGATCTGAGCCGTCTGATGAAGATCTAGCACGAATCACGAGGGATTAGTAATTTTTCGCCAATACGCACCTCGGTACCTCGGTAGCTCGGATTGTAGATCCGAAGTACGTGGCGAGATCTGAGCCGCTTGATGAAGATCTGGCACGAATCACGAGGGATTAGTTATTTTTTGCCAGTACGCACCTCGTTACCTCGGTAGCTCAAATTGGAGATTCGAAGTACGTGGCAAGATCTCAACCGTCTGATGAAGATCTGGCACGAATCACGAGGGATTAGTGATTTTTTGCCAATATACAGCTCGATAACTCGGATTGTAGATCCAAAGTACGTGGCAAGATCTAAGTCGCTTGATGAAGATCTGGCACGAATCACGAGGGATTGGTGATTTTTTGCCAATACGCACCTCGGTACCTCAGTAGCTCGGATTGAAAATCCGAAGTACGTGTCAAGATCTGAGCCGCTTGATGAAGATCTGGCACGAATCACGAGGTATTAGTAATTTTTTGCCAATACGCAGCTCGGTACCTCGGTAGCTCGGATCGTTGATCCGAAGTACGTGGCGAGATCTGAGCCGTCGGATGAAGATCTAGCACAAATCACAAGGGATTGGTGACTTTTTGCCAATACGCGGCTTGGTTCCTCGGTAACTAGAATTGTAGATCCGAAGTACGTGGCGAGATCTGAACTGCGTGATGAAGATCTTTCAAGTTGAGAAGAGCTTCGGTCTCCGGAGTCTTCGAAGTGGAGCTCCACTCCTGTGGGCTAAAGAGATGAGCTAGGAGGATCCTCGCAAGGCCCATTCGGGAGAAGAGTTTGAGGAGCAACTCTAAGGGAAAGTTTTGAGCTCCAAACTCGCTTAGAAAAGGACCACTCGAGAGGCGAGTAGGACGAAGAATCACCTCCAGGCTCTAGGAGAGAGCCGTTCGGAAGACAAGTTTGAAGATCAACTCTAAGAGAGAGTCATGCTCCGAACTCATTGTGTAGAGGTCCGTTCTGGGAGCGAGCAGTGCGAAGAGCATGGCTCTAGGAGAGAACCGTTTGGGAGAAAATTTTGAGAAACAACTCTAGGAGAGAGTTTTAGCTCTGAACTTGCTGAGAAGAGGTTCGACAGTTGTGGGAGCAATTCCGAATGGTGAGCTGCCCCGCACTTGCTTGTTTTCAAGCGGCTAAGGCAACGTTGAACCAAGTGTTGGACTCCGAACTTGTTGTTAAGAGAGTTAACGAGTTGTAGGAGCAATTCCGAATGGTAAGCTGCCCCGCACTTGCTTGTTTGCAAGCGGCTAAGGCAACGTCGAACCAAGTGTTGCACTCCGAACTTGTTGTTAAGAGAGTTAACGAGTTGTAGGAGCAATTCCGAATGGTGAGCTGGTCTGCACTTGCTTGTTTGCAAGCGGCTAAGGCAATGTCGAACCAAGTGTTGGACACCGAACTCATCTTTTGAGCTTAGTAAGTTGTGGGAGCAGCCCTGTAGGACAAGCTGGACTCCGAACTTACCATTTAGCAAGTCGTAGAAGTGACTCGGAGAAGTAGAAATGAATCAAGTGCAATAATAGACAAAAGTTTAAGTTTTATTGAAATAAACTAAATGGCCGCTTCGATGGGACGAACCATTATTACGTGTTGTTGGTCGGGTTACAAGCATTGGCCTTATTGAAAACTGAGATCCTACTTCTACGACAGGGTGAAGGCCTCTTGGGAGGAGTTGGGTTTTCCCCCAATGGACCTCCTTGGATGAGGTAGGGGACGGTCCCAGCTTCGGAATCTTGGAACTCGGCGGACCTCTCTTTTCGCTTGTAGGCTCCTCGGGGTGGAAGATCGGCCCCGTCTCTTGGGACGAACTTGGCCAGGTGTCCCCGCTGTATGAGTTCTTCGATCTCCTCTTTAAGAGCCCGACAATCATCCGTGTCGTGGCCGTGGTCCCTGTGAAAGCAGCACCACTTATCCCTGTTTCTTTTCTTGCCAGGGGTATTCATTCTTTGGAGCGCGGAGTAGCCCTTCCTTGTCCACCTCCATAAGAACTGCTGATATACTAGCATTGAGGGGGGTGAACTTCTCAAAACAAGGAGCTGGGCGGCGTTGGCCATTGTCGTCCCTCTGAAGTTTCTGAGATCCTTCTTCGCTCGCATTCTTCCGTTTGTTCTCGGAAGATGATTCTTAGAGAGTCACGGGAGGGGGGGGGGGTTAAGAGCCTCTTCCACTCGGATGTAATTCTCACTCCTAAGCAGGAGTTCTGAGAAGTTTCGATGATGTTTCTTGGTAAGGGACGCCTTGAGGTCAGCGTTAGTGACGTTGTGCCCGAATGCCGCAGAGGCTACGGATTGGTTGAGGGAGGCAATAGACCGGGCTTCGGCGGTGAAGTGCTGAACATAATCTCTTAAGCGTTCACCCTTTCTTTGGCGGAAGGTCAATAAAGATACGCTTATTTTCTCGACCCGGCGGCTACTCACGAAATGAGTAAGGAAGAGCCCTTCGAACTGAACGAATGAGAAGATGGAGGCCAGGGCGAGTCGAGAGTACCATTCTCTCGCAAGCCCCTTCAGCGTGGCAGGGAAGGTCTTGCAAAGGAGCACATCCGAAGCCTGGTGGATCATCATGAAAGTTTTATAACTCTCGATGTGGTCGGTGGGGTCCGACTCCCCGTTGTATGACTCAAAGTTAGGGGCTTGAAGTTTTGCGGGACCGGGGCTTCCATGATGGCTTGCGAGAACGGGGGCCTGCTTGGGCGAAAATTCCTCGCCCGTTGTTCCTCTTCTCTGTAAAGTCGACCAAGGCGCCTCTCCATCTTGTGGAGACGGCGGTAAACCGAGTCTTCCTTTCGGTCATATCCTGCCGAGCTCCTAGACTCTTTCCCGTGCGAAAGGGAACTAGGAGTTCGGTGGTGACGGCTTGGGGCAGGTTGAGGACTAGGTGCCCGTTGCTCGTGGTTGGGAACGATGTTGAGGGCCCGTAGAATGGCCTCTTGAAAATATTGGAACTTCGCCCTTGTGACTGGTGCCTCTCCAGCTTGGCGGTCCCGATGTGTGGCTCAGCTTACTGGAGAATGACTTCTCCGCCGATGACGTTAAGGGGACTCTCTTCGCCTCCTATGGGGAAGGGATCTTCTGGTTCTTGGTCTGCGGGGGGTCCGAACTCTTGAGACCCCTGGGTGCTCAGGTTGATGGACTCCCCTAAGGGCTCGCCATCCGTTCAGGCGAGTTCGGAGGTCGATCCCCTTTTGGCTGTTGACAATCACTTGACGGAGATCTCGCTCGGGAGGGCTTTGAGAAGCCATAGAGTCAACAGGAGGATTGGGAACCGCTACATGGTCATGAGGAGGATGTTGCTTTGGACGACTCCGACAGGAGAGCCCCCTTGGGCAGCCCCCCGAGACCCTAGAGGGGCCTGTTGAGGATCGACTTTGACCTTGATGCAGCTAGTATCTTTGAAAACTCAAAACATGAAAGTTGTAGATCTTTTTCTTGGCGTTCCATAGCATTTTGAATCATCTCAATCGAAGTTCGAATCATAAAGTTATTCCCAGATTACGTAAAGATGTCGAAATTGTCCAGAATCAGTTATAGTTTCGAGAACGCTTTATGATATGGGCATAACTCTATCATCCGAACTCCGATTGAGATGATTCAAAATTATATGGAACACTAAGAAAAAGATTTACAACTTTCATGTTTTAAGTTTTCAGAGATATTGGCTGCATCAAGCTCGAAATAGAGCTTAAAATTGATGCAACTGCATGAAATTTGGAGTACACTGATGTCGTTATTGTCAATAGGGACGTCAGGCTAATTTATGCCGTTATTGGGAATTGCGACATCAGTTATAAGCGATTTTTACGTACAATTTTTTCCTCTCAAGTCAGAGAAGTCCTAAGTGAATGCGAGATATACTGATGTCGTTACACCCAATAGTGGCAATGAATTTTTTTTATTTACAGGTTTCACTGTTGACAACAACGATATTAAAATAATAGATATCGTTATTGTCAATAGTATTTTATGTTGATGTGTCTAAAACTGAATTAGTTGGGTAAATATTTTTGAAAGTGGATCAGTTTAATCAATATTTTCAAAAAGTGTGTCACTACAACGGAAAAAAATTCAAACAAAGTCCCCCCACTCTTTATTTATTCACTCCCCGTCTGTCTTCCTAGTCTTCGTCACACTCTCTATACTAGTAATTTACATGTGCAATGCACGTCTTAAAAAATATAGTTTTTTAAAATAAAAATTTAGACATAATCTGGATTTGAACTTAGAACCTCCTTTATAATAGTTATGCATGTGTATTGCACAGATTTGTAGATTGACAAAATATTTACAAATGATACTAAGGCCTTCTCCCATTATAATATTAGAGATATGAGTATTTCTTAGTTTTTAAAAATAGTGGGGGTATATGCTATTTTTCACATTTTAAATCGTGCATTTGCTAAAATATCCTTTTTTAGGGGCTGCACGTGCATCACACGTATGTTTGGTGAATTTAGTTTGGCCGTATATTGCACGGGTTTACTCAGTTACAAAATTAGGGTTTGTTTGTTTACAACCCTAACTCTCCCATTAAAATAGAAGAGATATCCAGCCCTTTCCATACAAAACTCCCAACTCCCCAACAGTCCAACACAACACCACACACATACAACCTCCAAAATGGCGGAGCCAGCAACCGCGGCGGTGGTGGAGAAGCAAGTGATGGTGGTCGGAGTCGACGACAGCGAGTACAGCGACTATGCGCTGCAGTGGACCCTACGCCACTTCTTTCCCAGTCTGAATCAAGGCCTACCCTTCCGCCTTGTTATCGTTCACGCTAAGTGCTCTGCCGCCTCTGTCGTCGGCCTCGCTGGCCCAGGTACGTTTTTTGCAATTTTTCGGTATTGCAGTTGCAGGGGGTTTGGGTTTCTAATTAATATAATATTTTACATTTTGATCAGAATCAATGTCAGGCAAGAAATCTTCTTATAATTTGTACAAATTTGATACACGATAGATACTCGATTCTTTTTTTTTTCGATGAACCAGATAGAGTCTTGTGACTCCAGCCATATCAAAAATATATATAATAGAAAATCTGTACAAAAGAGCTTCACAAGCAGTAAAACCAACCAAAACAACTAAAGACACATCGGCAAATAGAAGACGACAAAATTGGCATACAAAAGCAAGCAAAGCTAAGCCAAAGTCGAAGCAGCGCATGACAGCGGGAGGAACATCATGCTGAAGAAACGCCAGCAAGACGCGCGGCACACTCGCACAAACACCCTCACCCATCCAGGAATAGTCCCGGTGCGACAATAGCACGCAACACCCAGGCTGCTGCCGCGCGCCGATAAGGTCCACGGCGGGAGTGCCTCAACCGCCCGACAGGCCACAAAATCCCTGAAGCGCATCCAAGGACAAGTGCTCCACCAACAGCACAACAACAGCCAACCACCACAACGGATCACACTGGAGCGGAACCAAAGCTTCGGCCCAAAGAAGAGAGCAAAATAGGAACCACAAAGTAAACAGAGAAAGACAACCTCACAAAGAAGCCCAAACCAATAAGAGAAACAATAAGACAAAATCCTCCAAGGCCATCGCACTAAGCGATGCTATGATCCAAACAAATAGAGAAGAAATAGGCATCGCAACAATAACCACATCACCAACAGAAACATAGCCACTGAAAATCGAGCAAAAAAAAAGACAACATTGACATCGCAAGACAATAACCACATAATCAACAGCAACATAGAAACATACTCCATTAAAAAGACCTGAAAAGCCAAAGTCCCATGCAAACCACAAAATCAGATACACACTGCCACTCTGGCAAGAAATGCCAAGTCCACAAAATACCAGGGGTGCCAACAAAAGAAAAGAAACTTAACCAATACAAGACCCCTGGCTAAGATCCACTCCCGAGGAACAGAAAAATACAAACACAGCTGTTAGAAACAAGTAGGAGAAAAGATAGAGTAACCGATGCTAAACATGTACGGCAATAGTAATGCAAAGACCAAAAAACAGTAATAAGCAGCTGTGTAAAGAGATAAAGCATCTCCCGCCTCAGCCCTGCATAAAAATACGAAAGCTATAAATAATCGCCGATGCAAAGAAACTCAGAAAGCATTAAGAGTGCGGAGGCAAGTAAAAGAGTCGTCCAGTCTACGACTGCAAAGAGACTCTAGCTTCGATTTTTAACGCCGAAGACCAGAAATTGAAAAGAAATAAAAAAATCCTCAATTAAAGGATCGATAGGGGAAGCGCAATGTCTGAACAATCTCTTATTCCTTTCCAACCACGTGATCCAAATGATAATTTGGACCGAAAGATTCCATGATCTGCGGTACTTGAAATTCGTCGGACGAATAGACCGGTAGGAAGATAAATTAGAAGGGATAGCAGGGATCTCCCATGCTAGAGCGCTAATTTTTCACAGGGGGCTGATGAAGTCGCATCTAACAAATAGGTAATCAATGTCCTCTGCCTGGACAGAGCACAGGGGACATAACTGTCCCCACGCTAGATTCCTTTTGTTGAGGATGTCAGCGATAAGTAACTTGTTGTTGCGGGCGAGCCAGGAGGTGATTTTAACCTTAAGAGGAGCACAGGAGCTCCAAATGAAATCGGCGAAAGAAAAATTAATGCCTCGAAAATTAAGAAAGTTATAAAAAGATTTAACAGAGAAGATCTCTGCAGAATTTCAAATGCTGATCACCTACCGAATTCCCTGCCGATAGATACTCGATTCTAAATGTTGCATACAATACAATTGCCCAAAAGTTGGCTTTATGCTGGAATTTAGCCATCTAATGATGTGAAATGACAAGAAGTACTGTAAGAACTACAAAAACCTCCTCTATTCATTAGAATGAATTTTGATTCGACACATTTGATTCACGATTTTGATTTTCCCTTGGTTTAATTTTCAGGCAAGTGTACATGTACAAGAGAAAATTTTGCCCGTGCTGCCCACTTTTTGAAAATATTTTGGGGCTCTGCCTCACTTCCGAAAACAATTAACGATCTACTCCTATTTAGAACACGTCAATATAAACCGTTATTGGAAATAACGGCATACGTTATTTACGTGCCATTAACGGCATCTATATTTTAAAAAAATGTCATGCCGTTATTTGGAGTAACAGTATAGGTTGTTTTGTTTTTCGATAACTTGTAGTTTCCATTTTAAAAAAAAAATTGCAAGTGTGAAAACCTTATAACAGATGTCGTTATTTCAAATAACGGCATTCTCAATACTGATGCCGTTATTTGGAATAACAACATCAGTTATAATTTTTTTTTATAAAAAGAGTTACTTATTATTCATCCTCTCTGACGAATAAGTTAATTAAAAATATATATATAACTGATGCCGTTATTCAAATAACGGCATCAGTTATAATTTTTTTTAAAAAAAGAATTAACTTATTATTCATTCTCTATGTTTCCAAACAACAGTAAGAGTTCATTTATATGTAACTGATGCCGTTATCTCCAATAATGACATCAGTCATTCGAATGCCGTTATTCAGGATAACGACATTATTTATAAGTTTTTTTCACACTTAGCATTTTTAAAATTAGAAGATTCACACTTGTAAGAGAAATATACTGATGTCGTTATTCCAAATAACGAAATGAAAAAAAAAAGTAAAATAGATGCCGTTATTGAAAATAACAGCATGTAAATAATATATGCCGTTATTTTCAATAACGGTTGATGCTGACGTGTCCTAAATAGGAACAGATCGCTAATAGTTTTCAGAAGCAGGGCAGAGCGCCAAATATTTTCAAAAAATTGGGCAGTACGGCAAAATTTTCTGTATAAGAAGCATAGAGACGTCAAATGTGGACATATGCAACATGCCACTATTTGTTTCTTGAATGTACATTGAAATTAGGTACGCAGTACATGACTTCCACATAGAAGCCTGATTGTTAATCTTTTATTATTATCATTAAGAAACCCCTGCCCTCCCAATCTCTGTTCACACAACAACGGTTTTTTTGTCTCATTTCTTCCCAAGGGACAATAATGTTCTTGTCCAAAGATTTCTAACAATAATTAACACATTATCGGATCCCTTTCTGATACTAGCATACATACAAGTATCCAACAACATCAAAGAAGATTGTTGACATAGATTTAGCTTTCAAATTGTGGGAAGAGGCGAAATGAAGTGCCTGCAGGGACATGAGTAGAGCCATGCAAGGAACTGCAGTCAACCGGCATTGGTGGGCATGCATGTATGTTGCGGTTGATTGCATGCTAGGCTGCAAATTAAAAGTTGAACTGTAATTAGTCCCCTCTCTCTCGTGGAGCCAAAGCATGCAACAGCCGTGCGTTCTTGTGTGGTTGTTCGTTGTGCATGAATAGTAGTGGGTGTGATTTTTTGGATTGCATCTTGATTGTTACTGTTTCCAATGTTGGAGGAGATGGTTAAAATCTCGGTTCTGGAGGTTAAGAATCACTTAGCTAAAGTTTTCAAATTATTTTGCAGTTTCGAGTAAATAGTGCCGATTATGTAGACCGAACACTTCTTCCAAGGAGTCATACCCATGTCAACTTGATGGACACTCCGTGGACATGTGTCCAACACTTCTTCACGTGTCCTAAATTTTAAATTATAATCATAGGCAAAAAATTGAAACCAAGTCCATTTTCTAAGATAAGTGTTTGGCAATCTAAAGTTGGCAAAATAATGACTCCACCTTCTAAGTCCACCTAGGGTCTTCTTCCACACGAGATCCCTAATGACCATACTGTTGGGATTGTATGTCTTGCATAGTTGTGTTCGATTAAAAAAGATTCGGTGAAGCGAGGAGGTTAAAGCATTGAGGATTGAAATTTTACAAGTAGCAGCAAGCCAAGACAATTGACCATTAGCAGTCGACTGTCGAAAGTCTCTATTTTCAAACAGAGAGATTGCGGTCGACTGCTCTCTTGGGCAGTCAACTGCCGACGGTGCTGAACGGTATTATTGGCTGATAATTTGTGATTCTTTTGGTTCTTCTTCCACTCCAAGTTAGATCATACGACTGCTATGTAACTATTTTGTGGCTTCTTCTTAAGGATATATATCGAACGATTATTATATCAAGACTACTACAATTTAAGGTTTCTCTAGATTTATATATAATATTGTAAAGTCTTCATTGAGTGACTAAGTACTTAATTGATATTTCTTCTATTATAAGTGAGGCTCAAAAAATAGTTTTTGGTGAGTGAGTTTGTAACGAACTCAATGTAAACTTCTCTAGTTGAATAATATCTCCCTATATTTTCTTCTGGATTAGGGTTCGCCCAAACCTGAATAAATCTTTGTGTAATTGGTGTGATCTAGTTCGCTGATTGTTCATCAAATATGTTTGTGCTTCTAGCTACCTTTTTCAACTCAGTTGCATCACATTTTCTAACAACTGGTATGAGAGCACGAGTCTCTTGGTGAAGATGACAGGTCCTAGCTATGTGAAGATCAAGCAGTTTGGCGGGAAGATCAAATTTAATTTCTGAAAGGTGGACATGTATGATGTACTGGTTTAGGAACGTATACATCTTGACCTAAAGGAGAAAGGTAAACCATATGACATAAAGCGGGAGAATTGGGATGAGATTTATGAAAGAGCCCTAAGTTTAATCCGATTTTCGTTGGTGGACGAGGTCAAGTACAACTTCCTTAAGGAGAAAAGTGCAGTGAGTCTGTAGGCAAGACTCATTTCAGACTAGTCGGGATCATCTTTATTGGATCAGATGTATTGGAAGATGAAACTATTTCATTTTTTAATGAAGGATGATACTGTTCTTCAAGATCATTTGTGGAGTTCAATAAGATAGTATCCGAACGTAGATAATCTAAGCGAAGAGGATATCGCTTTCAACCTAATTTATTCACTACCAGATTTGTGTAACACCTCGAATTTCAAATAAGACCGAATTTGAGTTTTCACAGGATCTTTACTTCACTTCGTACAATTTTACAAAGAAATTTAAAATTTTCAATAATACATCAGAGTTCTTTTACAATTGATTACACAGCGGAAGATAAGAATAAATTACAACAATATAATTACAACATCTTTAACTTTCAATTAAAACGGCAACAACATATCCACTTTGAAATCTAATACCTGCATGTAAAACTGTGGACACGTCAGTTGATTACTGTTAAGATAAATCAGAGAGATATGAAAACAATACTGAATATTGAATTGAGAAATAACTGAGTACAATATTTCCTATATATAGGAGGAAAAAAATACAAAACTAGCCAACTACCCAATGTGGGACTATAATATCTTACACCCCCTCTTAAACTCACGATGGGTGAAACAATGTGAGTTTGCCTACTAAGTGTCGGAATCTCTGAACAGTATGCGATTTGGTAAAGAAGTCTGCAGTCTGTTGGGAAGAGGTAACAGAATGGAGAAAGATGGTCTCTGCCTTAAAGCGCTCACGAACATAATGACAATCAATCTCAATATACTTTGTTCGCTCATGAAAGACCAGATTGCTTGCAATATGCAATGCACTCCGGTTATCACAATAAAGTGGAGTAGCTCCTGTAAGAGTGACACACATATCTGACAACAGCCAACGAACATGAACAATCTCTCTAGTAGTAGCTACCATTGCTCTGTACTCAGCCTCGGTGGAAGAACATGCAACAACTGCCTGTTTCTTGCTCCGCCATGAGATCAGCGAATCACCAAGAAATAGACAGAAACTTGTGGTAAATCTTCTGGTAGTCGGATCACCTGCCTAATCTGAATCAGAATATGTACTGAGCTCTAGTTTGGATGTAGAAGGCATGAATAATGAGCGAGTGATAGTGCCCCGAAGATATCTGAAGATTCGAAGAAGAGCACCGTAGTGAACTGATGTAGGAGCGAAAATAAACTGACTGACAATACTAACTGTATGAGCAATATCGGGTCTGGTCATGCATAAGTAGACAAGCTGTCTAACAATCTGCCTGTATCTAGTGGGATCAGGAAGGAGCTCACCATCTGTGGGACGAAGTTTCACATGAAGCTCTAAGGGTGTATCAGCTGATCGACTGTCAGAGAGACATGCAGCAGAAATAATATCTGATGTGTATTTCTGCTGAGAAATAAGTATTCCCTGGAATCCATGAGCAATCTCTAAACCCAGAAAGTAACGTAGCTTACCAAGGTCTTTCATATGAAACTGCTAGTGAATGTATTTCTGGGTGGATGCAATGCCGATGGAGTCATCCCCAGTAATGATCATATCATCAACATATAGTAGTAGAAGTACCCTCCCCTGCGGTGATGACCGTATAAACATAGAATGGTCCTGTGAACTCCGACGAAAGCCAGCCTTGGTGACGACAAGCCGAAAAAACTCAAACCAGGCTCGAGGGGCCTGTTTCAGACCATATATAGCATGACGAAGTCTACAAACATGATGAGAAGTAGTAAGGCCAGGAGGAGGATGCATATAAACTACTTCAGATAAGGTACCATGAAGAAAAGCATTCTTCACGTCCAACTGGTATAGCGGCCACTGATGAACGGCGGCAACAACAAGGAGAGTGCGAACTGTAGTCATCTGAGCCGCTGAGGCAAAGGTCTCATCATAATCAATGTCATGCTCCTGAGTAAATCCTCGGGCAACGAGACGAGCCTTGTGCTGCTCAATGGAGCCATCAGGTCGATATTTTACCTTAAAGATCCACTTGCAGCTAACAGGCTGAACACCCATAGGCAGTGGAACAACATCTCAAGTACCAGTCTGATCAAAGGCACTGAACTCCTCTGCAATAGCTTTCCGCCACTTAGGGTATTGAATGGCTTCCTTATAGGTTCTGGGCTCACGTGTAGAGTGTATAGAAGTGAGATATGCATGAAACTAGGGTGAGTAAGAAGCTAGTGTGGCAAAACCAAATTGTTCAGAGGGACCAGTGGCATCAGGTGTGTAGCGGGGTGGTGGGATGCCTGCAGTAAAACGTGCAGACTGACACACTGGTGGTGGAAGGGCAATATGTGTAGGTGAGTTAGGTGGTGTGGGTGTAGGCAACTGTGGGGATGCAGGTGGTGGAGAAACAGAGGGTGTCTCTCTAGGAATAATTGTAGAACCCCGTATTTTTAAAATATTATTTTTAAATGTTTATGATGAATTAAAATAATTTTTGGAGAATTTATAAATATTTTCTGAAAATGTATCTTTTTACACGTGCAAAACACGTGCGAATATTTTCTTGAGAAGTTCAAAAGTCAAATTTTCTTCATGAAAACTCATTATTTAATATTTGGGATTTATTTATAATTTTTCCAGATATTTCTGAAATTAATTGGATCTATTTGCAAATTTTGAGAAAAGAATGATCTTTTTGCAAATTGGTCATTTTGATGGGTGAAAGTGCAAAAAACTATTTTTCTGGACTTTTGAACAGTGCCGGCTAGATAAAGGAGTTTATTTTGCTTTTAAATCCTAATTTAAATGATTTTATCAAGTTTCCAACATAAGGGATCCATTTATGTAAAGTTGTATTTCAAGGGGGTTATTTTGTAAAAGTGTTTGGAAAACCCTAAACTTCTTATCCCGGGTATTTAAAAGAAAATGCAGCCGTCGTTCGATGCATAACATAAAAATTCTTGTGATTTTTGGGAGGATCAAGAGGAGGATTTTGGATCTCGCAAAAAGAGAGGCTTTCTTGTTGGATCTCTTCATTCATAAGGTGAGTGATGTAAATTTGTTTGTTGTTTTGTTCTATGTATGTGAATGACATGTTGTTTTACTTTGCGTATGTTTTATGTGATTAATGTCATTGATTGGTTGATTTGGTTATGTATGTGAGTAGTACAATTTAGTTGTTGATCTATGATTGTTTTGATTAATCTTGGATGTCGAATTTATGTGCTAGAAAGCATGTTTAGGGTTTGAGTATGGTATTGACAACAAGGGATTGGATGGATGAACAATTGGATCTTGTGATTACAAATCAGATTTTTGGTTATGAGTTGTGGAAGAAATTCAGTGTTGAGAAATTTTAATGGAAGAATTATGAATTAAGAACATGAAAATTGAAGTTTTGAGAAATTGGTTGATTTGAGGAAATGTATCCAAACTGGGGATTCTTTGAGATTGATGTTTTTATCTGAATACAAATTATTTCAGTGAGCAATGAACTTTTAAGAAACTCAATTTTTGATTATCGTATACAACCAAAACTATGCAGTCTGTAGGCCGACAATCGACTGGCATGATCTTTCAGTCGACTGGTACGAACCGGCTGCTATGATCTTTAGTTTTCTTGAAAATTCATTCTGGGCAGTCGACTTAGACCCTTTTCAGTCGACTGGCACACTTAGAGTTTATTTTTCAAAGTTATCGTAGATTTCTTTCTGGACAGTCGACCTATGGCACTTTTAAGTCGACTTATAACACTTATAATATTTTTTTAAAGAGTACTGAAATTTCTCTCTGGTAAGTCGACCTATGAATTTTTAAGTCGACTTATAATACCTAGCTTATTTTCTTAAAGTCGTGGAATTTTCCCCTCTGGACAGTCGACTTACTTCTGTGTTAGTCGACTGGTGCTGATGAATTCTTATAAACTTGAATGTTCCTTCAATTGTTCTTCAAATGTTTTAGTCTATACTTTATCTTCTATTAAACATATGATTTCAAGATGTTAAGTCGAGCAGTTTATGAAGTAAGTTTGGTTGAGATATTTGAGTTTGAGTCTCTAGAGGATGTGTGTAATCCTAGCATACCGGCAGTTGAGTTCATTATGTTTGGGCCTGTCGAGGCATTTTAGTTGTTCAGTTGTTGAGTTAAGTCCGGTAGCGTACACCGACTCTAGGAGATTCGTTAAGTAATTAAATAACCCAAAAATGATAAGGACAGTCACTAGTGGTGATATGATGAACGGGAACATGGTTAGGTACCTCAGTATGGCTTTCGGTGTGGGATTAATCCCCGGAATTATCCAGGAAAATTACTTGTGGTGTGGGAATTATCCCCGGAATTATCCAGGTAATTTACCTGTGGTGTGGGATTCATCTCCGGAATTATCGGGGTCGAGGCGACGCACATGTGGTATTCATGTGATGAGGGTCATTTCTGCGGTGTGAGATACTCCACAGAATTATCCGGGTAAATTACCTGTGGTGTGGGATTTATCTACGGAATTATCGAGGCATGAGCTAATACTCACAGATTATCTTTATCTCGTAGTAGTCATCGTGTTAGGATTAGTTGCATAGCGGGAGATTGAACCCTATGAAGTGGAGACGTTAAGGGCTTGCACCGAACCTATGTAGAGTGGGATGCATAGACTTCGACAAGTACGCATCAGAGAGTCCGCATATAGAATTGGTATTTTCTTGACTTGGTTTTATGCATGTGGTTTCCTATTTTCTACACTTGACACTTAGTTTAGTTTCACTTGTTGTTTACATATTTCCTTGCTACGTCATATTTTATGTATTCTTGTTTATTACATGTTGTTTAAGAATCCATGCTTAAAGTTCATTTATGTTGTTTGCTTTTATGCCACTCACACCTTTATGGTTGATCCCTTTAGTTTTGGGAGTTAGGGATCATCTCTAGCCTCATGTGTTGCAGGTTGTTGCTTAGAGTTTGGAGGTTTGGATGCTTGAAATAGTTTTGAGATAAATTGATTTAATAGAGTTTTGTGTAAATTTGTAAAAGCAGTGTTGTAAAAAGACTGTGTTGTGAATAAAAGAAAATTATGATTTGAGATGTTTTTGTATTCCGCTGTGCTATGTAAAGGTTTAATGTAAGGAAAGTCGGAAAAATTTTATTGGTGTTGGTTGTGTTTAATGTTACATTGAAGTTGATGCTGGGATTGTGCCACGTATTTTCTAAGATATTATATTAGAAATTCGGGGTGCTACAATAATGGGGGGACTGTCTATAGCCGGAGCGAAAGGAGCCAAAGGAGTGGGATCAAAAGGAATAGGTGGAGTGGAAGTAGGCCCAATAGGTGAAGGATCGAGAAAACTAGTGTCCTGAGGAGAGGTTAAGTAGTAGGGAGAGTCTTCTACAAAAGAGACATGTCGAGAAATACTAATACGACCTACTGCAGGATCAAAACAACGATAACCTTTATGTTCAGGACTAAGACTTAGATGAACACACTTAGCGGCGCGAGCTGTGAGTTTGGTGTGCTCAGTGGGAGGGAGAAGGACATAACATGTGCAACAAAAAATACATAGCATGTTGTAGTCAGGGGATGAATGATAGAGGGCCTTATAAGGAGTGATGCCAGAGAGGACAGACGAAGGAGTAATGTTAATGAAACTGAAAGAAGTCATGACAGCTTCAGCCCAGAAAGAGCGAGGAACAGAAGAGGGGAGTAGAAGAGCGCGAGCCGTCTCAAGGATGCGATGTTGCTTGCGTTCAGCTACACCATTCTGCTCATGAGTGTGGGGACATGATTGCTGAAGAATAGTGCCATGGGACTGAAGAATCGATCGCATAGTAGTAGAGGTGTACTCACGAGCACCATCTGAGCAAAAAGTTTTGATACGAACCCCAAACTGGGTGTGAACCATGGTCGTAAAGAATCGGTAAACATCAGGTATCTCAAAACGTTGGCGCATAAGAAATATCCATGTGTGTCTAGTGAAATCATCGATGAAACTAACATAATAGAGATAACCTTTTTGAGAAGCTGTGGGAGATGGACCCCATATGTCAGAGTGAATAAGTTGAAAAGCATGAGTAGAATGAGAAGTGCTTTTATTGTTAAAATGGACGGCTAAGTGTTTTGCCAACTTACAACCCTGACAAACAGATAATGAAGTAAAATTAAAACGACCAAGAGCACCACTACGAACCAAATCTTTCAAACGAGACGCACTAATGTGACATAAGCGTCTGTGCCACAAATTGGCATCAGAACGGACAACACCAGCAAAATTAGAAGTGGAATCGTGAGCATGAAGAAAATCTACATGATATAGACGTCCATGTCTGCTAGCGCGTCCAATCATATGACCAGTCCGATGATCCTGTATAGTATAGTCCAAATAAGTAAAGGTAACGGTAAGACCACTATCACATAAAGCACTAATGGAAATAAGGTTCATAGATAAACGAGGGGCATAAAGGACGAAAGGTAAAGTGAGAGTTGGAGTGTTAATTGATCCAGAGTGTGTAGTGAGAAGTAGTGAACCATTGACAGTGTAAAGTGACGGTGAATGAGAGGTAAGTGGAGTGCGAGTGGTGAGTAGTGTACAATTGCTAGTGAGATGATGTGAAGCACCAGAATCTAAAAGCAAGGAAGAAGACATACCAGAGTGACAGAGAAAGCAGGGGCAGATGAACCAGCACTGATAGACTGATCTGAGTTCTAAAGATCCAGCTGAGCTAGACCGTGTTGTGGAATATCATAGGGAGCAGGAGAAGGCATGGCTGGAGTGACGACCATCGCACCAGGTGTGCGGAGAGGAGGTAAACCCTGTTGCTGTCTGCGATGCTGTGCCTGAGCTAGGAGCTGAGGATGAAGAATAAAGCAGTTACTATGAGTATGACCATCTCGCTAACAGTGGGTGCTATAGGAACGACGATCAGGAACACTGCGATGGACAGAAGGAGTAGGTGTAGAGCTGGGGCGAGGCTTGCGTGAGAAGGATGGACGATGAGCAACGGCAATGACACTTTCACTGGTAGAGGATGAGTGAGAAGTAGGAGTTGGGAGAGCATGTAACCAGGTTTCTTCAGCAATAGCAGCTTCAAGACGAGGGACCGGATCCCGATGGATCAATTGACTGCATAAAGACAGGTATTCTGGTCGAAGACCCATCATGAAGAACATAAACTGACGACGTTCACGAGTGACATGCACCTCACTGTTCTCTAGTTGCTGCAATTCGTGCCAGATATTGCGCATGGCTGTGTAATGTTCCTGAATACTGCGATCACCCTGCCGATCAACAACGGACTGAACAAGGAGCTGATACTCACGAGCCCCACTATTCTGAACATACTGGGTAACCAAGTGTTTCCAAAGAGCCTTGGCAGGACAAACTCGAAGAAGATCAACACAAAGACTATGGTCAACAGAGGATATGAGGAAGGAAATAACTCGACGGTCATGATCATCCCAAGTGGTTTGAGATGGGTGAATCAATTACTAATCGGCAGCGGAAGCGGTAGTATCGGGATCTTTGGGGCGAACAATGGAACCATCAATGTGACCCTATAAAGAATGGCCGAGAAGAGTGGCCTCAACAGAAGCAGACCAATCAGTCCAATCCTTAGCATAGGAAAGAAGAAAATAGTAGAGACTATAAGGTACTGACGAAATTGAGGCTCCATGAGAGATTCAAGTAGCTGTAAGAAAAAAAAAATTCGGTTTTTTTTTCTTCGGGTTTTTTCCGTTTTGTTCGTTTTTTCCGTTTTTTTTATTTTTACAGAAGTAAGGTTTCGGGTAGGGTTATAGAAGTTAGGGTTTCAGGTAGTGGGTTGGAGATGGCGGCGGATCTGAAGTTCGGTAATGGCGGTGGACCTGGAGTTGGAGATGGCGGCTGGATCTGGACGTCGGTAATGGCAGTAGATTTGAAGTTGGAGATGGCGGCTGGGTCTGGAGTTTGATAATGGCGGCTGGGTCTGGAGTTCGATAATGGCGGCTGGGTCTGGAGTTCGATAATGGCGGCTCTTGAAAATGGCTTCGGTCGTTGAAGATCTGATGACGAAGTTGAAGATGGCGGCGGATCTGGATCTGGATCTTGAAAAGCGACGATCTGACGAGGACGATCTGATGACGAATTGAAGATGGTGCCGGTGATTTTTGGGTTTGCCGAAGAAGAGGACTTGACTTCGATGATTTGGGCTCGCCGAAGTTGCTGAAGAAGATGACTTCGTTGGGTTTTTTTTTTTTGAGGATTTTTTTTTGGGAGGCAGAAATTTAAGAAAGGAAATTTTGGATAATTGGCTCTGATACCATGTTAAGATAAATCAGAGAGATATGAAAACAATACTGAATATTGAATTGAGAAATAACTGAGTACAATATCTCCTATATATAGGAGGAACCAAATACAAAACTAGCCAGCTACCCAATGTGGGACTATAATATCTTACAATTACAACCGACGAAATGTTATACACGGCTATCCTCTCTACCAGAAACAGTATAATGATCTCCATACTTTAACAATTCACAAGAAAAATTTGAATGAACAATAAAGTGTTAAATCGTGACTACGCTAAACATGTAAGTATATGCCATGACTTAATGCCTAATGCACACATTTTATACTAAGATGACACTAATGCACACTTGTTCGAATTTCATGCATCCCATACTACATAGGTCCAAAGGCAAGTGCCTACGTACTCCACAATAAAGGGTTCGATCCCTCGCCATGAGACTACCCAGTAATAAAGCAAGGTTTAGAATCTTTAGATCATTCCACGAATATGGATCCCAGCCACGGAGATCCACCGCCGACTGTTATAATAGATCCCTCATCGTACGAATCATCCTGCAAGTGCCCCTCTAGCCCCGATATATGTATATACACAGGAGTACGGCAAACTATCCGCCCTACTAGACTAAGTCCCGAATTTAAAATAAAGCTCGTCTTCATCGGAGCAACCACAGTCCACCAACTGGTTCTATAGTCACGGAGATCTACCGCCGACTATATAGAAGCAACCCACTTACGTTTGCCCAAGTTCACTACATCTTCACTTATGTGCCTAATTATTTAGTTCAAGACATGAATAAATTTCCATACCTAGAATTAGTCTTACCTCCTACCGGACTTAATCAACACAATACGAGATAGCTCCACGGCCATATCTCAGAATGTAATTCAATTCTTTTCAATTTAATAATACCGGTTCCCGAGGTCTTACTAACTCTAAATCATAAGTTTTTCATGTACAAGAAGCCATGGGTACACATACCCTTTAATAATCATGTCTTAAACTTAGATATTATTATCTTCACTTATTCACAAAGTAATCATACTATTGTCACTATTCATGATCTATTTATTCATTCATCATATTTATAAGCAATTAATTTCTTCATAAAACTCACCACTTGAATTCTCATTAGCAATTTGAACACATAAAATATATCTTAACCATCTCAAATTTTACTTGCACCAAAATGAAAGTATAATCACATCGAAAGAAATCCATTCACATGAATAATTTACTCTTATTCTACAAATACATCTCATTTTCATTAATAATTTATTTTTGTCAAAACTCATTATTAATTTGAGCACAATAGTAATCAAGAATTTTTTATTCAACACAAAGCATACTTTCATCAATAGAATTAATTCTCACATTACTTCTCTTTTGTCACGCCCTGCTTCCCAAAAAGAATACAGAATACGGATACGAAACAAAAGCCCAGCGAATGATTTTAATAATCCATAAGCTATTCAGGATATCTTTACAACATACCACAAGAATAATTAGAGTCGGAAGCAAAAGATACAACCAACATGCATAATTGAAACAAGATACCAACAGAAATTACTTGAAAACCAAATACAATAATCTCAAATAATCAGGTTCTGAACAAATTAAATATCCTGGGTCACATCGCCCAAATACATGATAAATATCCAAGTAATCAAGTACATTTTATTTCAAGTTCAAGCAACAAGCAGTAATAATAATAAAGCAGAAAATCCAACACTAATACATCATCTCGCCAATACCATCTGGTAGTCGTCCATCCTGATATGCAATTAGTAAATTTGTAGAAGAAGGAAAGAGAAAATAAGTACCCGTCAATTGCAAGTTACGGGTCACTTATAATGTAGGATACAAGTACATGGAAAACTAACTAGCAACATGGTATAAGTGTGTTAACAGAAATATGATATCTAACATGAATCAGGAAAATAGAAGCAAGTAGCATGGTATACTAACAGGTACAGGTAACATGTATCAAGTGTCAAGTAAACAGGTAAACATGTATCATGTATACAGGTAACAGGTAAACAGGCAAACAGGTAAACACGTAACAGGTATCAGGTAACAGGAAATCGGATATCAAGTACAGGAATCAGATATCAGGTTATGTCATGTCAAGTCTTGTTATATTACTATCTAGGTAACACTTTATGCATCCCAACTTTTACTACATGGTTGCTACAACAAACAGTTTCGCTTTAGATTTCATGGTGGAGTCCATAGGACAGTGTACTTAGGTACAGAAAACAGAAATATCAGGAACAGGTAGAACCTAGTGGTTCTCTTCTGAGTACACCTTCCTAAGAGAAGTATGCATTCAGGTACAGGAAAACAGGCATAACCTAGTGGTTATCTTCCGAGTACATCTTCCTATAGAGAAACATGCAGTCAGGTACAGGTAAACAGGATCGTGAATCATGTAGTCATGAACAAGTAACAGGCAGGCTGGACACAGGTCCTCTTCCAAGTACATGTTTCAATATTTTCCACTACTCAATCTTTCCCTTAACCCCGGCTTAGTCATTTATTATTATAATCAGGCATGCATGTATGTGTCGCAAAACAAAGCAAGAATAACAGGATATAAACATGTATCAGGTTCAGGGTGCAAGATAAACAAGTACAGGTACAAGATAATACATAAAAGGGTAAAACAACTAGTTTTCTAATTCAGGACAGTAAGACAGTGTTGTACTAAAATAGTGATTCCTGCTACTACAAACATCTAAATCTATATCCGTCGATGGATCTAGAAAATATACTTCCACACGAATCCAGCGAGTATAAATAAGTCATATAGTAATTCACAACATCATAACTCAAAACAGATTTGAAAACAGAAAACATGTTCAGCCAGAAATCAGGAAAACGAATTCTCAGTCAGAAAAACTGCATCAAAACCTCTCAAATAAATTCAAAAAAAATCTGGTGTATTCCCCTATATGTCTAGAATCAGAATATAAAGTTTCATAATATTCCAGTAAAATTAGTTTAGTCATCAAAATAAGAAAACATCAAGAAACGGTACTTTGGAAAATCTGGAATTCCCAACACTGCTGTACGAAAACTGAAATATCTCGTAACCAGTAAAACGAAATCCAAATCCACCAAAGGAAGATGAAAATAGATAAAACTAACTAACTTTCATATTTCACAAACATTTTTTATACAGTACAAGGAAATATAGTGAAAATAAGGTTCTTTATAGAACGGCAAGCAAAATACGGCAAGTATAGATTTCATAAACGAACATGAAACATCACATAAAACTCATCAATAAAATTCACCAAAATTCTGGGTAATCCCTAGATATGTATAGAAAGACTGACCAAAGTTTTGGATCAAAATAATATATGTAGCATAGTTCTTTAAAATGAATTGTCATCAAAATTATTGAAAAACATAATCTGGAAAAGATCGACACCTCTGTACTAAAACAGTCATAACTCAGTCATACGAAATCAAAATCAAGCAAGGTCAGGGGGTTTGAAAATAGATGAAATTATCTAAAACTCATATTTTATACCGAAATTAAGATATTGACTTTAACACAGTCGAAAACAGCAAACCAAACAGAACAGCGGCAAAACTACGGATTTTTTCCTCAAGAACAAAATCAACATAGATTCAAGAAAATTGATCCAAACACATCCAAACATGAAATCGAGTCTACCAAGTGTCTAAACCTCATGAATTAGGGTTATTAACATGTCCACGCCAAATATTTCACATGGGTCTCAACCAAAACATGATTTCACACCAATTTTCACATACACGATCAAAAATCAAGAACGGGCGAATCCTAGGTTAATTCATGTCCATATTGTGTCGTGGGTCATCTATGGTCATATTTTCACAATAGAGACAAAACCCATCAAGGAAAATCACAAGCAAGAGTCGTCTCTAGACCCAACTACACTATAGGTGAACTTTTTGACTTGTATCAAACAAATGAATTGGAGTACAAGTTACTTGCCTTATTTGGGGATGAAGAACGATGCAATCAAGAGTAGAAGAAAAATCCACGAACAAAAATCCGCAAAATCAACGAATCCAAGCAACTAGCACGAAGATCTCCACACGAACGAAACTCCACAAAGCAAGAGAGATCAAAGTGGCTAGCGGCCACTTGAGAACACCACAAAGAGAATAGAGGGATTGTATATGGTGCAAGGGGGTTGTATGGTGGTGTGGGGGATTCGGGATGATCAAGGAAAGAGGGGGGCTCAGCTAGGGTGGTTGTCGAAGTGGAGAAGGCCGGGAAGGGGGGTGGTTGGCTTGAGTGGGTGGCTCGGCTGGAAGGAGGTGGTGTGCGAGTGTGGGTGTGCAGCCGGAAGCAAGCAAGGAGAGTGAGAAAGTATGGTAGGCCAGGATGTGAGGGAGAGAGAATAGGGTTAGGGTTAGGGTTTGTGAGGGGTTAAGGTTTATATATAGGGTTGTAATGTGGGTTTATGAGTATTGGGTTGTGGGTATCAAGAATTCGTAGTAGGTTTACAAATGGGTTGTTGTTTTTTGGTCAAATAACAATAGGAATGCAATTAGGATTGGAAAAATATTGGACAACCAAATCACCACCACCACCAACGCCTACAAACAAAATAAATAGAAAAAGATATAATACAAGGACGAGACCAAATGATTGGAAAGATCAAAATAATGATGAACGAAACAAAAGAGACAATCAATCAAACACCAGAAGCTCAAAAATAAATAAAATGAATATATATATTGAAACAAACTCCAATATACGGTCTAGAAAAAAAAAACAAAAGAGAAAATACACCAAAACGAAAAATACAGTCAAAATACACAAAAATGAAAAACATGGGTTACATCTTTTAAGGAGATAAATCATGCTATTAAATAATTTATGTTGAAGACGAAAATCTCATTTTTACTTTCTCAAAAATATACAGGAAACTTTTCATAACCATCTGTAATAATTTTTCCTTTTATCTTATAAGAATGAATAGGATTTTATTCATATGAAAAGTACCTCACTATATTAAAAACCTAACCAAAAATCAAAGGGGAGGGGGGGGCTCGGGTTTCGAGCCCTGAATCAGCCGAGACCCATCACAGAGCCCAAGCCCGGTCACTCTAGCCACTAAGTCCTTTGTGGACTTGTGTTCTAAGTCTTCACCGAAAGCCCCAAATGCTAATCTTGGGTTTCGGAATTATTTTAAACACAATCAAATAAATTGAGACTAACAAGTTTCGAACCCTTGACCTCCGACAGCACAGTGGCGACCCTATGGCGCACTCGCTAGCCAGAAAAGTCCATTTGCGACTATTGTTATGAAAATAGGGACTAGTGTTTTGTTCACACGGCACAGAAATTTGTTTATCCAAACATGCGATTGATCTAATCTTTTTTTTAATAGATTGTAATCGTCTCACTCATGCTGATTTTTACTTGAAAATCAGACTCACAAAAATTCCAAACTTATATTTTTGACATATTGCAAATCATTTCTTCTCATTAATAAATAAGAACTTTATTTTTTTAATTTAATAAAAAATAATTTGTATCCCTTACAACCAATTAAAATGAATCCATGTGTACCAAATTAACTTTACTACATATTTCTTGGCTACAAGAAAAATCTTGAACACTTCTTCATGCATATTATAAATTTTGACATTACCATTTCGATCACGCATAAATCAGTATGGCATTATCTCATTTATCATTACTTTCTTTTTAACTATCAAGATGTCACTTTCCTTTCTTGATCACAACAATAGCATGGATTAAATCTACATTTACCACATCAATATTAATCTACTTTATTCATTTATCAAAATTAACATGCTTGTCCTACAATTAGAAAGCATAAAGACCACCCACCTCAACTGATGGATACAAATAAAGAAGAAGAGGTTACTTCTAGCTCCTAGCTCCAACCAAGCAATCCTAGCAATTCCTTCTCCACCTAGCAAGATTACTCCAAAGCACTAGAACACTCATTCTCTTTCTTTTTCTTTTTCTTATCTAGATTATTTTTGGTGTGTGAAATGAGAAGGAGGAGGGTGCTATTTACTGGACAATACTAGGGTTCAATGTGCAAAATTACACACCTAATAAAGGGTAATGCTACACCTACAACCTTTACAACCTTACAACCTTAGGTGGCACAATCTCATTGGAGATGTGTACAACCCACTACAACCTACTCTACTAATATGGCTAAAAATAGGATTAAATCGGGACCGTTCACATCGGACACGAATCTTAAAGCTCAGGGGTAAAACGGTAATTTCACATACAAATGGGTCCGAAAAGGGTACTGGGTCTCCTTCTCACAGATCCAATAACCCGCGAACGGATCCACCTCAACTGGGTACGGGTCCCGCCCCGATACAAACCCAGTCCGACAGGATAGAATTAGGGTCTCTGATTGAACCAAATCAACGGGCCTGATTCGCGACTATCCTCTCACTGGGAATTAGGGATTACATTCCTTATCTAATCACAGGGATTACATTCCTAATCTGATCCCAACGGCGACTATAAATACCCCCCATCAATCTCAATTAAGAGGTAATTAATACTTTTCCAATAAAAAGCTCTTTCTTAATCATTCTGATTACTGACAAGAGCGTCGGAGGGTGCGTCGCCGGGATCCATCCCGGCTTCTCGCACTTTTTGCAGGTGAACGGCGGGAGTCAACGGTCAAACTCCGGCGGAACAGGTTAGGTGTTTGCTATTCAGGTTTTCCAAGAATCCATAAATACTGTCTGTTTACCCCCACACCAGATTCAGCGGTAACAGATTGGCGTCGTCTGTGGAAAACATACGAATAGCAGCCTCCCCTCTTCCCGTTGGTCAGATCTCCTCCAGCCATGCCTCCTAGGAAAGTAAGATCCAGAGGGTCCAACCGTGGACCCAATCCCGTTGATCAGCAAGAGGTAGTCCCCATCCAACCCGCTCAGTAGCAGGGGCAACTTCCTCTCCAAGCGGAAGTCCCTCTTCAACAAGATCAGCCTCCTCTTCAGAATCAGCAACCCCTTAAGGGTCCCGCCGGTCCTCAAAATGCTGGTGCGGGGGCTTCGCGTCCCAACCCGCAGAAGCAACCCCTCCATCAAGATCGCATTTCGGTACACAATGCCTCTTCGGATTCTATGGCCTCCCACAATCCTCGAGTTTCTGACCTCCGCAATACCATCCTCAATCGGCAGAAGGATGAGGATCTTCGCCACCGTCTGGACGAAAAGCGGACCCGAGAGGGAGCCTCCCGCCAACAGCATCCGGATGAGCGATCTCCTCACCGCCGAGACTACAGAAGGTCCCCTACCCGAAGAGGGATGAAAGAGTCCCCCGAACACTAGGAGAAGACCTCATTCCCCTGCCAGTCGACAACATCCGAGGAACGATGAGGCACCCATCACCCATGCCGAGTTCCAGCAGTTCCAAGCAACGGTGTTGCAAGCCCTCAACCTCCGACCCAACAATAACAATGCTCAGAGGGCTCCTACCCCTCCACGGGTCCAAAGTCCTCGCCATCGGTCCATAACTCCTCCTCCGGCTCCTAGCAACCAACAGTACATGCTTAGCCCTCGCCGCTCCCAGAGCTACCGTCGTCGCTCCCCTTCCTATGAAGACGAGTCCAGAGGCTCGTTTGACTATCGTCGAAGGGACGATGCTCTCTACCGCCGTCTCCACGAGATGGAGAAGCGCATCGGCCGAATAGACAAGGATGAGGAGTTAAGAGGAAGGACCATCCGCCCGAGCAGACCTCCCTTCTCCCGGACCATCATGGAAGCTCCTATCCCAAGAGGTTTCGAACCCCCGAAGTTCGAAACTTACTCGGGGGAGTTGGACCCCGTGGACCACATCGAAAGCTTTAAGACCCTCATGCTAATCCACCAAGTTTCTGATGCTTTGCTGTGTAAAACCTTCCCTGCCACTCTTAAGGGTTCGGCTCGGGAGTGGTACTCCCGCCTCGTCCCGTCTTCCATATTCTCCTTCGAGCAATTCGAGGCCCTCTTCATCACTCATTTTGTGAGTAGCAGACGCACGGAGAAGACCAACATCTCGTTACTCCAGCTCCACCAGGAGAAGGGAGAGAAGTTGAGAGACTATGTGAGGAGGTTCACTGCAGAAGTGAGATCCATCGCTTCCCTTGATCAGCATGTTGCAGCGGCCGCCTTCCAATCGAACGTCCTCAACTCTAGCCTTCGCTCCTCCCTTACCAAGAAGCCCCCACATAATTTTTCCGACCTCCTTCTTAGGAGCGAGAAGTACATTCGGGCCGAAGAAGTCGAGAATCTCCCGGGCTTTGAGGAGACATCTTCTGGGAACAAACGGAAGAGCACAAGCGAAGAGGGGTCCCAAAAATCCCAGAAGGATGGCAATGGACAGCGATGCCCGACTCCTCGGTTTGAGAAGTTCACCCCCCTAATTGCCAATATATCAGAAGTTCTTATGGAGGTGGACAAGGAAGGGCTCCTCCGCGCTCCCCCGAGAATGAATACACCTGGCAAGAAGAGGAACAAGGATAAGTGGTGCCGCTTTCACAGGGACCACAGCCACGACACGGATGATTGTCGGGCTCTCAAGGAGGAGATCGAAGAACTTATACAGCGGGAGCACCTGATCAAGTTCGTCCAAAAAGAGAGGGGCGAGCTTCCCCCCTGAAGAGCCTACAAATGAACAGAAGGGCCCGCCGAGCTTCAAGACTCAGAATCTCCCAGCTCCTCCCAAGAGGTCTTCACCTTATTGTAGCAGTAGGATCTTGATTTTCAATAAGGCCGATGCTTGTAACTCGGCCAACAGCATGTAATAATGGCTCGCCCTATTGGAGCGTCCACTTAGTTTATTTCAATAAAACTTTACATCTTTTCATTGAAAATTATTGCTCTTGCTTCTCTATCTCTCCGAGTCACGACTCTCTTAAATGGTGGGTTTGGAGTCCAGTTTCTTTTACATGGCTGCTCCCGCAGCTTACTAACCTCTAACGATGGTTCGGAGTCCAACACTTGGCTCAATTCCTCTTCAAATAACTTGCTCTTCAGTGGGTTAGAAGTGGTTCGCCATTCAGAATTGCTCCCACAACCATTGAATCCCTCTAACGACAAGTTCGGAGTCCAACACTTGGCTCGATTCCTCTTCAAATAACTTGCTCTTCAGCGGGTTAGAAGTGGTTCGCCATTCGGAATTGCTCCCACAACCGTTGAATCCCTCTAACGACGAGTTCGGAGTCCAACACTTGGCTCGATTCCTCTTCAAATAACTTGCTCTTCAGCGGGTTAGAAGTGGTTCGCCATTCGGAACTGCTCCCACAACCGTTGATTCTGTCATTTAAATAGCGAGTTCGGAGCACAACTCTCTCCTAGAGTTCCTCCTCACACTCGTCTCACAAATGGCTCTCTCCCAGAGCCGAGCTCTTCCCTCCGCTCGCCTCCAAAGCGGACCTCTTCTCAATGAGTTCGGAGCTCACAACTCTCTCCTAGAGTTGCTCCTCAAACTCGTCTTCCAGATGGCTCTCTCCTAGAGCCGAGCTCTTCGCTCTGCTCACCTCCAAAGCGGACCTCTTCTAAACGATTTCGGAGCTTACAACTCTCCCCTAGAGTTCCTTCTCACACTCGTCTTCCAGATAGCTCTCTCCTAGAGCCGAGTTCTTCCCTCCGCTCGCCTTCAAAGCTGAGATCTTCTCAAACAAGATCGGAGCACAACTCTCCCCTGGAGTTGCTCCTCAAACTCGTCCTCCAGATGGCTCTCCTAGAAGCCGAGCTCTTCACTCCGCTTGCCTCCGAAGTGGACCTCTTCTCAACGAGTTCGGAGCTCACAACTCCTTCCTAGAGTTGCTCCTCCAACTCGTCTTCCAAATGGCTCTTCCCATGAGCCGAGCTCTTCACTCCGCTCGCCTCCGAAGCGGACCTCTTCTCAACGAGTTCGGAGCACAACTCTCCCCCAGAGTTGCTCCTCAAAACTCGTCTTCCAGATGGCTCTTTCCATGAGCCGAGCTCTTCACTCTGCTCGCCTCCGAAGCGGACCTCTTCTCAACGAGTTCGGAGCACAACTCTCCCCTAGAGTTGCTCCTCAAAACTCGTCTTCCAAATGGCTCCCTCCCAGAGCCGAGCTCTTCACTCCGCTCGCCTCCAAAGCGAAGATCTTCTCAAACAAGATCGGAGCACAACTCTCCCCTTGAGTTGCTCCTCAAAACTCGTCTTCCAAATGGCTCTCTCCTAGAAGCTGAGCTCTTCACTCCGCTCGCCTCCGAAGCGGACCTCTTCTCAACGAGTTCGGAGCTCACAAATCCCTCCTAGAGTTGCCCCTCCAACTCGTCTTCCAAATGGCTCTTCCCATGAGCCGAGCTCTTCACTCCGCTCGCTTCCGAAGCGGACCTCTTCTCAACGAGTTCGGAGCACAACTCTCCCCGAGAGTTGCTCCTCAAAACTCATCTTCCAGATGGCTCTTCCCATGAGCCGAGCTCTTCCCTCCGCTCGCCTCCAAAGCGGACCTCTTCTCAACGATTTCGGAGCACAACTCTCCCCTAGAGTTGCTCCTCAAAACTCGTCTTCTCCTAGAGCCGAGCTCTTCACTCCGCTCGCCTCCAAAGCTGAGCTCTTCTCGACGAGTTCGGAGCACAACTCTCTCCTAGAGTTCCTCCTCAAACTTGTCCCTCAAATGGCTCTCCTAAAGCCGAGCTCTTCACTCCGCTCGCCTCCAAAGCAGAGCTCTTCTCGACGAGTTCGGAGCACAACTCTCTCCTAGAGTTCCTCCTCAAAACTCTCCCATAGAGTTGCTCCTTGCACTAACTTCAAAGAACGGGTCTTCCCATGGCTCTTATGAGGACCTTCCTAGCACCTCTTCTCCACCCCTAGGAGTGGAGCTCCTCTTCAAAAATCTCCAAAACCAAACAGAACAGAGGCAGAGCTCCGGAGCTCTTCACCTCTCCCATATGCCGACCCATCCTCTCGAGATGTCGAGCTACTATGGGCAGAGGGGGAACTACCGAGTCACCGAGCCGAGTGGACGAGGTACCGACCCCCACATATGGAGAAAAATTCTGCCGATCCCATCTCATCGTCGGATCGTCTCAAAAAACGTGCTAGAACATGATGAACGGCTCAGATCGTGCCACGTCTCCACAAAACGACAAGATAACGTTTTCTCGAAATGTGAGCCTCTTGTCTTGTGATTTGCGCCACGATCGTGATCAACCATCCAGATTGAGCCACGTAGCTCGAATTTCAAATCCGAGCTACCGATCTACCGAACAGCAAAGAGGAGAAAAATGCTCCTCAAAATCCGTGCTCAGATCTGCCGAACAAGATGCATCTCCCGAGCAGCAAAGCAGATGAAGAGGAAGAAAGAAAAAGAGGCTAACGGGTCGGGGTCGGATCCAATACCCACAGTCCGACCCATACCCTTCTTAGCTCCTTCATTCTTCTCCTTCTTCTTCAATCTTCCCGCCAAAAGTACCCAACACTTCTCCTCTTCTTCACTGTGCGAAAGAACAAGGCAGAGGAGAGCACCCGAATGCCTCTCCTCCCCTTCTTCTTTCTTCTCAGGGCCGAGCTCTGACATGGCCGAGCCACCGAGCCGAGGAGTCGAGGTACCGACCTTCACATATGGGGAAAAATGCTGCCGAGCCAGTTTCACCGTCAGATTGTCTCAAAATTCGTGCGAGAACATGATGAACGGTTCAGATCGCGCCACGTCTCCACAAAACGACAAGATAACGTTTTCTCGAAATTTGAGCCTCTTGTCTCGTAATTTGTGCCACGATTGAGATCAACCGTCCAGATTGAGCCACGTAGCTCAGATCTGAAATCCGAGCTACCGAACTACCGAACTATAAAGTGGCAAAAATGCACCTCAAAGTCCGTGCTCGAATCTGCCGAACAAGACGCATCTGCCGAGCAGCAAGGGAGGAGAGAAGAAGAAGAAAAAAAAATGAGAGAAGGGTCGGGTCGGACCCGTTAGGGTCCCAGACCCAAACCCTTCCCTTCTTCTTCCCTTCCACTCTCCCGCCAAAACAAACCAGAGAAAAAAAGAAGAACCCAACTTCAAGCTCCCTACAGTCCATCGCCGAGCTACTTCATAGCCTCGTCGACCTCGAACGCCATCGACGGAGCTCAAAACTCCACCTCCACTTCGCACGAGCTCGACCTCGCCATCACCACCTCCGCCGAGCTTCGTCAAGCTCCATGGCCGAGCTCGAGCCCCTCTTCGTCAAGCGACACAATCACCATACCGAGCTTCCTCAAGCTCCATGGCCGAGCTCGAGCCCCTCTTCGTCGAGCGACACAATCGCCATGTCGAGCTCTAACGGCGAACTTGCCTCCATGACCTGCGCAACCGAACTCCACAAAACTCCTCGCCGTCACCCTCGACGAGGCGACATACCCCACTGTCGAGCTCGCCAAACAATCGCGAGCTCACCTCGTTGAGCTTCGGCCTCGCGAGCTCACCCCGATGCCGAGCTCCCACAATCGGCTCCCTCACTCAGTCGCCGATCGAGCTCGCCTTGAGCTCGCCTCCACGTCGCTAGCTCCTCGCCCATCTCCTTCATCAACTTGCCGGAGCTACCCCACCATCGAGCTCGCCAAACCATCGCGAGCACCTCTCGCCGAGCTCGATCGCTCCGTCTCCGTCGTCAAGTCGGCGAGCTCACCCTCACCACAACCGAAGCATCGAGCTCTTCAAAATGCCGACCCACTTCGCCGAAGCTCCTTGTCTTGCCGAGCTCCATTCATGCCGAGCTTCGCTGCCAAGCTCACCTCCGAGCTCCAACGGTGCCGAACCCATCGTCTCCTTCGCGAACTCACCGTCGACCTCCACGCCGCGAGCTCCGGCTCCTTCGTCGAATGCCTCCGAGCTCGTCTCTCCCCTCCGTCGAGCTCCGAGCTCCGGCACGCAGATGCGAAGACGAAGGAGAGCGAAGACGAGAAGGAAGGAGAAGACGAACGAATGAAAACAGCGAAGAAGAACAGAGGATTCGAAGTAGAAGAAGAGAGAAGAAGCAGCGGCAGCGAAGAAAGAAAAAACAAAAAAAAGAGAAGCGCCACGTGGCACCGCCACGTGGCACCGCCACGTGGCATCGTAGCCGAGCCGTAATTGGAGAAAAACCAAGTAGCCGAGGTGCCGATCCGAGGAGTCGAAGAACCGACCCTCGTATATGGAGAAAAAATCCGCCGACCCATACGATCCGTTCGATCGTCTCAAAATTCGCGTCGCACCACGATCGACGCACAGAAATGCGCCACGTGTCCAGAACGTGATCTGCTTTGCGATGCGCGCACATCTGATCTTAATCGACGCTCAGAAATGCGCCACGTGTCCAGAGCATGATCTGCTTTGCGATGCGCACCATCTGATCACGATCGACGTCCAGAAATGCGCCACGTGTCCAGGTAATATTTAAATTATTTATTTACTTATTTAATTGTTTTAATTATTGATATGGGTTAGGAATGACGTGGCTCAAAAACCGCTCCGACGTTTGCCACGTCAGCCCTATACCGCCCGGCTTTCCACCGCTTCAACCACTCGGGTAATCGGGTTCGGCCCAGCCCCAAATGGGTCTGGACCCGATTGGCTTCCCCTATAAATACCAGACCCTCCCCCCTGTCTACAGGTAATCAATCTTTCTTCCACAAAACCCTAGTTACTGCTACTCTCTCTCAGAGACTAACTAGATCGTCGGAGGGTCTGCCACCGGTACCAACCCCGGTGTTCCTAGACCGTCTGCAGGTACACCAGACCTCGGATCCGAGCCCCCTGATCCGAGCCGAGCATCCAGCCACGCCTCACTCCAGCCTGTCACCGGTACCGCTCGGCCAGCCGAGGGTCGCCTGATTAGTAGCTTCCTCCTTCAAATACAAATCGATTAAGAACTCACACCTGGTGCATCCACACGTCTCCCAGAAACAAACCGCATCAGGTTGGCACCGTCTGTGGGAAACATTGACTTCAGAAGCCGACCCGAACCCGACCATCAAGGTACCTCGACAGCCGAACTCTCATGGCCCCCAAAGCCAAGAAGGCTGCTACCTCCGCACCTCAGCGGGACTTGCCCCTGCCGGGTGCTGCCGCCGAAGCGCACGCATCCAATCACGGGGCTCCCCGACAGGGACCCCAGAAGAGCACCTCCCGTCCCGCCCAGCCCGACTTATGGGGGGTAATCAAAAACCGACAGGTTAGTCGCAGCAGGGGAAGGGCTGCTTCCAACTCGGCCCCGAACCATCCAAAACCACCGCCCCAAGGACGGAGGCCAGCGCTCAGCCGCGTCGGACGGCAACCTTCGGCTCAACCGAACAAGGTCGAGGGAGCCCCAGTCACTCACCAGGAGTTCTAGGACTTCCGAAGGGAAATTTTGGGGTCCCTCTGAGGGGCCCCCAAGGAGGATGTCCGCCATTCTCAAACCAGGTCGGACGCTGAGGCCAGCGTGTCCCGCCCCTCAACGATCCCACCAGAGTACGATGGCGATCTCCTAAGGCGCCTCCAAGAAATAAAGGATCGCCTCGACCACATAGGCGACGACGGTCCTGGAGCGGCTCAGGGGTACAGACCTGTCCGACCTCCTTTCTCCGCCCTCATCCTCCAAGCAGAAATACCTCAAAATTTCCGACCACCTCAGTTCGAGACCTATGACGGCGAGGGAGATCCTGCTGATCACATGGAGGGTTTCAAAACCCTGATGATGATTCACGGCGCTTCAGATCCCCTGTTGTGCCGAGCCTTCCCTGCCACCCTCCGGGGTCCGGCTCGTGAATGGTTCTCCAAGCTGACCCCCGGCTCCATTTACTCCTTCGACCAGCTGGAGGACAATTTCCTCGCCCACTTTGTCACCAGCCAGAAGGCCGAGAGGACAAGTGCTTCTTTGCTTGGACTTAGGCAGAAGGAGGGGGAGTCGCTCAGGGTGTTTGTCCGGAGGTTCACCGCAGAGGCAAGGTCGGTTTCCTCCCTTGATCCTGGCATTGCCTCCGTGGCATTTCGGCACAACGTCCGTCATGGACAGCTGAAAGCCTCTCTGGCAAAGAAACCCCCCCATCGACTTTCCCGACCTCCTCAACAGGGTCGAGAAGTACATCAGGGCGGAAGAGGCCCTAAACCTAGAAGAGTCCAGGGAGGCCCCCAGGAAGGGAAAGCGGAAGGCCGAAGAAGTCGAGCCATCAAAGAAGGCTCCAAGGGACGCGGGCGCCATGAAGAAGGTCCCACCGATCCCTCGCTTCGAGAGGTATACCCCGCTCACCCAAAATGTGTCCTCCATTCTCTTGGCGATCGAGGACAGGGACCTCGTCCAGTACCCTCCTCGTCCTTCCAACAATACCAGTAAGAAAAGGGATCAGCGGTTCTACTGCCGCTTCTACCGGGACAACGAGCACGACACGGATCACTGCCGTGCCCTGAAAGACGAGATCGAGGCCCTCATTCAGCGAGGGTACCTCCGGGAGTACAAGCGAGAGTAAGCTCAGGGACAGAGGGACACGAGGAACAGGAGAACTCCACCTCCTCCTTGAGCTCCCCGGCAGCTCCTCGAGCGAGAGCAGGAGCTTGATGAGCCTTAGGGCCAAGCCATATTACACTGCATCCACGGGGGGCCCATGGGAGGGGAGTCCAACACTTCCCGCAAGGCATTCGTCCGGGATGTTAACGCCGTCTAAGGCCCTCTCCCCCCTCAGATCCAGCAACTCCCTATCTCCTTCTCGGGGGAAGACCTGGAGGGGGTGCGGCTCCCCCATTGTGATGCCCTTGTCATTAACCTCAGCATGGCCAATTTTGACGCTCGGCGAATCCTTGTGGACAACGGGAGCTCGGTGAACATTCTGTTTCTCGAAGCCTTCGAGAACCTAAAGCTCCCCCGCGACAAGCTAAAGCCGGCGGGGTACACCTTGCAAGGGTTCTCGGGCGTCCCTGTAACAATTGAGGGGATCGTCACGCTAGACGTCACGACAGGTACGACCCCAAACCGAAGAACGGAGTAAATGGACTTCATGGTGGTGAACGTCAAGGCAGCATACAATGCAATACTCGATCGCCCGGGCCTCTGCTCCCTCCAGGCTGTCCCCTCGGCCTATCACCAAAAAATGAAGTTCCCCACCAATACCGGAGTAGGAGTAGTCCGGGGGAACCAAGAAGCTGCTCGCTCATGCTACATGACAGCGATCGGGAGTGGCGTGTTTCCCCTCGACGCCGTCGAGATGCAGCCCCAGAGGATCCAGCCAGAGCCCGAGTCGGCAGACGAGCTGGAAGATGTCTCGTTCGAGATAAGGGATCCGTCGAAGCACTTTCGGGTAAGTCGCTCCCTCACCCCTCACCTTAAGTCCGCCCTCATCACCTGCATTCGCCGCAATGCCGACCTCTTCGCCTGGAAGCCTTCTGACATGCCCGGTATCTCCGAGGATCTCATCATGCACAAACTCATCGTGATCCCCGGGTCGAAGCCGGTTGTCCAAAAGAGATGTAAGTTCGCCCCGGAGCGACAGCAGGCGGTCAATGCGGAAGTCGACAAGCTCCTGACCGCTCGCTTCATCCAAGAAGTCAGCTATCCCGAGTGGCTAGCAAACGTCGTCATGGTCAAGAAGGCGAGCGGAAGCTGGAGGATCTGTATAGATTTTACGGACCTCAACAAGGTGTGCCCCAAGGATCCATTCCCCCTCCCCAGAATCGATGCTCTTATCGATGCGACATCGGGTCACGAGCTTCTATCCTTCATGGATGCCTTCTCGGGCTACAACCATATCCGCATGTTCCCTCCCGACATCGCCAAGACGTCCTTCGTTACAGACCAGGGGCTATACTGTTATAGGGTCATGCCCTTCGGGCTGAAGAACGCCGGTGCCACTTATCAGAGGCTCGTCAACCGGGTCTTCAAGGAGCAAATCGGGCGCAATATAGAGGTGTACGTAGACGACATGCTCGTCAAGAGCCAGCGGGGGGAGGATCACGTCGCTGATCTAGAGGAGGCCTTTGGGGTCCTTCGAACCCATAACATGAGACTCAATCCGGCCAAATGCGCCTTCGGCGTCTCCGCGGGAAAGTTTCTTGGCTTCATTGTCAGCTAGCGAGGCATCGAGGCGAACCCCGAAAAGATCTAGGCCATATTAGACATGGCTCCTCCCAGGAACATCAAAGAGGTCCAGCAGCTGACGGGAAGACTGGCAGCCATCGGCCGTTTCCTCTCCAAGTCTGGAGAGAAGTCTCTTCCGTTCTTCAAAGCCTTGCGCGGCACCGGAGGGTTCGAGTGGGGTACCCAACAGCAAGAGGCCTTCACCCAATTGAAGGAATACCTCGTGAACCCTCCCCTCCTCAGCAAGCCCGAACCGGGAGAGCCACTCTGGCTCTACCTGTCAGCCTCGGAAAAGGTGCTCAGCACCGTTCTCGTTCGGGAGGAGGAGGGATCACAGAAGCCTTTATATTATGTCAGCTAGGTCCTGCTCGACGCCGAGACTAGATACTCTCGGATGGAGAAAGTAGTGTACGCCTGGGTCATGGCCTCGCGAAAACTCCGTCCCTATTTTCAATCTCATTCGGTCCAGGTACTGACAGACCAATCCCTGAAGGCTGTGCTCTACAAGCCGGAGAGCTCGGGTCGACTCGTCAAATGGTCGATCGAGCTCAGCTAGTATGACATTGGCTATCAACCCAGATCAGCCATCAATGGGCAGGCGCTCGCAGAATTCATCACGGAATGCACCATCTCCGAGCATCCCGTGAGCAAGGAGGCCGACCAGACGTGGAAAGTTCACGTCGATGGCTCCTCCTGCGAGGCGGGTAGCGGAGCTGGCATCATTCTGCAAGGTCCAGATGGTTTTCTTCTCCAGTACTGCCTCTGCCTCAACTTTCTAGCCTCCAACAACGAGGCCGAGTACGAGGCCATGATCGCCGGGCTCACCCTGGCTCATCAGGCCGGCGCCAGACAGATCAGGGCTTTTAGCGACTCCCAACTCGTGGTCAACCAGATCACCGGGGAGTACGAGGCTCGTGACGATCGAATGGTCCGGTACCGAGCCGTAGTTCAACGCCTACTGACGTCCTTCGACGAGTCGACTGTTTTGAGAATCCCCCGGGAACAGAATGTCCAGGCTGACGCCCTGTCAAAGCTGGCTTCCTCATCCTTCGAAGGTCTCGACCGCACGGTCCTGATCGAAGTCATGTTGAAACCAAGCATCGACATCCCGGAGGTCCTGTGTATTGAAGACGGAGCTCCCCCGACGACTGGACCACTCTTATTAGGCGATTTCTCGTCAAGGGAGAGCTCCCCGAAGACCGAGCTGAAGCGAGAAGGGTCAGGGCCCGAGCAGAAAGATTCACAATGATCGACTCAACACTCTTCAAAAGGTCCTACATAACCTTGGATGGCCGACCCTATCTCCACTGCCTCACTCCTGATGAAGCCAAATATGCTTTCAAGGAGCTACACGAGGGGATCGGCGGATGCGACGTGGGAAGCCGCTCGCTCGCGCGAAAGGCTTTGAATCACGGGTACTACTGGCCCACCATGTTGCAAGACGCCCTAACCCTTGTCAAGAAATGTGGCCCCTGTCAAAGGTTATCGCCCGTCAAAAGGGCTCCGCAAGCAAACCTCCGGTCCATGGCCAGTCCGACCCCCTTTGCGATGTGGGGAATGGATCTGGTAGGCCCCTTTCCGAAGGTAACAGGGCAACGAAAGTTTCTCATAGTAGCAATCGACTACTTTACAGAATGGATCGAGGCAGAGTCATTAGCAACGATCACCGAGCAATAGACGCAACAATTCTTCTGGAAGCACATCATCTGTCGGTTCGGGATCCCTCAGGTGCTCGTCACAGATAATGGGACCCAATTCGCAGGCAAGCATTTTCGTAAGTTCTGCGAAGATCTCGGGATCCAGCAGCGCTTCTCTTCAGTATGTCATCCCCAGTATAACGGGCAGGTGGAGAACGCAAACTGACAGATCCTCGACGGACTAAGAAGTGACTCGATAATTCCTCCAAAGGGTTATGGGTTGACGAACTACCAAGTGTTCTCTGGGCCCACCGAACGACGAAGAGGATCCCGACAGGGGAGTCGCCCGTCAATCTGACGTACGGCACAGTGGCCATCATTCCCGTGGAAATAGGGATCCCTTCTCCCCGGATCATGGCCTTCGACGAGGCAAGTAACTTTTTACAGCTACGAGCCGACCTGGACCTCGTTGACGAGGTCAGGGAGAAGTCGGCCATTAGAAGGAGTATCTACCAGCAAAGGATCGAGAGGTTCTACAACAAGAAGGTGCGCCTAACTGACGTCAAACTCGGAGATCTTGTCCTCCGGAAGCTGGCGGTATCCAACCCCGACCAGAAAAGAAAGTTGACACCAAACTGGGAGGGCCCTTACATGGTATCAGAGGTCGTACGACCGGGCACATATCGCCTGGCAAACCCCGACGGCAAGCCCATTAAGAGGCCCTGGAATGCGGAACACTTGATTAAATTCTTAGGAGAGTAGCCTCCATGTAAAATGTAATGATTGTAACCGGCACGCCGTGCCTAGTCTTTTGTAAGTTTTAAATATGTTGTAAATATGCCAGCTTTCTTAAAACAAGCCCATGGCTTCAAAACTTGTAACAAATAAAGGACACATAACGAGATCGGCACTCGGATAAAAGCACGAGCCCAAAAAGCTTCCCTTACAAGCTTAGGGTTCGGCACTCGGATAAAAGCGCGAGCCCAAAAAGCTTCCCTTACAAGCTCAGGGTTTGGCGGTCGGATAACAGCGCGAGCCCAAAAAGCTTCCCTTACAAGCTTAGGGTTCGGCGCTCGGATAACAGCGCGAGCCCAAAAAGCTTCCCTTACAAGCTTAGGGTTCGGCGCTCGGATAACAGCGCGAGCCCAAAAAGCATCCCTTACAAGCTTAGGGTTCGGCGCTCGGATAACAGCGCGAGCCCAAAAAGCTTCCCTTACAAGCTTAGGGTTCGGCGCTCGGATAACAGCGCGAGCCCAAAAAGCTTTCCTTACAAGCTTAGGGTTCGGCTCTCGGATAACAGCCCGAGCCCCAAACAGCTTCCCTTGCGAGCTTAAGGGTTCGGAGCTCGGACGGCTCGGCCTGATTGGTCTTCTGACAACGTGCATCTAATCAAACAACTCTGTTTCAAACACACCAGCACCGTTTCTCTCCGAGAACATGTGCAGGAGCTCGGCGTCGACCCCGAGCAAGGCTGGTGCCTTCTCCAAGGCACCGTGACCTTGACGCTCGGCGGCGACCCTCTGCTACACCTGCAGTTGCCTTTCTCACCGGTATGGGGGCTCGGCATCCGTCCCTCGCTCGGTTTGGGCTCCTTACAGCCAATCAACATGAGTACGAGGCGACATCTGCCAGCCATGCTCACACCGTCTCTCCCCGAGAACATGTGCAGGAGTTCGGCGTCGACCCCGAGCAAGGTGGATGCCTTCTCCAAGGCACTGCGATCTTGACGCTCGACGGTGACCCTCTGCTATGCCTGCAGTTGCCTTTCTCACCGGTATGGGGGCTCGGCATCTGTCCCTCGCTCGGTTTGGGCTCCTTACAGCCCATCAACCTGAGTACGAGGCGACATCCGCCAGCCACGCCCGCACCGTCTCTCCCTGAGAACATGTGCAGGAGCTCGGCGTCGACCCCGAGCAAGGTGGGTGCCTTCTCCAAGGCACCGCGACCTTGACGCTCGGCGGCGACCCTCTGCTACGCTTGCAGTTGCCTTTTCTCACCGGTATGGGGGCTCGGCATCCATCCCTCGCTCGGTCTGGGCTCCTTACAGCCCATCAACCTGAGCACGAGGCGACATCCGCCAGCCACGCCCGTACCGTCTCTCCCCGAGAACATGTGCAGGAGCTCGGCGTCGACCCCGAGCAAGGCGGGTGCCTTCTCCAAGGCACCGCGACCTTGACGCTCGGCGGCGACCCTCTGCTACGCCTGCAGTTGCCTTTCTCACCGGTATGAGGGCTCGGCATCAGTCTCTCGCTCTGTTTGGGCTCCTTACAGCCCATCAACATGAGTACGAGGCGACATCCGCCAGCCATGCCCACACCGTCTCTCCCCAAGAACATGTGCAGGAGCTCGGCGTCGACCCCAAGCAAGGCGGGTGCCTTATCCAAGGCACCGCGACCTTGACGCTCGGCGGCGACCCTCTGCTACGCCTGCAGTTGCCTTTCTCGCCGGTATGGGGGCTCAGCATCCGTCCCTTGCTCGGTTTGGGCTCCTTACAGCCCATCAACCTGAGTACGAGGCGACATCCACCAGCCACGCCCGCACCGTCTCTCCCTGAGAACATGTGCAGGATCTCGGCGTCGACCCCGAGCAAGGCGGGTGCCTTCTCCAAGGTGCCGCGACCTTGACGCTCGGCGGCGACCTCGATACCCTTCCAAAAATGGTTTTCACAAACATGGGGGCTCGGCGAACCAAAGCACCAAGCTCGGTCCCCACCCAGGGTTGACAAAATTTTATTAAGGTTTAGAGCGTCCGCCTTCGGCAGACGCCCCGAGCCTCGTGCCGAATTATTGACCACCCTCTCACCCGCGAACAACCCGGGGTTTTACGGCCTCGACCGGCGTAAACCCCAAACTGTTCGAGGATGGCAGGGGGGACGTCGACCCGCTGCTCTCTCCGTCCCGAAAAAAACGCTCCGAGCCTTCGAGCTGTTCAGCTGACCCTCCTCTCGCCCCCGAACAACTTGGGGTTTACGGCTCTTACGAGCCCAAAACCCCAAATTGTTCTCGGACGGCAGAAGAGCCACCACGCTTCGGCTCCCCCCGACCCCCCGAACCAATCGATCGGCACACCGCTCACCAACGAACCACCCGGGGTCTCACGGCCCTAACGGCCTGAACCCCGAATAGTCCGAGGGTGATCGGTGTGCCTCCGATCCGGGGTACTCGGAAATATTTCATTCTCTGGGCGCCCGCCTTCGGCAGGCACCCAAGTCAGACGGCTCACTGCCTGACAACCAACAAGGGGAGTGGGGGATTATATAGCCCCCTGAGGCCCCCATTTATTGCGTCTGGGAATGCGAAATGACGGAAGGCGAAACGTCGCCATAAATGTTCATGGGAATGCGAAACGTTGCAATTAAGGATGCAGTCGCGTCAGTAGCGACCCTTCGTATCTATCACACCGACCACCCTCGCCATCCGAGGCCATTAAGGTTACGGAAAACGAATGTTCTTATTGATAACTTATTGCTTACAACTCAATGAACGTCGGTACAAATACAAAGAAAAAAGAAGGCTCACAACTCACTCGCACTCGCCAGGGAACTCAAATTCAGGGCTCCTATCGCGCTCGGTTGGGCCGACCAGGGAAGACACTCCCGCCACCGAGCTCCCCGCATCATCCGGCTGGGCCTCAACCAATGAAAACGGCAACGACCGCCCCGGGGTCGAGTTGCTCGCCTCTTCAATCAGACCCGCACCCAATATGAGCTTCAGCCGGCGAATCTCCGATTCCTTCTCCACAACGGTCTCACGAAGAAAAGACTCCGAAGCCGAGCGCCCGCTAGAGGCATCCGAGGCAGACCAGTCCGTCTCGATTACCCACCAGTCCCGGTCGGCTACGACTTTCTTCAGACGGGCAACCTCTAGGTCGAGCTCCCTTGACTTGTTCAGAAAATAATTCTTGGCGGCCTCTCGGTCCCGAACTAGCTTTCGTTGGCGAGCCAAAACGGGGTCGGGGTCCCGAGTCCCACACCTCTACCAAAAGATAAAAACAAATATCACAAAAAACGCAAGTCTTGAAGGGTCGGCCCAAAAAGTATATTTCATTTCCTTCAAAAATTTGATACAAATAACCGCGGTGGCCAGTCCGCTCTCGGCATTTACATCAAAAACAAAAAGAAGAAAATCAACTATCTATTCTTGAGAGTCGGGTGGTACCTCGTCATCGCCCTGGGCTCCCCCCGTCCCATCACCGCCAGGGGTCGGAGGCAAGTCCGGACGCCATCCGTAGTAGAGGTGATCGACGTTCAGCTCGGGGTAGATCTGCCTAAAGTGGGACTTGGCCTGTTCATACGCCTCGTCCTGTGCCGTCATCACGGTCTCCCCCAAAACCGCCTCCATATCCGCCAGGGCTTTCTTCCCCTTCTCCGCCTCGATCGCGACCTTCACCAAAAGATCCTCCCTGTCCTGCTTATGGATCTTATCAAGAGACTCTATCTGGGCCTCGTGAACGAGCACTTGGTCCCGGGCCGCTTTCAGATCATCCGTCACCTTATTTAGCTCCCGAAGGTACTTCTCCACATTTTTCCTCTCAATGAGTATCTCCTTCTCCAGGCACTTGTGGAAGTGCTGGCCGTGGAGCATCGCCTGTCCGAAGAGAAATCAAAATTAGTGATAGTTCCAAGCTAAAGTCAAAAAGCAGAGTCGAATCGACTTGCCGAGAGGTGTGCCTGGGCCCACCGCATATAGGCCTGGTCGGCCGTCTGCACTGCCAAGGCCATCCCATCGCGCTCGGTGATGGCCTTCGAGACAAACTCCATCGAGACGGCCCCGTCGAGAATAGAATCCCCCTTCACAATCGACCAGTCGGGAGCAAAGGGCATCGTACCCATCCTCCCCACCATCTCCGCGACACTCGGTCGTAGCGGGGGGAGCCCTTTTCCCGGGGTCTCCACGGTCTTACCCGAGCTGCCCGCTGCATCTCGAGCCGATCTCGACGAGTGAGTGTGGTGTGAATGGTGCGAGTGGTGCTTCTTTTGCTTCTTCGCCGGGGATTGACCCTCGGCTGCCGAGGCAGGCACCTGAGAGGACCCTCCAGCCTGCGCAGCCTAGGCGGCCTGTTCGGCCAGCTTCTTCCTCTCGGCCGCTATCCGATCTTGCTCCTCCTTCTTCTTCTTCTCCGCCCTCGTCTTCTCGGCCACGGTGAGCAATAACTTCTTGGCGTTCGCCTGTTGTGCCGACATCCCTGCAAAAAGATAAGAAAGGAGCTAACGTTAACACGAAGGCAGAAAGATGAACAAATGTGGAAAGAAACATACTAAGGTCGGCGGGACTCAGTCCGGCCCTCGCGAGGTGAATCTCGGTCACTCGGGGCCATGCAATGCTGTGACCCCCCACTATCGCCTCCACTTTCTCCCACTCCTTAGCCGATAAGTCACTCTTCTTCGGAGGCTTATGCCTCGGCTTTACGAAGTTCCACTGGGTCGGGATCTCCCAAGACCCGTCGGTCTTAACAACAAAGTACTTGCCCCTCCACCCCTTTATCGAATCCGGGTGGCCGTGCATCACCTTCTTGTGCGGCCTCGGTGAGAAGTAGAAGACCCCCTCCAGATCTCCGAGCGAACCAATTCAAAAGATGGCCCGGAAGAACGTCAATCTCGGCTTCACCCCCTTCTTTTGGCATTTCAGAATAAAGCAAACAAGATGCTTCCAAGAGTTCGAACCGTACTGCATAGGGCACAGTCCCGCCCAGTTCAAGACCCTCTTCACAAAAGGGTGCAAGGGCAATCTCAGCCCCGAGACGAAAGCGTCCTCAGGGAACATGCAGTAGCCCGGGGCCAGAACTGTGGTGGGGCGGATACCGGGACTTGGAAGAAAAAGCTCATACTCCCGTGGAATGAAGTACGCGAGCCGCACAACATGGAGATACTCCGGCCTCATGTTACTGGGGATACCGTCCGTGCGAATCTTCACCCGGGTGTCTTCGCCCGGCACAGGGGGGATCGGTTGGATGTCCTTAACGTCGTCAGGGTACATACGAATCGATACTGGATTCCTGAAGGTGACCGGGGGAACATCGAGACCCGATGTCGGCGCGTGCTCGTCGGGCGAGGAAGGACTGTGGGGAATTGTCATAACTTTCTTCTTCCGACGAGGGCGAGCTTTACGTTCGGGGGACGGCGTCGACAAAGGAGGTAGTGGAGGAAGATCTTCTCCAACCCCAGTAGGCCCCTCCGCCATGCTCTGACCAGGATCCTGTTCATCGGCCTCCTCCTCCTCGTCACCCTCGCCTTTCTCGTCACCCTCGGCGACCTGCTCATCTTCGTCCCCCTCTTCATCATCATCCATCTCCTGATCCGGTTCCTCCTCGTCCTCATCCTCGCTGTCCCCCTCATCCTCTTCCTCCTCGTCACCCTCTTCCATCGGCTCCTTCCCTGGTCTCCTGGACCTCAACGGGGATACCACAAAGACAACATCGTCACCTCCGTCTGAACCAGGATCAGAAAGAACCTCCTCCTACACCTTGTACTTGCTCAAGGACGAGGACGTTTCCAACTCTGACTCCTCCGCAGAGCGACCAGACGAGCTAGCCTCGGATCCAGACTGAGTTCGCGACATTACTAAGGGAAAAATACTAACCTGGAGCGTGGAAAGTTACGATCACCGAAAAATCTGCCGACGGCAAGTAAGATTCTTGCTTTTAGCTGAAAATTGGAAAGTGAGTAATGAAAATGAAGATGAAGAAATGAGAGAGGGGGATGGGGTTTTAAAGAGGAAAACGACTCCTCAATTCTCGTAATAAAGATCTGGCCGTTGTATCTTATCTGACAAGATCCAACGGCCACCAAGATCTGAAAAAGCTTTGATCTTTGTGCCATGACGTCAGCAATAAGCGTGAAATTACCCCACTACCCCTTCACCTTTTCTATCCAAAAAAGGTCTTTTTCGCCAAGTCATAAGGGTCGACGCTCGGATAACAGCGCGAGCCAATTCTCCTTCTATTTTTCACAGAAGGGTCGATGCTCGGATCGAAGCGCGGGCCATACCGCCTTCGTCTTTTTCGGTGGGGGCTCGGAGCTCGGATAGCAGCACGAGCCAATTCCCCTTCTATTTTTCACAGAAGGGTCGACGCTCGGATCGAAGTGCGAGCCATACCGCCTTCGTCTTTTACGGTGGGGGCTCGGAGCTCGGATAGCAGCGCGAGCCAATTCCCCTTCTATTTTTCACGGAAGGGTCGACGCTCGGATCGAAGCACGAGCCATACCGCCTTCGTCTTTTTCGATGGCGGCTGGGAGCTCGGATAGCAGCACGAGCCAATTCCCCTTCTATTTTTCACAGAAGGGTCGACGCTCGGATCGAAGCGCGAGCCATACCACGAGCCAAAGATTCCCCTTCTATTTTTCACAGAAGGGTCGACGCTCGGATCGAAGCGCGGGCCATACCGCCTTCGTCTTTTTCGGTGGGGGCTCGGAGCTCGGATAGTAGCACGAGCCAATTCCCCTTCTATTTTTCACAGAAGGGTCGACGCTCGGATCGAAGCGCGAGCCATACCGCCTTTTTCTTTTACGATGGGGGCTCGGAGCTTGGATACCAGCGCGAGGCAATTCCCCTTCTATTTTTCACAGAAGGGTCGATGCTCGGATCGAAGCGCGAGCCATACCGCCTTCGTCTTTTTCGGTGGGGGCTCGGAGCTCGGATAGCAGCACGAGCCAATTCCCCTTCTACTTTTCACAGAAGGGAAGACGCTCGGATCGAAGCGCGAGCCATACCACGAGCCAATTCCCCTTCTACTTTTCACAGAAGGGAAGACGCTCGGATCGAAGCGCGAGCCATACCACGAGCCAAAGATTCCCCTTCTATTTTTCACAGAAGGGTCGACGCTCGGATCGAAGCGCAAGCCATACCGCCTTCGTCTTTTACGGTGGGGGCTCGGAGCTCGGATAGCAGCACGAGCCAATTCCCCTTCTATTTTTCACAGAAGGGTCGACGCTCGGATCGAAGCGCAAGCCATACCGCCTTTTTCTTTTACGATGGGGGCTCGGAGCTCGGATACCAGCGCGAGGCAATTCCCCTTCTATTTTTCACAGAAGGGTCGACGCTCAGATCGAAGCGCGAGCCATACCGCCTTCGTCTTTTTCGGTGGGGGCTCGGAGCTTGGATAGCAGCACGAGCCAATTCCCCTTCTACTTTTCACAGAAGGGAAGACGCTCGGATCGAAGCGCGAACCATACCACGAGCCAAAAATTCCCCTTCTATATTACAGAAGGGTCGACGCTCGGATCGAAGCGCGAGCCATACCCCGAGCCAAAAAATTCCCCTTCTATATTACAGAAGGGTCGATGCTCGGATCGAAGCGCGAGCCATACCACCTTCGTCTTTCACGGTGGGGGCTCGGAGCTCGGATAGCAGCACGAGCCAATTCCCCTTCTATATTCCAGAAGGGTCGACGCTCGGATCGAAGCGCGAGCCATACCACCTTCGTCTTTCACGGTGGGGGCTCGGAGCTCGGATAGCAGCGCGAGCCAATTCCCCTTCTATTTTTCACAGAAAGGGTCGACGCTCGGATGAAAGCGCGAGCCATACCACCTTCGTCTTTCTCAGTGGGGGCTCGGAGCTCGGATAGCAGCACGAGCCAGTTCCCCTCTATTTTTCACAGAAGGGTCGACGCTCGGATCGAAGCGCAAGCCATACCGCCTTCGTCTTTCTCGGTGGGGGCTCGGAGCTGGATAGCAGCACGAGCCAGTTCCCCTTCTATTTTTCACAGAAGGGTCGACGCTCGGATCGAAGCACGAGCCATACCACGAGCAAAAAATTCCCCTTCTATATTACAGAAGGGTCGACACTCGGATAGAAACGCGAGCACCAACAACTCCTTCAAACACAGGATGGCTCAGCGCTCGGATAGCATCCCGAGCACCGATCGCTCTCCCTTGACTCAGGGTGGCTCGGCGTTCGGATAGCATCCCGAGCACGGGACTCGGCGCTCGGGTAGCATCCCGAGCACCAATCGATCCCCTTTTGACTCTGGGGGGTTCGGCGCTCGGATAGCATCCCAAACACCAATCGCTCCCCTTTGACTATACGAGACTCGGCGCTCGGACAACATCCCGAGCACCAATCGCTCTCCTCTTTCTCTGAGGGGACTCGACGCTCGGATAACATCCTGAGCACCAATCTCTCTCCTCAGGGTGGCTCGGCGCTCGGATAGCATCCCGAACACCAAAATGCTCTCCTCGCTCTTCCAACTAGCGAGGAGATCGCTTGCCATCCCCCAAGCGCTCGACAGATCGACCCCCAAGGGTTCGGCCATCGACCCCTGACGCTCGACAAACAGGCCCCAACGAAAGGCCTCGACGTCCCCTCGCTCTTCCAACTAGCGAGGCGGTCGTCTCTCGGCCCGTTGGGCTCGTCCACCGACCCCGTGGGCTCGACCGCCGACCCCCAGGCCTCGGCATGCGCTATTCTGGCTCTCTTCCTCGCTCTTCCAACTAACAAGGAGATCGCTTGCCATCCCCCAAGCACTCGACAGATCGACCCCCCAGGGTCTCGGCCACCAACCCCTAGCGCTCGACAAACAAACCCCAACGGAAGGCCTCGACGTCCCCTCGCTCTTCCAACTAGCGAGGCGGTTGTCTCCCGACCCATGGGGTTCATCCACCGACCCATGGGGTTCGTCCACCGACCCCCAGGCCTCGGCATGCGCCCTTCTGGCTCTCTTATTCCTTTACACAGCCTCCCGCGCAAGCTCCAATGAGGGATCCATTCCTCCTACCCCCCTGGCCTCTTCGGAAAATTGCAGATCCTACTTTCTCACCCCAACATCCCCCCTGCTCTTCCTACGGAGGCGAAAAATCACTCCTACATAACTGGTTCACCCAGCCCTACAGGAGTGTGGGGCTTGTGATATGGGTTAGGAATGACGTGGCCCATCCTGGGCCACAGGATCCCCTCAGGATACGCGCTCTTTCTGAATCCTCCAGATCTGCCACATCAGCACCGGAAAACCGCTCGGGGCTCTGCCACGTCGGCCCAGAAACCGCACCGACGTCTGCCACGTCAGCCCTATACCGCCCGGCTTTCCACCGCTTCAGCCACTCGGGTAATCGGGTGCGGCCCAGCCCCAAATGCGTCTGGACCCGATTGGCTTCCCCTATAAATACCAGACCCTCCCCCCTGTCTACAGGTAATCAATCTTTCTTCCACAAAACCTTAGTTACTGCTACTCTCTCTCAGAGACTAACTAGATCGTCGGAGGGTCTGCCACCGGTACCAACCCCGGTGTTCCTAGACCGTCTGCAGGTACACCAGACCTCGGATCCGAGCCCCCTGATCCGAGCCGAGCATCCAGCCTCGCCTCACTCCAGCCTGTCACCGGTACCGCTCGGCCAGCCGAGGGTCGCCTGATTAGTAGCTTCCTCCTTCAAATACAAATCGAGTAAGAACTCACACCTGGTGCATCCACACGTCTCCCAGAAACAAACCGCATCAATTATTTTAAAAATCCGAAAAAATAATTAAAAATCGAAAAAAATTAATTAAAAATTCTAAAAATAATTATTAATTCAGAAAAATTATTTTTAAATTCTGAAAAAATAATTATTAAATTAGAATAATTAATTAATATTTTCGATAATTAATTATTTAATTTGAAAAATGAATAAAAAATTCAAAAAAATGAGAAAAAATTCAGAAAAATCTGGAAAAATCACCAAAAATCCAGAAAATTCTGAGAATATTTTTGGGCATTTTACAAGACCAGAATAACACCGTTACACCCCGAGCAAGATCCAAACTCCCTTAAGAACACCGATAAAATTCCGTACGCCATTAGAACAGTAAAACTACTCCTCAAAGGCTGATCAAACTCAGTCTTCAGGAGTGGGGGGCTCGTGATATGGCTAAAAATAGAATTAAATCGGGACCGTTCACATCGGACACGAATCTTAAAGCTCAGGGGTAAAACGGTAATTTCACATACAAATGGGTCCGAAACGGGTACTGGGTCTCCTTCTCACAGATCCAATAACCCACAAACGGATCCACCTCAACTGGGTACGGGTCCCGACCCGATACAAACCCAGTCGACAGGATAGAATTAGGGTCTCTGATTGAACCAAATCAACGGGCCTGATTCGCGACTATCCTCTCACCAGGAATTAGGAATTACATTCCTTATCTAATCACAGGGATTACATTCCTAATCTGATCCCAACAGCGACTATAAATTCCTCCCATCAATCTCCATTAAGAGGTAATCAATACTTTTCCAATAAAAAGCTCTTTCTTAATCATTCAGATTACTGACAAGAGCATCGGAGGGTGCGGCACCGGGATCCATCCCGGTGTCTCGCACTTTTTGCAGGTGAACGGCGGGAGTCAACGGTCAAACTCCGGCAGAACAGGTTAGGTGTTTGCTATTCAGGTTTTTCAAGAATCCCCAAATACTGTCTGTTTACCCCCACACCAGATTCAGCGGTAACATCTACAATACATTCCAATGAGATTGTGCCACCTAAGGTTGTAAAAGAAAATGTTGTAAGAAAAGGTTGTAGGTGTAGCATTACCCCCTAATAAATTACTAAATTTAATTTTTCAACCCCTCATTTTCTTAATTTATAAAACCCCCACCCTTTCACATCCTAACTCTTTAAAAACTCCAACTCCCAAACACTTCAAATACCCAACCAGCCTACCTCTTCCAAACCTCCAATCTTCAATGCCACGTCCTCTTGCTTTTGACGAAGTCAAGGCAACATCAACATCTTTTGCTGTTTTGTTTTTCCTTCACGGGTGGGCCCCCACCTCCAAAACACACAAATCAAACTTCAACAATTTAACCAATCCAGCCATACACCAACTCAGCCCAAGTCTTCCACGTGGGCCCCTTCCCATCCAATACCTTGTACATTATTCACAGCACACATCCAATTTTTTTTTCTTCATTATTTAATTTATAATATATTAATGTATAAACTGTTTATATATGTATAGTACTATTTATATTATTTGCAAATCACAGGTGTTACATACACCGAAATTTATTTTGAAAACGGATACGCTCAAATACGCGCACCGAAATACATGCGTTGCACGTAAAATACCGAAATACCAAAATTGATTTTTATCAACGGAAAATGTTAAAGATAATAAAAATACAATATAAAAAAATATATTTATAAATTTCATGACGTAATTGCTACGTACGTAGAAAACACGTGTATTACCCATACAAAAGTATTTACATCAAAATGCGAGAAAAATGAATTTCCATTTTATAAAATATATTTGAATACATAAAATAAATAATTTAAACTCATGGAAAATATTGCACGTAGCGGTGAAAACACATAATCGATACGTGCATCAAAAACACGTCAAAAGCACGAAAATATCAAGATTGAAATATATATTCAAGTTGACTCAAAATAGGATAAATATCAATACGGAAAATGCATAAACAGTCAGAAATCAAAATACATAGTGAAAACACGTTACAAAATACACGTGCGTAACACACGATGGCAAAATTGTCATTTCAAATTTTGCGAGGTGTTACAATTTGTACGAGAATTTGATAACTACTGTGCTACACAGAAAGTCTGCTAAGGAGAATATTTCGGTGGCCGCAGTGATCAAGGACTTCAATGAATATTGTTAGATATTATACTATTAGTCCCAATCGAAATATGTATTAGATTAATCTTTGCTTCTCTCTTATATATAAGAGATATTGTACTCAGTTATAATCAATTCAATACAATTTATTTAATCTCTCTGTTAACATTAACATGTGTTAGCACAGTAATCCCTAACCCTAGTCTCTCTTTCCATCCCTAACCCTAATTACTCTGTCTCATACCCACCTCTGTTGTCTTCTTCATCGGCATCAGCACCAACAACAACAAATCTTTGCAACAACAATGAACATCAACTCCTTCTTCCAACATCAACATCGACAACGATCGAAACCCAATCCCAATCCCAACCTGCCTTCAACGACAGCGGCATCAACCACACCAGCAACAACAACATCCCTCATCTCCGGCGACTGCATCAACTCCCGACAACCCCCAAAACACCTAACCCTAAACTCCGACGACTGCATCAAATCCCGACCTCGACCTCCCCATCCCTTCCAAACCCGACATCCAATAACCTTAACACCCTTCGAACTCTGGCGACTCTATTCAACCACCCCTTCACCCTTCGATCACCACGCTTCCTCTTTTACCCAACGTATGATCTTCCTCCTCGAACACCACTCTTCCAAATTTACCCAAACTCTCGATGCCCAAAATCCCAACGCCTCCCCCCATCCACTCCCGATACCCGAAATCCTAGTACTCTACCTAAAACCTTAGCCGTCACCCTTCTAAAAGCTAACTGCCCTCTTCTTTCAAATCTCTTCAATTTATAAACCCTAATCTCTTATTCCTATTCCCAAACCCGAACCCGATCCGAATACCCAAAACCCTATTCTAAACCCTAATATCTGCATCCATACCCTCTATCCCCCCCCCCCAAAAAAAAAAACAAAAAAAATAAAAAAAAATGATTCCAAGCCCAAAATGAAATCCAAACCCGAAAAACCTAATCCCAACCCTAACCCTACTTCTCCCTACTCCCGTTCCATCTGTTGCCGCCGCCGTCGTTCATCGTCATAAAAAAAATTGAAAAATTAAAATAAAAGATTAAAATTTTTTTTGCACGTACTAGTACTTCTCAAATGGAACCCTAGTTTTGTCAGTATCTTTCCTTCACCAACTTCACCACTGCTGCATCTTCCTCTTCACTCTCCCTCACATCCCAATCCTCATCCAGATCCAGAAAGCAGCAACAATCCTCAGTCATCCTAATTTCGGCCTCATCCCTTCTCTCTGCATCACCCCTAACCCTGCCCTACCCTTTCTTTCGACACCAACAACAGTAGCACCATCCAGATCTCTATCCCGAAAACAACATCTTCGTCCTAATTTCGATCCCCGCCACAACAACACCGGTCTCATTCCTCCTCGCAGTACTTCTTCTCTTAAATTTTTGCCATGATCATTACTTTGTCCTTGCCTTCTTCTGCTAATTGGGTCAATCTTCAGCATCGCCTTGCTCAGTTGGAACTCCAGCTCTTGGGTCAGTTTGTCAATGTTAGCCCTCCCCCTGTCCCTGCATTTTCTGTTACTCCCGGTATGCATTCTTCTTGAATTTTAGATTCTGGTGCATCACATCATCTTACTAGTAATTATATACTGTTCAGCACTGCACTTCTCTCTCACTCTCTATTTTTTCTTAGAGCCGTTGACTCACACCTTTGCACACACATTCAGGATTTATTAGCTCTCTCACTCTCAAATTACCTTAGGTTCTTTATGCTCCTCATTTATCCATGAACCTTATCTCCATTAGTGCTTTGTGCAATAGTGTTGTCTTTATATTCGATTTTTTAGGTTGTTCTATTGCAGATTCACACACTGGACAGAAGTTTGGGCGTGCTAGTCGACATTATCGTCTATATCATCTAGATTTTCTACATGTACATAGATCTTATTCTAATTTTGTTGGTGGTGTGCCATCTGATGTTGATCTGTGGCACATACGTTTATGTCATCTTATTGAGTCTCGTCTCAAGACTGCAGCCCGTAGTGGTGCTCTTGGCCATCTTTCTTTTACACATTTGTCTGTTTGTCAAGGTTGTTAGTTGACCAAACACATAGCACTTTTTTTAAATAACAAAAACACTTCTCAAACCAGTCATCCATTTCAACTTGTTTATCCTGACATGAGGATCCTCTCCTATACCTTCTATCAAAGACTATCTTTATTATGTTGCCTTCATAGATGACTTCACTCGATATACATGGAGTTTTCTTTTGCATCAACGATCTGAGATTCCTAACATTTATCAGTTCTTTACAATCATAATTCACACTTAGTTCGGTGTGCGCATCAAGATTTTTCACTCAGATGATGCTCATGAGTACACTTCCAGTACTATGAGATCGATCTTTCAGTCTCACAACACACTTTTTTAACAATCACATCCTCATATACATGAGTAAAATGGTGTAGCTGAATACAAACATCGTCACATTCTTGAGACAGCTCGCACTCTGTTACTTTCCTCTTCTGTTCCTCATCCTTTGTGGGCTGAAGCTGCCATGACTTCAGTCTGCCTTATTAACATTACTTTCTCATCTACCCTATCTGGTACAGCACCTTATGATGCTCTTCATCACTAACCACCGAACTGTAGTATGCTCCGTACTTTTGAGTGCACTTGTTACGTCATTCTCCCTCCCACTAAGCACACGAAGCTGAATGCTTGCATTGCTAAGTGCGTTCACCTAGGTATCAGTTCATAGCACAAAGAATATCGTTGTTTTGATCTCTTAGCGCGCCGTGTCCGTATTTTCATGTCTCCTTTGTGGAAGACTCTCCTTACTACCGTCTTCTCTTGAGCATACTAGATTTCTCGATTCCCATGTTCCATTGAATACTTCCCCAGACACATCTTCATGCATTCCCTTCGATCCCACTTATTTGGCTCCTTTTCCATCTCACTCAGACATTATGACTCGTACCCCTCCTATAGAGGCCCCTCCCATATCACCTGCATCACCGCATGCACATGCACTCACACCACCTTTTCCATCTCACACAAACATTATGACTCATACCACTCCTATAGAGGCCCCTCCCATATCACCTGCATCACCGCAAGCACATGCACCCACACCACCTGCATCCCCACCACTGCATGCACCCACTCCACCGACCTCACCCCCACACCTTGCACATCTCTCACTTGTTCGTCAGTCTGCACGTATCACTTCGGGCATTCCACCGGCACGTTATACACCTGATGTCAATGGTCTCCCTGACCACTTTGGTTTTGCAACCCTTGCCTCTTACTCATCACAGTTCCATGCATATCTCACTGCTATATACTTTACACGTGAGCCCAGAACCTATCAGGAAGCGATTCAATAATCTAAGTGGCAGGAAGTTATTGCAGAGGAGTTTCATACATTTGATCACACTGACACTTGAGATGTTCCACTACCAGTGGGCGACAAGTCTATTAGTTGCAAGTGGATCTTCAAGGTCAAATCGACCCGATGGCTCCATTGAGCGGCACAAGGCACGTATAATTGCCCGATGATTTTTTAGGAGCATGACATAGATTACAATGAGACTTTTGCTCCAGTTGCACAGATGACTACGGTTCACACTCCTTGCCGTTGCTGCTATCCATCAGTGGCTGTTATACTAGATAGACGTGAAGAATGTCTTTCTTTATAGTACATTATCTAAGGTTGTTTACATACAACCTCCTTTTAGCCTTATCACACCTCCTCGTCATGTTTATCATCTACGTTGTGCTATATATGGTCTGAAATAGGCTCCTCGAGCCTGGTTTGAGTGCTTTTTCCGTGTCATCACGCATGTCGATTTCAGTCAGAGTTCACAAGATCACTCTATGCTTATGCAGTCAACACCACAGGTGACAATACTTTTACTACTATATGTTGATGATATGATTATTATTGGGGATGATTCCGTAGGCATTGCATCTACTCACCCTTCACTAGCATAAAGGCTTTTGGCCGATTACGATATTTTCTGGGTCTAGAGATTGCCCATGGATCTCCTCGTGAATGTCGGGTCGAGGGTTTCTGCCTTTGGCAAAGCAGAAGCCCAGAAAAATCGAGCATTTTTTTGTCAGCAACAGAAGCTCAAGCTCATGGCATTGTTGATCTTGTAGCGATCAAAAATGAAAATACTGGGAACCATTTTTATTTGAATACAATAGGGGAACTCATTTCTCAGCAGAAATATACATTAGACTTTATCTTCGCTGCATGTATCTCTGATAGTCAATTAGCTGATACTCTCTTAGAGCTTCACGTGAAGCTTCGTCCCACATATGGTAAGCTACTTTCCGATCCTACTAAATACAGACAGATTATTGGCCACATCTACTTATGCATGGCCAGACCTGATATTGCTCATGCAGTCAGTATTGTCAGTCGGTTTCAGCTCCCCATCAGTTCACTGTAGTGCATATTCTGATTTAGATTGGGCGGATGATCATACTTTCAGATGGTCTACCACATATTTCTATCTATTTTTTGGTGATTCGTTGATTTCATGGCGAAGCAAGAAATGGGCAGTTGCATGTTCTTCCATAGAAAGTGAGTATAGAGCGATGACAACTACCACTAGAGAGATTATTCATGTTCGGTGGTTGTTGTCAGATATATAGGTGTTACTCTATAGGAGCTACTTCTTTTCATTGTGACTACCGAAGTGTCTTGCATATTGTAAGCAATCCGGTTTTTCATGAGCGAACGAAGTACATAGAGATTGATTGTCACTATGTTCTTGAGCGTTTTGAGACAGAGACCATTCCACTTCATTCTATGACATCTTCACAGCAGATAACAAACTTCTTCACCAAATCCCACACCGTCCAGAGATTTCAATACTTGGTAGGGCAAACTCTTACTATTCGACCCACCGTGAGTTTGAGAAGGGGTGTTAGATATTATATTAGACTATTAGTCTCATATCGGAATATGTATTAGATTAGTCTTTGCTTCTCTCCTATATATATGATATATTGTACTTAGTTATAATCAATCCAATCACATTTATTTAATCTCTCCGTTAACTTTAACAGATATCCTCTTAAGAAGAAAACTAATAAATCAGAGGCTACTTCCAAAAGTTGCTTAGCAGTGGAAAATCCTTCAATTGAAAATCAAGGTGCACATAAATGTGTGATCTGTTGCTAATATTTGCAAGAAGAAAGGGCATTGTAAGGACTGTCGCAAATTGCTAAATCAGAGAAGCACCAATGGTAGTAGTGCTAATGCTTATATGGTAAGTGCTACTGAATCAGGTCTAGATTTATGTCGTCTTGCTTCAAATTTATTAGAAATGGATTCTAGTTGATTTCTTGACTCTGGGAGTTGTACTTATATTTGCTTCGAGAAGGAGAATTTTTTTACTTATAAGTCTACAACAGGGCGTTGCATGAGAACATAAACTGAGGAGATTTGTAAAGTAATAGGGTGTGGGAACAGTTGAGTTAGAGATGCTTGGTGGTAGGCACACTCTAAAGGAAGTCATGCATATTCCTCAGCTGAAATTGAATCTGATATCCTTGGAAACTCTGGAAGTACGCGACTATTAGGAAAGAGGAGTGTTGGACTAGGTCAACACAGTCTTTACAAGCTTTATGGAATCCGAAAAACTTACGCAAGTGTTTTTATGCCTGTTATCCCTGAAAAAGTGTCATCTATTCTGCTGCAACTAGAATCATCGTAGTGAGACCATGACATTCGAATATCATCGAGAGGTGAAGAGTGCCCTGGGGTAGGTGAAGTTTGTGTGTAGGTTGGCACCTCCTGTTAACGCCTACTAAGGTGTGTCCTTGAGGGGCATACATGATTGGGAAAATTGGGTGGAAGATTGATTCAACTACCTAAAGAAACTAATGAACTGAGTTCATGTACAGGTGGAGACTAAAAATAGTTTAGAGATGATTAATCACCCAGTGTTGATAGCACACATATGTATGGATTGTGTCTTGTATATTTTTGTTCGATTAGAAGAAGAGCCGGTGAAGTAAGAAGGACACATATATCTGGTGAACCTCCTAATATGAAGATTAGGTTTACAAATCTCTCAAGAACTCACCACCAAGATGTAGGGTTTCTCTCTATCTCCTTCTCTCTTAATGACGGCTGGTAGATCTCTCTTTTTTTTGGCTTAACCCTAAAATTGTACTCAATACAATATATATAGGATTCCACATATCTAATCTCAGCCATTCATCTATTCAGCGTCGGGACGGTCAACCGCACCATCTTGACGGTCGACCAGTCTTTCCCTCAACTGCACGAAATCCAACAGAGAGCGGGTCGGTCGACTGCGCGGTCGACCGGTCATTCCTTTAAGCTACAGAGTTGAGTCAAAGAGCGGGACGGTCGACTGCGCGATCGACCAATCTTTTTGCCTGGGCGGTCGAGGGGTGCGGTTGACCACACGGTCGACCACAACTCTGCTGTAGCCACTTGCTACTCTTGATCTGTTGCTCCCACTTCGACTCTTCTTCCCATCTATCTTCTTCAACTCATAATCGTGTATTGGATCCACAAACCCTAACAATCTCCCACTTGGAGACATATACACGAAGTCTCTAACCTGTTCTTCATTCTTCCATTGGCCTAGTCTAAGCCTGTGCCTCTGCGAGTCTCCTCAATAATTAACCTGAAGATAATCCGATAACGGTATAGCAAAACCAATGTTTCTTGCTATCCACCACCTTAGTAAGCATATCCGCCGGATTCTTAGTACCAAGAATCTTAGTTAGCTTCAACCATTTCTTCTCAACCGCCATTCTGACAAAATGATACCTCATTTGAATGTGTCGAGTCCTAGAGTGATATGCCGAGTTTTTTGCCAAGAAACCTGCACTTTGACTGTCGCACCGTAGTTCACCTATGGGTTGCTTCCTGCCCAACTATTTCATAAGCTCCGAAATCCACAACATGTCTTTCGTCGCTTTTGTAAGTGCCATATACTCTGACTCCATGGTTGACTGCACTACAACCTTTTGTAACTGCGAAGCCCAACTAACAGCTGTCCCACCAACTATAAATACATACCCTGTAATACTTCTGCAACCATCACGATCGCCCAAAAAATCTGCATCTACATAACCATGTATATGCAAAGAATCTCCCCCAAAACAAAGAGAGTGATCTGAAGTACCTGCTAGATATCTAAAAATCCACCTTACTGCATCCCAATGCTGTTTACCTAGATTCTTCATGTATCGGCTAACAACTCCCACTGCTTGTGCAATGTCCGGTCTTGTAGACACCATTGCATACAACAAACTCCCAACGGCTGAGGCATAAGGAATAATAGCCATTTCCTCCATCTCTGCCTCTGTCTTAGGACACAAGTCCATTGATAACTTGAAGTGAGAAGTAAAGGGACAAGTGACTGGCCTCGCGCCATCCATATTGAAACTTTTCAACACCTTCTTCACATAGTCCACTTGAGATAACCAAAGCTTCTTGCTACTCCTGTCTCTACTGATCTTCATGCCGAGGATTTACTTTGCTTCACCCAAGCCCTTCATTGAAAAATCCGAAGATAGCATATTTTTCACTTCCTTGATCTTCTCCATACATGAACCTGCTAACAGCATGTCGTCCACATACAACGCCGAGATAACTGTATCATTGTCCTCATATCTATGAACATACACACAATGATCCGTTTCGCATATATCGAAACCTTTCCCTCTCATGAAGCAATCAAACTTCAAGTACCATTGCCGCGGTACTTGTTTGAGCCCATAAAGACTATTCTTCAATCAACACACCATGTCTTCCTTTCCTTTAGCTTCAAAACCTGTGGGTTGTCTCATGTACAACTCTTCTTCGACATCACCATGGAGAAATGCTGTCTTCACATCCAACTGCTCTAAGTGTAAGTCTTCAGCTGCCACAATACTGAGCAGAACCCTAATAGAAGCTATCTTCACAACCGGTGCAAAGATCTCACTCTAATTGACACCTTCTCTTTGAGAGAATCCTTTCACAACAAGCCTGAACTTGTACCTCTTACTGCTATCTGCCTCATCTTTGACTCTAAAGACCCATTTGTTCATAAGAGTGTGTTTCCCTGCAGGTAACTTGGTCAACTCCCAAGTTTGGTTCTGTTCCAAGGAGTTCATCTCATCCCTCATGGCTGACTCCCCCTTCCCCTGAATTCGAGCCTCATCCCTCAAAGCCTCCTCATGAGTCTCTGGCTCCCCCGAATCCGTGTACAGAACATGCTCGTGAACAACACTAGCTGATGGATCAAATATCGTGGTTGGCTTCCTTTCTCGTGTCGATCTCCTCAATGTGGGTACCGGTTCACCAACCGGTTCAGGTTCCCCAAACTGTTCTGGCTGTACCTGTTCGTCTTGGATAACCTGCTCATTCCCAATAGGTTCAGCATGAGCCTCCGGTGCTATATGTGGTACCTGTACCTACTGCTGCACTGTAGGGCCCCCACCATTAGGGCCGCCTTCAGAATTTGAATCTGAGTCTGAGTCTGAACCCCAATCTGATTTTGAACTGATTGTACTGTCTTGACCTGTGTGCATGTCCTTGTATAGAACCTCTTTATTGAACACTACATTCCTGCTGCGAAATCCCAAAGCATGTAACCATACTCATCGCCACCGTAGCCAATGAAGACACACCTTTTGCACTTAGAGTCCAACTTCTTTCTTTCTTCCCCGTCAATTAGTGAATATGCCATACAACCAAAAACTTTCAAATGCGAATAATTAACAATTTTACCTGACCATAGTTCTTCTAGAATGACCCCATCAAGGGCACTAGATGGGCAACGATTAATCAAGTACACTGCTATATCAACTGTAGCGGCCCAAAGATGGACCGAAAGACCTGCATGAAGTCTCATGCATCTCGCCCTTTCGAGGATCGTGTGGTTCATCCTTTCTACTGCACCATTCTCCTGTGGAGTCTTAGGAACTGTCTTGACTCCTCTGATACCTTTCTTTACTAGGTAGTTAACAAACTCTTTGCTTGTGTACTGACCTCCGTTGTCTGACTTGATTGCCTTCACCTTGCATCCCGTCTCATTCTCAACCCTGGCCTTCCAAGCTCTGAATGCCTCAAAGAATTCTGATTTCTCGCGAATTGCATAAACCCAAACCTTTCTTGTAGCATCATCGATGAATGTGACGAAGTATTTCTTACCACCATAAGAGAATTCATGAGCTGGACCCCACACATCTGTATGTACCAACTCTAGCTTCGCAAGCTTCTTCTCACACCCACCCAACTAAAAGCTAACTGTCTTCTGTTTGCCCATCACACAATTCTCACAAAAATCCATCTCAACCTTCTTCAGCCCCGGTAGAAGATCCCTAGAACAAAGCTACTTGACACCTCTTTCACCAAGGTGCCCCAACCTAACATGCCATAGAATTGAAGAGTAACTACCTACTGATGCTGTAGCAATGATATCACCTGAATCACCTCCCTTGAGTAAGTACAACGTGTCACCATGCTTTTCTTTTGCGAACAATTTAGTACCTGTAGTCACCTTCCATTCTCCATGCCCAAAAGTTGTTGTAAACCCTTATTTGTCTAGTTTGCTAGTTGAGATCAAGTTTTTCTTCAAGCTCAGAATATATCTTGTATCATACAAGACCAACTGCCCACCATTGCGAATCTTCACTCTCACAGTGCCTCTACCCACAACTGGGATTACCAACTGTAACTGCACCAAAGTCACCTATCCCGTAATCCTCAAAAACATCCCTCATGAGGGTACAATGATAAGAAGCATCTGATTCTATACAGCAATCATCTTGTAAAATATTAAATCCAGCAGATAAACACAATTCATCTAGACGAGGTTCAATACTTACCACATTGGCTACCTGAGACCCTGCTTGCGCTTTCTTATACTCCTTGCATTGGTCTCTCCTGTGTCCTGGCTTCTTGCAGTACCAACACTCACCTTTGTGATTTCTTGTTCTTGACTTGGACCTGTGATTCCTGCTCTGCGACCTCCCTCTGTTGTTACTTCACCACGGTTATCAACTGACAGCGAGGTATTGCTAGGATATGACACCGAAGTCTCTCCATGTCTCTTCCTCCTTACATCCTCATTCATGATGCTGTTTATAATATTCTTTAGGGTTGTCGTATCAGTCATGGTGCTAGTAATAGTCTGCTCTACTGTGCCGTAACTGTTGGGAAGACTGGATAGCAACAACAATGATTGTGTCCTCTCCTCAAACTTTAAACCCGATGATTCCATCTGATTGTAAATCATACAGAAATTGTTGATGTGCTCAGCAACCAAACACCCTTTTCTGACAACTTCAAGTTAACCAACTTCTTTAGGTGTAAGATCTGATTCGCTGCATTCGGCTTCTCAAACATGTCTGTCAAAATCTTCATTGCCTCCTTTGTGGTTCTTGCCTTCTCAATATGAAATAGCGCCTTCCTGCTCAGTGATAACTGAATCTGCCCAAGCACTTTCTGATCCAATCAATTCCAGACTGCCAACGCAACCGAATCGACCTCTGCCCCTTCTGGCTTCACACCAAACAACGGATCATCTAGATCCTTCTATCGGAGATATGCAATTATTTGGATCTTCCACATTGTGAAATTCGTTCCATCGAACTCCTTGACTTTACTCTTGTCCTTCATCTCAATCAAGACTACCAACCTGTAGCTCTGATACCACTTTGTTAAATTCTAACTGCAGAATAAACTCAACAACGACGACAAGATGCAAGAACTATAGAATCAAAACAAGAGAACAAAAAACAAGCAAAAGCAACACACAAGAACACACAAAAATTTTATCGAGGTTCACCCGAACAATGGCTACTTCCCCGTGCAGAGGCACTCCTGCGATTTTCACTAAAAATATGAAGATTAGGTTTACAAATCTCTCAAGAACTCACCACAAAGGTGTAGGATTTCTCTCTATCTCCCTCTCTCTTAATGACGACTGGTAGATCTCTCTTTTCTTTTGGCTTAACCCTAAAATCGTACACAATATAATATATATATAGGATTCCACATCTCTAATCTCAGTCGTTCATCTATTCAGCGTCGGGACAGTCGATCGCACTTTCTTGACGGTCGATCGGTCTTTCCCTTGACTGCACAAAATCCAACAGAGAGCGGGTCGGTCGACCGGTCATTCCTTCAAGCTACCGAGTTGAGTCAGAGAGCGGGACGGTCGACTGCGCGGTCGATCGGTCTTTTTGCCTGGGCGGTCGGGGGGTGCTTTGCTGTAGCCACTTGCTACTCTTGACCTGTTGCTCCCACTTCGACTCTTCTTCCCATCTATCTTCTTCAACTCATTATCGTGTATTGGATCCAGAAACCACAACACAGACATAGTCAGGATATTGGGGATTGCGAAAACCAGGAGGTTAGCACATGTACACAGTTTCATCAAGATTTCCATGTAAAAAGGTATTTTTGACATCTAATTGATGAAGGCATCATGATTTAGACAAAGCAACGCTGAGTACTGTCCGAATAGTAGTCGGTTTGACTACTGGACTGAAGGTCTCACCATAATCTATACCAGTTTGTTGACCTGCACCATCTCCTACTAGACGAGCCCTATAACGTTCAAAGGATCCATCGAATTTCTTCTTATGCCTGAAGATCCATAAACTGCGAATAATGTTAGCATTAGCCGGACGGGGCACTAAGTCCCACATCTTATTTTCAAAAAGAGCATCATATTCATCTTTCATGGCCATTTTCCAATTATGATCATTTAATGCATTAAGGGGATTAGTAGGCAAAAGAGAAATGGAATGTTGGGAAGAGGTATGGAGATTAAAAAGTTGGTGAGGTTTGTAAATGCTGTGTTGTGCTCGGGTGGTCATTTGAGGAGAGTGTGGTGGGCTGGCTATAGAAGTGGGTTGTTCTAAGGGAGTTGAAGATGTGGATTCTGGAGAAGATGTTGGCTCATGTTGGGCTTGGAGGGGTTTGTGTTTTGGGCCGGTATGGTGGTATGTTTGGTGGGGGAGGAGGTGCCTTGCGGAGTAGTATGGTGTGATAAGGAGGATGTGGCCGGTGTAGTTGGGTGTTGCGTGGGGGAGGATTGTGCCAGATTGTTAGCGGATAGAGGTGGAGAGGTTTGGACATCATTAGAGGTGAAAATGGGTTGATTGGGTGAGTAAAGGAAATGTGTAGTGCTTGTATCCAAAAAGTTATAGCTGGAGGATGAGGGAGCAATTGAATTAGAAAAGGGAAACGTATTTTCATCAAAAACAACATGCCTTGAAATGACTATTTTACGACTCGACAACTCATAACATTTATAACCTCTATGGTTCGATGGATATCCCAAAAAATACAAGGTGTTGATCGAGCTTGCAATTTATTTCTAGAAGTGGAAGGAATGAGAGGATAACAAAGGCATCCAAAAACTCGAAGATGAGAATATGACGGATCTTTTTGGTAAAGAATTTTGGTGGGCATTTGGAAGGCAAGTTTTTTTGTTGGGAGAATATTGAGAAGGTAAGTGGCCATTTGTAGGGCATGATGCCAAAACGAAGGTGGAAGGGAGGCATGGGCAAGAAGAGTTCGGATGATGTTATTTATGGTACGAATCTTTCTTTCAGCTTTTCCATTTTGAGGAGATGTATGAGGACAAGAAAATCTGAAAGCCATTCCATTGAGTTCACAGAACTTATGAAAAAGTGCATTGTCGTACTCTTTTCTGTTGTCACATTAAAAACATTTAATTTCTCTTTCAGATTGTGTTTAATTGTGAGTACGAAAGTGGAGAAAAATGGAATGGACTCAAGATTTATAGGCAAGAGGAAAAGTCCATAAAAAATTCGTGAAATCATCAAGAAATAAAGCATAATAACGATGTCCACCTGTACTAAAAGTAGGTTATGTCCAAAGATCACTATGCACAATATGAAAAGGCATTAAAGTGAATGACAGACTCATTAAAAGGCAATTTTATTTGCTTCCCAAGGGGACAAGAATGACAAAAGAAATTATTTCAAAACTTATTATTGATAATAAAATTATTCCGGTGAAGAGAATTTAAAACAAGAGCTCCCGGATGTCCTAAACGATTGTGCCATAATTCATTGGATAAAGCGGCAAAGGTAGATGATGTTGTAATGGATGGTCTTGTGGTAATAGGATAAAGTTCACCCAAGCTGTTGCATCTCATTAAATGCATCCCGGTCTGAAAAATCTTCACAAAACAACCGAAGGGATCAAATTCAACAGAAACATCATTGTCAATGGTAAATTTTCTCATAGAGACAAGATTTTTAATTAATTTGGGTGCATGCAAGACATTATGTAAGGTTAAAGGGTGATGTGGGTTAGGTAATAATGCATTTCCACAACCCATAACTGGAATATGATGACCACTACCAACAGTATTATTATTACTCATATTGGAATAAGACGTAAGATTACCTTCGTTTGCAGTCATGTGAGAGGTGGCCCCTGTATCCATATACCATTGATCGTCAGGAGGAGAGATAGATAGAGTATGCATTGTAGCATGAATATAGGTTGGTGCATATGACGGCTGTGCATATTGAGGGGCGGCTGCTATATGGGCCTGCTGAGGCTTAGGCCCAAGAATTCCTGGCTGGCGGGCTTGCTGAGATGTGAGTTATTTCTGCCAATTTCCTGCTGTAGGATATGGACAGGGTGGTGTGGCCCATGGCTGCCACGGTCCTGCCCATGGAGGATACGCTCACTGCTGTGTTAGCGTTGGAGGCGGCTGCCATGACGTGGGCCGGTGGATTTGCGATCGGCCGCCACGAACACCTCCTCTGCCTCTACCACGGCCATTGTGGTTGCTTCCTGCACCGCCACGACCACCGCGGCTGCTGCTGCCATTGTTGTTGCGGTTTTGATGGTGATACAGATTTCCAGCACAGTTGTCATGTCGACATACTAGGAAAGCAGAGCTATCTGTGGTGTTTGCCACCCTTTTTGCCCATGCCATTTACTCCAAAACTAGCATTGAACGGACCTTATAAAACGGAGGAAGTGATTCTCCATGACGAATTTGGGAACCCACAGTGGCATAAGCATCTGTTAAGCCGGAAACGAGCTGAAGCACAAACCGTTCATTTGAAATGGGAGCACCAACATTAGATAGTTGATTCGAGAGTGATTTAAGGTGTTGACAGTAAGATGAAGCATCAGGAAACTGTTCCATGGTGACTCTCGAAAATTCTTGTTGTAGGCAGAGAGCCCTAGAGTTTTTATTGTCGAAGAAGATATCAAACAGTCGGTTCCCAGCAAGTTCAGCAGTTGAATCACGTTGAATAATTGTGTTGAGAAGATCATTAGAAATGGTGCCATAAATTCATTGTAGGACAACAGCGTCAAGACGCGACCAAAGAGTAGGATCGGTTTGTTTGAGAGAGAGTGAGTGGACGGCGTATCATGTGAGATGGGGGAATGATAAGATCAAGGACTTGATAGGCTCTGGCATGGATCTTGAAGAGTTCAGACCACGTATTATATTGGCTTTGTTCAATATCGAGCGTGACTTTGATGAAGTTGGTGATGTTAAGGATGGTGAGAGCAGGATGAAAGGTGGAGGTAGTAGGTTTTGGAGGATTCGAAGAAGGGGGTATTGGAGAGGAAGGGTGATCTTCGTCCATAAGGGAGGATGAAGGTATTGGAGAGGAAGGGATAGATTATTTGAAACCTAGGCTCTCTGATACCATGATAGAAATATTTGTCTTGTCTTTCATTGATATGATAACCATGTATATATACAACAACCTTGGCTACAAAATCATAATTGATTGCTCTAATTGTGTTGCCATAATTGTGACTGATTGATTCCAATAATTGTGTTGCCATGATTCCTAAATTAATATATACTAAATATAAAAGATACTAAATATAAAAGATATTGACATATTCTAATATATATATATATATATATATATATATATATATATATATATATATATATATATATATATATATATATATATATATATATATATATGAGTAATGTGAGCCTCATATTTGTATGATGAAAATTTTCTCATACAAAGTGATTATACTCACTTGGTAGGGTCATTATGGAAGATTCACTCAGTCCATCATGTTTATCATGCTAATAGATGTAAGTAAAGAAAAAATCAAGTTGTTTGGAGGTCATTCACCCATGCATCATGTGAGTCTAATTTGTGGTTCGATTTATATTACTGTTGAAATCGTTCATTTTTCAACCACATGATGCAAAGGTGAATGACCTCCAAACCACTTGATTTTGTCTACACATACATTCATTAGCATGATAAACATGATAGATGGAGTTGATCTTCCATAATGGCCCCACCAAGTGAGTATAATCACTTTGTATGAGGAAAATTTCTTCATACTCTATATGAGGCTTACTTCTCTCTCTCTCTCTCTCTCTCTCTCTCTCTCTCTCTCTCTCTCTCTATATATATATATATATATATATATATATCCTTTGGCAGTTGGGTACCGGGTACCTGATCCATTGGATAGCCCTTCACAGGTGTCTACTTCCACCAGTACTAAAACATGCAAGGGGCCGGTAACCTCAAGCTACTGGCTTGACTATACCGACTATAGGGATCGAATCGAACATCATCTCCTGTATCTTGGTTGATGACCCACCGTTTATGATTTTTTTTAAAAATGTCTTTTTGAACAGATCACACTTTTTGGGTACCAAATTTACAGTCTATGATGCTCAGCCTCCTCATGGTGGAGTGCCGACAACAAAAAGTTGCTAACTCATCTGGTGAGCTCCAAACAAGTATCTCCAAGAATTTCCTGCTGAAAACTACCCAGTTGCTCCCATTTCTTATGAAATGAATGTATTAGGTTCCAGGTGAGGACCATAACTATCTAAATACTGGTTTATACGTGAAGCTTATGATAATGTTTGACTTCACAATTTCTTTGGGGAAGCCCCAACAGTAACCGTGATATCAATGCATGTTGTTTCCATAATAAATGATTGTGCCCCCTTTTAGCTGAATTAGAATCATGATCTTGTCCAGTGCATGCCGGAAAATGAAAATAAATCAAAATATTGACTATGAGGTATCACCCAAGTTTTTCTACACATGTAAAATATATTACTTGCTGATAGAATTGATCAAATATGATTTTTCTTATGCTTTTATAATGTATGGAATGACCAGAGGACCTAGGAGAATGCAGTGTTATGGACTCGATCCCTATCCTGCTGTAGAACCTTGTGAATGAAGAAAAAAAGGTATGCGCTAGTTACTTGAAGTTGAACTTTATTTATCACCATTTATTTTCTTGTAAACTGTTTAGAGGAATAATTTCTGTACTGCAGTGGAAATTTTCCAGTTGTCTTTGATTCAACTGAGTAATATATCACAACAATGATAATACTACTAAGAGCATCCACAGTCGGTTTGCTATTTTTGTCAAATTACCATTTTATGAGAATTGAACGTCTGCAGTCGTTTACTATTTTGGCATATTTTGATAAAATCGCTACAGTCGCTTCTCAAATCCCAAAAACGAAATGAAGATTCTCAAATTACAGGGGATGAGACGGAAAATCTTCTTCCGTCCCTTTTTTTTATATATATAATGGGATGAGACGAAACAAGTTGTTTCGTCCGAAGTTTTTTTTAATAAAATGATCGAATAGTACATATTGTACCGTCAAAGAAAAAAAAATTCGAAAAAATCTCAAACGAGACATGTTGTTTCGTCTTAAGCAAAAAAAATGCTTGGACAAGAATCTAGGGAGGGTCTTTTTGGTTTAATTATTAATCTAACCCTAATTAATAACTAATTATCCTAATTAATTACCTACTTAATAATTTAATACTCTAAATCTACTACTAATTAACTAATTAACTTAATCTAATGTAGAATTAAGATTTTATAAATAAATAAATTGAAGTGAAATGGAAAATGTTGTCCCGTCCGCTTTAAAAAAAATTGACAAAATTATAGCAGAAAACTGCTGCAAGAGATTGTCAAATTGCTATTTCAAGAGCATCCACAATGGTGTTTCTCAAATTTGCTAAAATGGCAGCTACAATAATAGAATTTAGCGAAATCGTCTCCAGTCATTGTTTGCTTTTTTTTTCTTCTGAAATTTGAGACGGACGAGACATGTTGTTTCGTCCGATTGGTTTTTGTTTTTATAGAATTAATTAATTAGTGTTTAAATATTATAATAGGTTAATTAAATAAATAAAATAATATAATAATACCTAATACCTAATTAAACCCACCTAAATCCTACTTATACCAGCCGTCATTAAGAGAGAAGGAGATAGAGAAAAACCCTACATCTTGGTGGTGAGTTCTTGAGAGATTTGTAAACCTAATCTTCATATTAGGAGGACCACATCGGCAACAGCAATCCGAACCCCGCTCTAGGCCGCAGGCCGACCCAACCGCCATTCTCGACTACCATCTTAGAAGTGGAGATTCCCCGGAATTTTCGGCCTCCACAATTCGAAATCTATAACGGCGAGGGTGATCCAGCTGATCACATGGAGGGCTTCAAGACCCTCATGATGATTCACAACGCTTCGGATCCCCTGCTGTGCCGCGCGTTCACTGCCACCCTCTGGGGTCCGGCTCGGGAATGGTTCTCCAAGCTCTCCCCAGGCTTGATATTCTCATTCGACCAGTTGGGAGGCCAACTTCTTGGCCCACTTCATAACCAGCAGGAAGGCCGAAAAGACAAGTGTGTCCTTGCTAGACCTCTGGCAGAGGGAGGGAGAGTCGCTCCGTGACTTCGTCAGGAGGTTCACCACCGAGGCAAGGTCTGTCTCCTCCCTCGATGCCGGAGTTGCCTCGGCCGCCTTCCGGCACAATGTCCGGCACAGCCAGCTGAAGGTCTCCTTGGCCAAGAAGCCCCCCTGGACTTTCCCGACCTGCTCAACCGGGTCGAGAAGTATATACGGACAGAAGAAGCTCTAAACCTGGAAGGCACTAAAGAAGCTGCAGGGAAGGGAAAGCGCAAAGTCGACGAGATCGAGCCTGCTAGGAAAGTGGCAAAGGAGGGGGTCGGCATGAAGAGGGTACCTCCGGTCCCTCGATTCGAGAGGTACACGCCCTTAACACAGAACATGTCTGCCATCCTCCTAGAAATAGAGGACAAGGGCCTCGTCCGATTGCCTCCTCGACCGAGCAACAACAAGAAGCGAGACCAGCGCTTCTACTGCCGATTCCATCGGGATCACGGGCACGAAACCGACCAGTATCGGGCCCTGAAAGGCGAAATCGAGGCCTTCATCTCACGAGAGTACCTCCGCGAGTTCACAAGAGAGAACCAGAAGGATCAGAAGGATCGAGGAACCGGAGGCCTTTGCCTCCTGTCCGTACTCCGAACCGTCATCACGAGCTGGATCCCGAGCCCGAGGGGGCCGAAAGGCAAGCCATTTTACATTGTGTTCACGGAGGACCAATGGGAGGGGAGTCTAATACTTCCCGAAAATCATTCATCCTGGAGGTGAACGCCGTCCAAGACCTCCCTTCGTCCCGGACACAGCTACTCCATATCTCTTTCTCAGGAGAGGACCTGGAGGGCGTCCGTCTCCCCCATTGCGATGCCCTCATCATAAATCTCGGCATGGCAAATTTTGAAGTTCGCCAGATCCTCGTCGACAACGGAAGCTCGGTAAACATCCTCTTCCTTGAAGCCTTCGAGAACCTCAAACTGCCCAGGGACAAGCTCAAGCCTGCCGGATACACCTTGCATGGGTTCTCCGACATCCCAGTTGTGATAGAAGGAATTGTGACCCTTGATGTCACCGCGGATTTGGCTCCCCTCAGACGGACCGAATCTATGGACTTCATGGTGGTGAACGTCAAGGCGGCGTACAACACCATACTCAGCCGACCCGGGCTCTGCTCCCTTCAAGCGGTACCATCGGCTTACCACTTAAAGTTAAAATTCCCTACCGAATAGGGGGTCGGTGTCGTCCGAGGCAACCAAGAAGCGGCGCAGTCCTTCTACATGACCGCCGTCAGAGGGGGTGTCTTCCCCCTCGATGCCGTCGAGCTCCGGCCTGAGAGGAGCCAACCCGACCCCGAACCAGCTAACGAGCTGGAGGAAGTCTTGTTCGAGACGGTAGACGAGTCGAAGTGGTTCCGAGTGAGCCTCTCACTCTCCGAAGATTTGAAGTCGGACATAATCAGCTGCATCTGCCGAAACATCGACCTCTTCGCCTGGAAGTCGTCCGATATACCCGGGATATCCGAAGAACTGATCATGCACAGGCTGAGCATCACCCCGGGTTCCAAGCCGGTTGTCCAGAAGAGGCGCAAGTTTGCCTCGGAAAGACAGCAAGTGGTAAAAATGGAGGTAGACAAGCTCTTGTCCGCTCGATTCATTCAGGAGGTCAGCTACCCCGAGTGGCTGGCGAACGTCGTCATGGTAAAGAAGGCAAGCGGGAGTTGGCGGATTTGTATAGACTTCACAGATCTAAACAAGGCATGCCCGAAAGATCCTTTCCCTCTCCCCAGCATCGATGCCTTGATTGACGCGACTTCGGGTCACGAGCTCCTGTCCTTCATGGACGCATTTTCAGGTTACAATCAGATCCGAATGTTCCCGCCGGACATTGCAAAAACATCTTTTGTTACCGATCAGGGTCTCTTCTGTTACCGCGTTATGCCCTTCGGGCTGAAGAACGCCGGAGCCACCTACCAACGGCTCGTCAACCGAATCTTCAAAGACCTGATCGGTCGCAACATGGAGGTTTATGTCGACGACATGCTCGTCAAGAGCCGGAAGGGTATGAACCACGTCGCCGACCTTGAAGAAGCCTTTGGCATCCTCCGAACTCATAACATGAGGCTCTACCCCGCCAACTGTGCGTTCGGCGTTTCCTCCAAAAAATTCCTCGGGTTCGTCGTCAGCCAGCGCGGCATCGAGGCGAACCTGGAGAAGATCTAGGCCATAATAGACATGGCCCCTCCTCAGAATGTTAAGGAAGTCCAGAGGCTTACGGGAAGATTGGCGGCCATCGGTCGTTTTCTCTCCAAATTGGGGGAGAAATCTCTCCCCTTCTTCAAAGCTCTGTGCGGAAAGGGGGGCTTCGAATGGGGCATCCCCCAGCAAGAGGCATTCGAGCAGCTAAAGTAGTACATCGCCAACCGTCCTCTCCTCAGCAAACCCGAGCCAGGCGAACCACTCTGGCTCTACCTATCTGCTACGGATAGCGCACTCAGCGCGGTCCTCGTCCGGAAAGACGACAGTGTTCAGAAACCGTTATACTATGTAAGCAAGGTCCTACTCCCCGTCGAGACAAGATACGCAAGGATAGAGAAAGTGTCCTATGCCCTGGTCATGGCCGCCCGTAAGCTCTGCCCTTACTTCCAGGCTCACTCTATCCAAGTATTGACTGATCAGCCCTTGAAGACCGTCCTCCACAAGCCAGAGAACTCCGACCACTTAGTCAAGTGGTCGATAGAGCTGAGCCAGTACGACATCGGCTACCAGCCGAGGACGGCGATCAAGGGGCAAGCCCTCACAAAGTTCATCACTGAGTGTACCATTTCCGAACAGCCCAACATCCAAGACTCGGATCCGACCTGGGAAGTCCACGCCGACAGATCCTCCTGTGAGTCCGGGAGCGGTGTCGGGATCATCCTTCGGGGCCCCGACCAATTCCTCCTTCAGTAATCTCTCTGCCTCAACTTCCCGGCCTCCAATAACGAGGCGGAATATGAGGCCATGATTGCCGGGCTGACCCTGGAGCACCAGGCTGGTGCAAGGCAGATCCGAGCCTTCAGCGATTCTCAGCTCGTGGTCAATCAGATTACCAGAGAATACGAGGCCCGTGACGACCGAATGATTCGGTACCTAGCCGTGGTCCGACGGCTCCCATCGTCCTTCTGCTGTTCCACGGTCCTTAGGGTCCCGAGGGAGCAGAACGCCCAGGTGGACGCATTATCAAAGCTCGCCTCTTCCTCCTTCGAGGGTCTCGACCGAACAGTACTCATCGAAGTCCTCCTAAAGCCAAGCATCGATGTACGAGAACAAGAGGCAATGTGTGTGAGCAACGGAGCTAGTCCAGACGACTGGACCACCCCCATTTGAAGATTCTTACTCAGCACCGAGCTCCCTGAAGACCGGGCCGAGGCAAGGAGGATCAAAATCCGAGCTGAAAGGTTTGTCATGATCAATGACGTCCTCTTCAAACGCTCGTACACGCTGGCAGACGGGAAACCATACCTCCGCTACCTCGCCAATGATGAAGCCAGCTATGCACTGAAAGAACTTCATGAGGGGATCGGCGAATGCCATATGGGGAGCAGGTCACTTGCTCGGAAGGCCCTGAATCAGGGGTATTATTGGCCAACAATGTTACAAGATTCCCAAGACCTAGTCATGAGGTGCGGCCCATGCCAAAGATTTTCCCCAATTAAGAGGCTTCCTCAAGCCAACCTTCGATCTCTGGCCAGTCCGATGCCATTCGCCATGTGGGGGATGGACTTGGTCGGTCCCTTTCCCTTAGCAACAGGACAGAGGAAGTTTCTGATAGTCGTCATCGACTATTTCACAAAATGGCTCGAGGCCAAGCCGCTGTCCACCATCACCAAGCGACAAACCCAGTAATTCTTCTGGAAAAACATCATTTGCCGGTTCGGGATTCCTCAGGTCCTTATCACGGACAACGGGACCCAATTCGCGGACCAAAACTTTTGAAGATTTTGTGAAGACATCGGTGTCCATCAACGCTTCTCCGCCATATGCCACCCTCAGTCCAACGGCCAAGCGGAGAACGCGAACATACAGATACTCGACGGCCTTAAGAAATGCCTCGACAGTTCCTCCAAGGGACGGTGGGTAGAAGAGCTACCCAGCGTGCTATGGGCACACCGAACTACCAAGAGGATCCCTATGGGAGAGACACCGTTCAATTTATCTCCCACCGTTCAATTTAACCTACGGGACGGAAGCAGTGATCCCCGTCGAGATCGGCCTCCCATCTCCCCGAATCATGGCCTTTGACGAAGCCGATAACTCATCCGGCCTAAGGGCCAACCTGGACCTCGTTGCCGAGGTCAGGGAGAAGTCTTCCGTCAGAAAAAGCATCTACTAATAGTGGATTGAGAGGTTTTATAACAAGAAAGTATGCCCCAATGACATCAAGACTGGAGACCTTGTGCTCCGCAAATTGTCCGTCTCCGACCCCACGAGAAAGAGGAAGCTGGCCCCCAACTGGGAAGGCCCATACAAGGTAGCCGAGGTCATACGCCCCGGCACGTACCGACTCGTGGACATGGAGGGTCGGGCGGTCAAACGACCCTGGAACGCCGAACATTTGATGAAATTTCTAGAAGGGCAGAAATAGAGTTTTTTGCTCGATTCATGTAAATAACAATTTTGTAACCTTCCTTGTGTAAAAGGCCATTAGCGTCTCTCTCTATGTATGAAAAGGCGCTTTTTGTTAAACTTCAAATGACTCGGTAGGTCCGACCCAACGCCGAGCACAGGGGTTTCTTTCTCAAGCTACGGTACCCACATCGCCGCACTGGGTGCCGACCCCCAACACCTCGGTAGGTCCGACCCAACGCCGAGCACAGGGGTTGCTTTCTCAAGCTACGGTACCTAGGTCGCCACACTGGGTGCCGACCCCCAACACCTCGATAGGTCCGACCCAACGCCGAGCGCAGGGGTAGCTTTCTCAAGCTACGGCGCCCAAGTCGCCGCACTAAGCGCCGACCCCCAACACCTCGGTAGGTCCGATCCTACGCCGAGAACAGGGGTAGCTTTCTCAAGCTATGGCACCCAAGTCGCCGCAATGGGTGCCAACCCCCAACATCTCGGTAGGTCTGACCCAACGAAGAGCACAGGGGTAGCTTTCTCATGCTATGGCGCCCAAGTCGCCGCACTGGGTGCCGACCCTCAACTCTTTCATAGTCATTCGACAAACAATTGGCAAGAGCAAAGAAAGAATCGAAACTCTTTATTCATACTCTTTTATTAGTTAGAACACCCTCGGAAGAACAAAGAAAGTTACAAGACCGCTCCACTCAGCTAAAAGAAAAAAAGTACTGACTAAGAAACCTCTTAGGGCCCCTCGGGTCCGACGGAGGGTAAACCAACTCCGGCCAAACGGCTAGGACCCCTCTCCTTGTCACAATGGCCCTTGGGGTCGGCCAAGGTCGATACGCCAACCACAGAGCTCTGGGCATCGACCGGCTGTGTGTGCTCCAGTAGCAGCAAAGCCGCGGGGACTCCCTCCGCTCAATGGCCTCTCGAGGAAGATCCCGTCCTCGTTCCGGACATGCCAAGCATCGTCTTATAGCGATGTAGCTCCATCTCTTTCTCCACTATGACAACGCGAATGCGCCTCTCGGATGAGGGCCGCTGCACCGACGCACTCGACATGGTATACCCGAGACTGGCGCTACCTAGGTCTCAATCCACCATCGCCCTCTTTAGCCTGGTCGCCTCAATGCTCAGGGCCTCGTACTTGTCCCAATAGTAGTGAAAGACAGCATCCTGGTTGCAAGCCCCCTTGCGGTAACGGACCAGTGTAGACTCAAGGACCTTGCTCTTGCTCCGGAGCCACGCCACGTCGGAGCGACAAGGGTCCGCCTCGGAAGGAAGAGTCGTTACCTTAAAGAAAATCAACCACCACTCAAAACACTTCGACAAAATGATCTAGAAAGATTCGTTCGGCGAAGCTAACCTTCGCCAAAATAAACGGTCGAAGTTAAAACACTTGGCCAAACAAAAAATCCTTTTTATAAATCAAATTCTTCATACAAAAATGCGGTGGCCAGACCGCGGTTGGCAAATACATTAAAGAAGAAGGGGAAAACAAAAACAAGGAGGCAAGTGACCTAGTTCCCCACCTCTGGATCAGCCGTGTCTGGGGGTGGGTCTGCGGCGGAGCCGACGGCCGGTCCTTCGTGCTCGCCCCCTTCGGGAGTCTTCGGCGGCGGTTCGATGACCATGTCATAATCGAAGTCGGTCAGATCAAGGGTCGGATAGAAGTGCCTCACGTGACTGAGGGCATTCTCGTAGACCTCGTTCTGGGCCTCGATTATCAGGTCCTGGGCCTTCGTCGTCATCACCTCCTTCTCCTTGGCAAACTTCTTCCTCAGCTTGCCCACCTTCTTAATGCAGTCACTCTCCATGGTGGCGAGCTCGGCCTTCATCTCCTGCTCCCTCTTGTGGGAGCCTTCGAGCTCGATATTCAGCTCCTTCATCTCCCACTGGTACTTGTTCGCCCGATCCCGCTCAGCTCCAAGGCCTTCTCATGGAGCTTCATCACTTGGGCCCCCTCCAGACAAGCCTACAATGCCAAAGACGGTTCAGAAGAAGACTTGCTTCATATAAAGAATTACAAGGGAGAAGGGGTCGGTAGATCTTACCACCACGTTCGCTTGCGCCAGCCGCATGTAAGCCACCTCCAGGGTGTTGTTGCTCATGCTCTGTCGATCTCGGAGAGTCGCCAGCTTCTTGGCAACCTCAATAGCAATGGGCCCTTTGGTCAAGCTGTCGCCCCTTCGGATCGACCAATCCGGGGCCCACGGCTGCAACATCTCCTCGCCCACGATCTCCCTCGCATCGGCCTGGAGCGGAGTGACCTTTCCCTTGCCACGTTGGGTCACCTTAGCCGCACCAGGGCTCGACTGGGAAAGCAGCTCCTTGCCTGCCTCGGGGCACACCTTCTTCGCAGCCGGTTCGGTGGGGGCGTCGGAGATAACTTGCAAGGACTCCCTCGCCCTCTTCCCTTTACCGCCCTCCTCAACCCTCTGCTTCTTCATGGCGATCCTCCTAGCCTTGATCGATTCTGGGTCCATACCTGCAAGAAGACCCATTAAGAACAATGAGCGCAAAAGAATACAAAAACAAGAAAAATGAAACGACTACATACTAGACATGGCCGGGCTCAGTCCGACGCTGGCCAGGTGATCTTCCATCACCTTCGGCCAGCTAATGTTGTTCCCCTGCCGGAGGTGCTCGACGTATCCCCACTCCTCGGTAGACAGGTCCTTTTGCCTCGGCGCCTTGAAGTTCGGCTTATAGAAGTTCCAACAGGTGGGAATGTCCCAAGGTTTCTTGCTCCGGATCACGAAATACTTTCTCTTCCACTCCTTGATTGAGTTCGGGTGGCCGTGGACTACCTTCCCCCGGCCCCAAGGAGAGATGTAGAAGATCCCCTCGAACTCCCCCGACGAGCTGATCCCTAGCATCGCGCGAAACACGTCCAGCCTCAGCGGCAGCTTCCTCTCTTCGCAGAGTAGCATGAAGCACACCATCTGCTTCCACGAGTTCGGCCCGTATTGCATCAGAGCAAGAGATGCCCAATTGAGTACTTCCTGGATAAATGGATGGATTGACAACCGTAGTCCGGAACCGAACGCATCGGTGGGGAAGATGCAATACCACTCCGACAGAGGGTCGGTGGGCCGAATACCTGGGCTCGGCAGCATCAACTCATAACCCGACCCGATGTGGAAGGACGACCGAATAACCTCCAGATCACCTGCCTCCAGGATCGACGGCGTCGCATCCATCTATATCTTCTGGCGACTCGGTGAAGACGGCTGTACCCCGTACAGGATTTTGTTGGAGAGATCGTCTGGGTACTGCCTAATCGACCTCGGCTGTGTCGAAAACCCAGTTGCCAAATTTTTGGGTACTGCCTAACCTACCCAAAAATACCAGGCGCCGGTAGACTCTTCTCCCCTGGACCCGGACTTCGGTCGTTTCGCCTCCCATCTTTGACTCCTTTGGGCAGGCAACCTTCTGGGCCGCATACCTAAAAGAAGACTGAGACGACAGCACAACCACCTATCCGAGGCTCCCAGAGTTAAATTATTCAAGTGATTGGGCGTCCGCCCACGATAGACACTTCCGATGACCGATCGGCCACCAGTGCTTTCTGATTGAAAAAGTGACGGGGGATGGGGTATTTATAGCCTCCCCCAAACCTGCCATTATGACCTCTGGAAGACCAAACGACGGAAGGCCAGGCGTCGCGTCGCCTTCCACCTGGGAAACTGAAACGCTGCGCATTAATTGCGGGACATCATTAATACCCCTGGGGAGCCAAAACGTCGTGTGAATCCCGGAACGCCATTAACGCCCCATGCGACTGAAGTCAACTCAGAGCCAACTCTTTCATTAACGGCTCGCCATCGCCCTTGCCGACTCTTAAACCCTCGTCAGTCCGAGGTCAGGCCGAGCACCAGGGTAGCTTTCTCACGAAAGCACAACGGCTCGCCATCGCCCTTACCGACCCTTAAACCCTCGTCAGTCCGAGGTCAGGCCGAGCACCAGGGTAGCTTTCTCATGAAAGCACAATGGCTCGCCATCGCCCTTGCCGACCGTTAAACCCTCGTCAGTCCGAGGTCAGGCCGAGCACCAGGGTAGCTTTCTCACGAAAGCACAACGGCTCGCCATCGCCCTTGCCGACCCTTAAACCCTCGTCAGGCCGAGCACCAGGGTAGCTTTCTCACGAAAGCACAACAGCTCGTCATCGATCTTGCCGACCCTTAAACCCTCGTCAGGCCGCGCACCAGGGTAGCTTTCTCACGAAAGCACAATGGCTCGCCACCGTCCTTGCCGACCCTTAAACCCTCGTCAGTCTGAGGTTAGACCGAGCACCAGGGTAGCTTTCTCACGAAAGCACAACGGCTCGCCATCGCCCTTGCCGACCCTTAAACCCTCGTCAGTCCGAGGTCAGGCCGAGCACCAGGGTAGCTTTCCCACAAAAGTACAACGGCTCGCCATCGCCCTTGCCGACACTTAAACCCTCTTCAGTCCGAGGTCAGGCCGAGCACCAGGGTAGCTTTCACAGGAAAGCCTAATGGCTCGGCAACGGGCCATCACCTCGATGCTCTGAGGCCAAGATCGACCCAACACGTGCCCTGACACCTCATCTCGAGGACCGGGACCGGCCTTCGGCCTCCGAGCCTCATCCGGCCTCGACGCCGATCCCGAAGGCCTCCAGAAAACTTCCCCCGCTCTTTCTCCAAGACTGAAACTACTCCTCCATGGCTAGCTCACACATCCCTACAGGAGTGGGGGGCTTGTGATGTGGGATAAAAATGATCTGGCGCCTCCTAGGCCATCCGATCCCCTCAAAAACACCGCATCACATGATCTGCCACCTCAGCCCTAAAACCACCTAAGACTCCTGCCACGTCAGCCCTAAACCACCTGGGGTTTTGCCACGTAGCTCCAAAACCCCCTGGGCCTCCTGCCACGTCAGGCCCACGGGTGATCGGGTCCAGACCCGGTTGAGTTTTCCTATAAATACAAGGCCCTCTCCCACCTTTGAAGGTAATCAATCTTTTCCCTCTCAAAACCCTTGCTACTGTTGCTCTACTTCAGTAACTAACTAGACCGTCGGAGGGCCTGCCACCGGGACCAACCCCAGTGTTTCTAGGCTGACTGCAGGTACACGAGACCCTTGGATCCGAGCATCCAACTCCGAGCCGAGTCTCCTTTGCCGAGCTGATCTTCCGACGTCCACCTCTCAACACCAGCACGCCCCTTCCACCAAGGGCCGGGCGTACCGTCCAAAGCCGCGTCCTTCCACCAATACAAATCGAGTAGAACTCACACCTGGTGCATCCACACTCCTCCCAGAAACAAACCGCATCACCAAGGGAGATCATTTTTAAATCGACCATACTTTGTTACGGGTGCATAGCAATTTTTGAGTGAGTAATCCCAGTTTCAAAAGGTAAAATTTGATCTTATTGATTCTAAATTATTGATGTAAAAATACCTCTATTTAGAATTCCAGAAAAGAAAGGAGGAAATGCATGTTTTCTTCATGACATGTGTTTTACTTTATAACTGAATAATTCAGTTCAGATACTTTTACTTCACACACTAATAATATATGAAGCATTAATTTTATTGAAAAAAAAACTATTCTGATGGAGAAAATATATGTGCATTTGTTACTTTCTGATTTCTCGACAGGGTTATTTTGGGAAGTGTGAGTGATTACTGTGCTTATCATGCACGCTGCATTGTGATGATTGTGAAGAAACCCAAGCCAAAGCAATGATCAGTGCAGTTAGCGACCAAATTCACGTAGTGTACCTTATTTTTATCTAAAATAAGCATGCAAATAAATCCAGCAAAAGGCAGTTGTTGTAATCATTTGTGTATGTAATTTGTTCCTCGGTTGCAGTATGCGAAAAACTCTCTGATTTTCTCGTGTTAATGTGTGAGAAACAATATGTAGTTTCATGCTCATCTTATTATAGTGAAATTTATGTAACAAATTTTATAGCATGTAAGATTGCCTTGTGAGCCTTATTTAGTCGAATGCTTTTGTGTTGCATGGACAGAGTGTTTTTTTGCTTTTGCGTTACTTTTTTAACAATATTTTTTTTGGAAATTTCTTTTGTGAAGGATTGTTAGTTTTGGTTGCAAATTGCTGAAATTGAGAGTTGTGGTTTCTCTTTTATTATATGCGAATTCTCTGACATTCTTTTTACCAATTCTCTATCTATAACTTATATATATATGAAACAATCCACCAATTATAGTTTTATGTCACTGCAGTTGATATGAAGATCATGACAGGAGCCAAAACACCTGAAGGTGGATACAAGCATATATCACATGGTAAATTCTGGAATTTTCTACCTAGCATACCTTAACATGTTTTTCTTCTTAAAAAAATATATGAGTGCGAAGTAAGCTTGTTATTTGGTATAATTAAGCCGGTAATCCAACGCTGCAACGCATAATCATGCTCTTTCTACCTTATTTTATATGGTAATACTTTGGTTGATGTGGTACCTAACTGAACCACCTAGCAAATTAAATGAGAATGCTTTTGGTTGGATACTTTAGATACTTTGATGGATTTCAACCTACATGCTTTCCACAAAAGCAAAAGCCTTTGAATGAAAAATAAACATCATTCAAGGAAACATGGATGTGGGATCCACATCAAAGATTTTTGAGATCTTTCCAAAATAATATGCTAATCACACTCAAAAATATGTTCAAGGGTAAAATTAGTTATAAAGGTTTTAAAAATTTTCATAAATTTAACCGCACTCACAATTTTTTTTATATGCATGGTTAAAATAACATATTTACTAATAAAAATATGCTATAACGGGACTCACTAAAAGGCTTGCATAAATGGATATATGATATTTTATCGCCATATATGGCGAAGTTGGAAACATAACGAAACTCACTAAACTTTCTTTCCGCTCTTTCCACTATTTCCAATTTGAGGATTTTAATACAAAATATAGTCATTTATTTAAAATATATTATAAATATTTAGTAAATAAAAATTAAAATATTTATGGCTAGTCAAAATAGTTAGTATGATTGAAGGTGTGATTTTTTTCACTAGTCAAATTATTCAATTGTTATCTATTTTGCTTATTCTAGTGAATCGAAATAACTAGCGTGATTAGAGATACTCCAAGAATCAAGTAAAAAAAAAACTTAAAAAAGCTTGTGTGTTGTAGATTGAATTGCTTAATCAAGTATAACTTATGTTCTATAATTAATACTAAAGATGTTTAATTTTGATTAAGGTGTACACCATCTATTTTTTAGTTTTAGCATGAAACTATAAACAACAAATTGTAATGGCTTACATTGGCCATGCTCTTTTCTATAAATAAATAGTAGGAAATATACAATTTTAGTTTAGATTTTTGTTCCAATGTTTTCATTCTTATACAAACATATTATTATTCTAATCACCATCATAGGTTCTTCCAACAAAAAAATAAATATTTTTACTATATTTTATAATAAAAGGTGGATAATAATAAATTAATAATTTACACGTGTGATGCAGGTCTTAATAAATATATATTAAATATATTTTTAATATATTTTTAAACGTAAACTTTTTGACGTAGTCTGACCTCAAATCTGAGACCTCTTTTATATTGATTACGTGGTTGAATGTGTTGTAGAAAATTGTCTCTAATCTTGTTAATCTGTGGGAACAAAATAAATAAAAAACGGATTTACCGGCCTATGGGGAAGTCGCGCGATACGCACTGCCCTAAGAGTTGATCCGCGGTCTTATGTGCAGACGCTTCGCAGATGCTCCTAGTGGTAAAACCCCCGGTATCACCGGCATCTCGCTGTCGCACACAACGTCGAGAGATGGCCCGAACTTAGCCTTGCCCAGAACTACGGTGGAAAAGAGAAGGAGCGAAAACAGCGATGGAATTCTTTGTTGTGCTTGCGGATTGCGAAAGCAGCAAGGAAGAAGAAGTATCTACAGCAAGGAAGAAGAATTATCTGTGTGGATCGGATGCAATATTTTTCAGTAGTAGCAAACGGTAGGGTTTTGGAATATAAATACACACAAACGTGTGAACGTTGGGAGAGAAGAAGGCCAAAAAATCGGATCTGAGAAACTGATCCAACGTTCAGGAAGAATTAGTCAAAGGAAAAGAAATAAACAGCAAAAATAAGTTTAGGATCTCAACCCGAACTCGAAGAGCAATTTCGGATCGGCATTCGTGTCCGCAGATGCGGGCGCACACACCCGTGCCCACTACGCGCGCCGAACCGAACCGGGCCGGGCGGCGGCACGCGCGTGTGGCCCACGGGTTCTCTCCACACCACACTAGACTACAATGGGATAAAGAGTGGTTTGCATTATATACACTCACAAGGTGGTCTATCCCACTGATATGGGACTAAAAAGAAAAGAGGGAATCTTGGGTTTTGATAACAAACAGCCAACAATCCCCCCCCCCCCCAAAACCAAGATTCAAAGGCAGTAATAACAAAAGAGTAATGATATAGAAGTTCTGGGCAAGAGTATACTATGCATAGATGAGATATACTACAGTCTTGAATCTCACGTAGTGACTATTGTCTTTGTCTGAAGAAGTGCTTGATGGACTATGCCTTGAATCAGACTTCTTGACTCAGATTCAGAAAATAGCACACATAGTACGCTAGAGGTTCTTGGGTCTATCGGGTGGCGCTTTTGAATGGCCATGCGCACTTTTCCATATTCATGAGAGTTGTCTGGGATCGCCCTGTCTCATAGTCGCGGCCTTCACGACCTCTCATATAGGTAAGTCCTCAAAGGGTTGGTGATCGGAGTCAACCCTACATAATAATGTTTGGACCTATTAAGAGTTTAGAACTCATCCTAACCAGATCACACAGGAACACTGTCACCATAGGGATGGGATATCATTGTACAACCTCGTACAGCCACCTGGGCATTAATTTATGAGAATTTAATCTCTGAGTCAGTATTCCATAATAGTCACCGAAGTTCAGCTTGTTTCTACCCATTGAACCGGCTTCTTGGGATCTCCAGTCAGACTCGGTTGGGTTGCCACTGCTGGTGACTTACTTATGGGCTTAACCCCATCCCCCTCGATGATTCTAGGATCAACGTCCTAGACAGACCCTTTGTTAAGTGGTCTGCAAGGTTCTTTTCTGACTTTATATAGTCAAGAACCACATATTAATAGGCTCTTGATTGACTTGAAGCGCAGCTGCAGGTGCCTGTTCATCTTAGCATTCACAGAATCATGCTTTAGTAGTTCTATAACAGATTTATTATCACAGTTTATGGAAATAGGAGGAACAGGAATATTAGTAACAGGTATATGCATAATCAAATTTCTTAGCCATTCAGCTTCTGTACACGTAGTATCCAAAGCTATCATTTCAGAATCCATAGTACTTCTAGCTATGATGGTTTGTTTACATGAACCCCAGGAGATTGCAGCACCTCCTAAGGTAAAGATTAACACCCCGCAAAATTGGAAATTACAATTTTGCCCCTGGGTGTTACGCACGTATATTTTATAATGTATTTCACTACATATTTTGAATTCGTACTATTTATATATTTTCCGTATTGATTTCAGTCAACTAAAATATAATATTTCAATCCCTGAGATTTACGTGCTTTTTACGTGTTTTGATGCACGTGCTTCCACCACTACGTATAATATTTTCTATAGGTTTAAATTATTTATTTTTATGTATTTAAATATATTTTATAAAATGAAAATTTATTTTCCCCATGTTTTGATTAAAATGCATTTTTTGACTTTCTGCACGTATAATGCACGTGCTTTCTACGTGTTGTGATTTCATCATGAAATATATGTAAATTAGTAAATATAATTTTGCTTATATTGTTTTCGATTATATTTAATAATTTTTCATCAATAAAGTCGATTTTCGCATTTTGATATTTTACGCGCGATGCACGTGTTATCGGTAAACGCATTTGTTTTTCAAAATAAATTTCGGAGTGTGTATAACACACGTGATTTTTAAATAATATAAATAGTAGTATATGTATATATATATTAGTAGTGTATACATACAAGTTAATATATGGGTAATGGCATTTGTTATAAAACTTGATGGTATTAAATGTGTATTTAGCATGGGGTCCCCACGGTGAGGATCAGGTCACATATGGGCTGGATGTTATTGTTTGGAAGCATAATGGTATATAAATGAATTAGGAGATGGGCTTGGCATATATGGTATAAGTGGATTAATAGGTATATAAATAAATAGTGTGAAATTGTAATTGGAGTATGGAGGCCCACTTGAATAAGCACAAGCACACAAGTGTGCTGTGTAGTGCCGGTTGGGGCATGGGAGAAAAGAGAGAATTAGTGGGAGGTTTTGAATTAAATGTGAGAGTGAATGAGAGTTAGTGTGAGAGAAGTGGGGAGGTGAAGAGATGGGAGTTTTAGGAGTTGAGAAATGAAGAGATGGATAATTAAAAAGAGAATTAAAATGAGAAGTTATTAGGTGGGAGATTTTGCAATATAGTCCCTAGCATTGTCCTATAAATAGCAACTCATTTCTCATTCTTTTTCACACAAAAAATAAAATAAATAAGAGAAAGAGAAGAATAAAAGAAAGAGAGAAAAGAGTTTGTACTTGGCGGCCATTGCTAGGAGGAGAAGATCTAGGAGGACATTGGATCTAGAAGTGGTGCTCTTCCCTTCATTAGTCAAGTTTCAATTGTGGATTCTCATGCTTTCTAATTTAGAACTATGCATGCTAGTGATAAGATATGAGCACTTTGTTTTGATATGTAGCTAAAATTTCATGTTAGTGTTACATGCTATGAATGAAAACAATATTGTTATGATTAAACAAATAATAGAAATTTTTGACTAAAGAGCTAATGTCATAGATCATGTTAGAATGCTTGTAAAATGTTATGCATGTTAAAAGTGTATTTTTGTATGGGAAATTTGTTGAAAAATGTTGTTTAGTTTATGCTCTAGAGTCATGTTGATTAATGAATAAGAAAGAAAGAATAACAAAATAAGTTATTGTCATGAATCATACTATGATATTTATTATTTTGTACATTGTGTAAGAAAAGTTGTGAAAATCTCTCTTGTAGTTTAATGAATGTATTTGTTTATATTATATAGTTGGTGCACAAAAGATTTATTTTTAAATTGATTCCAATAATCAAAATGGATAGATGCAAATATTGTTTTCTAATGAGAAGAAATATTGAAAGTTAAATCAATCATCAAAAATATGGATTAGAAAAATATGAGTGATTGTCCAAGATTAATCTCAGTTCTTATAAGTCTATTTCAGTCTAATAAGAAAAGTTAGAACAATGGGGAATTGAATATACTTTTTTTTTTTTTATGGAAATGGAATAACGGGAAAACCCTAACAAAAGCCTAGACAGACTATTTGTATCGTGAGGCGCGCTCGGCCTAGCGGTCTGGCGTGCGCTGGTCTTCTTATGTGTCTCGGGTTCGATTCCTGTCAAGCCCAAAACATTTTTTTAGTTTTGTTTTAAATAAAACCCAAACCCGAGAAGCTTATATAAAAGTATTTTGAAGTAGATTGATGACACCAAAGTCCACTTGGACTCTTGGCTTGCGGTGTGTGCGGTAGACTCTGACTGTTGGGGCACGAGATCGAATCCCTTGCTGCCCATTTATTTTTTTGGATGTTTTTAAATATTTTGATGAGATTTTAATGCAAATAACATGGGGGAAAAATGCTAGAACTCTTATAAAATGAAATAGAATATAGTGAAAATAGTTATAGAATTTTCCAAGTATATTTAAGAAGTAAAAGAGATATTTGAAGATAAAATGAAATTTTGCTCTTAAGTTAATTATTTTAAGAATATGATTTTTTTTAAAAGGCTTTGATGTGAAAATTAGTTTCTCTTGTTGAGATTATGCAATTATGTTGAATGTGAAATTCTAGATTTCTATCTGTACTCAAATTGTTAATGAGTTTAAATTAGATGAATACATGAATAGAATTCTTGTTGGAAAGAATTGAGAATAAGTGAATCATGAATAGAACATTGATTAAGTAGTGAGTTATTTTCTCTTGAAGAGATTGTAGTTGATTAATTGGAGAGGCTTCATGAGTTTAAAATTTGCTAATGAAATTGCTATTGTTGTTGATTCATGAATGAACTATAAGAGAATTACGATTGATGCTAAATGAGACATAGAACAAGCTAGAGACATGAAAATATCTAAGTCAAGACATGATTATGAAAGGGTATGTGTACCCATGTTCCCGGTACATGAAAGATTATGATTAAGAATTAGTAAGACTTCGGTTACCGGTAATTTCGAAAGAAAGAATTGATGTGATTTTGAGATAATATCGTCGGGCGATCTCGTATTTTGTGAATAAATCCGGTATGAGGTAAAACTGATTCTAGGGTGATAGTACATTCATGTCTTGAACTTAAGAAAATAATTAGGCACCTAGGTGAAGATGTAATAGACATGTGCAAACGTAAATGGGTGCTTCTATATAGTCGACGGTGGATCTCCGTGGCTATAGACCCAGCTGGTGGACTGTGGTTGCCCCATAGGAGATGGACTGTATTTTATCCGGAACTTAGGGTAGTCGACGGATGTTTACCATACTCCAAAGAATATGTATATACCGGGGCTAGAGGGGCATTTACGGGATTATTCTCACGATATAATAGCCAGGGAGGCTGGGATCTGTATTTATAGCCAGGGAGGCTGAGATCCGTATCTGTGAAATAACTCTAAAACTTGTTTTATTACCGGGTAGTCTCATGGCGAGGGATCGAACCCTTCAATATGGAGTACGTAGGCACTTGCCCTCAGACCTATGTAGTATGGGATGCATAGAATCTGAACAAGTGTGCATTAGTGTCATCCTAGTGTAGAGTTGTGTGCATTAGGCATTAAGACATGACATACACTTATGCTTAGAATAATCACTTTTGACACTTTACTTGTTCATTCAATCTTTTGTGTGATTTGTTAAAGTATGAGATTGTTATACTATTCCCGGCATAGAGAGGATAGCCGTGTATAACATTTCGTCAGTTGTAAGTAACTGACGTGCCCACAGATTAACATGTAGGTAAAGGACCATTCATGGAGCTATAAAGTGGATATGCTGATGTTGTTTTATTTTAAAGATGTTGTAAATGTTTATTTATAAATTTTATTCTTCCGCTGTGTAAAACCAAGTTGTAATTGAACTCTGATGTATTGTGAATAAAAAGTTTTAAATTCCTTGTAAAATTGTACGAAGTGAAGTAAAGATCCTGTGGAATCTCGAATTTATCCTTATTTGAAATTCGGGGTGTTACAAAAGACATATCCAGTTGTGGATTTCACATCATGTGAGTCGGTTACCCAGTTTGCATCTGAGTAACCTTCTATGATATCAGGGTGTCTAGAATAATGAAGTTTGTAATCTATAGTACCCTTAAGATATCTAAATACTCTTTCTAATGCTGACCAATGTGACCGGTTTGGGTTACTAGTATATCTACTAAGTCTCCCAACAGCAAATGCAATATCAGGTCTAGTTCTATTTGATATGTACATAAGAGAACCTATCATTTGAGAGTATCTATGTTGTTCTACAGGTGAACCTTCATTCTTCTTGAGAATGATACTACTGTCAAAAGGAGTACGAGCAGGTGTCTTATCAAAGTACTCAAATTTCCTTAGCATTTTCTCAATAGAATGTACTAAGGAGAGAGTATAACCCTTCTTGGATTTGGATACTTGCATTCCTAGAATCAGGTTAGCTACTCCTAGATCTTTCATATCAAACATGCTAGATAAATAATCTTTAGTATTATTTATTAACTCAAGTGTTGATCCTAGAATAAGGATGTCATCTACATACAAGCATATAATGACACAACTTCCATCAGTATTTTTAGAGTATATACATTTATCATACTCATTTGGTAAGAAGCCATATTCTAAAATAACTTTATCAAATTTGCTGTGCCATTGCTTGGGAGCTTGCTTTAGGCCATAAAGAGATTTTACTAACCTGTAAACTTTCTTTTCTTGACCCTTAGCAATAAAACCTTCAGGTTGCTCCATGTAGATTTCTTCCTCTAGGTCTCCATTCAAAAAGGCTGTCTTTACATCCATTTGATGGATTATCAAGTCATGAATGGAGGCTAAAGCTAGAAGAGTTCTAATAGAGGCAATCCTAGCTACAGGAGAATAGGTGTCAAAATAATCTAATCCCTTTTTCTGGGTGAAACCTTTGGTTACTAATCTAGCTTTGTATTTCTCTATTGAACTGTCAGCTCTAAGTTTCTTTTTGAAGATCCACTTGCAACCTATGGGTTTACTACCTAAAGGCAGGTCTGCTAAATGCCAAGTACTGTTCTCCATAATGGAGTTGTACTCATTGTTGATGGCTTCTTTCCAGATAGGTGCATCAGGAGAAGATATTGCTTCTTCGTAAGTTGAGGGATCACCCTCTATCAAATAAGTGAAGAAATCTTCTCCTAAATTTCTTTCAATCCTACCTCTCTTGCTCCTTCTAGGTTCTGAGTCTTGATCAGGTTGAGAGCTAGAAGGCTGAGAATGGGAACTGGTAGAAGGAGGCAGGGAATAACTGGAGGGGTTGGAAGAAATTCTATCTTTAAAAGGGAATATATTCTCAAAGTAAACTGCATCTCTAGCTTCTATGATGGTATTATTAGAGATTTCATTTACTTCAGAATGAGTCACTAAAAATCTATTGGCATTGCTATCTAGGGCATATTCTATGAACACAGCATCTACAGTCTTAGGTCCAATCTTTCTCTTTTTAGGTTCAGGGATTCCTACTTTTGCTAGACATCCCCAGACCTTAAGGTAATGGACTCTAGGCGTTCTGCCTTTCCATAATTCATAAGGAGTCTTATCCTTTGACTTACTAGGGATCCTGTTTAGGATGTAACAGGCTGTCAATAAGGCTTCTCCCCACAAGTTATCAGGAGCTCCTGAGCTGAGAAGCATGGCATTCACCATGTCTAACAGAGTTCGATTCTTTCTTTCAACAACTCCGTTAGACTGTGGTGAGTAAGGAGCAGTCACCTCATGAATTATTCCGTGTTCTTCACAGAAGTTAGTCATTTCGTTTGAGGTATACTCTCCGCCACGATCAGATCTAAGGATCTTAATCTTTTTCTCTAATTGGTTCTCAGCTTCGGATTTGAAAACCTTAAATCTATCTAGAACTTCATCTTTGGTTTTGAGAAGGTAGGTATAGCAATACTTAGAAAAGTCATCTATAAAAGTGACAAAGTATTTCCTACCGCCTCGGGTCAAAACCCTATTTGAGTCGCAAACATCACTATGAACTAGTTCTAGAGGATCAGAATTCCTCTCTATAGATTTGAAAGGCAGTCTAGAATGTTTGGCGTGAACACAAATTTCACATTTGTGTTTATTATCTACAGGAGACTTGGGAATAAGATCTAAGTTCATCATTCTTTTAAGAGAACCCAGATTCACATGACCTAGTCTACCATGCCAAACATTGGAAGATTCTATATTTGAAACAACAGGAGAAGGATCAGATATTTTATTTATAGTGCTGAGAATGAAAAAACCATCCTTTACATATCCTTTCCCAATAAAAGATTCATTCTTAGAAAATTCAATTTTATTTGCTTCCATTACAATTTTGAAACCCGACGCTACAAGAAGGGAACCAATAACTAAGTTTCTCCTAACTGACGGCACATGAAGTACATCATGAAGAGCTAGATTTTTCCCTGATGTCATCTTCAGGTCTATTCTTCCTCTTCCTACAATCTGTGTCGTTGATCCATCTCCTAGGGTTATGCCTCCTCCACATGATTCCTGATAGTTTGAAAAATAGGAGCGATCAAATGAAACATGAACATTAGCTCCAGAATCCAACCACCAGTCATCAGAATAGTAAGAAATATTAACAGATGGTTGGAAAGACACTGACCTGAAGGAACTAGAAGATCCATTTAGAATCATGTTGGCTTCTGGTTTAGTAGAGCCTTTTCCCTTATAAGGAGTCTTTATTGGTTCATTCTTCCTATGAAAGCAATTGAAGGATAGATGATTTGTTCTTCCACACACCAAACAAAACTTTTGTTGGTCCTGAGTCTGACCAAAGTTTCTAGTCCTGTGGTTTTGCTGGTGTTGGCGGTTTTGGTGGTTTTGGTGATTCTGGTGATGAGGCTGAAAGTTCTTTTTCTTGAAGGAGGTTTTCTTAGGTTTGTGAGGATTATTAGGTTTGGATTTGCCTTGGTTTGACACTACAAGGTTCACCTTTGCTTTAGACTCATTTTTAGGGTTTGACCTAAGCCTAAGTTGTTCTTCAGTTCTAATCTTCTTTAGGACTTGGGCAAAGGTAAGCTCACCTTGAGTATGAGTGAGTTCCTTCTTGACATCAGACCAAGAAGGAGGGAGTTTGTCTATTAGGCAAGCTATCTTATATTCAGTAGAAAAGGTTGTTCCTTTTGCTTGAATATGCCTCACATATTCTTGGAATTCATGGATTTGGTCATTCATCGGTTTGTTATCTACCATGAAATACCTATTGAAAGCTGAAGAATTGAATCTTTCAATTCCAGCATCATCACAACCATATTCATCGTCTAAAGCATCCCAAAGTTCTTTAGCATTTTTATATTCAAAGAATATGTCATAAAGGGAGTCAGATAGGGCGCTTAGGATTCGATGAAAACAATGGAAGTCTATTTCCTTAGGGGTTTTTGGTTTTTGGGAACTAGCGGATTCCTTAGGAGTTTGAGATGACAAAGTGGATTCAGAAACTTCTTTGGTAGACTCAAATTTGTCAGACTCAGTCGTGTTGGGTGTGGATCCATCAATTGCTGACAGGAGTCCTAAGGTGGTGAGCCAGAATTCCATCTGACTCTGCCACCTTTTAAAGTGGGTGCCATCAAACTTGGCCGGCTTTGCAGAAGCGGTCTCTTCTTTCCCAGTCATGATTTAGAAGTATAATAGTCTAGAGGCTGCAGAAATAATACTGTAGCTACTCAATAAACGTGTCGTGGGTTCTAGACAATAGTTTAATGATTTTGCTAATCAACCTAAACAAATCTTTAGTCTATCAAGTTCTGATTAACTTGGGTTAGCTGTAGGAGTCGGTTCCCAGCTAGCGGTGGTCCGAAGACGCTTAAATACCGTGTCGCTTAGGGCTGTTTACACCCGGTTGACAGAAGGACCCTTTAGGCTTGTTCCCAAATTTATCTTTCCTTTTAAGACCTTTAGATTTCTTTTAAGGAATTTGCAAAATCAATAACTATTCCTTTATCTAAACGTTTAAAGGATACTAAGAAATATCTAGCACCACAGCTAATAATAGTTTTGATATTGTTATGTAGGTAGTAATGCTATTCACAATGTAACAATACACTTAATTATACTAGCAAATTGCAAGCTGATAAAACAATTGAACAGCGAGAAGTATCCAAGGCTTTGAGACTATTAAAGTGAATCTAATAACACAAATTTGGTGCCAACAAATTTTGTGATTTAACAATAAGTTAATAATGTAAGAATTTTAAAGCTATAGATATTCTACAGTATGGGAATCTATAGTGATGCAACAAAATTTAATTATCTGTCTCGAAATTGTGATTAACGAAGATAATATTAAAGCTTTGAATTCAGCTTCGAATTTTACTAATACTTTATTTATTTATTTAGCCCTTACAATATTTAATAATGAAGTGAATTAACAAAATGTACTAAATTAACAGATTAACAATAAGCAGTTATGATTAAATGTGCTAATTAATCAGTTAATCAATATGTATATACTTAATTGACAGATCGTACAACTAAGTATATACTATGGATCTGTTCTATAGGATCAGGCTGTTCTATAGGATCGAGAATACTATCGATCTGTTCTATGTATATACAATTAATTGACAGATCGAGAATACTATGGATCTGTTCTATAGGATCGTACAATTGTATTCTTAATTTCTAAGTAGACAGACAACAAAAGGCAATTCTGTTTATACGTAGTAATTAATCAGATTGATAATATGCATGTGCTTAGTTACGAATAAATACTAATTTAATCTGATAATCAATCAGGCTGTTCTTAATTGACAATTTATGCTAAACTAATCAGATTAACAAGATGGCTGTTCTTAGTTAACAATATATGCTAAACTAATCAGATTAATAATATGTATCAACTCTTAGATTGTTGTAGAAAATTGTCTCTAATCTTGTTAATCTGTGGGAACAAAATAAATAAAAAACGGATTTACCGGCCTATGGGGAAGTCGCGCGATACGCACTGCCCTAAGAGTTGATCCGCGGTCTTATGTGCAGACGCTTCGCAGATGCTCCTAGTGGTAAAACCCTCGGTATCACCGGCGTCTCGCTGTCGCACACAACGTCGAGAGATGGCCCGAACTTAGCCTTGCCCAGAACTACGGTGGAAAAGAGAAGGAGCGAAAACAGCGATGGAATTCTTTGTTGTGCTTGCGGATTGCGAAAGCAGCAAGGAAGAAGAAGTATCTACAGCAAGGAAAAAGAATTATCTGTGTGGATCGGATGCAATATTTTTCAGTAGTAGCAAACGGTAGGGTTTTGGAATATAAATACACACAAACGTGTGAACGTTGGGAGAGAAGAAGGCCAAAAAATCGAATCTGAGAAACTGATCGAACGTTCAGGAAGAATTAGTCAAAGGAAAAGAAATAAACAGCAAAAATAAGTTTAGGATCTCAACCCGAACTCGAAGAGCAATTTCGGATCGGCATTCGTGTCCGCAGATGCGGGCGCGCACACCCGTGCCCACTACGCGCGCCGAACCGAACCGGGCCGGGCGGCGGCACGCGCGTGTGGCCCACGGGTTCTCTCCACACCACACTAGACTACAATGGGATAAAGAGTGGTTTGCATTATATACACTCACAAGGTGGTCTATCCCACCGATATGGGACTAAAAAGAAAAGAGGGAATCTTGGGTTTTGATAACAAACAGCCAACAGAATGTCTACAAATAACAACCCAAACTCTCACATTATAATACTAGTAATATACACGTGCGACACACATATTATTATTTTAAAAAATAAAAGTAAAAATTCTGCTTTACACGTGCTGAATATGATTATATATTTTTTTAAATAATGTGAAGACTGTAATGTGAAAGTTGGAGTTGCACGTAAGTAGGTAAATTTACAACTCCAACTCTTCCATTATAATATAGATAGATTATATATTGTATTATATATTGATAGATAGATAGTAATTTACATGTGTGATGCACATTTAATATATTAAAAAATTCAAAGTAAAAAATCTGACGTAGTGAGGATTCGAACATGAGACGTCCTTTATATTAGTTATGCATGCGTAGATAGATTCACAAATGACACTAAGACCTTCTCCCATTATCTATATAATAAAACACAAAGAAAGCTATCAAGTGGTTCTCATTCAATAGGTTGAAATCAACGGTCCAGATCTAATCCCACAAAACATATTTTTCCGCCCAAAAGTCCCCTTATTGATGCTACATTCAAAATAGCAAATATACCATCAACAATTAAATTTCATTATTTTCCACACTCAAAGTTTTAAGAAGTTGGATTTTACACCTCCATTCAAAATTATTTTTTAACATATACTAATGGAAACATTGACTTTTACTTACAACTAATTATTGTTTTACGAAATCAACGGTCCAGATCTAATCCCACAAAACATATTTTTCCGCCCAAAAGTCCCCTTATTGATGCTACATTCAAAATAGCAAATATACCATCAACAATTAAATTTCATTATTTTCCACACTCAAAGTTTTAAGAAGTTGGATTTTACACCTCCATTCAAAATTATTTTTTAACATATACTAATGGAAACATTGACTTTTACTTACAACTAATTATTGTTTTACTATTCAAATCTTGAGCTACATAATTGTTGTTTTACTGTTTACAAGACTTTCATATGCTATATCATTTCAAAGACGTGCCGTAGGCATGTGCCCATGGGTAAATCTAGTAATATTCTATTATTAGAGATTAGAGATTAGAGATATATTTTTAAATATAAAGTTTTCAGCGTAGTCTGACCTCAAACCCGAGACCTCTTTTATATTAATTATGCATGAAATTGAATATCTACAAATGACATCTCAACTTTCTCATTATAATATTATTAGAGATTAGAGATACTAAGTTAATTACTTAAACATAACATGAACAACAAAAACCATACCATTTATTATGATTTTTGTGACTGAAGATATAAACATACGCTCTCTCTTTTGTTTCTTCTTCTTCTTCCAATTTTGGGTTTATATTACTAGCTCTACTTTAGAAGAAGTGTACGCAAATTAAGGAATCTTAAGATATAGCAAATGAAGGGAAAAAAGTTTAACATCATGTATAAAATTTAAATTTTTTATATAATCCATTTGAAACTGCACAATCAACATACAGGGGCTTCCTTGTATTTCTCCCTCTCTCTGTCTCTCTTCACCTCGTTGTAATAAAATTCCCCAAATCCCCAAATAAAAAATCTTTTTAAACTGCCAATTTGTTAAATTCATCATTCTTCTGAATCTCCTCTCTCTCTCTCTCTAACGACAAAATCTGCAACACCTTCACTCTTACCTTCCCCTCATAATTTCTTCCCCATAAATTAGGGTTAGGGTTAGGGTTTCTCATCTCCAATCTCAACCATAATCTGTCTCTTCTAATCGGTAAATTGGCGCCGCAGAGGAGGTCGCAGCGCCACGTCGGCGGCAGCGGCCAGATGCAGCAGGGAAACGCCGCCACGTCAGTGTCGGCGCTATACGACGACGCCGGCGACGCCGGCGGTGATGCGGTGATGGCGCGGTGGCTGCAGTCGGCGGGATTGCAACACCTAGCATCGCCGAATGCTCTAATGCAGGTTCGGATTCGATCTGATTCTTTTGGTTTGGATGCTGTATCTTTGGGATCTGATGCTGTTGAGTGGATTCTTGATTTTTGGTTGAGACTTTTTGTTTTCTGAAATCGTCGTGGTTATTGTGGATCTAGATTGCTTGAGATCTGTAACGAATGCGTATGTAGTTAAAGTTGAATTGATGTTTTAGAATGCATGGAATCATTTGTGTTATTTGAATATGCCTGATATTGTAATTTATAATTTAGTTGGTTGTGTTTTTGAATTGATTTTAACGTTCACTTTAGATTGAGATTTATGCTTTGTATTGGTGTAAAATTACTGGTCTTTCTTGATATTAGAGACCATACTGCATTAATGTGCGCTTAACAGTAGTAGGCCAATACAATCAATTCAAGGTTTTGTATGTAAGTACTAGAATTGTGCTCTTCTAGGCATGAAGTAAGTTAGGTTCCTCGCATATGTTGTCTTTTATCGGTAATTTTTTTAAAAATATTATTTGCAAATCAAAATTTTGATTTTTTTTTTTCAGTGAAAGATTCTTGCTGGTTGTTGTTGTTGTTGTTGAAGACTTTGAAATCATAGCACTCTTTCTAATGCATCATCATATCAAGTAACAATGTGTGATGAGTTTATTTATCTCAGCCATTGAAAATAACATCGTTGTAGCGTAATGATTATCGATTTATCATCTGTGCTTCCTTTGACTTTAAGTAGTATGGCCTTATACTTAATTTCTTAATGAGTTGTTATCTGTAGGGATATGGAGCTCAATCGGTCGAGGAGAAACAAAAAATATTTAAACTCTTGAGAAATTTAAATTTTAATGGAGAGCCTGGATCGGAAGCATATACTCCAACATATACTCCAACGACATCACAAAGTTTTGGAGCGTCAGATAGCTTTTACCCCCCTGATTTTAGAGGCGAATTTGGAGCTGGGCTCTTGGATCTTCATGCCGTTGATGATACCGAGCTTCTTTCTGAGGTATCTCATTAAAAAATTGTTGATGACTTCATTTTAAAAATATTTTCTAAAAGGTTAATTGTTTGTTCTCTCAATTATTATTTGGTGTAAATTTACTTGCGCCATATACCAATTTTCAAAACTTATTTGCAATTACTCTTTATTTTTGAAATCATTTCGCAATTGAAGACCATGCTTTGTAGTTTTACTGTTATAACCTTTCCAGGATATTTAAGTATAAAGGAAAGTTGATGCTTGTTTGAGCAATGACTTATTGAGGGAGAAGAAACGCTAAAATATGACAAAAAGTTGCAAAGAAAAGGAATTAAAGTGTTCAAGAATGCTCTGTTTTCTTTTTAGCTTGTTCATAATTTATGTTTTGTCATCTCTTGACAGCATGTCATGTCTGAACCATTTGAACCATCACCCTTCATGCCTGCTGAGGGTTTTGATGATGACTTTGAAGCAATGTCTAGCAGGCAACACGGACCAGTTGATGACAGTTTTAGAGTATTGGCCAATGAAAAAGAGTCCATTCCAAAAGAGAGCAATGTGGCCAAGATTAAAGTTGTGGTATGTTTTATAAGCTTGATATTCAAGGGAGATAACTGCTCTGTTTATTGTGATTCCTAATTATAGTTTTCCATATATTTCTCGTAAGCTGTAATTATGTTATAAGGTTAAACTGTGGTGTTTATGTGTGTGCTACAAGTTTGATTTCTAAGAAAATTTCTCTCTAGCGCGATGCTAAATATGATCATTCTACATCATTTTGTGAGCTGCTTTAGTTTGTGCTGAATTTTCCTCCATCTGGTATAGATATCCAGTTTGTCAGAGGTTTCATGCATTTAGGTTGGGAAATGCATGGCAAGGAAAGAACTGTTATGTTTATGTCAATTTTCCATTCCGTGCTAAAAACTTAATTTTTGGTGTTAGTCATGCAGTTCTAAATTGCTACACCTCTTATATTTCATGTTACAAGTCTCTTTGAGGAAAATTTTGGGCTACAACCCTGTTTGCCCCTCCAACTTGTCCTTACACCTGCTGTTGCTCATTTGCCTCTGGCATATATTTGCATAATCATAATTGCTTTGTCAGTTTTCCTGGGCACTCAGATCCCACTATTTATGGTAGCAGCCTAGCAGTATTCCTCATGCTGTCATGCCCTCCCATTTGTTGATCATGTTTTCTCACTGCCACCAGCTTTTCTGTTTCTTTGTTTGGTTGTTGTATTTAGGGACTCTCTGTGCCAGTCTGTTTAGTTAGTTCTAGCACAAGAAGCTGTAAATATTGCCTTTATATTCTAATTTCGATCAATTTTCTGTTCAGTCCCTGTTTTCTGTAGGAGCATCTGATAATATTAAATATCATAACATTCAAGGATGTACGAAGTAACAATATGGTTAGTAAATAAATCATGAATTGTAAATAAATCATTCTTACACTTGGATAAATAATCAGGACATCTGACAATATATTACTGACAGTTGGCTGCACTGGCAGACTTATCATTAAGCAGGTCCAGTGTGTCTTTTGCTTCATCCCGAATCTCAATGTATAACAATTTCTGATGCTTGGAAATTTTTGGGCATCCTTTCCTATATTTAACTCTCGGAGATTTTTTTTTATACCTTCTAATAAAGCAATTTTCAACCATCAGAAATATAAATAAATAAAGCAAGTTTCAGGGTTCCATAGTCAACCTTACTGTGTGGTAGAGGGAAAGGGGGATTTGTAGTTCCTATATCCAGAAACTTACTCGTAGTATCTATGCATGTCTATCTAGAAACACAATAGAACGATCATTATGTACACATTGTTTATTGAACATGTCATTTCTAGGTTCATTTATTCTGTAGCTTAGTATAAAGGCTGATTGTGTTAGATTCTAATATGTTAATTCTCTTGTTTATCTTAGATACCCGACACACTTCATTGGCTTGTAATATTGTGGATCTAGATACCACTCTCATAAAACATGCCTTTCAGGTTCGCAAGAGACCTTTAAACAAGAAGGAGATGTCTCGGAGAGAGGAAGATATTGTAACTGTGGAGGATAGTTCTTATTTAACTGTTTATGAGCCTAAGTTAAAGGTTTGAACTTTCTTCCTTGCATATTAGCCAAATTTGTTTGGTAACTATGAATTTGGTCTTATCTTCTTCGAGTTTTCTTCCTTCTGCGTCAGCCAAATTTATTTGGTAATTATTTTTTATTCAAGAATTTAGTATTGTTTTCTTTGAGTGGTTTTTTTGTACGCTCGTGGCAAAATGTTACCCTTGTAAATGCATTTCTTGTTTATTATGTAATTCAGTAGTGAATTAGAGTTACTGATTTGAATCCTTATATGGAAGGTGGACTTGACTGCATATGTGGAGAAGCATGAATTTTGCTTTGATGCCGTTTTGGACGAGAATGTTACAAATGATGAGGTATCCAAACCTTTCCTATACTTTTTTGGTTATCTTTAACTTGGCTACCGTCATATTTTTCTTAATGAATGAAAATTACATTTCTCACACATTACTCTGGATTAAAATTTTCATTGATTTTTCGAGCAGGTGTATCGCCAGACTGTTGAGCCTATTATACCAACTATATTCCAGCGAACAAAAGCCACATGTTTTGCATATGGTCAGACAGGTAATTTTGATGCATGGAACTTGGTTTATCTTCCACACTTATAAAATACAGATATCTGTAGTTTAATTAATATGTTGTTTTTGTTAGAACGGTATTATCTTTTTCATTTCATTTAATGAGATGCTTCTTGACATTAAGACCTGTTTCATTTGTCTAATTATCTTTACTTTTTAAATTCCTTGGAATGAGGTGTTTTACATTTGTCATTTGCTACAAGAGGATGTTAAGGTACTTCTTTTAAATTTGACTTCACCTGTAGGTTTCAGATCATAACTAGTAATATGGGATTTTGTTGTTAAATGAGATGAGGGTCAGTAATAATAAGACCTAGCTACTTCAGAATGAAATTGTTTAAAATTTTAAAACGTAAGTGTAGAAACTGTGTTCAGTTTGAGACATATTGCTGGTGAAGATTTTAATACTTCAAGTAATAAGTAGGCAAGTTTTTGGTTCGGCTGCTTGTAATGGAAAGTTTGACAATATGATATTGGGGAAATGGGGAAATGAAACAAGAGAGTGATTTTTGAGGTGATAGGGGATTTGAGTTTCAATTCATACAATACCAAGAAGAGGGGAAAAAAGAAGAAGAAAGAAAAAAAAATCAGTAGAGAAGAGAGTTGAGGTTAATTGGAGAAGAATTAGAGACAAATTACCATTATAGTTTGATAGAATACATGAACTCATATAGCTACTGTTTTAATTTCAATCTTGAACATTTTAGTGTTTAAAAATAAGCACTATATTAAGCTCATTGGGACTTACCTGTATCAAACTACTTATTCAACCGATTTGATTTCTCATGGCTAGTGTGAAGTAGATTAGTCAACTATGGAGCATTATGTTCTTCTTGATGGTGATATAAGCATTGTAAAAATGTCATCCCATGTGGGACTTCAATAGCTCGGCATTGTAGTTGAAGTGGCATAATACATGATATCTGGACTTTCTCCGCTGTAGCAGCAATAGCCTATTCTTTCATGAAGTTGTGTTTATTTCTATATTTTTTACACTGCACAGCAACAATACATCAGTACTCTTTATGCATTTGCCATGAAGAGATTCATTTGGTCATGTGGCACGATTTCATAATGTTGCAGGGAATATGGATTGCTTGGAGTGTAAGATTTCTAACACAAGCCTATTTCTAATCCCACATTGTCACTGCATATGGGAAGTCTTGAACTCATGACCCCTCACATAGTGTGGGAGGGTTGTCATTGCATATGTACTAAAGCTCAGTTTGTGGGAAGATCTATAGTTGAACACTTATTTAAGTCAAAGAATAGGCATCTGGTGCTTTTGAATACTGGTTTATGTGGATGTTTCCTTAAATGACTCCTTTTCTATAAGAAGTGAGAGGACAGGAATAGTTAAGCTGTTCAAACATACTGGTACTTTTTCCTGTACCCTGCTATCTATCTAGGGATGTTTCCAAGCCTGGTGTGTTGGGGGGATACCCCTGGTCATTTTATTATCTTGTTAGACCGATAGATATCAAAGTGTTTCTACTAAGCATCCTTTTCAATTTATATCAATTTATATCTTGTAATTTTCTTTTGGTTCCAGGTAGTGGCAAGACATATACAATGCAGCCTTTACCTCTCAGAGCTGCAGATGACATTGTTCGGTTGTTGCATCAGCCAGTCTACCGGGATCAGAAACTTAAATTGTGGCTTAGCTATTTTGAGATTTATGGCGGGAAACTTTTTGATCTTCTTAGTGATAGGAGGTAGTTTTTTTTTTTTTTTTTTTTTTTTTTTTTTTTTTTTTTTGCCGAATTTCGTTTCTAGTTGCTAATATATTCTGCTATTTTGCTAGGATTTTTCTCTCTTCATTTTTCTTTTGGAATTATTTCTGTAGTATTACCTCAATTTAGTTTTATTTTACACATTCTTATTCACATCCTTTTATTTTACAACTGAAGCTGTTTCTTCATTTTATGGTGTTAGTGAATCTACCTATTTCTGAAACCAATGTTTCCTTATTCACATCCGTTTATTTTGTTTTGATTTAGTTAGGAAGCATGATCAAACACAAATGTAATATCATCCATAAAGAACCCATTTTTTTTTATGTAATCGATCATGATAGAAGGCAAACAAGAAGTTCAAAAATTTTGGTTCTTCTTGTTTGCAGATGTTACATTTTGGTGATATTTGGAACCGTTGTTTCATTTGTTAATGCTTGTGTGTGGAAAATTTTGTCATTTCCTCCTTTCTTCTAGACCTCTAGGCTATGAGATTAGCGAACAGACACTTGGTTTCATGAGTATTAACTGTATGTCGTATATCCAGTAGGTAGGTCTTATTCTTCTCAATTCTGTGCCAATCTCCCAGTAGTTTCCTTAAATAGGTATTTCAAACGAGTTCATGGAGGGTTCTCATCCATCTGGTTATAAGTATGGTGAATCTTTATGCAGATTTGGCTCCCGACCACCAAGACTGCAACAAGACTTTCTCTCAAGTCTTTTGTGGTCCAAGAGACTTGAAATACAGTAGACCATGATTTTGTGGGAAGAGCAATTCTTAATGATGTCAGAAAAAAGCACTTTTTAAGAAAAGACTTGAGTTGTTAGAGCGTAAGAAGAATTCTATCTTCATCTTTTATTTAGTATTGATGTTAATAGTTGATGTTTCATATTCAAATCAACTGTAGCTTCATGGAATACTGTCTTGTTTTTTCAGCTGTACCTTCTGCCAGCTATATGAGCTAATCTTCATTGCACTAATCAGATGTATAATTAGTTCTAGAGTGTTTAACTTATAAGAGTTATATGGTAGGCAGAAACTGAGTAGAACTATAATTCTAACCATGTAATCATCTTTTATGATAGCCTGCACCACTGTAGCTGTTTTCCTATAATTCTTTGTCAAATGCTGGAAGTCTGGTATCATCTTAACTAGTACTATTCATGATTTGAAGATAACTAGCGATATGTCTCGGGATTTTGCCTACTGATAGTTTTGATATGCTCCTTATTGAAGATTAACAATGAGCTATTTTTGAGTTTTCAAAATATTCATCTAAGCAGTAGAACACTAATTCTAACCATGTAATCATCTTTTATGATAGCCTGCACCACTGTAGTTGTTTTCCTATAATTCTTTGTCAAATGCTGGAAGCCTGGAATCATCTTCACGAGTACTATTCATGATTTGAAGATAACTAGCCATATGTCTCGGGATTTTGCCTACTGATAGTTTTGATATGCTCCATATTGAAGATTAACAATGAGCTATTTTTGAGTTTTCAAAATATTCATGTAAGCCTGTCCACAAAAATTTGCCAGTGCAGAGTTCCAGAGAGATTTATGAAACTTTACAAGCAGCTCTGAAATTGGTTTCGTTCATCATTAATTGGTCCATGTTCCTGGCCAATGAACTTTTATAAACAGGAGTGGTGCTTGCCCTAATTATAGATGGCTGGTTTAGAGGCAGTAGAACATAATTTACCGGAAGCTCGGAATCTCCTAAACTAAGAGTCTGGACTTGGTGATTCCTTATCTCCAAGAATTAGATACACTTCGATGCTTATGTGAATTGTAGAATCCAGCTCAGTAGTCACCTCTTCAGTGCTTGCCATAACTTCTACAAGGCTGATTGAGATGTAGTAAAAGATATTTTACTGGCAGCTTCCAAAAATTATCCTGCATTGAGAGTCTTGCGTTGAAATTGGTCATCAACCATTCTTTAGCTTATTGATGCTTGGTTTTCGTGGTTGACTTCATCACACTGATCATAAAGTTGGGGAGTATGGGGTCCTGACATGAGTATCACATATTTACACTAGGACTTTGGTTGACAAATGGTAAACATGGGGGTTGTGTTACGAAAGATGTAGGCTGCAGCTGACAGGAGGAAGTTGACAAAAGTCGAGAAGTAGGCTTATAGCTATGGTTTTTGGTATCAGTGTCAATAGTAAACGGAGATTTCAACGCATTGGCTTGTAGAGGCTGCAACGGCAGAGTTGTAGCCAACGTAGAGTGCCCGATATTGGTGGCAAGCCATTGTGAGTAGGTCATGCAATGCGATGTCGAGGTTGGTGAAATTGGTGTTTGGAGAGGATGAAGAAAGGGATGGTGAAGGCTACACAGGATAGGAGGAAGTTGATGGAGATGAGGGGTTTGGTGGGCCTGTTTTGGTTTAAAACTGTAATTTGTTGGGGTTTCAAAGAAATTGGTTGGAATTAGAGGAAGTGGGTCAGGGGAATGTGGGGATTAGCTAAAAAGCAATGGGAGGAATTGTGTTTTCAATGAGTAGTCTCAAATTTTTAGGTAGGGTTGGCTTGGCATATGCAGTTTTGGATGGTGGCTTTCACTCTGTTTTTCTCTAATGGTCTAAATAATATCAATGGGTTTTTAATGGAAAACATTGAAGCCATGAGAGCTAGCTAATTGAACACTTCATATTTTTTAATTGGAGGGAAAATAAAGAAGAACAAAGAGAGAGAAAAGGGATCTAATCATCATCAAAGGGGATCTAATCATCATCAAACTGGTCTAATTTTAAAGAGAAAAGGGCAAAATAGGAAAATATGGTATAAAACTAGTAACGTACCCGTGTGATGCACAGGAGGCTTGAATTTACACATCTTTCAAAGTGCATTAGTGATATGTTAAATATACGACCGCTGATTTATAAGACTTATGTACCATGTAAAAGTCTATTCTCGGTATCTTTGTACCGTACTTTTAGGTATATTGATTGTTGCTCTATATAAATATGGATTTGTAAGATTCTTTTTACTTTTCTTTTTTAACAAATTGTTTTTTTTTGTGGCCAACACCTCTTTTATCAAAGGAAAAATGCTATGATCCTATTTTTGAAAGCTTATTGGTAAGTTTGGCACCTTATAATGAGTGTCATCTTTCATATATGTGCGACGAACAGTGATATATGAGAGATGAGTTTCATAAGATTGATCAATTAAAATTAACTAGAAAGAAATAGATAATTAAGGCAATATTATTTATTTGAAAAAGAAATCTGCAACCTCAGATGACATGCGTGATATGCACAATTTGTCGCTGATAATAGCTTTATTTTTTTATTGCAAAATAATAGCTTAATATTATGTTAATTAGTTTGAATAAGACGTGGATATTTATTCCTTATTGTTATATGAAAGATGATATAATTCCATTAATTTTATAACATATTTGTTAATTTAGCCGAAGTTAATAAGTACCATTATCTATTATCTTTTGTTTAAGGTTATAAGTTGTAAAAAAAAATATCTGAAAACTTAACAATGACATATGATGACATGTTCTCTATATGTGATTAACTATATATATATATATATATATATATTTTAAATTTTGGTTTAGTTTAATTTACTTAAAATTTGTTGCTCCATTTTTTTAGTTCATTTTGTGATAAGATAATATTATATTATCTTGTCTCTTAGAATTCCTTAGGAGAAAAGAATTACAAAAAAATCATATAATATTTATATGCTTGTTTTAGACTTTGAATTGATTAGAATAAAATTTAAAGATAACGACATAAAAAAAAACTGAAGTCCTCTCAAATTTTAATTTCATAAGATAGTTACCATAACTTGTTTAGAATTCAAATAGGTTTAACAAAAGATTTAGATGGGAAGAGGATAAATATTAATTTTATAAGAAAACTATAGTTGAATATATAGATAAGATTAGAATTTGTAGAAATGATTTTTTTTTTTTTTTTTTTTGAATTGATACATATTTCTTTCTGGTGAAAAATAACTAATCTTTTACTTCATAATATTTATAACAAAATAACTGCTATAATTTCATTTTAATTTTAGCTTTATTTTTTAAAATATTTTTTATAATATTCAGATTTACATCAAAGTTCAATTCTTAGGATAGTTATACAAAGAAATCTCAAGATAATTATAAGACAATTATGAAAAGAAAAAATATATAGTATTCACCTAAAAATTATAAGATAATTATAAAAGGCAATCTTGAGATATAGTATTCAGATTTACTTGAAAGTTTAAATCTCGATGCATGGCTAAAGAAAAAATAGACTGCTTCGGAGATTAATAAATATACATATTCCTCTGTGTAACTCAATTTTGTAACATTAAAAACATCTATATATAATATACATGAAAACTTCATTTTTTCAAATTGATACAAATTCCTTTTTGGTGAAAAATCACTAATCTTTTACAGCATAACATTTTTAAAATTTAAAATAGATAACAAAATAACTGATATAATTTTATTTTAGTTTTATCTCTATTTTTTTATTTATAGTTTTTACAATATTCAGAAATACTTCAAAGTTCAATTCTTAGAATAATTTACAAAGCAATCTCAAGATAAGTGAGAGATAATTATAAAAAAGAAATATAGTATTCACTTAAAACTATACGATAATTATATTTAAAAAAATCTTGAGATATAGTATTTTGGCTAAATAAAAAATAATGAACAAATGCTTGGCAGGTCAATAATTATACCTATTCTCCTGTGTAACTCAATTTTGTAAGCCTAAAAAATAATAACATAAATAATAATAAAAAGTTAATTAATGTAAAGATGAAGAAAAAACTAAGTAGGTATAATTGTATTATGCTGTTAAAAATTGTACATATATTTACCTTTAATCATCAGATTATATCTACTCCTTCAGGTAACTCAATTTTGTAACCCTGAATAAATCAACATATAAAAGAGAAAAACAAAGGTTAATAACTTATGGTATGTTCTCAGACGGATGAAAAGAAAGAAAAGAAACCCACTATTCTAATAAATTTGACTAATATAATCTGATAGAAAATAAAACAAATGAATGAAAATTTTTTAGGTACAAATTATTGTAAATAATGATGGGGAGAGAGAGAGAGAGAGAGAGAGAGAGAGAGAGAGAGAGAGAGAGAGAGAGAGAGAGAGAGAGAGAGAGAGAGAGCTTTTCCTTTACTCATCAGATTATACCTACTCCATGTAACTCAATTTTGTAATCCTAAAAAAATCAACATAGAAAAGAAAAAAAACCCACAATTCTAATAAGTTTGACTAATATAATCTGATAGAAAAAAAAATACCTGAAAACTTCTTAGTTACTAATTATTGTCAATAATGACAGAGAATGATAAAAGAGAGAGAGAGAGTAGTAATTATAAGGAAGAAGAGATAGATACATAAAAGAAGAGAGGAAAGATGATGTGTATGTATATCTTTAAATACCTATTTTTAAAATTATACATGATTTATCATATTTTTAAATTTTAATTTAATTTTAACTTTTTAAAATTAGTGACACATGTCAAATTGACATGTTTTAAAAAAAATTGCGTCCGTTTTTTAATAGACGACACATGACGAATTTCCAGGGCCCGTAAAAGATACCACACTGCAAGTTTCCAAGGCTCTCAAGTCAATTATGGTAAGATAGGATAGGATACTGCCAATACGAATAACAAATGAGAACAGGATCTGAAAAAATTATAGCATGGGATAAAGGGTCTATTGGTATCTTTGAGTATATCGGGTTGAAAAATAAGCCAGGCCATAGTTTTGGGTCTGGAAATTATTTTTCCCTGTTAGTATTTGTGTGCAATGTAAATATCCTTTTCTTTGGGGATTGACTTGGTTAGTTTGGATGAAGACAGTTTGTATAGCTAACTGTTCTTGCATCTTCCATATGGTAACAGATTATTGTAGAGATAGATTTGTAATATCTGCTTGGATTTTATTATTATGGTTCTAATTATTAAGGTGTTATCAGGAAACTCCTTATGAGAGAAGATGGCAGGCAACAAGTTTGTATTGTTGGGCTGCAGGAATTTGAGGTCTCAGATGTTCAAGTAGTCAAAGAATTTATTGAAAAAGGGAATTCATCACGAAGCACTGGTTCAACTGGGGCTAATGAGGAATCATCTAGATCTCATGCAATTTTGCAACTTGTTATCAAGAAACAGAAAGAGGTTAAAGACCCCAGAAGGCAAAAAGATACCGACGATTCCAAAGGCGGTAAAATTATTGGGAAAATATCTTTCATTGACCTAGCTGGAAGTGAGCGTGGTGCTGATACCACCGACAATGATCGACAAACTCGGTTGGTATCTTTAGCAAATTCTTCTTCCAATTTTTCAAAAAAATTATTTTATTATATATATATTTTTATACAGCTCCATATTTTAGGAGTAAAGATATATATGTTGGGTTTTTGTCAATTCAGGATTGAAGGAGCTGAGATTAACAAAAGTCTTTTAGCTCTGAAGGAGTGCATCCGTGCATTAGATAATGACCAGATTCATATCCCTTTCCGAGGGAGCAAACTGACAGAGGTGCTTCGTGACTCTTTTGTTGGCAATTCAAGGACTGTTATGATTTCTTGTATATCCCCGAGTGAAGGTTCCTGTGAACATACGCTTAATACCTTGAGATATGCTGATAGGTAAGAATTAAAAACAAACTCTATAATGCCTGCCCAGATTCCAGGACTGAATTCCTCTATCAGTAAATCTCAAGGAATCTCATACTTCTTAATTAACAGGGTCAAGAGTCTCTCCAAGAGTGGCAACTCCAAAAAGGACAAGGAATCATCTTTTCCTCTTTCAGCTGAACAAGATGAGTTGAACGAGAGAATACAGGAAGTGAAACCAGTAGAAAATTCCAGAAGGAATGCAGAGAACGTTTCATATAATTCTTCTTCATCAGAGTTTGATAGAAATGTATCTGGTGCAATGATGAACACTGCTTATAATGGAAGGGAAGAAAGTGTGCCAACCTTTAGTACATTGGAGAGAGAAAGGGTTAATGTGAAAGATAATTATATCAGTGCTAGTCTTAAACTGAATTCCTCTACCCACAATACATCTAATACTCAAGATGAAGAAAAAGTACCCAAGGTATCCCCTCCTCGTAGAAAAGTTGCAAGGGAAGAGAAGCTTGAAAGACAGAGTAGCTGGGCAAGGAAGGGCAGTGGGTCTGAATTACCAGCAATGAGTTATAAGAATCAACAGAATTATGACTCATCAAGGCAATATGAGCAGGAAGCTCCATACAATGATAGGGAAATCAATGCCATGTTAGAGGTCCTAAAATATACTCACTTTTATTTTTATTCTTCTGTTAGATATTTAAACAGTTTACTTGAAGGTTTTTAATGGTTACAGGAAGAAGAGGCATTGATAGCAGCACATAGGAAAGAAATTGAAAATACGATGGACTTGGTCCGCGAGGTGAGTTGCCAGTCCAACTTTTTTCAAATGTTACTTATGAAGTTTGATTAGTTTTTAGTTTTTGTGTGTTTGTCTTGTCCAGTTTATTTTTATTTTAATATGTAGATGATGTAATTCCTTGCAGCTTCTTGATCAGTCAATTAAAAGAACTATTACACTTGCGTTATTAGCTCCGCATCTTCTTTTCCACTCCACCTTTTCTTCTCTAAAATGCATGCTTTGAGGCTTTGATTAAATGTGATATTATAATTCTAACTAGGAGTGCAAACTCTCTGCAGTATATTTATATTCTATAGATAATTAGTGTAAATGAAAAACAAGTTGCAACATCCTGACACTTTTGAACTTGATCCTCCCGTTATTCATTTGTGCCCTTGATTAGAGGTTGCTATAGAAAATACTGATTCTAACTGTGCAGAGTTCTATGTGCTGTCCATGTTGACATAATTCACCACACTATGAGCTGGCATCAACAAAACTGAAGGTGCACACTTCTAAGAGAGAAGAAATACCTTTGATTGATATGAGGAACTCACATATAGGAGAATTATCTTCCCTGATTTTTAAATTAAAAATAATAACTTTCTTTTTTTTGGCGGATAGCTGTTAATAACCTCAATTCTCTAGGGGACTGCAGTTCATAATACCTACCAGTTATTCAGATGATAGCTTGTGCTGCAACTCGATTACGTTAAATTAATGGGTCTTTTAGATTTTAGTCCCTTAAGGAACATCCGTTTCCAAATCAATCCTCCAACTTAGTTATTTGATATTAGGTCTCCCAACGTAAGTTCCAAAGTAAATAGGTCTGAATTCTGGATTTCCATCCAAATGTGCCTCATAGTTGCTAAAAGACCAAAATATCCTCTTCCCTTGTCCAATCTCTCGAATGGAACCCAGCCCTTCCTGCCACCACCAGCACCCCCTCAGACCTGAACTCAAACTCCTTTTCAAACCTATTCAAGGATATGGTCGAATCCACCACCAACTCCATTTCACCACCACCACTCCCTTAAACCCCAACTCCAACTAACTCCAACCAATCATGGTAGAAAACAGAAAACTACACTTTCCCTCCCTCTCCTGTTCTACCTCCTCCCTCTTTCCCATCTGCCTCCCTTACTTTCTCTTCTCTGTTTCCTACCTCAACGACTTCCAGTACATCATTTCAAAATTTATGCTGATTCTAAACTGTAGGGGTATAACATCAAGAAAATAAGATCTCGTCAAGTACAACGAGGATTTGGGAAAAATATTTATACTTAATTAACAGATAGATGTTTTGGAAATAGATTTATTTGGAAGATGACATGATTTGAAAGATTGGTTTTGAAATAGATGTTTCATAAGGGACTACTATAAAAAAACTCTAAATGAACATTATGATATTCCTTCCTGTTATTACTGGGAGAGGTTGCACAGACCCGACTCAAAGTCACAGACCTGACTCAAAGTTGATTTTAAAACGCTTACGACTTGATATTGTTCCAACAGTCATTTTTCAATTATATACTTGGAGACTCCTTTACTTGAAGGGAATTGAAAAAGATGAAAAGATTATCAAGAATAAAGTTTTCTCTTTCGTTGGTTAACAAGAAAGATATTAATCTTGTAAAAGATTTCCTCTCACGAAACTTTTGTATCCCTGAAGTGGAAGGAAGATAAGATAATGTAGTCTTTAAATAGGAAACCGTGGCATTTTATTCGTGTGAAATAGAGTTAGAACAGTTAGAATGGTGTTTGTCTAAGCAGTTTGATTCAAGTAACTTGAGCTCTTGGACACAATGCAGTATGAGATTTGGCTCTTAGGGCCAAGTTGCAAGACAGCTTCCTCACGCATCATTTATATGTAATAAAGTTGTGGCTGATAGAAGAAGTAGATTAGAAATTATAATTACGAACTACTGTTCTGTAAATTGCAAGAATATTCCTTCCGTACATTTTGTATTTCGTAGTGTACAACCATCAGGTGTCAAGTTATTGTGATGAATGGTGGTTTATTTTATATTTTTATTTTCTTTTGATTTCATCACCATTTCTAAATGCGCCATAAACTGTAACTTAAAACTTCAAAAGAAGTTTCTCCTCCGTCAAATCTATTCCGGTCATCTGACTAATGTGTCGCGTGACGATTTGTTTTGCAAAAATCTAGACTATGGTCCACATACATTGCTTTTTGAGCATAACTTTCAAAAACTGAGCTTGAATGTAACATTTGTTTTTCATCTGCATAATACGTTTTAAGGACATTCAGGTTTACATTTGCTGCTCCTAGTAATCTGCCTGATATATATGTATGCGTACCCTGGACTCTTTGCTTTAACTCTTTTTTTTTCTGGTACAGGAGATGAATCTGTTAGCAGAGGTGGATCAACCAGGCAGCTTGATCGATAACTATGTGACCCAGCTAAGCTTTGTACTCTCGAGGAAAGCTGCTGGACTCGTGAGTCTTCAGGCGCGTCTAGCGAGGTTCCAACACCGCCTCAAGGAGCAGGAGATACTAAGCCGAAAGAAAGCTGGGGCACGATAGTTTGTTATTTCTTTTGCAAATTGGCTTTGTTTTGTGGGGGCTTTAGGTGATGTTTTTTCCTTAGTGTTGTATGTTGCCATTTTGTGCCCTGTCATGTACAACTTGGTTTTTGCCCGTTGTATCATTTGTGTTTGTATTCTCAAGGCTGCTTTCACCTATAATTTATGTGCATTGGGGCCTACAGTATTACTGATGATTGACTTGTAGTCCTGTTATTTGTTTGATGGTCTTACAGTTTAGTATCAAGAAACAAGAGCATCGGCTATTTGTATGAATAGTGAACATAATTTGTAAAACCCAGCTGGAATTGAGATTCATAGAGTGATATTGGTTTGACAGAAACTGATGTAATACAAAATCTTCAAATTATGTAAGTTATATTGTTGACATCTCACGGTAGAATTCAAAGCATTGACAACCCCAGCCTCTTCTACAAACAAAGTAGGGATGCAACTGGACCGGTCTGCCCGGGCTTGAACCAAATCAGACTGCCCTTAGGTGGTCCGGGTTAGGCAATCCCCCTTAGTACCCCGGTTTGAACCAGATTGTTAAGGGCCTGGGCCGACCTGACCTGGACTGGTCTTCAGGGCCAGCCGGACGGGCTCAACGGTCAGCCCAGGCAGGCAGGCTTTTGGAATTATTTTTTTAAACAACAATCCATATTATTTTGAGGGGTAAAATAGGAAACACAAAAATATGAAATTCTATGAATATCTCACCTTCCATATTATTTTTTTCGCACCAAAATTTCAAAACAATATTCTCAACTCTCTCAATCTATTCCAAACAATTCTCCCAATTTACTCCAAACGATTCTCTGACTCTCAAGCCTCAAGTCTTAATTTGTAGATACTCAAAGTGTGAAGAAGTGAAAAAGTGCAATTCAAGAAGCATTCACAACACAAATTTGTGAGTTCTTCTTGTGCGGTATCTTTTTTAAGTTTAATATTTGTTACGTGTAATTTATTGCTTGTTAATTTCTTACTTGTTTCATATCAATTTTATAATTTTCATACAATAATGACTTCATCGCGTTCATGTAGTCAAAGTGCACAAGAATTCATTAATACATCTCGCCCTAATTATGTTCCACATTTAGAAGATGTTAGAGACTTTGATAGTATTCCCGAGCTCGACAATTCCGGCCTTCCACACAATCAGAATGAAATTCATTGAGAAGAAACCAAAACACAAGACACCGAGAACTTGTCTTCTTCCCGAAAATATAGAGAACAAACTTCCAAAGTACACAAATATTATACATATTTTGTTGGGTTTATGTCTTGCATACTATGTTGGATAAGAAGACAATGAGACGATGGAGGAATCGAAACGACCGGAAATGGAGTGGAAGCAAGGGAAAACAGTCAGCAGCAGCAGCAGGTTGCGGTCGACCGACCCTGGGGTGCGGTCGACCGCCCTACTATGCAGGAGTTCTCGAGAGGGGGACGGTCGACCGACCTTGGCGGTGCGGTCGACCGAACGCAGCGCTGATGGATTATTTGGGTCGGATCTTAGTGATTCGTGAGAAGCCCAACTTGTTCTTCAAGTCAGATCGTACGGCTCTTATCGTAAGGTTATCTCTTCAGGAATATCCAATGGTTATTGTATCAAGATATCAAACTAGGGTTTCTCTAGATCTCTATATATTGTTGTTATTGGCCTCCATTGAGAGCCAAGAAAGAGAGTACTTCATTGAAAGTGGAGTTTGAGAGTTTCTCCAATTACAAACAACTAGTACTTGCTTGAGAGAGGGTTGTGGTGAGAATTGTACTATTCTTGTATTTTCTCTAGTTGAATAACATCTCGGGTTTCTTCTTTCCGGATTAAGGCAAAAGTCCCAACCGGGACAAACTTGTATATGCTTTGGTGTGTTTGGTAGTTTGTGTTGATTGTATCGAATAACTCAACAAGATCCTCAGTCAGGTTTTCCTAAGAAATTCTAACATATTTTTCATCTCCAAACAATCTAAAAGAGGGAACTAAAGTATGTTAAAAGTGTCAAGTCGTTTACAAATTAAAAGTAGGTAGCGGGACGGGTACACTTAACTGCCACTTGGCTAAATCACATCCGGAAACACAAAAAGTTCATCTTATCCAACAAAAAATCAATCCTAGGACAAGTCAAATAGATAGTTATAGTTATGACCATGATATGGTATGTACGGAAATGGCTAAACTCATTATTAAGGATGAGCTGTCGTTTTCTTATTCTGATAGTAGGAACCTAGAGATATTTAACCAAACCGCTCTAACCCCCATTACAAAAGAATTCATAGAAACACCAGTAAACCTGATTTTTTAAAAAATCTATAAAGAGCTTAGCGATTTTTTAATTGCTACTTTATATTCTTCAACTTGTAATAGTGTATTAACTAATGATTGTTGTAAACATTGTAATGATGTTCCTATTTTGTGCGTAATTTATCATTGGATTGATACTGATTGGATCCTTAAAAAAAGGATCATACAATATGAATATTTGATGTAACCCCATAATGGTGTGGCTATCACATCACAAATTAGATAAGCATGCGATAATTTTGGTATTTATGATATAAAAACTTTTCTATTAGCCTTGATAATGTCGCCAATAAAAAAAAATGGTTCCTTCTATAATTCGAGCATTTATGCCTCTAGTGTTTGAAATATTTCATGTCAAATGTGGATGTCATATACTCAACTTTTTGTGCAAATGCATTGAAGATAGTCGAACCATATGTGAGTGCAATAAGAGAATGCGTGCATTTTCTATATTTGAGTGGTCCTAATCTTCAAGCATTCGAACAATGATGTAAGCTTAGAAACATAAAATTTAAAAGATTCCCTAAAAATATTAAACATAGATGAAATTATAATTACGACTTACTTATTGTTGTTAGTAAATACAAAAAATGTTATAAATAATTTTTGTATTGCAAAAAATATGGAATTTTTTTTTCCATGAATGAACAATCTTGGGAATTTACTGAAAGTTTATTAAATTTTCAAAACCTTTTCAAAATGCAACCGCTAAAATTTCAAAATCTTACGAGTTAACTTCTAGTTATACTTTATTTACAATAGTTAGTATGATGAAAACTTTTCAACATATGATGCAAGACATTTACATTAGCTCAATTGTTGTTCCCGCTTATGAAAAAAATTATGAAATATTTTCATCATCTTCTTATGTTATGTTATGTTATGTTGCTAGTGTAAATAGATCATCGTATCAAGTTAGATGGTAAGAATAATTTGACTGCTTTTTTTTTCATAGTGTAGTTGAAGATATATCATATGATGTCGATGAATTTGTTGTTCAATTTGAGTCAATGTTGGATAATTAATAAGATACTTCTGACAGAAAATTTGCATATACTTATCAAAATACAACATCAACAGCATCATCTTCTTCCAAAGGTAAGGACATTGAATTTGCAGATACATCAGCTAATGTATGAAATCTTATTCAATCTAAAAAAGCCTAAGACTAATGCACCTAATGAATTAAAATGATATAATGCACAACCTTCATTGCCATTTAAACACAAGATTGATGTGTTAATATGGTGAAAAAACAATGCCGGTTCATATCATATTCTTTCTCGCATGGCAAAGAACTCCTAACCCCCCCCCCCCCCCCATGTCCACCGTCGCATCGGAAAGTGTCTTTTTTCTCTTAGTGGCAGGATATTCAACGTGAAAAAGAATCCTTTGACACCGGAGACTTTGGAGATGCTAGTGTGCTCGAAAGATTGGATGAAAGCGGCGAATAGGGCTCAAGAAATACAAGATAGACTCAAGTGGTAGCAACACTCCAGAAGACAAAGAATTAAAACAAACTCTCGAAGAATGAAGACTTAATCTCACTAACTTTTGAAGATTGAAGATTGAAGATAATATGAGTGGAAGCTCAATAGGGAATCTGATGCGATGAGATTCTAAGTTTAGGGTAAGGTGATGAGCACAACAGTAGTAGAGTATCCTCTCTTCTAACCATAGACCATCTCAAACTTTAGATCACCCCCAAGCTTACTGCCTTACCATGTAATATTGTAGTTTGTATTATATGTTTTTTATTACATGTAACATATTTTTTATTTTACATCATTCTTGTACATCATTCCATACTTCAATACAATATGAAAAAATTATTACATAATTTTTTTTATGACTCGTATACGTCGGATAATACTACAATATTACATGTCTTTTATCTATTTTATAAGTTGAGAGAGGGAAAAAAATAAATAAGAAACGAGTATTTAAAAAAAAGGTTAAGGACACCCAAAGTTTAACTTAATTTCCAATTAGCACCCAAAGTTTTAATAATACTCAAATAATACCCGAAGTTTTTATAATTGAACGAGATAGTACTTGTGTAAATTTTTGAATGACATGATGGTCAAAAGACCGAAAACCCCCTTGTTCTCTCTCTTGTTCTCTTCTTCACCCTCATTTTCAAGTTTTTTTTTGTTTTGGTTGTTTCTTCTTGATTATTTTAAAAAAAAAAAAAATTGGTGGTGTTTGAAGGTAATGGTGATGAGTTTCGGAGATGAGGGAGATGTGATCGGTGGTGGAGATCAAGGTGATGATGATGGGTTTCGGGGATGAAGAGAAGGTGATGGTGAGTGGATTTCAAGGATGGCGGTTGGTGGTGGAGATGAAGGAGCGGAAGGTGATTGTGATGAGTGAGTTTTGGGGATGGCAGAGATGGTGGTGGAGATGAAGGTAACGGTGATGGTTTCGAAGGCGGTGGAGATGGTGTTGGTGATGGATTTAGTAATTTGTCTAAGAAGATAAGGACAATTTCGATATTTCACATACTTCTTAACCGTTTAAACTCATTAATAGGTACATTCGGAGAATATTCTGTTTGACTTCGCAGAAAACTTAACAGTTGATACTATTTGATTCAATTATAAAAATTTCGAGTGCTATTTAGGTATTATTACAACTTTTAGTGTTATTTAAAAATTAAGGTAAACTAACATTTCGTCTTTAACCCTACAATTTAAAATAAAATAAAATAAAAGCCAGTAACCTAGAGGACCTAGCTTGGAATCCCAACATGGGCCCACACCAGCCCGGCCTGATCCGTTGCCATCCCTAAAACAAAGTATGGGAAAAAAGGCATGGTAATTTCTGTCCAAACTGTTGCAAAACTAATGTCAAAAATATTTGTATTGAGGTAGTTGTAATCATACACAATCTAATATCTACGAAAACATAATTGATTGCCAATACGAGCCTGCCAACAAAATTGCCCATCACAAGAATTTTTTTTTATCAGAGACTGCCCACGCATGCAGAAGTCTCAGATAATGCAACCACCTCCATATATATCTCTGGCAAATATTCGATACACATCTCTGAAGGCTTCCGAGTATATACCCAAAAGAAACTGCTCCAATGCAGTTGGCTGAATTTGCATACCAATTAACTTGTGAAGACCCAGAGTCTCGCAGCTCAGTTCACAATAATAATTCATTCTGCTCTCAATCTTAGAATTTCCTTTGCAGTCCTCTTCCTAAAATATGGCATTTGTTCCTGGAAAAGATAACAAATTAGTGTCGGGATGTATGGTCCCAATCACAAGTCTTAAAATCATTAACCTGTGCAATTCAACATAGACAAGAAAATATTTATCAAAAAAAATTGTAAGGGAACCATCAAAACCATATTCAATTTAAAAAGTTTGCAGCATCGTAGCTCATTATCATCTCATTTTGAACCCCCAATTCACTTATGGCGGTCACAGTAATAAGAAATACAGGGACAGTAGCTATATGATTTAATTCTCTATTGCTTTCCATCATTAATCCATTGATTTATATTGAGATATATTTCCAAAAGTTCGCAGGAGGAGCTCAAACTACACAAAGGAAGATCCCTTACCTGTCCAAAAGTGAGATTTAAACCTCTGCTGTAGTAGTCTGTGTACTTGAGCATGAACATTCCACAGTCAAACCTGTTCAAATGCACAACATACTGCTCAAATTTCCAATGCTAATGCAGGAACATATAACTAACACTTCAGGAGGAAATTATGAGGGGCAAAAAGGATAGGGAACCATATATAATTCAATGCTTAAGCCACAAGGACAAGTTGTGACTGAGAAAACTCGATAACAAGAATTTATTGTAAATATACCAGTCACTTAGTTAAAAGAAACCGACAGTGAGTACTGAACAAAACTAGCAGTGCCATATCTGGAGTATTGAAATACTATCATCTAATGAACAAATATTTCAAGATATTCATCAAAGAACATTTAGTAAAGGAGCCAGGAATATACCCATTTTGCTGCAAGGGAAGGCCATCAACGGATTCTTGCATCCAGGATGTCAAATCAATTTCCTTGCCACTCTTGTCCTTCACTTCATCCATAATATACCTAGCCTGGTTTTCACAGGATAGAGAATGGAAACAAAAAACATCATTAAGAGCTTCTGTAGTCGTTGACACCCAAATTTTTGGTATTTGGCAAATAGAAATAGGAAAAATGGCGGCGCGCTGTAGTCATTGTAAGCCAAAATTTGGCTTTTACGAAATCCAAATAGGACGGACGGAAGATAATTTTCCGTCCGACGTTAAAAAAAAACAAAAAAATATTTAAAAATGGTTGATAGTGACATTTGAAAAAAAAAAAAATCTCCATATGTGTGGGACGGAGGATTATATGTTGTTTGATGTTTTTTGTCTTTTTTGAAATGGAACGGACGGGGTATTATTTCCCGTCCGACCGTTTAAAAAAAAAATAAAAAATTAAGGGACGGGGAATAATCCCTCGTCCGATGAGTACGAGTGAAAAAAATCTCTGCGACGAAAAATAATCTTTCGTCCGATCGATCGGACGAAAGATTATCTTTCGTGAGCTATATTTTGGCAACTGCCATTTCGTCTGCCAAATATAGCTCGGTATTGTAGCAGCCAAACCCATTTTTTGGGTATTTGGCTAACGACTAGAGATGCTCTAACTTTATTTTTCCATTTGCAAACAGTTCAAATATATGCATGGTTGAATCATAAGGTCGGTAGAATGCTAACTCCATGAAAGCACATATTTACCAATACTTCCTTCATGGATTAATTATAATATGAATCACATAGTACTGCTACTGTTTCAGATGAATCAGATACATGTGATTTATTAAACAATTTATATAATTTCATTTACTTAATCTAATATTCATTTAATAAGATTTTTTAATCATCACTTTTGATATATTTAACTTTATTTAGAAGCCTGCCTCATTTCCACGTCTCAGCAAGTTCATATAAGCATATCACTCTTTACCTTCTAATTATTTAAATTAGAATAAGCTTTATTACTAATCATTATTACTAAGATTTCCTCATCTACACTTTCACTAACCTACTTAGTAGTTCTTTTTGCTTGGTAAGTTTTTTGGAATTTCTCCTTTCATCATAAACTCTTTTACTTACCAATCTAAGAGCCTTGTATTTTCCGAAAATTTTAATGACAATTTTGTACATCCAAACATAGAGATTGTCATAGGCCATGTCGTATAGGTTCTTGATACTCTTTGTACTCAATCCTACAATTTCGAGCAGATTTTGAAGGATTAACTAAAGTGTTTGATTTCTTAACTTATGATATACAACACATTCATACATATACACCATACAGAATGCAGTCACAAAACAATGTGATAGAACACACCTTCACACAATTTTTTTAAAAAAAAAATCTACATAAAAATAGGAAATATTATGTTTGATATGTAAGTCAGACACAGGTCACACAACATTCAAATACAACTGTTGGGAAAAAGACTTTGTTGTTGTTGTTGATATGTGAGTCAGACACAGGTCACACAACATTCAAATACAACTGTTCATGAACATCCTTATAAACAGAAATTTGAATCCATAAGCAGACTTCCATCGACGAGGCACACAAATGTCCACTGATAGGCATATACAGCATACAATATAGCCACCCATGATAGTTAGGATATTCACTCCTTAACAAATTAAAATTTATTTATATATAAATCAATGACATTTTCATTTGGCCCTTGAAATTGAGGGCCTTTATGAAAGATGTGCACGATAATCATCATGTTTGCCATGATATTTTCAATAAGACATTTTGAAGAAAAAAATATGGTCTGCCCAAGTATCGAGATAAGTTTCTCTTACCAACACCCGAAGCACCATTCTGTCCATGCCACCAAGTGAATCAAGATACTGGAACTTTTTATCCTTTACATTAATGATTGCTAAACACCAATGTACCTGTTTGTGTATTGGAACAAATATCTGCAAATAAAAATCTTAAATTAAATAGGCCAGTTAAATTTGTCCTTAAACAAATAATCGATGACAAATTTTAAAAAAGAAAGGTTGGGTTACAACCGCATTACTTTGTCACAGTCAATTAGGCCGTACCCGATCTTTCTTTGAGTAGTCCACCTCTTAACAGCCTTGTAGTCATAACCATGTCCACCGCTGATTAGCTAGACAAGAAACAAGGAAGATCACAGAATATGTAAGGTTCTATTCATAGCCACTGGTTGTACTAAAAATTGGGAAACTATTCAAAGAACAAATGTTAAACACAACTAAATAAAATGAATTGCAGACAACTTAAACCTAACATACTAGGGTAGATGTTGAACATGTAAGTTGGATTACAGGACATGCTTGTTTGCACGGATTGACAGAAAAGTAATCTGAAGTACAGAATAGCCAAGAAAAAGATGTCACCTCTTATTAGATTTTGAGTATCACAAGGAAACAAGTTAACATGTTATTAGGTTCTACAAAGTATAGCAACCTTCAAGATTGTCTCTAAAATTCTACATATGCTAAGTGGATGCAAGTATCAAAGTCAACACCAAGTAGGGTAAACGCAGAGTAAAACGAGGGAAATTGAGATTGGTACACTACACAAGTGCAACTCACCTGTGGACACCTATTGTGTTTAGTTTAGTATTTTATTTTAGTACCATATTTATTTTTGGCAATTATAGTCATATGTAATCTTTCTTTTATGCATTAGAATATTTTTGAGATTTTAGAATATTTTGTGATTTGTATCAAGATTTGTTTTGAGCCTATTTATAGGCTTTGAGATTAATGAGAAATCATGCCATTCTTGATTTAAAAATATTGTGTTGAATTTTGCTCTTCATCTCTCCTTTGTGTGATACAAATATACAATTGAGATCCAACTTATTAGGATTTGTGATAAGTCCTAATAAAATTTAAAGATTTGTGATAAACTCTAAAACTACCCCAAAATCCCCAAATCAATTAAACTCGAACCCTATTCTCCAAAATCCAACTTAATAACCCTAACCCGTTCTCTCTCCTTCTTCCCCTTCGTTGATCTCAAACCCATCGACCCCGAGTACCTTCCTCGTAGCCTTCTCCGTCTCTGCCGTCATCGGCGAACCCACCATTGTTCCCCCACCTCCTTCGACTATTCCCTCACCTTCACCACCAAAACCAATTCAACAAATCCCCAACAAATTGATTTCCCCAAAATCCCAATCCACAGATCCAACCCAAATCCTAGCTCTAACCCTCAACTCCGTCGTCGATTATCACCCTGCCTCATCCCCTTCCTCACCCAGTTGAGACGCCAGCCAGCCCTCGCGCCGCCCATGCCCTGCACTCGCCGACCAGCAGCGCCCTGTCGCTCCCTGCCTCCTCTTCCTTATCGAAGCCAGCAGCGACGCAGCCCCTGCGACCGAGCAAGCCCCCGCCATCCCCTGTGTGCCCTGGCTCCTCTCGATGATGCCGCAACAACAGCACTAGACCTCGACGCCCCTGTGCTGCTCCTCGCCCTTGCTGCCAAGCTGAGATCTAACCTAGTTGCTTCGAATCCCGGTATACTCTTTCCACTTTTCAAATATTTGTGTTATACTGCTTTATCATCTCTATTTTATTATTCAATTTAACTGTCGAGCACAAATATCGAGATTGAGTGTTCCACTTGCCTAATTAGAGTACGAATCAATATTGCATCTGTTACTTGCTAAGAACGCTTAGGGATTTAATTATTGATTGTTAGAACTGAATTATTAATTGGGCTTGTTAAACTTAATTCAATTCTTGAAAATCCATCAAACCGATTAATTGTTTAAAATTCTAACTTTGATCTGCATTACATGTTGGTAAAATTAATTCTTTAAGATTCTTGGAAATTCTCTATTTAGGATTACATTTTACATTATTTTGGCAGCAGAGCAAAGGTTCTTAAAACCCTAGTTCTTGCATCATTTGGGCATTATTTTTGCATTCATTTAGAATCGTTTAGAGTCTTTTTTTTCCTTTCTTTCTTTTAGATCACTTCGGATTAATTATTAAAAAAAAAGTACACACACGACCCCTAGTTTTCCCCCTTTGGTGAATGCGTCTTCGCAGCACCATCACGGATCCTAACGAGCCTTTCTTAGCCCTCCCAAATCACCCAATTAGAAACCCTAGACTTCCCTGACCTGAAATGGACAACTCTGATATCTCCGCTACCCTAGCTGTCATTCAAGCAACTCTTGCCAATATCAATTAGAGGCTTGAGAAAGTGAAATTAAATCAAACCGTTGTCCCTAAGCGTCATGCCAATCGTCAGATCCCTCAAGAAAATGTTCGTGACGATCAACGTCAAGAACGTGATCCTGATGAACAATATAAGAAGAACGTTAAGGCTGTTGTTCCCCATTTTGAAGCCCACATGGAACCCCAAGCTTACCTCGATTGGATCCGTGTCATGGACCACTACTTTGTGTGGTTTGACATGAGCGAAGCCTTGAAGGTTAAAATTGCCACAATGAAATTGACGGGTAAAACTCAACAACACTGGACTAATCTTGAACATGCCTGCAGAGGCCGAGACTTGGCACCCATAGCTACTTGGGAAGCCATGAAAGAGAAGCTCGCTAGGAGATGTACCGTTATCGTTCCACAACCGATTGCTAGATTCGTGGAACTAACTTTATCAAGGAAGTAAATCCACACAAGAATATGTTGATAAGTTTGATGACTTTCTTATTCGGTGCAATGCTTTAGGTAAAGAGAGTGAAGAACAAACTCTCTCTAGGCTCAAAGCTGGACTACGAGCTGACCTTAGGAACGAGCTAATTCATAGAAATGTGGACTCACTAGCAGCAGCCTACACCCTAATCCTCGATATGGAATCCCTTAAAGCTAATTCTCATTCTAGGTCCAGCAACTCGAAAGATCATTCCTCTAGAATGACCTCTACTGACCCATCTAGACCTAAGCCTTCCTCTAAGCATCCCAACAAATCTTACAGCAAACCTAATACAAATTTCAATTCACATAGAGATGAACATAAAGGTAAGAACACCGAAAGAGATTATACTAAGATTGACCATCTCACTAAGTGCTATAAATATAAGGGATACGATCATGTTGCTGGCAACTGTCCCAGCCCAAGTAGAATCAATATAGTAGAAGATACCGCAGTCATCGCTGATGAGCCCGACAACAAGTTTACCTATAAACCTAATGAAAGTGATGACTTTGATAAAAAAAAAGAGGATGATCAATCTCTCAATTGTATTCAGTCTGTCCAGTCACCTCCATTGAGTGTACCTGAGTCACCCATCCCTTCCCAAGTCACTTGGCAGCTTATAGATTTTACCCCTGTGTTAGAACATCACAGAGTCACAGAGTCTGCATCCACATTTTCATTCTGCATTAATGATTTGCATAGAAAAATTTTCACGGAAATTAATGAGAATAATTTTAACAACCACGTTAATAACAGATACAAGAAGGAAATTTAAAACTCTTGATGTTGGTAACGAAGTAATGGTTCGGATTCATCCAGAACAGTTTCCATTTGGATCCGTTAAGAACTTGGACATATGTGCTGTAGGCCCATTTAAGATTCTATATACAATCAATGACAATACCTATGTCGTTGACCTTCCTGAAGGTTTTGGCATAAGTAACACTTTTAATATTGAGGATCTAGTACTCTATGAAGGCTCAAAATTCAACCCTAAAAATTTTCTTATAAACGAGCCTACCCTGCAGCCTAATGGTGAGATTCCCACATTTACCCCTCTACCTAATACTATTCACCCACCGACAGAAGAATTGAATAATATTTTAGATGATCAGATAATCTCTACAAGAGATGGTGGTATGCACAAATATTTAGTGAGGTGGAAGAACAAGCCAAAGTTGGATGGCACTTGCAGTGATCGTGAGGAGCTCCCGCAATTGGATCAAGATCTTTTGGAGCACCATGACAAGATCACTAGTTTTGACTCGACTGAGTCGAGCTCTCTCCCACCCGGAAAGAATGATGAGGACATCTATTGTGTTTAGTTTAGTATTTTATTTCAGTACCATATTTGTTTTTGGCAATTATAGTCATATGTAATCTTTCTTTTATGCATTAGAATATTTTTGAGATTTTAGAATATTTTGTGATTTGTATCAAGATTTGTTTTGAGCTTATTTATAGCTTTGAGATTAATAAGAAGTCATGTCATTCTTGATTAAAAAATATTGTGTTGAGTTTTGCTCTTCATCTCTCCTTTGTGTGATACAATTGAGATCCAACTTATTAGAGTTTGTGATAAGTCCTAATAAAATTTTAGGCTTTGTGATAAACTATAAAACTACCCCAAATCCCCAAATCAATTAAACCCAAACCCTAATCTCTAAAATCCAACTTAATAACCCTAACCCGTTCTCTCTCCTTCTTCCCCTTCGTTGATCCCAAACCCATTGACCCCGAGCACCTTCCTCGTAGCCTTCTCCGTCTCTGCCATCGTCAGCGAACCCACCATTGTTCCCCTACCTCCTTCGACTCTTCCCTCACCTTCACCACCAAAACCAATTCAACAAATCCCCAACTTGATTTCCCCAAAATCCCAATCCACAGATCCAACCCAAATCCTAGCTCTAACCCTCAACTCCGTCGTCGACTATCACCCTGTCTCGTCCCCTTCCTCACCCAGTTGAGACGCTAGCCAACCCTCGCGCCGCCCATGCCCTGCACTCGCCGACCAGCAGCGCCCTGTCGCTCCCTGCCTCCTCTTCCTTATCGCGACCAGCAGCGACGCAGCCCCTGCGACCCAGCAAGCCCCCCGCCGTCCCCTGTGTGCCCTGGCTCCTCTCGATGATGCCGCAACAACAGCACCAGACCTCGGCGCCCCTGTGCTGCTCCTCGCCCTTGCTGCCAAGCTGAAATCTAACCTAGTTGCTTCGAATCCCGATATACTCTTTCCATTTTTCAAATATTTGTGTTATACTGCTTTATCATCTCTATTATATTATTCAATTTAACTGTCGAGCACAAATATCGAGATCGAGTGTTCCACTTGCCTAATTAGAGTACGAATCAATATTGCATCTATTACTTGCTAAGAACGCTTAGGGATTTAATTATTGACTGTTAGAACTGAATTATTAATTGAGCTTGTTAAACTTAATTCAATTCTTGAAAATCCATCAAACCGATTAATTGTTTAAAATTCTAACTTTGATATGCATTACATATTGGTAAAATTAATCCTTTAAGATTCTTGAAAATTCTCTATTTAGGATTACGTTTTACATCACCTAGGCTGCTATTCACTACACTGATTAACTCTTTTTTTTGAATCTAGCGTGGTGAACTCACTAGGTATATTCAAGATGAATTCCCCTGGTACATTTACTTGGTTGAAAATATAATATTAATTGATCGTTGAAGGCATAGTTTCTATATTGAAAGAAAAGAAATATGTACATATGAACATGCGTGTACGCACACATACAAAACACATATATCTATGTATAAATACTTCTTAAGATATGGAAGTGCACACGTTACTTACAATTTCGAAGATATGGGAAGCAAGATATCATATATAGGAAATGCAAGAAGGTGGAAGTCAACATTAAATATAGAAATAAAGCTACAAGCCTACAACACATGGTACTAAGAATAAATAAGACCCACTCAAAATAAACACGTGGAGAAGTGACTGTAAAGGGGAAGAAAGGTCAATACAGCACACTTCCTACCATAGTTATATACTAATATAGAATAGTAATTTTTTTTTGAAATATATATGTATGTGTGTATATATACTGTATTATATTATTAAGCACGGCTGGTATCGTTCCAGAGTGAAGCCTATTCATTATAGGCCAGAACCACCATACATGTTTGTTTTACATTCATGCCCATCCTTCCTTTCATTCTGTGTGTGTGCATGCATGTGTGAGAATAGTGCCACTTGCACTAAATCAATTAGGAATCAGACAAAACTGGGGAAATAAGAAAAAGATGCCTAAAATAAATATCTAGAACTCAGTGTCATCTATGTAAGAATAGGAGAGATTGAAACATAAAAGAAGTTAGAAAGCATGAACACTTTATTTTGGAAACCATAGTACACTTGCGTCAGAGACGCATATTGAGACACCTATTTCAGAATTTATCGTGTCGGTGTGTAATGCCTCATTGTGACCCAGTATGTTCATGCTCTACGGTAAATGGAGATTGAGAGTCTGAGACGAGAGAAACTACTAAATTAGGAAGGGTAATATAAGATAAGAGCCTAAGCAGAAAATGGTTCAGCCCATGGCAACCTGAAAATCTGTTGACCACAAATTGCTTTTGGAACGCAATTGTGTTTTATTTGTTTAAAGTATAAACAAAATTTAATTCTCCATAAATTTTCTATGACCTGGTCAATTAAATATTGAAAGAGGATTCCCTAATCACTATAAAATTCAAGAAAGGCACCCCTCATAGAATTTCTATGCAATCATTGAGTTATTCTAGAACTATATGAAAACTATAAGAAAAAACAAATTACAATAATGATACAATAAAATAAAGTTGCATTTACTAATAAAAATAACAATGTTATCAGACTCAATAGCATTTACTAACAGAAATAACACTGTTATCAGACTCTCACAAAGAAGGGGGAAAAGGGGAGAAAAAGAAAAAAAAATAAAATTGTTTATGCCTGCGGTTGTGGAGACTAATGTAGTAAAAAGAATGTGATTCAATCATGCAACATGAAAAAGCCAAACAATTCAAATAGTGTAAGTATTACAGCATGTCTGATATTAATTATATTTTTTAAAGCAGACCGAAGAAAAACCTTGCTAACACAAGAAACTATTACACAAACATTGAAATGGCTTACCCTTTTATAAAAGAATGTGTTGAAAAAGTGGCACTTCAAAAACTTTTTGGGTTCTCTTTTTTCTCTCTCCTTCAATAATTCAAGATACAAGTTTATAACCTACAAAAGGGAGTGTCTCATTATAGCAGAATTTAATCCACTCCAATCCATTAGCATGATCACAGTAAACAATGAAATTGTTGAAAATGAAATAGCATTACCTCATCATTCAACCAAGCCCCACTACTCAAGCATTGCAAAAGCTCTCCTGTTATCTCAATATTAGAGGATTCATGTGTGACTAGGATGCTGCAAAAAGGGTACTAAGCTTAACAATCCAAAGACTGGCAGGATCAAATATATATATATATATATATATATAGTAACAAATGATATTGAATCTTACCGCCTACCACCCTTCATAGCACGGTGGACCTCGACTTCATCTTCATCCGTAAGAGGAGCAAGAGGTTGATGGAAGTCCTGATATTGTTTCACATTGTTTCAGTGCAAAGAACCAATTAAACCAATATGTCTAGTTTATGATTATTAATAAAATAAACAGTTACAGATTAATTTTATTTGGTAATTATCAGTCTATCATAATGATACAAACTTGACAAATAGACGGCCTTAGGCTAAAAACTATGTGCTAATGAGTGAACAATATTTCCATGAGAAGCAAGGATGCTACAGTTAGAGGTGTTTGGATTGAAGTAAAGTCTGTTCCATATATTGAAAAGCACCCTACGGAAACAAAATCCATGAATTCACTTTCAAATATTTCAGACTGAATGAATGAAAATTACTGTTAAGGAAAAAAAGAGAGAGAGGAGAGAGAAAGCAATTTAAATGTAGTGAAACTCATTGTAGTATAGTACATAGTTGGGGTTGCTTTCTAAATAATGCAAAGAGAGAGAATAATTTAATAGAGTGAACAGTTCAAATCCAGCGACTTCCATTCCCATTCTTTGGATTTCAAAAAGGCAAAATTGAGGAATTATTCCTACAGTGTGTAAATGTTGGGAAAAGAAATCCAGCACAGTTACAACCATCCAAACTACTTGTACAGTACATTTCAATGGATTTTGTTTCCTAACGGTTGAGTGCATGCCAACCAAACACCCCTTTAGTAGTATAGTAATATATTTACTTCTTTTGGTACTCAATCCTAGTCCAAGTAAAATAAAGCTCAATTGAATTTCTTTACTTTGATACAAAAATTCTGGTGCAACATTTTCTTAATCTTTATAAGTGATAAATTTTTTACAAGATCATCCATTGTGGATCTAATTTTGAAAGTTGTGCAATAAAAAACATGTCTAAAGAAACTAACATAATGAACAGCAACTCAACATGTATAATATAAGAATTGTCAAATTATACATGAGGGTGTTACTTGGACGCATCGGTATGTATAATATAAGAGCAGGGCAAAGCAAACTTAGATTGAAGCTGCAATAGTATAACTAAATAGATAGTCCGAAACAAAGCTGAATGGTGGGAAAAAGGAATTCATGATCCAATGACGAAGAGTAAAGGTTTGGTGTATTAGCAAATAAACAACCAAAGACGGTCATGATTTTACATGAGTTAAGCTAATTTCAAAACTTAAAATGGCCTTCCAGAACATTTGGACGTAACTATCTTCGAGGAATAGTACCTATTTGAATTTTTTTTTATTTTGTGCTAAAGAAAAATCGTTATTGTAACACAGCCATCATACAAACAATTGGATTGTGGAGAAAAAATTATTAACCACAAAACTAGGATAAAAGTCTTGTTGTTTCTTATCAAATCATAAACTACAACCAAAATTGAGCCATGGCACAAAATTATGAATTTATGATTGAGGCTCTGATGAACATTAAGAGGAAAACATAATCACGTGAAAACCTAACAGAAAACTAATTCACAAAATGACTATAAACCAAAGAAAACACTATAAGGTTGAACTCCCAATAAGTTTTTTCAATTTTACAACATAAATCTACCATTTAACGAAAATTTCACTCTATTGGCTGCTTAGAGCATCCACAATGGTGTTTCTCATATTTGAGAAAATGGCAAAATAACATATAGCAAAAATCGCAATTTGCTATAATTTGAGAAAGACGGAACTTCTTGTTTCGTCGTTTTTTTTAATTTTTATTTACATAACGTTTACATTAATTAAACCCGAATTAGATATTAAAATAGGTAAATTAAATAAATTAAATATTAAAATATATATTAAACTACCTAATTAATCACAAAAACAAGATTAACTAATCACAAAACAAGGTAAAATAGCTGGACGGGACATGTTGTCCCGCAAAATAGCCGGACGGGACATGTGGTCCCGTCCAAGCCTATTTTGGCTTCAAACGGGACAACATGTCCCGTTTGACGATTTTCCGATTTTTTTTGTTTAGACGGTACATGTTGTACCGTCTGATTAATCTATAAAAAAAAGGTCAGACGAAACAAGATGTGTCGTCCGATCCGATTTTTTAAAAAAATGGGACGGAACAACATATTCCGTCCTCTATATTATGAGAATCACCATTTCGTTTCTCAAATATGAGAACGTATTGTAGCTCGTTTGCCATAAAATGGCAAAATAGAAAACGATTGCATGACCCACTTTCTCAAAATATGAGAAAATGACAAATATAGCAAACGACTGTGGATGCTCTGCTCTTACAGACCATCTATCAAGTAGTTTACAAATCATTCAGGCCATATGAACTATTATGTAAATTTAGGCAAGCTTGTCTCCTAACTGCAATTTTCTCTAACTCTATATTTATGTAAGAACTCATTGAGAGCTAAAATTTTCGATATCAACAGCTCAACTTTTTTTAAATCATTGCAATTTGCAGAATCGTAACATCATTCAAAAGGCAACATCAACAATGTAGGCTCTCATCGGATACAAAGGTAGGATACCTATAGGAATTTCATGTGGAGGTTCGATCGAAGTTTGAATACCTACTACTAACTTATCTTTGAGGTGAAACAACTGGAGGTAACTAATACAAATCACAACCTAACCTAATCTACATTCCCAATTCCCTTCATCATTCCATGTAGTACTAAAACATGCTTAACTTTGAAACTAAAACAAAACGATTCAAAAACATTACCTTTTCCGTTTTCTTTCTCAACACTTCATCCGCCAACCTAAACCCCGACAACTTTTTGTTAGTCAAATTCAACCGAAACTCCAAGTCACTCCGGATCGGCTCACTCCTCCTCTTAGAACTCTCATACAGCTCCTTATACCGCGGAATCCTCTTCTCAGAACTCTCATAAACCTCCTTAAACGGCATAATCGTCTTCTCAGGACTCCCATACAATTCCTTAAATTGCGAAACCCTCTTCTTTTCCACAGCCCTCAAAACATCCACTTCCTCCACCTCCGGTGTCGTCGCCTCCTCCTTCCTCCGGCGCGGCAACTCCACCGGAGGTGACTGCACCACATCTTCCACCTCAGTCACCAACTGCCTGTAATCCTCCAATCCCAGGCCCTTATCGGATCCAGATCCGGATTCAGACCCGGACCTTTTCGGACACCGAGAGAAGGAAAAGAAATTGCCCATCGGTTCGGATTTATTTCGGGTTGACCTGCCGGATCCGAGTCCGATTCGGAACGCTCTGATGAAGCGCTGGGGGCCATGAACCGGCCGACTTAAGGGTTTCGGCGGCGGGAATTGGTCGACCGGAGCCGTCCGATTGGGAACGGACGGCGGAGATGAAAGCTTGAGCTTTTTGGAAGGGGGAGTGGAGGGAGAGAGATCGGAGGAGCGCTTTCGGTGGTTGTCGGTTAAAGCGACCATTGATTTGCGCTTAAATTTCTTTTTATAAATGAAGGATTTGGAAAGCCGTAATGTCAACCATCTCATTAGATTGATTTGGGATTGAAAATTGGAGATTTAGGGTTTGGATTTGGGATTTTGGGGTTTGATTTTGAGATTTTGGGGGATTTTTTTAGCGGGATATTAGGGAGTTTTTATTTTTGTTCTATTTTTTTTTTTTTTTTTGCCCTGTGAGATTGTTTGAGGAAAAGTACTTTGGTTTGAGAGGAATTGGGAAAGTGTTGGGAGGGGGTTTGCATAAACCCGTGGCTTTGAGACCGTTGGATGCGTGTGAGCGCGCATCACACAGTAGGTTACGGACAGTTTCTTGGCTAGTTCTATTTGACCTAATAAAAATAATAATATTAATTAGGGAAAAGGAAAAAATACTTACGGGTACATACAATGCACGTATCATTTAGCTTGTGATGATTAGAAGATAAAACATTACAAGCACTAACAAGTAAATGTATGTTTGTGATTATAGTTAAGTTAGGATAATAGAGTGTATTTATAGTTAGGATAATAGAGTGTATTTCATACAACTTTCTAAATCTCCAGTTACCATGATGTTGGCATGTTTGAAACTCGTTATAAAATTAAGATATATATATATATATGAAATTATCTCACCCCAAAAATTGAATAACTACAATTAGTCAGTTATCTAAACTCCACTCTTATTTAATTTTTTCTAAACTAAACTGAGAGATAACTTTGCATTAGATAGGATAACCAATCTTAATAGTTATAACAACTCTGGTTACCTTAGTTATGTTCACAAGCATGGCCTAATTTAGGGTCTGTGTTTTGATTTTGTAATGTTGGTGAAGGTTATCTACTCTCTCTATGGATTAGTACTATCATTAATTTTCAGTAAGTATAACAAGTAAAGGTAGAATGAAAAAATACACATGGTTACAACCATATATAGAATCTCCATGTAGCCACATTCCAAGTCTCCAGTTATATTTGTCAAAGATAGTTCCAAACTCTTGACCCCAAAACTGCACAACAGTGAACTTTTAAAATTTCACTCATCAGGATACATAGACCTCAATAGATTCTCATCAAGCTAGCCAAACTATCCAAACTTTGATGATATCGTTGGTGAACAGAGGAATATAAATTCTTCAATTCTTCTATAGACATGATGATGAGCATTGCCATTATGCACTTGTGCATGATGACAACAAGCTCAATCAAGTAGTACAAAATCAGTATTACAACTAGCATTACACAAGATACAAAAAGCTAATGCTAGCACTGCCCTTGTAGAATATAGAAACCAGGTGCATGATACACGCAAGAAAAAAATTTATCATTCACTAACAACTGCTGATAATAAAATCAGCCATAATCATTACATATTGTTTGAGAACAAAATCAGAATAAGTTAGCCCTTTTCACAGCCACCTCACTAGTCAAAAGTTTTCCATACTCCAGTTGTAAGACCAAGAAGGAAAATTGGAGAATAAGTGATCTTGCATTTGCCTGAATTTTTTTAGTACCAAAATGACTAAAAGCAATAAAAACCAGCCATCTTCTGTTGTCAACTCTTAATCAGCCACGACCCCTACCACTACCTGTTAATCATTCCATAAAAATGCATAAGCATAAGAAGAAAATTCCCTCTCCTTGTAAAGATACACACAAAAAAAAAAAATATGTCAATACTAATTAGCATTGAGAACAGGGTTTACAAATGTCATAGAGGAATGAATAGCCTCATTAGTTATGCCAGGCCGCATGTAAAGGGCATCAGGACCATGGTTCTTGATGAAGTAGTGCTAAGCACCATCTGTGTGCAGGTTTATAAGATTGCCTATAAACTCACACCCAGCCCTCTGGAGTACTTTAAGATGAAGACCCTTATGATCTTGGCATATTTCAGGAGATCTATAAACTTAAAAAGAGTCTTAAGGCGTTTGGGCACTTTGGAATGTTGGGCGGGCACTTTGACATGTTGGGTGATTTGAGATGAAAACCCTATACAACCTCGTCAAATTTAAGGAACATATGGGGCACAGATATAACCCTACAGTCATAAGTCCTTCCTGGGACACTTTGAGATGAACACCCCAAGACAACCTCAAAATTAAGTTGACATACTATATGTACTTGGTCTATGAAACCTTGACACTGAAAGAAAGGTTATACAACATAAAAAATGTTAAGCATAGATCAGAATGATGGATAATTACCTCTACCACTGCCACCTTTACCACCAGGTCCACCCCTACCACCACCACGGCCACTACCCATGCCTTTGCTTCCTCCATCATCCTGGCTACCACGACCACCACCAATGCCTTTAGCAGGCCTTCCGCTGCCGACGTCTTCTCTACCTCTTCCCCTTCCACGGCCAACACCTGGTGGCTTCCTATCTGTGGATAATAGTAGTACAAGAAACAGCATTATTCTAAATAATGAGCTACTTATGCTGGAAAAAGATGATTCAGGCTTTTACATTGGCTGAAAAGACATGCTTATTAAACTCTGGCTAAAAAAAAATTGACCAGGGCTAACTTGCTCGCCAAAAAAACACCTATACGGATTGAAACAACAAAAGGGGTTGAGACAGTGCACATCACCATGAAACGCTTGTAGGGAGGAATCCACGCCAAAGGATGTTGGATGCATGCTTTAGAATGTGCACCTAATGCATGATATCCCTCGATGAGGGGAGGGAGACTGCTTTGGGATGCACATACCCCACTATCTGATACAGTGATGCCTTCCTATTGTTATCCTATGATGCACATGCACCACAGTTTTTTCCACTTAATTTATCGACACTATTAGAATTTATCTAGTCTTGGAAGTGTGAATTTCTTGAAATAAAAATACTATTTTGCAACAGGTTGGTAGAAACAATAGGCAGTGACTTGCAAGTTGCAAAGATCACAAAGCGTTTTTCTTTTTTTAGTTACCACATATGCTTATCAAAGAGTACTAATCTGACACTACCACAACTTTTGTATCCGGTTTAAAATAACAGCATGACCAAACATCTCCGGCACTCAAGCTGAGAGAAAAAAACATAGAGCAAGTAGTACCTGTGCGGGTCTTGCTCGTTTCTTCCTGAACTTTGTCAATAACCTAGAACACAACAAAAACTGTAATCAGCCATTCGCGAAATAGTTTATGATACAAATATTATAGAAACAATGAAATGCTGCCCCTATACAAGATTAAAAAAGAAGTCACATATTTATGCGCAGCAGAAAGTTGATACAAGTACTAAGTCTTATGCAGGTACAGGCAGTTAACTTGTGTCACAAGCTCGAGGCGAGTAAGTCAACCCAGCTGAACTTGAAGCCTCACAAGCATTCAGCTAGTGTTATAGCATATGCAGGTCTCTCTAATAATGCACGCCAACAATGTGCTGGAAAAATAGCTTGAACTAACAATGCAGATGTGCAATAATCTTGTGAAGTAAGTACTACATCTTATGCAGTGATAAGTGATAACATCATGTGAAAATTTTGAAAGCTGCCCAGATAGCACATGCAGATCTCCTCTAATGGGCATCACCATATCATAGTGTAAATGTGTAATAATTGCTCAAAGATTTCTCAGGAGACAGTTTAAAGTGCTAATTGGCGATCAATTTGGTCCTATTTGACAATCTCAACAAGTAGTGACCAAAATGGTCTGTTGATCAATGACTATTATTGGAGAGTTCAACATCAGTGTCACTTGAGATACTCAGAGGATGCTACATTGTATATCATGAAATATGTACAACACAAGGTAAAGGAAGAGCAACGACAACAGTGAACTTGATGGGAAATTAAAATTTTTGGACCAAAACATCATGTATTAAGTAGAAATACTTTACATGATCAGGTCAGCTTTGACCTTGCATCAAACTTCTGTTTGTCTAGAGGAATACACATGGCAGTTATGACATCCAGCAGCACTTGATCATTCCCTTGAGTTGTAATATAATTAAGAAAGGACCAATTGTCGGCATTAAGGAACTAGCAAATAGTTAAGAACTTTGGCCTGGACTAGTTCAAGGTAAATATGTGTCAGTATAAAAACTATTTTCTCCAGTACGATCTTGGCAAGTTGAATGATTTTGGTGGTTTCCATGGTCTTGAAAGCTTCATTGTGAAGTCTTTACCGTTTGGGGAGAATTTGAACAGTTAAAACTGAAAATAATAAAACATAAAAACATTCAAATTCAATATCTATAACTATAATATATATACTAAGAAAAAAGAGATATTGCTGCCAACACACCTACTATTCGAGAAAGGCTAAAAAAGCCCGAGAAAGGGAAACGCTAAAAGTAGGGCGGAAAAGTTGGGAGGGGAAAATAGCAGGGGCAAGTGCATTGCATGTGCAGCTAAGCTAGTTAAGCTAGTTACAGATATGGAGATAAAATTACCAAAACAAATTTATCTTAGGAGAAGAGGTGATGAACACTGATTGAATTGCAGTATAAGGTGAATGAAAGGCAATGCACTAAAAGATAAGGGACAAAAAAGTGGGAAAATGCTCTTAGAGTATTGTCTGATGATCTGATCACTATGTACCAATGATAGGCTAGTTACATGACAAGTCACAGTTTTAGACAATTAAGAGACTACATTTCCATAATATGAGCCTAGTGAAATGTTGAGGAATATGAATGAAAAAACACTAAAAGACAAAACAAGCTAAAGACGCATATGTAAGAACTTGTCAACATTGGCATTTTGGTAGAATAAAATTGTACAGAACAGCCTAAAGGAACGTATTATAAGTCCCAGGTTTTGCTAATTCTAAATCAGCTCAAACTGGACATATTTCCATGTTAGTTAATATTTACTGATCACTTAGTAGCTTTACGTATTAAATAGAAACTGAATGTTGAAAAGCAACTCTAGGGGATTTTCAGGTTTCTGATACCAATGCCAAATTCAAAAGCATACCTTGTTCAATTCAATGCGTAAACTGACAAATCCTTATAAAAATGCTGTTACTATATGCACAACAACCAAGGAATAAACATAGTACGGAATGATGATTTAGGCACTTGGCATTGTTTTGCAGCTTGGTTATAAACATGTAGACTCACTACCCCACATAACCATTCTTGTTTGGTTGATCCAATGAGCATAAATATGTATAAGAAATAACAAAGGTTTCCCTACCATCAAAAAAGATCAAATAGTCATCTGGGTTTGTAAGAATATCCTGTTATGTCATAGTTTTTTTTTTAGTAGGAGAGAAAGTTAAAACTAAAAGTGGTGAGTTTACAATTTGACATACTTTGCCAAATTAAGGAGCCCAATTGTAATATGATAATGATGGACAAGCATGTATTCAAGTAAGAGGAATTTTTTTTAAAAAAAAAATAAACATTTGTGTGTCACAGTACAGATATGAAAGTACACAACGATCAGTACACTGACGAACATATCAAGGGACACACTCAATATAACTCTTTTTAATCATCATATACTTTGTTCATTTATCATGTACTCAATGCGAGAGCTGTAAACTGCATCCTAGGGAAGTGATGATGATGAGTGTCAACCTACAGCGCAAACCTCATTCCTCCTCGAAAATTGGAATGAACCCCCAGACCTCCTAAAGGTGCACCATTGTAAACACTACTTAATTACCGTTTACCAATCAATCATGTACACTTAAATCAGCTAAATGTTCTCCAAACACGTACATAAGTCTCACTACATTCCATACACACATTAATTAGCCAAGAATCATAATCCTCATACACGAACAAAATATAAATACAACCAACCCACAAACCTCATCAGGAACTCGAAGGTACTTGATCGTATTCCCGCGAATATAGCACTCGGGCATCCTCCAAAACCTATCCCCATCCTACAACAACAACACCAACACCAACAGTAATAATATTATCTATATAATAAAACACAAAGAAAGCCAACAACAACAACAACAGTAATAATATTATCTATATAATAAAACACAAAGAAAGCTATTAAGTGGCTCCCATTCAATAGGGTTAAAATCAATGGTCCAGATCTAACCTCACAAAACATATTTTCCCGCCCAAAAATTTCCCCCAAAACTCAAATTCAAATCCCCCAAAACAACTCCTTTATTTATTTATTTATTTCTCTCTCTCTCTCTCTCTCTCTCTCTCATTCTCTCTCTATTTACTCATAAATTTATATTTTCAGATTTCAGGTTTGTAAATTTTCAGACTTTTTATGCATTTTTTTATTGCTCATGTTACATTGAAAATAGCAAATATCTCACCAACAGTTAAATTTCATCATTTTTCATACTCAAAGTTCTAAGAAGTTGGATTTTACACTCTCATTTATAATTATTTTTCAACATATACTAATGGAAATATGGACTTTTATTTACAACTAATTATTGTTTTACTATTCAAACTTTAGCTACATAATTGTTGTTTTACTGTTTACAAGACTTTCATATGATGTATCATTCCGAAGACGTGTCGTAGGCACGTGCCCACGGGCAAATCTAGTAATAATAAAAAACATCATAAATCTAATAAGAAGAATAGCATAAGAGGAATAATATATATCACCTTTGAGGTACAAATAACTTCTCGGAGATAACTTCTCGGAGGTGAATGTTCATCCAAGTGTCGCAGTTGACCAAGTGGCCATTGTAAGTCTCACCATTCTTCAGCTCCACTAACTATAACCAATTTACCATCAACAATAACTAACAATTAACAACCTTTAAACCCTAAATTCAACAACAAAAAATAGAGAGGGTGACGAAGAGGGTTACCATGGGATGCCCTTGCGCTGTCTTCAGAAGCGAGAGTGGAAGCTGGGGGGAAATTAGAGAATTTTATTTTACTAACAATAGAAGGGAGAACAAAAAGATGATGCAGAAATTGTGTTAGATTAAGAAGAAGATGAATCTCACCATCTTTTATCGAATTTGATCCTAGATTAAAAACCCTAAAAGTTTTGGAGAATTTTGGGGGAAATTGAGTTCACTCCGTTTGGAAAATTGAACTCGGGAGTGAAGGAGAAAGGGAGGTATGGGTTGCAAATAGACTGAGACGGGTCGGATCTTGAATAATTGTCGCCCGTTTGTGTTTTATTTTCTGAAAGATTAATGAAATCAGACCCACTATATCTCTAATCTCTAATATCTCTAATATTATAATAGAAAAAGGCCTTAGTGTTATTTGTCAATCTATCAACGCGTGCAACACACGTGCATAACTATTATAAAGGATGTCTTTTTTTTTGATAAGAAGATGACCTCTGTCATCGTTTCATTAATGAGGATTAAAGAAACATAGTAGAACAAAGTACATAAAGCCCCTCAGGGCATCCAGCCTAACTAGTCTCATACGGTCAAACTAACTAGCAACCAATTAGTCGCAAACCGGCAAAATGAAAGTACATATAAATCAAAATACGATAAAGTACATAACGATAATCCCCTACACCGCTCTGTCTGTGCGACCTCCACTCTAGTTGCTTGCTTTCTACTCCTGATCGGACCTCCTAATCTTCTTAGCATTCTCCACGCTACCTGCCCAGTCATGAATTAGAAGGAAAATGTGATTCATTGAAGAATTAAATCTGTGATTAATATTTCTAAAACATGAGTCGTTTCGGTCTAGCCATAGTCTCCACATAGTAGCCGTTACAGCTAAATCCCAAGCCCTTATGTCCTGTGCCCTAATGAACTCGTCTCTCCAAGTGCCCCAAATTTCCGAAGTGGATTTAGGGAATCGTGCGCACCCGAAACCTCTACAGACAATCTCCCACGTATTAGCCGCTTTAGGGCACGTAAAAAATAAATGTGTCGAGTCCTCATCCGCTTGAAGGCATTGCACGCATCTAACGTCAACCTGAATATTTCTTCTTCTAAGATTAATTTTTGTTAGAATCGCGTCGTTATGGGCTAGCCAATTGAATACTTTAACTTTTAGCGGCGCTTGAGTTGCCCAAATCCTACTCTCCACATTGCACCTTATCCCCCTGTCATTGATCCAAGAGTACATTGAAGCGACTGAGAAAGATGGTGTCCCTTGAAGGTTCCAGCACCTCTCGTCTGGCTCGTTAGTCGTATGACCCCCCTCCGCCTGAACTAGCCTATTAAGATCTTCGAATTGGTCGATGCACTCCTGTGTCAGTCCTTCCGACACCGTGAACCCGAGTTTACTGTTTCTCCATACATCTGCCACCAGTGTGTCTGGATTGACTACGACCGCCGCGGCTTGAGGGAATAAGTTTGTAAAAGTTCTGTTCCCGCACCATTTGTCTTTCCAGAATCTCGTCCCCTTCCCGTCCCCTACTCTGCATCTCGTGTTCGTGTTGAAGATCTCTCCTTGCTTGGCAATCCCTTTCCATAGAAAGGAAACCCTCCCTCCCTTGCTTCGTCCCCCAAACCGAAATTTTTTCCTTTTTCGATAAAGATCAAAGGAGTAGGACCACCACCCTCGTTTGTTGTTGTTGATCTTCCACCACCACTTACTAAGCAAGGCGCGATTCATATCATGGAGATTTAGGATACCCAACCCTCCGAACTCTCTTTTTTTACACACTCTTCCCCACTTAATGAGATGAAACCCTTTGTTGCCCTCACCGGTTCCCTTCCATAAGAAACGTCTTCTCATTTTATCTATCTTATGAACAACCCACTTTGGAAGTTCATAAATAGACATAAGGTATAACGGAATGGCGTTCAGAACCGAATTTAGTAGCGTGATCCTTCCGCCTAACGATAGGAACCTACTTTTCCAACCGCCCAATTTCTTAGCAATCTTTTCGATCAATGGCGTCCAGTCCTCTCTTAAAAGCGGGCCCGGTCTAATTGGGGTCCCCAAATATTTGATAGGGAATTCCGCAGTCTCGCAACCTAGAATGTGAGAAATCGTTGCAGTCGATATTGATAGGTGTTCACTAATTGGGATCACACAGCTTTTCTGGAGGTTAATCTTCAACCCCGACCATCCTTGGAAGCACGCTAGTGCCACTTTCATCGCTACGGCCTCCTCCTCCTTAGCCCTCCCGAATAACAGAGTATCATCCGCGTATTGCAGTATGGTCATGGCTTGATCTATTCCTTTTATCTCAATTCCTTTGATTTGGTTGTTGATTTGTGCTCTCTTGATCATTTCCGCCAAACCGTCTGCCACAATAGCGAACAAAAGTGATGATAAGGGATCTCCCTGTCTTAGGCCTTTTTTGCATCTGATTTCCTTTCCCAGCCACCCGTTAACTTGTAGGAAAGATTTTCCTCCATGAACGCATTTTCTAATCCACATTCTCCATTTTTCTCCAAACCCTTTCAGTCGGAGCGCCTCCTCCAAACAGTCCCAGTGCACCGAGTCATAGGCTTTTTGGAAGTCTAATTTCAATAGGAAGCCGTCCACATTTCCTTTTTTCCCTCTAAATATGACTTCGTGTGCTGCTGCTATACTGTCCATGATGTCCCTGCCTCGAATGAAACCACTTTGCGATTGTGAGACTACATCTTGAATATTCGGTGCTAATCTTTGTGCTAATACTTTTGTGATGATTTTGAAGGATCCGTTAATTAAACTGATCGGTCTAAGGTCTTCAGCTGTTCGAACTTCTTGTTTCTTCGGGATTAGAATAATTGTGGCGTAGTTGAGTCTCTCTAGGTTAGTGTATCCGTTGTAAAATTCGGTGAAGATTTTCATCAAATCTTGCCCTATTATCTGCCAGTAGTTCGTGTAGAAGAAAATCGGTAAACCGTCAGGTCCGGGAGCTTTCTCCTGCCCTAGGCTCTTAATTGCCTGAACCACTTCTTCTTCTGTGAAGATATTTTCGATCCCATCGCTTCCCTCAATCTTCGAGTCTCTCCACATGTCCGGCATTAGACTGCACCTCTGGTTGCTTTTGCTTCCCAGCATATCGTGAAATTTGTCGTCCAGGTGACATCTAATAAGGTCTTCGTCTTCGATCCAGCTTCCCTCAATAAGGAGACCACCTATGTGGTTCTGTCTTCTTCTACCGTTGGCGACTTTATGAAAGAACTTTGTGTTTGCATCCCCTTCCTTCAGCCATTGAATTCGTGATCGTTGCTTCCAATGTATTTCCTCCCTTGTTTGAATGTTCAGAATTTCTAGCCTCACGTTTTCCAATTCCTCCTTCTCTGGTCCTGTGAGGTCTCTGTCCTCCTGCATAGTTTCCAACTCGTAGATCCTGTTGCCTAACGTTTCTCTAATAAAGTCCGAGTTGCAGAATTTTAGCTTTGCCCAGCTCTTCAGGTTTCTTCTCAATCTTCTTGTTTTCTCCACCCACACTCCAATTGCTGAAATCTGATTTGTTGCACGATCCCAAGACTCCCGAATGATTTGCTTCTTTTCGACAAATGTAGTCCATGATTTCTCGAATCTGAACGGGTGGCATTTGGGTCTGTAATCTAGGTCGCAATCTATTAACAGGGGAAGATGGTCCGACGTGAAACGAGCGACGGATCTTACTTTGACTCGCGGGAACTTATCCTCCCATTCGTTGGACACTAGGACTCTATCTAGCTTCACTAAAGTCGGGCTTGATTGCATGTTTGACCATGTGAATTTTCTATCGGACATCTCTAGCTCTAGCAGCTCTAAGTCGTCAATGATTTTGTTGAAACATTCTTGCTCAGACTGCGCGTGACCTCTACCTCTATGTTCGTCTTGGAACCGCGTGATATTGAAATCTCCTCCAACCACCCATGGATAATCCCACCCGTTCCTGATGTATATCAACTCTTTCCAAAAATCATTACGCGCTCTTGATTCGTATGGACCGTACACCGTTGTTACGACGTGCTCCCAGTCATCGCTTCTTAAAGGATGAGGACTGTAGTGTTTGGCAGATAAACGATGTCTTAGGTTCAAACTCATACTTCTTCTGAATTTTCACTTTAAAAAAATATATATTTATTAAGACGTACATCGCACGTGTAAATCTATATCTATCTATAATCTATAATCTATAATAATAATATTATAATGGGAGAAGGCTTTAATGTCATTTGTAAATCTATCAACGCGTGCAACGTACGTGTATAACTATTATAAATGAGGTCTTAGATTCAAACTCTGAATTTTTACTTTTAAAAAAACTATATTTATTAAAACGCGTATTGCACGTGTAAATTACTAGTAATATCTTTAATATTATACTAAGAGAGTTGGAGTTGTAATTTGTCAACATACAAACTCGTGCATTGCACGTGTAACTCCAACTTTTCTCATTAATTACAACTAGTTATTATAATGGGAGTAAGTCTTAATGTCATTTGTAAATTTATCAACGTGTGTGGCGCACGTACATAATTAATATGAAGAATGTTTTAGGTTTGAGTCCTTACTACGTCAGAGTTTTTATTTTTTATTTTTTTTATATAAAAAATTATTAAGACGTGCATCGCATGTGTAGTAGTTTTCTATAATTTAAGTTACCCCAACTGACAACGATATGATTATAATTTTAAAAAAAATTAAAAAATTAAAAATATTGCATAAACCTTGGCCCCGACCCTACTTACTTAAGGTCCTTAATTTTCGGCTCCGCCCTGGACTTCATTTATATCAACCCCGACCATACCCTATCACGACCAAGGACTGTCCTAAGGCCTTCATGCGGCCCTAGAATTTCGTATTAGACAAAGAAAATTATCAAAAGTTTATTTGTTATCAAACATAAGCAATACTTCGAACTTTCGATATTCTATAATCTTACCAATTGAACGAATACAATATGTGATTGTACAATAAGAATAACATCAAGAAATTATTAAAATAAAAAAAGATAGTCAAATGTTTTTTTTTATACTTAAAGATGATCAGTGACATCGTCATCAACCGGGAACTTTCATTAAAGAGTTAATCGTATAACATATGACACAAGCGTTGCAACACCACCTACTAAATACAACCTCATGAAACTCAATACAATATGAAGCGAAAATTATATTTTTCATATCATGTTATAAACTTATAATAGTATAAATAAAAAGATTGGTAGCATCAATTTTCATCCCTAAATCTAATAGAGCTCTGGTGTTTTCCTGTTTTATCTTTAGAGAGTATGTATGGGCTTGGTAAAATGGGCAAAGAGTAAGGTCTACTCTAAATAAATATTTACTATACTAAAATAGTAGGGCCCTACTAGGGCTTAGGGCATTAACAGGGTCAGGGTCGGGGTTGGGGTATGGCCTAGGTTAAATCCTGGCCCCAGCATATTGTTAGATGGACGTACATTTATAAGGGCTTGGGCTTTTTTAGGGCAGGGGTCAAGGGCCAGGGGCCCCAAGGGCCAACCCTAGCCCATTAACATCCCTACTTTAGGGATGGATAGGGAAGTTTCTCTCCCTTGGTGAAATGATAACTCTCATCAACTCGGTTCTCTCGAGTTTACCCATATATTTAATGGCCTTCTATGAATTGCCCTATTGGGAGATAAAACAAATATATAGAATTAGAAAGCATTTTATGTGGGGAAGAGTGTGTAAGAGTAAAGAGAGTGGGGGATTTGGAATTACTGATCTCAAGGACATAATGTTAGGATGTCCTGCCATGTTTTGTGACACAATCACTACAAATCACCAAGCGAATAGTAGACCAAACCAAACACATGAAGCACACAATTTTGTCTCGGTTTAGGCGAACCCTAATCCGGAGGAGAAATAACCTAGATATTATTCACAGGGCCGACCGGCCCGACCCCCAAATGGAGGCCAGGGAGGCGATCGCCTCGGGCCCCAAAAAAATTTCTTGTATTTACATATACATATTTTGCCCCGTAATAATTTTGTAGGGGCCCCAAATTTTATTTTTTGGGGTTTTGTTTTTAAAATTAGTACTTGGACCGACTTATTTTAGTTGGGCTTGGATTTATGTGGTGATTTTTTCGCAAATCTCTAAGTCTCTATCTATTTCTTTATATATATTGGTTTTTAAGAATTGTAGCAAAAAAAATTAACAATTTAATTTAACAATTTTTTTAAAAAAATAATTTTGTATGGGGGCCCCATTTCTGGAGTTCGCCTTGGGCCCCGTGAACTCAGGGCCAGCTTTGATTATTCAACTATAGAAGATACAAGAGTTACAACCACTTTCAGCAAGAACATATATATCTCTCAAGGATCACTAGAAGATAGTCTGTTGTTACATTGGAAAACTCTCAATGAAGTACTTTCTCTCTTCAACCTTTTAGAGGAGGTTGTTACACTAATATATAGAGATCTAGAGAAATCCAAAGTTGTAGTATTGATATAGTAACTGTCCGATTTACCCTGAAGAGAAAGTCAAACGATAGGAGTCATATGATCTAGCTTGGAGAAGAAGTTGGGCTTCACTTAGATCACCTAGACCTGACCCTTATTGTTATTGTTATATAGTTGTGGTCGACTGCCCAAAGTGGCAGTCGACTGTAATGAACTCCTCCAGGTCAGAGAGCTCTGATGATCGATTGCCCAATATAGCACTCGAATTTCAATCGATACCCAACTGGTACGACATGCACAACAATTCTTCTTCTTTCAACATTCGCTTCAAACATCTTCTCACTTCAATGCCTTTTCTTCACATTGAACCTAGTATGCAAAACATAAACCCAACATATGAATCATGCTTTCCTGAGTAAATGGCGGTGGAAGATACAATGTAGGCCAAATGCAATTTGGGTGGCTGGTTTAGGAACTATCGGAAACAGAAGCGAGAATATGGTGGTAAGGTGAGTGGAGGTACAAGCTCGGATACATGGCGAGGGGTATGTAGACTAGGTTTAATCTTCCATGCAAACACCATCTCGTTAGTGGGGAATGAGAGGGATAACAGATTTTTTGTTGGATTTTTGGTGCAAATCGAATACCCTTGCGCCTTGATTCCCCTATTTGATATGGCAACGTGTGAGAATGAGAGTGTCGCAGACACTTTGAGAAGGAGAGATTGGAACCTGAAATTCATTGCCCCCTCATCTACTGCACTTGAATTAGAGTTAAATAGGATGAGAATGTATATTTGAGAGTGTGGCATTATTCCTAACAATGATAATGATGAGAAAAAAAAGGAAATGACTTTGCGAGTCTTCGGGTGAGTACTTAGTGAAATCTATGTATAAACTTATTAATAATGGAGGAGTTAAAAAGTGCCACTAATAAACTAATTTGAAAACTCTTGCACTATGTAAAGTGCGTGCGTTTTTTACACTAGTTCATAATAATGCTATCTTCGCTAAAATGAACCTTAGAAGAAAGAATATGAATATAGATGCAGTGTATGTGAATTGTGCTAAAGACTGTGAAGACTGCAAACATTTATTCTTTGATCGTGATAAGGCTAAATTTGGGGGGTGATTTGTGCTGGGTTTGGGTTTGATTCGATTCCGACTAATTTTGAGGATTGTTGGGGGGAGGGGGGGGGGGGAATGTAGAACAAATTATGTGAGTAATAGATAACACAATGTGAGGGTGTTTTTGTGTGTGTATGCGGAGGATGTGAATTGATGTCGAGAGATCCGACTAGAAGGGAGGGCATTGGATGACACGATGTAGGGTGAGGTGAAGAGGTACAACAAGTGAGTTGTGGAATATGAGGATGTCATGCCCCGCTTCCCAAAATACGGGAATACGAGCACATAACAAACGCCCAGCGAATGATAAGAACATCATCCATAGCTGTAACAGATTAACTCAACAATATACAAGATATCACAACCACGCAAGAAAGAAGAACCACATAAACAATGAATAAACTCCAAAATAATCATGAAATAAATTCACCAAATAATATCCAACATCTGGAGAAAATTAAACATCGAGTCATACAAGTCGGAATACAAAGTACGATGAAAGCAATAAAATAAACAAATAACATGAAATAACTATAGCTGTCTAATGGTTCAGCTCCATTCTTCCAAAGGTTTTCTCATCAAGTCCTTGGATTAAATTTCCTCCGGTACCTGTAAACTCATTAACTGGGGGTGGGAAAAAATTGTCCGTGAGAGCAAGTTACTTACAGCAAGTAGTGGAAGCAAAGAAGCAAGCAAAACATGGTATATCAAGAAATAATGAACTAGATCAAAGTCAAGATCGGTAACAATGTTTGATAATAAAACTCAAGGTCTAGAGTTAACGATGCAATAAACAATGACTGTAATCAACGATTCAATGTCAATAACAATAATCATGATCAAGAATGCAAGTGTCAATCCTAGGTTATTAGTCTTTTAATTATCCTATCTAATGCACGTAATACTGTGTCCCATACCACAGGTTTGGTGCATGTAAACTGTGATCGTTTAGACTATAGTGATGCTATAGATCATGTACTCGGCACAATAACAATAACGAGCATCCACAATCCACGATCCATAACAAGAATTTATTTACAATCCATAATAATAAACCGTCGAGAACAATGGGCTCATTCCGAGTACAGTCTCTTTTGTTCACTACTAAGTCGACCCTTAGTACCTCGGCTTATTAATATTTTATTACATACAAATGTGGACATGCAATGGGTAGAGAAATTTTGAAATGATGTCAAGGAGATGACAAGGCTATGCAATGCATGATATAACTATTTCTATTCACTAGATGCAAAATCAAACATGGATATACAAAAAAAATACAAACACACATTCCACACAGCAAGATGTTGTTGTACAAAAATCAACTTTTCCGTTGCTACAGGAAAACAAATCAGGTTCCTTTAGTGATTCTGAAAAGTAGACTCTATGCCGGTTTCAATGCATATTCATACGATATATAATAAGTAAATAAACTAGGCGAATAATCTAATTCTTTACTGATTACATGTTCAGGCTCGATTCTGGAAATTAAAAAGCCAGTAGTGTTAAAAATATGATAACTTTCAGTGTATAAATCGGAATTTAGATCCGTAAAAAATTCTGGAAAATAGATTCAAAGGGCTAAAAATGTTGTTTACAAAGTTCCTTTAAATTATAAAAGAAACTGGGTCATAAACTCAAACAGTATGAGATAAACAGCAGGCCAGCAGCTAGATTATTATTATTTGACAACCAAATAAATAAGTAAGCATATAATATCATGGCAAATAAATTAACAGAAAAATTCTGCTCAATTATCAGGATGAAACCTTACCATTAACAAGGCAAGATTATTATAGTCATAGCGTTTAATTTCACGAGTAAAATCACATTCAATTGGAAAAACATTACAATCATCATTTTCTATATACATGTTTCTAATCTATGTGTACGTGTAGTGTATGCATATGACAATGTATAACAGGCTTGAATTTGAATTAAGGGAATGACACGAGAAGATGACTACTACTTGGATTCACTGATAAATCCGTAGCAGTCTCTTTGAAGGGTATCAAACAAATAAAACATGATAATCGAAAGAGGAACTACTTGTGGAGATAAAAGAAAATTCTTGAATAAGAATAATAAAACTAGTTCAAGAGGAAACTTGCATTTAGACTATTATTTTGAATATAGAAGAATAACGAGACGATAATCTCGATGGCAATGCCTCAACACGTGCAAACAACGGTGACATGTACAAACAACAAGAACAATTGCTGCGGCAACAAGGACAACAACGAGAATAGCAACGACCACAGTAAGAGACGGTGGGGCTGCAGGCGTCAACAATGGAGCTTCAGTGGTTGATGGGTGCAGGTCGAGGACGTCGGGGTGCGGTGCGGTGGTGCACAGGGGCACGAGGAGGACTGCGGTGGAGGATGAAGGGGATGAGGTCGATGGTGGGGTTGTAGGCGGTGTTCGACAACGGGAGGATGGAGAGGTCAGCAATGGCGCTCGGGGTTGTCGAGGTGGAGGGTGCAGGCGGTGAAAGGGCTCGATGAGGAGGATAGAGGCTCGGTGGTGGCCCTGTGGTGGTGCTGCAGTAATGGTGGTCGGGTGAGTTGCGACTCGATGGGGATAGGTTCGAAGGTAGGGGCTTCGGGGAGAGGAGGTGAGGGAGAGCGATGGTTGGGCGAAGTGCAACGTGACAAGGGAGAGTTGCAGGGCGAGGATGGAGGTGAGCGAGGTGCAAGCAATCAGGTGCATGTGGTTGCGATGGCAGGGTTGACGGTAGCGGGATGGTGCAGCGGGGATGCTGGCGATGGTCGGAGGATGGAAATGAGGGTGCTGTTGGGGTCGGGTTCGCTGGGCTCGGAACGAAATAGGGGAAAGAAAGGGAGAGAGCGGTGGGGAGAAGAAGAATAAATTCAGGTGATTAATGAAAAATTTGCCGTACTGCCCCCCGTTTTGAAAATATTTAGCGACCTGCCCTACTTCCCAAAATAATTAGCGATATGCCCTTGTTTAGGACACGTCAGCAACAAACGTTATTGGGAAAAATGGCATACGTTATTTCGATGCCGTTCTTCCTAATAACGGCATCTCTTTTAAAAAAAAGTATTATGCCCATATTTGGAATAACGACATCTGTTATTTTTGTCTAAAGATCGAACAGTCTCAATTGTGAGTTAAGAGAGAATTGCAAAACGAAGACAACTAATGCCGTTCTCTCAGAGAACGGCATCAATTATACTGATGTCATTATTGTCAATAACGACATCAGTTATATTCGTTTTACACAGTTACCTATAATCAAAAACCCTTCTCCTTCCCCCTTTTGCCTTACGATTATTTCGTTCTTCACTCCGACTCCGAAAACCCTAAACCTCAAAAAAAAAAAAAACCTAAAATCCCAAGTATTTTATTGATTTGTACTTAGACTCTATTCTTCAATCTCTCATTGAGAATTCCAAATCAATCGGAATCCCAATTTGTTGTAAGTTTCCAAAAACCCTAATTTTTTTTGCAATGTTGATTTTGATATATGAGAGATGTGTGCATTAGTAGTATAGTACAAGTGATGTAAATTTGTGTTATTTAAGTAGTAATTTTGGAAAAGTAGTTATGGTTTGTTGATGATCTAGGGTATATGAAATTTGGATTGTTGGTGATCTAGGGTATGTTAAGTTGTTAGGAAAACAAAGAATATAGGGAGATACTTTGTGGGGGTGTTTTCGTTGTCAATATGATGATTGCAAGTAGTTGAAATGTGTTGAACATCTATGTATACATAATGGTGAAGTCGAACGCAATTCGTGAGGATAAAATCCATTTTTTCAAAATGTGATGAATGATTTGAGGAATAACATATTAACCACGGATATAGTGTTGAAAAGTTGAAATACACGAACTATGGATAGAGTTTGTTATTGTTGACAGGCAATACTTGGATTTGAGGAATAACGAGTTTGTGATGAATTATACTTAGTTTATTTTCAAAATTATCTTTCGAAAATTGTTGTTGATTAGTGTTTGTTATTGTTGACAGGCAAATGGATCCTACACAACCATCTTCTTCCCATGATGGTTGGTGCTTCATCTAGTTCTTTGTATGGACCACGGGGACATCCGGGTCCAATAGATCCTACCGTTTTATATCTGTAAGAAGATCATAGATCACAGGCGGTTTGGAAAGGAGATGTAGAAAAGATGAGTTTCCGAATGCACACCATCATGCCGGCGCACCCCCGTATTCAAAATTACTTGTTAAGCAGCGGATTCTATGGGATGTCGAAGCTGGCAAAAATCAAATGTGACCACGCCCTACTTACCGCTCTTGTGGAGCGATGGAGGCTAGAGACACACACGTTTCACTTATCAGTTGGAGAGATGACGATCACCCTACAAGATGTAGCCGTGATTGTGGGTCTTCCAATCGATGGGGTGGCCGTCACCGGCAACTTGATATTCAATAAGGTAGCATTGGTACGAGATTATCTGGGGCTGGAGGTGCCTGAAGAGGATAAGGGAATATTCGTTCCTGAAGAGGGTAAGGGAATATTCATTGGGGAATCAATTAGACGTTCTTGACTTGATGGGGAGTTCACTAATTGAATGCCAGACGTACCGACGGACATCCAACTTTAGAATTATACCCGCGCTTATCTGTTGTCGATGATTGGAGGGATTCTATTCCCTAACTCTTCAGGTGATGTAGTGCACCTCATGTACCTTCCACTCATTGCTGACCTACAAACAGCCGACCGATATAGTTGGGGAAGTGCGGCTCTGGCATCCCTCTACCGTGCTCTCTGTAACTGTTCGATGGGGTCGATCCAAATGACCAGGCCGATGTCATAGAGGGTATTGTGTCGTACGACGGATCAATGCAAACCGCATATATGGCATGGTACCGTCGCATCACAAGGTTGTATGTTGCGCCCAAAATGGATCTTCCCGCGGGTATCCAACAACTGATACCCGCACACCAAGTTGAACCACCACCCGCACATTCATCATCGCAACCCATGTATCAACTGAAAGCTTCCTCATACCATTTAATGGTAAATTATTTTTTTTGGTCAATTAAATTTATTTCAATGAATTTTACTTTTTAATGGTAAAGTTTGGTTTACTACTAATAATTTATATTCCTTTATATAGATCGACAACACAGGGGACATGGCGAGGAAATGTGCGAGTGTCTTGAAGAGCAACGCCAATAAGGCATGCAAGGAATTGGCACGAGATCTCCTATGCACTTGTCGTACTTCTCTTGAAGAGATTGGAGATGGTTCACGTTTTAATGACCTTATGCGGTCGACCGAAGTACCAACTCAACTGGTCCGACCTAGCGTTAGCCAAGCTCCACCTCCACCACAACAAGCAGTGGAAGTAGGAAACCCCCCTGCACCTCAAACTCAACCACAAACTCTGTCACATCATCCACGAAAGGGTAAGACAGTTCGCTTCCCTCCTACGCAAAGTGAATTGGCCAATCCTGAGATTGAAGTAGGTGGAGGTGACGAAGAAGAAGGAGTTGGTCCAAGTGCACCCGCAACTCAAGAGACCCGGGAACGTAGGAGGAAAGTTCCGGTTCGAAAGAGGAGACCACCCCAACAGTATACGCCAAGTTAAAATTTACAATTTGCGAATTTTATGTTTAGCTTATCAAGCTTTTGATGATGTGTTTATGTAATATTAGACTTTCTTGTTTTTGAGTAATTATAGACTTTATGTTGATGTTTATGTATTTGATGAAGTCTTTATTATGTTCAATCTCGTGAATTGAATTGTTGATATTTAATATGCAATTATATTATATGGAAAATCTTCGTTGTTGAGTTGATGAGTTCATGAGATTGAAAATTTTATGAGGCATTGATGTGGTTTGTGTAATTACCCAAGTATGTGCATGTTTTGAAAGATGTGGTCTGTACATGTTTTGAAAATTTGACAGGAAAGATGTGGTCTGTGCATGTTTTGCTGTGAAAAACATGATCCAAAGATGCCGTTATTGCAAATAACGACATCTTAATCCTGTAACATTATTGCGAATAACGGCATCGGCATAGAGGAAAAATTAGCAAAGTTGGAGATGGCTGCCAATGTTTCTATCTTCACAGTCGTTATCCAAAATAACGGTATCCTTAACTGATGCCGTTATCTTGAACAACGGCATCTTCATAGAATCCCCTGGCCTCCAAGATAACGACATCTCCTAAGATATACATAAGTATGCCGTTCTCCAAGATAACGGCAACTTCTAATCCTGTCGTTTTCCACGATAACAACATCTATTAACTATGCCGTTCTCCAAGATGACGGCATCAGTTAAGTGTCAAAAATCCAAAATTTGAGAATTCTGCCATTCTTACTGTCTTCACAGTCGTTCTTGCGAATAACGGCATAGAAAGAAGATGTCATTATTCGCAAGAACGGCATCTGTTGTTTAAACAGTTGTGCATGTTTTCTGTGCATGTTTTGTGATGATATATTATTTACAACAAATTTACCCATTTCCACCAAACATTCATACCACAAATCTTATTCCAAACAATTTAATAAATTCATACAAACTTAACATAAAAATGCAACTTAATAAATTCGTACAAACTTAACAAAAGATAAGACATTACTAAAATACAATAACAAGAAAAATATTCAAGTGCGGGTAGATTGTGAAGTCCCCACACTTTGTACATTCTTACAGGTCTGTCTATTGTGTCCACTCACTCCACATTTCGAACATACTTTTCCACTACTCCCACCTTCTCGAGCATTCATGTCATTGCGGATGCGAGTACTCCTCGGCCTCCCCTTCACCCGACGAAGACTTGAATTAGCTATAAGTACCGGTGCGCTTTGGGTAGGCCAATAAGATTCGTCTGGTATAAGATTGAAAGTTGGTGCCCATGTTTTTGCTAACGAATCCATAGAGTAGAAGACATCAATGTATGGTTGATAATCAAGCGCACGTGAAGCACATGCCGCTAACACATGAGACCATGGTATGTGAAATAGTTGGAATTTGCCACACGTACAAGTTCGGCCCTCGAGGTCCACCGTGTGCCAATGTCCACCTTTTTGATATCCACCGTCCATTCTAATGTCCATTTTCACCCCAAAAACACCATCTCGATTATTAAACATTATTGCCTCGTGTAAATTGGATTTTTCACAGCGGACATCAATAAGGTCCTGAATCCGGGGTGCCCATAATTTACCTTTACTGATAAGTGTCTGCACGACTTCACGACGATCGGTGAAGTACATGTTTAGACGAAAAAATATTTGTTCTACAATTGCGGTGACAGGTAAGCTACGAACACCTTTTAGAACCGAGTTGAACACTTTGGACAGATTTGTTGTCATTATACCATATCTACGCCCACCATCGGCAGTAAGTGCCTACTTCTCGATCGCTTTTTTCCTTCAACCAGCTAGCCCCATCAGCATTGCTCGCTTCAAGTTGTCTCATCTTTTTCTCGTACTTTTTCCACTGATTTTGACACGCAATTACCTTCAACTTATTTATCAAAAATTTGCAACCAAATTTTTTATGAAAATTGCTAGCAAAATGCCGCATACGGTACCGATGATATGCAAATGGTTCCCTACACGTACCCATTGCTGATAAAATACCGTCATGCTGATCAGAAATGACACACAGACCTTCACGATCATGACAAAGCACCGAATACAATTCATGAACCATGTCCACGTTTCTATGCTTTCACTGTCAACTAGTGCAAACGCAAACGGAAATAACCTCCCGTTTGCGTCTGGTGAAACCGCAATCAACAAACAGCCTTTATATTTTCCGTACAAGTGAGTGTCGTCTACACTTATAGCTGGTCTACATGACTTAAATCCTTCGATGGAAGGACTGAATGCCCAAAAAACACCCTTAAATGTTTCTATGCCCGGATCGGTCGCAATCTTCGCCCAATGTACACCCGTACCCGGATTTGAAGCTTGAATTGCATTAAGTAGATATGGTAATTTAGTGTACACTTTTTTAAAAGAACCATATAGTTTCTCAATTGCTTTATATTTTGCCTTCCAAGCTTTCCAATATGATATTGTGTAATGGAACCTACCCTTCACTAATCCAATTATGGCTCTTGGTGTTATTGAGAGTTGTTCCTTCACAACATCCAATATGACCATCGATACGACCGTCGAGTTAATTTTGCTGTGATCCTGAGTCAATATAGGATTCACACATGTGTGTACACCTTCAAGCTTTTTTACCACGAAATAATTATGGCCTTTGGGAACAATTGCACGCAACCGCCATGGACAACCAACTACATTTTGAAGTGATGGATTTTCTGCAATCTCCTCGGCTGAATGGTTGATGGGCGTGTATTTACATTTCACATGGTATAGACCACGATCTGATTTTACCGTCACGAATTCTCTATGGTTCTTCACGGCGTACATCTTCATTTGATGTTGTAGAGCATCTATGGTTGGAAATCTTTGACCTATGAAGAGTTCATCCAAATTGGAAGAACCAACGGAAGACTGTCCATGTTCATGTATGGTGGCAGGAGACATCCATTCATTGGATTGCGATCCACGCATCGCTGCACTTGTGTCCTGACTTGGTAACACGCAGACATTGTTAATCGGCACATCAACATTGACATCAACAACTGGAGCTTGAACGGCAATTCCTCATTATCATCCTCGAGACCGCGTTCCTCATCTTCTTCCTCTTCGACCAAGTCATTATTTACAACAGCATTGTCAAAGTCTTCCATAGCAATGCCAGCTACCAAAATATTTTGTGGCAATAGGGTAGGATGTACCTGCTCGTATTCGGAGGAAACAGGTTCCGTTGGAGTTGTGCTAGTATCTTCATCTGTATTTGAAATCCTAGCATGTGACTCTGCAGATGGTTTCAAAGTCCTTGTGGGCCTTGGACTTTCGATAACAACTCGTGTAGTATTTGGAAGCCTCGTTTGATCGATATATAACTCAACTATATTCCAACCACAACTTGGATGAAGTGTTCTAAGCAACATAAACCTCAGAGAATTGTCACTGTCTATGGGTACCAACATTAAATACTGCACATCCTCTTTATCAGCAAAATAACGGGCTCTGAGTTTCAGACTCATTTCACTTTTATCCCAATTGGTAACTTCATATATCTTATCTATTAATTCTGCGTACGTAAAGTTGGGGGTAGCCTAAATAATTACTAGTTCAACATCACTATAAGAATATCCACTCTTTGGATCCTTAATTACTTCACCCCCATAATATAACCAAATAGGGATATCAAATTCCATACCTATGCATAAAAATTTAAACATATTTAAGTCATTCACTACTCACAATAAGCATAACATTGGAATACATATCAAACATAAGATTAAAATGATAATACCTTCAAATTAAACCAAAAAACCACTAGCTTCAAAATTTGTTGTGGATGAAGATTGCAAATGAGAGTGGGAGTAAGGAGGTAGGATGTATGGAATTTTAGAGGGCTCGAATGGTTGGAAATTTTTGATTTTGGGATCTAGGGTTTGTGGGTAACAGGAGCGATGAGAGAGAGAGAGAAGATTACGAATCACAAGGGGTAGGAGAGAGGAGAAGGGTTTTTTTGATTATAGGAAACTGTGCAAAACGAATATAACTGATGCCGTTATTCACAATAACGGCATCAGTATAATCAATGTCGTTCTCTCAGAGAACGACATTAGTTGTTTTCGTTTTGCAATTCTCTCTCAGCTCACAATTGAGACTGTTCGATCTTTAGACAAAAATAACAGATGCCGTTATTCCAAATAACGGCACGACACTTTTTTTTAAAAGAGATGTCGTTATTGGGAAGAACGGCATCGAAATAACGTATGCCGTTTTTCCCAATAACGTTTGTTGCTGACGTGTCCTAAATATCGCTAATTGTTTTGGGAAGTAGGGCAGGTCGCTGAATATTTTCAAAAAAAGGGCCAGTACGGCAAATTTTTCATGATTAATAAGGTTTAGTAGTTAGGGATAAGATAATTTAATATATATAGGGGTTTCGGATGTTGGGTTAATGGGTTATAGGGTTAGGATCCAATAAGAAGGCTATTGGGTTTAAAAATAAATAAATAAAAATGGGATATTGGGTTAACGGGTTTGGGTTTAAATATAAATAAATAAGAAAGGGATATCGGGTTAACGGGTTTGGGTTTAGAATTATAGGGTTTATAAAATTGGGTTAAAACCAATAAAAGATCAATAATGATAGAATGAAGTTTTTGTTGAAATATAGTAATTGTATATTCTGTTTCCTAATATAGGAAACAGATTACCCAAATCTCTCATCTTCTCAATCTTCTCTCAATCTCTTTTCTTCTTCTCCAAGAATGTAATCCTTATATATAGATGTATACAGTAAAGAATAAAAAAATAACAAGAAGAATAAGAATTATTTTCTTCATCAAAATTATTTTCTTCATGGTATCAGAGCCTAATTAGATCTAGGCCAAGTGAAGAAGAAGAAGAGGAGGCTGATCACCTCCATCTTGATCTGATCCCGTTGTTGATCCCGTCACTGATCTCTGACTCCGATCCCGTCAGCTCCCGTCGTCGCCCTTCGCCTCACCCAGATCCCGAAGCCCCTTACTGTCCTTTCTGTTCCTCGACAGCTATGCCCCAACCGCCGTCCGCCGTTCCACCATCAGCCGTTGCTCGACTTGCTGTTCTACAGTACCACTCGTTGTGTTACTGTAGCGTCGTCTTCCTCAACCAATCGTCTTCCCCAACTTGCTGTTCTTCAATCCTGGCCGCTCCCAGCATCCTCCGGTGACCCTCCCTTCGACGACCTTCCCAGTCGTCGACACCCCCGCTAACGCTCCCGACCACCTACTAGCGCCACACAGCAGATCGAACCCCCCCGCCCAACCCAAGCCAACGTCAGTTTCAAGTTCAGTGAGAAACAAATCAAAACAAACTTTTAGAGAGAGAAAGAGATGGAGAGGAGCACTCCAGTGAGGAAGCCCCACACCTCCACCGCCGATCTGCTGACGTGGAGCGAGAACCCGCCAGCTCCCGCCGATCTATCTGCCGCGTCGGCCCCGAGGAGTTCCAACAAGCCGGCGAGTGGGATTAGTCCGGTGATGTTTGGGGGGCCGATGAGCAAGGAGGAGGCGGAGAACGTGCTGAAAAGTGCCAGGAAACCTTGTTCTGGTTCAAAATTGAAGGAGATAACTGGCAGTGGTATCTTTGCTGCTGATAGCGAAAATGATGCATCTGAATCTGTTTCTTTTTTGGAGATATGGGATCATAGCATGGATATTCGGGAGAACACTTGCAATCAACTCATTGTCGCAGGTGGAGTTGTTGATCGTGCTGCTGCACGTAATGATGGTAAGGTATTTAATATTTCTGCTTCTGTTATGAATAGTGCATGGATAATTGATTCGGGTGCTACCGATCATATAACTTTTGATTCTAGACAAGTTCAAAATTTTCAACCATCCACTAAATCAACTGTGTCCACTGCCAATGGTGATCCTGCCACTATTACTGGCGAGGGTACCATACACCTCACAAACAACCTAACCTTAGATACTGCCCTAGTTGTGCCATCTTTGAATTTCAACCTATTATCTGTTGCTCAAATAACCACTGCCTTACATTGTATTGTAGTTTTTTGGCCTTCACATTGTGTGTTTAAGGATATTCGGATTCGCAAGACGATTGGTTATGGGGTTAGACATGGGAAGCTCTATTACCTAGATTTAGAATTTGAATGTTCGAGCAAGTTGACTCAAGCTCTAAGTGTGGAAGGATCCGAAGATGAGAAGAAGAAATTAGATATTTGGCTATGGCATCGACGTTTAGGGCATGCTTCTTTTGGTTATTTGAAAAAATTATTTCCAAGTTTATTTTTGAAGTTGGATATATCTTCCTTTCGGTGTGATGCATGTGAACTCGCAAAAGGTCACCGTGTCTCTTTTCCTCCAAGTCCAAGTAGAAGCTCCCTTCCTTTTATGATTATTCATTCTGATATTTGGGGTCCATTCAAAACCACAACATTTGAAGGAGCCAAATGGTTTGTGACCTTTATTGATGACTGTACCCGTATAACCTGGATTTGTTTGATGAAGTCAAAAAGTGAAGTTAGTGGTTTGTTTCAGAAATTTCACAAGCATGTTATGATTCAGTATAAATCACAGATTCAAGTTCTTAGGAGTGATAATGGCGGAGAGTACCTGAGTTCAAATCTGCAACAATATTTGGTGGAACACGAAATTGTTCATCAGACTACATGCTCGTATACACCTCAACAGAATGGGGTTGCAGAAAGGAAAAATAGACACTTGCTCGAAGTGGTCCGTGCTTCTCTCATCCATGGAAATATGCCACTCATTTATTGGGGAGAAGTCCTTGCTTCTGCTGCATACTTAATCAACCGAGTTCCCTCTAATATCCTAAACTTCCTCACACCATTCCAAGCATTAACTGAAGCTGTGAATGCACCAAAACTCGTCAACTTGCCACCTCGTGTGTTTGGTTGTGTTGCATTTGTTCATCTTCATCAACATGAACGTAATAAGTTAACTCCTCGAGCTGTCCGCTGTTTTTCGTGGGATATGCACAGAATAAGAAAGGGTATCGGTGCTATCACCCACCAACTAAAAAGATGTTTGTGACTATGGATGTTGTGTTCCATGAAGATGAGATGTATTTTTCCTCTGAGGTTGAAATTCAGGGGGAGTACCAAAGTGAAGTTCAAACTCTTGCCTATAATGAAGTGGTTACTATTCAAACTGAACAATTAGATATAAGGGAAGAAAATCAGGATGTAAGTAATGCCGATCACTCGAATGAAGACTTGGTTGAGGAAGAAAATTTCCACGAAGATATACAGTCAGTGCCGAACCTCCATGAAGATGAACCATCTCCACCACCAGCACCATCTGAACCATCTCCACCACCAGTACCATCAGATCTATCTCTACTCCCAGCAGAACCCCAGAACCAATCGTCATCGCTGTCCGAAGCTCCAAGAAGAGAACTCCCAAACCGTACTACTAGAGGTATCCCAAAACCCACTTACGAACCTAATCCCACTAGTAAAGTCAAGTATCCCATGAGTCATTATGTGTCCACTCACCGATTGTCTGAATCAAATAAGTCATTTGTGAATCAATTATCTGCTGTATCTATTCCTAACAGTGTGCAGGAAGCCTTAGCCGATCCAAGGTGGAAAGTAGCTATGGATGAGGAGATTAAGTCCTTGAAGAAGAATGAGACTTGGGAGATAGTCGAACTGCCAGCAAGGAAGAAGCCAGTAGGATGCAGATGGATTTATACAGTAAAATATAAATCGGATGGTTCGATAGAGCGGTACAAGGCAAGGCTGGTTGCCAAAGGGTACACTCAAACTTATGATATTGATTATGACAAAACATTTGCACCTGTGGCAAAGTTCAACACTATTCGAGTTCTACTGTCACTTGCTGCAAATCTTGACTGGCCGTTGGAGCAATTTGATGTGAAGAATGCATTTTTGCATGGGAAATTGACAGAAGAAGTCTATATGGATCTTCCACCAGGGTCGAACAGACCAGTCCAACACAGCAACAAAGTATGTCGTCTGAAGAAAGCATTGTATGGACTGAAGCAGTCACCTAGAGCCTGGTTTGGGAGTTTACAAAATCAATGAGGACATTCGGATACGATCAGAGTAATTCTGATTATACTCTATTCCTAAAAAGGAAAGAAGGTAAAATTACTGCTCTTATTATTCATGTTGATGATATGATAGTAACTGGAGATGATCCTGAGGAGATGAAGGCATTAAAGAATTACTTGTCATAAGAGTTCGAAATGAAAGATCTTGGTCCTTTGAGATACTTCCTTGGGATTGAAGTTTCTCGCTCAAGAAAGGGGATATTTCTTTCTCAAAGAAAATATGCTCTGGATTTATTGAAGGAAACTGGAATGTCCGCTTGTCAACCGATTAGTACACCATTGGAAGAAGGACTAAAACTATGCAACGAAGCAGATCAAGTGCCTTGTGATAAGGAAAGATATCAGAGATTGGTTGGACGACTAATGTATCTTGCACATACACTGCCAGATTTGTCATATGCTTTAAGTGTGGTGAGTCAGTTTATGCATGCACCTCGAGAACAACATATGGACACGGTAATGAGAATTATGAGATACATTAAGTCAGCCCCAGGAAAAGGAGTCTTATTTGCGAAACATGGTCACTTGAAGGTTGAGGCATATACTGATGCTGATTGGGCAGGATCTACAATCGATAGGCGCTCCACTTCAGGATATTTCACCTTTGTTGGAGGAAATTTAGTTACATGGAGGAGCAAGAAGCAAAATGTTGTTGCACGCTCTAGTGCAGAGGCTGAGTATCGCGGAGTAGCTTTATGTATAACAGAAGCTTTATGGCTAAAACTCCTGTTGCAGGACTTGGGCTATGGTCCAAAGGAACCTATGAAGGTGTATTGTGACAGTCAAGCAGTGTGTGATATTGCAGCTAATCCAGTTCAGCATGATAGGACGAAACATGTAGAGGTGGACAGATTCTTCATCAAAGAAAAATTAGATGAGAAAGTTATTGAGATATCCAAAGTGAAGTCAGAAGATCAACTTGCAGATATCCTAACCAAGGCCGTTTCGACTCGGCTTTTCTTGAAATTTGTTGACAAGTTGGGCATGCTCGATATCAATGCACCAACTTGAGGGGGAGTGTTGAAATATAGTAATTGTATATTCTGTTTCCTAATATAGGAAACAGATTCCCCAAATCTCTCATCTTCCCAATCTTCTCTTAATCTCTTTTCTTCTTCTCCAAGAATGTAATCCTTATATATAGATGTATACAGTAAAGAATAAAAAAATAACAAGAAGAATAAGAATTATTTTATTCATCAAAATTATTTTCTTCAGTTTTTGACCTTTACAAAAATAATCATAAATAAATATTAGTTAAATAATCGATTACTTCTAAAATATAATTTATGGGTTCTGAAAATAATTGAGTGAGCCGATGGATGTAATTGAGTTTTAAAAAACAAGGTTTATTTGAGTTTCAAAATAATGATCAGATAAAATATATATAAAATGGATTTAAAAAATAGAGTTTCTAGTCTCACACTTTATAAATAGTCAAATAATAAAAAGGCAAAATTGCAACAAAAAAAGGACCTTGGACTAGGGCCTTTTATGCAGACCCCCCCCCCCCCCCCCCCCCCCCCCACCCACCCACACACACAAAATCTTTTTTATGCAAAAAAAAAAAAAAAAAAAAAAAAAACCACCCCGCCGGCGTGAGACTTCTGCTAAAGTTGAGGGAGATTTTTGACAATAATGAAAAAGATATATGATATTTTTTGAACCAACTTGCAAAGATGAATGAAGTTATCTGATACAAGTAGAAAATTTTGATGTGGTGGTTTTTTTGAAATACTTTAGGTTTTTTTTTTGCAACAATCATACTTCGGGGGGTTTTCTGCATAAAAAAAGATCAGGGGGTTTCTGCATAAAGGCCATAGTCCAAGGGATTTTGTTTGCAATTTAGCCTAATAAAAATTTGACTTGGTATAAGTTAATAAAATTTTATAATGCAATATAAGTTGTGTTAAAATGCATAATTAAAAAGAAAGAATTAAGATTATAGAATGGAATATCATTTGAGTAAAAATCTATAATCATATTAAAATAGTTACAAATACAAATGATGATTAGGGAGGATTTAAATAAGAATTGAATATCCGATTGTATACAATTGGGTTCAAAGAATATGAGAATTTATAGAAAATTTAAATAAAAAAATACAGAAAAAATTTGTATAGACGAAAACATGGGTTACAGAGGAAGCAACGTGAAGTGATAACCTGACCTTAAGTCAATTTTGGAAAAGTATCTTGCTCCATTTAACTCATCCAAGAGCTCATCTATTATAGGAATTGGGAATTTAGCTTTGATAGTTTGGCTATTAAGATTTCTATAATCCACACACACACGCCAACTTCCATCAGATTTCTTAACTAATATTACAGGTGAGGCATATGGACTGTGACTGGGTTTGATGAATCCTGCCTTTAACATCTCGGTCACTTGTTTCTCAATTTCCTTCTTGTGAAAATGTGGGTGTCTGTATGGTCTCGTACAAGTTGGTTTTTACCCCTCTAACATAGGAATCTTGTGGTCGATGCTTCTGGGAGGAGGTAACTTCATTTCTTCACTAAAGACTTCAGGGAACCCTGGTAAAACCTTGTTGATGTCTGTAGGTGTGGCTTTGTGCAAGATTAATTTTGAGAGTTCATTTGTATCTGTTTCCATATCTTGAGCGTGTATCATAAATGCATGGCAAATGCAATTACCCACTCTCATAAGCTCCTCCACCTCCATCATTTGCAATTGGGGATTAACAATCCCTTGCAACCTTCTCATAACCCCTGCAACTGAGAAATCCATAGTCATTATACTGAAATCCATCGTAATTGGCCCCAATGAGCGCAACCAATGAGCACCCAAAACCATTTGAGCTGGTCCCAATGGTAGAAGTAACAAATTTGCCTGCAGTTGCACACCTTGAACTGAAAATCTAACATTATCTACTTCTCCCTTACTATGCATGTCTGCCCATTAGCCACAGTAACTCTATATCTGGGCTCCTCGTTGATATTCAAATTAGCCTTTATAGCTGTCTGTGGATCAAGGTAATTGTGCGTAGATCCTGTATCAATCAAAATGTTCACCTCTCTTCCATTGATTTTCCTTTTAACCTTCATAGTTTGGGGATAAACCTGGGTTCCTACTAAGGCCTGGTAGGATACCTCAGGTGAATGTGAGATTTGGGAAGTTGCTTGCAGCATGATCTGAGTTGGTTCTTCAGCATCTTCAGTTTGAGTTACTTCACCCCCTACTAGCTCATCTTGATCTTCTTCTAAACATTCCAGGTAATAAAACTTTTGAGCTTTGCATAGATGCCCAGGTACATATTTTTCATCACAGTTGAAACACAAACCCTTGGACTTTCTCTCCCTCATCTCTTGCACATTCAATCTTCTAGGAACAAAAGAACTGGAGGTGTTTGGAACCACAGGTGGAGTTGCAACTCTAGCAGGTTGTACAGGGAAGTAGTTTGATGAGGAGGTGTGCTTCGGAACAAACGGGGTTTTATGAAATCTTCGCAGACAAGAGAGCTTTTCTTCAAATCCTCTAGCCAACCCAATAGCTTCATTCACACTCTTAGGCCTCTGCGACTTCACATCCCAACGAATTTCATCGCGTAGACCACTTAGAAAAGTGCTTAGAAAGTGAGCTTCTGACCAATCTTCGACGAAATTAGATAACCTATCAAACTCTTGAACATACACCTCTAGATCAGTCTTCTGCTGAAGTTTAGAAAGAATGCCTCCATAGTCTTCAAAGATAGTAGGTCCAAATCTAGATAACAGCTCTTCCAAGAATGTCGACCAAGAAATTTCATGAAGCTTAGGTTTAATGTGTCTGCGGTACCACTGAGCAGCTTTTCCCCTTAGATTGAGTGCAACATACTTCAATTTCTGAGCGTCGGGAACATTATAGAATTCCAAGAACTACTCCACTCCACAGATCCACTCAGTAGGATCCTCATCTTGGAAGATCGGAAACTCAACTTTGAATGGCGTTCTAAACAAATTTCCCCCATCTCCTGGCCCTGTAGAATTAATGGAGTTAGAGTTAGGACAGTATACCTCTCTTGGAGCACATTGATGGGAAGGGTTTGGGAGTAATGGAGGATTTGGGGGATTTGGAGGTCGTGATTGAGTCTGTTACATCGTCAACATCATGGCTTCTAATCTGGAGAAACGCTCTTCGATGCTCGCCGCTATTGCCTCCACCTTATCTGTGAGGTAGCCATTATGCAGCTGAGCTTCAGGCCATCTGACTTCTTAGATTCGCCATTTCCCCTTACATCGACGTGCTGCCTTCATCACGACCATCGCCGTCCACGTTATTTGGCTCTGATACCAGATTGTCAGAGTTGGAGTTGCGGAGCACTCGAGAACGAGCCATTAATGGAGGAATTTGAGAAATTAGGGATTGAGGAAGAAGAATTGGGGGAAGAAGACAATCAGTTTCTTTATTAATTTTCCTAATTGAACATTACAAGCTTTTTATAGGCCGTTAGAGAAACACGCGCTCTGCGCATTTATCCATTCTCCCGCCAACTTCAATTACAAAAAATGTGCACAATGCACGTAAAGAGCAGGTTTCTGAAAAAGAAAACAAACAACACACACTAGCAACAACTGATACATTCCTTCAGCACTTATTCTTCATATCTTCGAACATCAACGGTGGCTCTCCGACATCCCTGACAGCTTCCTGATCGAACGGCTGAGATCTACAGTCGCTTTTGTTATTACTTATTTGCTTGACCTGGTCAGTTGGGAGAGTTGTTATTACTTATTTGCTTGACCTGGTCAGTTGGGAGAGATTTAGTTTTTGGCTTTCTTGCATTGTGGTCCTCTGCTTTTATTTCTAGCTTTTGATTGCTTTTGCAATTTCATTGTGTGGCCCGATTGGGTCTTCTCTGCATTCAAAAGAAGCAAAAAACTTTTCCAAACCATATGATGAATGATTGATTGGCTGCTCAAATCCTGAAAAATGAAAATGACATGTAACTTCAGTTTCTTCAGACTCGAAGCAATAAAACCGTGTGGCTTGAATTGGGATTGAGTCATGCAAACTGCAATTTGTCCATGAGGTTCTTCAACCTAGCATTGGATACCCATTACCTTTTTTGCCCAAATATACATCTTTCACTGCAAAACTGGACAAGAAACATCTTTCATTACAAAAAGTGAACATAATTCTTTCATTGCAAATCTGGAAAAACACATCTTTCATTGCAAAAATGGACAAATGCAATATGCAGTATTGCATGCGACCCAAATGTAGACTTATAAATACAGCTAGGGGCAAGGACTAGAAAAAGAAACCATCTCCCCCCTTTCTATTTTTTCACACAAATACATGCTATAATGAGGAGACTAGGAAAATCCAATGAAGAAGATAACCCTGTGGAGTTGAAAATCACTCCTCCATTGAATCGCGCCTGCAATGAAACAAAGCAGTGATCAATTGATTCAAATCCATGAGTTCTGCAACTCTAAATAAATCCGTGAGCATTACATGAAATGATAATTTGCACCTTAAATATTGATGATGTAAACTAAACCCTAAGTAGAGAATTTCAAGAATATTAAAAGATTTAAGTTTATCAACATGTAATGCCGATTAAGTTAGAATATAGACTAGCGATTGGTTTGGTTTGGTGGATTTTCAAGAAATGCACTAAGTTAACAAGCCCAATTAAAGATTCACGCCTAACAATCAACAATTATACGCGTTCTTAGCATGTAATATATACAATAATGATTCGTACTCTAATTAGTAAGTAGAAATACACTCAATATTTGTGGACGACAGATAAATCAGATAATATTTTAGAGAAGATTAAGCAGTACCACAAATACAATAGAATGGAAAAAAGTTACCAAGAATAGAGAACTGTGTCACAATAGAGAGGAAGTGGCCGACGGCTTGGAGTGGGGTTGTTGAACATTCGGGATGCAGCGGGAAGGTGATGTCAAAACAACAACCGATCGAGACGGAAAAGGCGGGGGTGCTCTAGGCTGGTGTCGTTGGTGGTGGGTGAGGACAACACCGGCAAGGTGGAAAAGAAGTGGATTTAGGGTTAGGGTTTGCGGGGGATTTGAGAATTAGGGTTTAGGCTTTTGAATTGGAAATTGGGGATATAAGGTTTTGGATTTTGAGTTGAATTTGGAGGGGGGATGAAGGGTCGGTTGAAGGGGGACTGAAGGGGGTGATCGGTTGAAGAGGAAGGGGCAATGATGGTGGTCGGTGGTGAGCATCGACTGAGTGGTGTCGGGTTGGAGCGGCGGGGGAATGATCGGGTTGGAGGCAAAAAAAGGCAGGGTGGTCGGTGAGGGAGAGATCGGGAGTTGGAGTTGGGTGAGGTTAGGGATGAAGCAAGGTGAAGGGGCAAGTGAAGGGTTTGGTGGGTGTAAGGATTCAAGAAAGAATAAGTAGGAGAGAGGGTGGCAACTATTGTGATGAAGATGAGATCTATGATTTCTCACCAACCCTAAATTTCTTAGGATTTCTCACAAACCCTAATAAGTTCATATGGTATCACACACGAAAAGAATGCAGCACAATAACTCAACATAGTAAATTTTTTAATCAATAATAACATACCTTCTTATTATCCTCAAGGCCTATATATAGGCTCAAAACAAAATCTCAATACAAATCTCCAAAATATTCTAATGCAGAAAATAAATTGTGCAAATTGTGAAACTACTACATATGACTAAAATGCCCAAAAACAAATAAAAATTGCTGAAATAAAGATAACTATGCTACTGGAGTAGCCATTTTAGTCGATGTTTGCACCAAAAGAAATGCCCAAATCATCTCGAACTGATGTCCTCATCAATTGCATACATAAAATAGAGGAAGCGAGCATTATAATTTATAAATGGCAAGAGAAGTTTACCACCTTCAATATCCATCTGTAATTTCTCCAGAGATGAAAAATATTTCCGTAATTCCTCTAAAATTTGGAGTCTAACAGGTTTGGTTAGCTGAGATGTTGAAAGGGCCAATTCTTGCTTCTTTTAGTCCCTAAGCCGTAACAAAGGTTCATCTAATACATAAGAGAATTAGAATAAATTTATAAAAGAAAAACCCTGCAGTTTTGTTTCCCCTTCTTCTGTTCTCCTTAGGCCATGGTTAACATGTATCGAAGAGAATACTCGAGCCAATACAGTTAGGTGCATCAATTAAACATGTGCGAGCAATGTGTACAAGATGGAACCCTAGACAGCTAGGTTATGCCTAGAGCTGGGAAGTTTGTTTCAGTCGTCAGTGATCTGGATCTTAAAAGGGATCAGCAGCCAACTATCGAATCATAGTACTAACAAACTACCAACACAAAGAAAACAGCTTTACTTCGTAACTACTAGGACTTTCATCTAATAAACTCTTACTGAGCATATACACTCAATATTCTAATGGATTTTACTTTGTCCCACATCCTTTACAGGTACAGGCATCTTTGAGTGACAGGTTTAGTTTAGCAGAATTAAAAGGCAAAGAAAATATTATGACAGAGCTGAGTTGTCAAATTAAACTTATTTGACCAATATATTCTAACCTTTCATTCTGAAGAGTGCTCAAATCTACCAGGTGACGCATTGTAGGCCTACCATGAGGACAATTCCAAGGAGACTTGAGGTCAGCCAAATTATGCAATATCTGCAATGGAAAAAAAAAAGCATGCATAATCACTAAATCTGCCCAAAATGAATATAATGGTATAAATTACTGCAAGGTCTAATGACTTCTAATTTTTTCTTGTGCCACAAAGGTCAGAGCGTGGTCTTTAATGATAGCACTACGCTTGAAGTCTAAATTTCAATATCAATTACAGAGTCTGAAAGATAAGCAATGGATGTTAATAAATATGACAAGCTTCACATAATTGCAATAGTTATTTATTGATAAGGTACATTTTGTCTTTTTGGAAGTACACAGTGGGTGATTTCCCCATGTTATATTCAGTAGAGATTTAGAGTTTAATGAAACAAAGTTCTAAACTGTATATTTCTTGCAGTTGTACTTCATCGATTTAGATAGCATAGAATAATTATATGCCACAAACTCTTGTTTGCTGCTGTTGAGAGCATAATGCAAATAGTTTGTGCTGAAATATGAAGGTAATTGGGAAGATACCAAGAACTTATCTCTTTTAAAATGAAAAGCCTTCAGGCTCTGGTTGGTATTGAACAAAAAGTGCTTTCGCCGAAAACTGCTGGTAGTACTGTTAAAAAGAATTATGTTCAATTTTAAAAACTTCCTAGTAAGTAAAAGCACTTTTTGAAAAGCTAACGCACCATTTTAGGTGATTTGAGAAAAATGCTAAAAAAAGTAGTTTTAGGAAAAGTACTTCTGATTAAACACACTTTAATTAAGTTTGCCAAACACCTATTTTGAGCTAAAAGAGCTTTTAGACCCAAAAGCACCCTCCAAAAGCAATGCCATACAAAGCCTAAATAGTCGATGTCTCTGGCATGTGTAAATGTGTCCATGCTTATTGATATCTTGCAGAACAAACTTGAAGTTTGTCCTGCATTCCACATTACATTGTCGGCTGCATCAAAAGAGACCATATTGTCTTATCTTGATCAACAAATTACCAAAACATAAGTGGCTAAAAAGGTTGCTTCCAAATCATCCATCAAATGGTTTCCATACTTAATTGAACAAGTGTCTATTTTGCAAACATTAATGAATGGACTGGAAATCTTTAAGATGCATTTTTATAATCCACATACACTTCATGACATGTAGATCATATTGCCATGAAGATGAACAATGTTAACATCCTTTGGACTGCACCACAGAGATTGGTAGGTAGCCAGGTAGGAGGATTAAAATACCTCCAACCAGAGCTCTTGTTGCAATAAACTCACATTCAATTTGATATACATATTAAAAAGACATGTTGATGAAAAATCATTCAATTTAACCAATAGTTATTGAAAAATGAACAATTCAACCAGTATAATTTAAGTGATCTCCAACTCATGACTTAGGTCATTATAATGGATTATATAATTTCACGAAGATCTAACTATTTAGAACATGCATACAAGAAACAGAAAGTTTAACTATGACTGTGACCTCACATATAATGTTATTTTTATGATGTACTTTTGCAGCTGGGCATAACCAGACTAGTTATTTCCTAGGAGCACTGATGCTGCTCCACATATCCACTCTCTCACACACAACCTTAGTTGTGTAAGTATGCCTCCATTTTTAGTAAAAACGCCAACATATTGTCGCCCGTGGGAGCCATGTAAAATCTGTTATACGTTCCACAAACTCATTTCCAAGCACTTCATTTCCAGACTAGTAAACTATGGAAAGAAAATTATGACGAACTATCTTAAATATTAAACAATGCCATACTAGTATATTTTAGCTTCCAAAGCCAACTTGCTAAACAGAACAAATTATCGCAAGTTAGCTTTCAAATGAGAACTAACCTGGCTGGTACTTTCATATAATTTCAGTTAGGAATGACTGCTTACATTTTGCATTTCATTTTGTGTAAGTGGGTCGCCAATCATAACAGATGTTCGACATGCACGAGAAGCCAACATAGCTCGAACTCTTGATGGACAAATAGAATCAGAGGTATCAGCTCTATAACTACTAATAATTGAGCACTCTCCTTGACTATCAGTCAGAGTAGCTATGAGATCCTTTAAATCTGTCGCACAAAGAGAAGATTGTAGCAGAAGATACTTAATTTCTATGAATTTCCTCGAAAAAGAAAATAGAACAAAATCATTGCAATTATAGCAACCAAACAAAGATTAGCCTACTACCTTCGATTCCAAATGTTATATTTTTACTGAATGGTACAGCTCTTAGCAGAAAACGTTGGCCCGGAGGAGCATTCATATCCTCTTTCAAAGCAAAACCATTTTTCCTTGCAGAAAGAAAACAACATGGTTGAGTGTCACAGCTCTTTGGGGAGCTAATGTGTTCCAAAGTACTGTAGTTTTGTACAAGCCACATGTTTCGGAAATAAATAATGACATCATTCACCTTCCTACCAGAAAGAGTTGGAGATTTTCATCTATATACCAACAACTGTGTGATTTTGAATAATATGCTTGTCTTTGATGTTGTATTTTATGCCTTAAGTATTACAATTTCAACTAAATTAAAAAATCCAAGAAAAACGCGAGACTATAAACTATAAATTAAGCAGTTTTAAGTGTTGAAAACAACAAATAAGTACAACTAAAAACTATATTAAAGAAAAATGACATAAAAATTAAAGTTCTATGCACTAATGTCTTTTGTTCATCCTTCAGTTTTCGGGTCACCGATTGTGGCCATCCAGATTCAGAATACACCGCAAACCAGATACAGGGATGCAGAATAGAATTCCAAAGGCTAGTGTGAATTTTTTTTTTTTCGGGGAATCGGGGTAGTGGGAATTAGGTAAGTCCGAGGTAATACATCACCTTACGGAAATACATTCACTGATATTCTAAGAACTGCTAAGTCTGCAGCTTTTCTTTAAGCTTACATATCATGGAAGAATGTTCTCATATGTAGACTGGAATACAGAAAATTGGATCCCATATACTACAAATGACTACATAGTTAACTAACCATCATAATTTTTACTTGCGATCTAGCTTCCAGCTACAAATGGCCAGGAATCTGAAGGGCCGATGTTAGATTGACAAGTAGTTATAAATCCTGCCAAATGTTCATGAACCCTTGTCTTCAACTTATGCTTCAATTTACAGTGTTTTTAAACTGAAAGTACTTGGATGACAATGAGTTTGTCCTATTCACTCTTTGAATACACTTTTCTTACTAAATACTTTTTGAGAGTTGCCACAAAAAAGTAAGAGAATATGCACATTCATGCACGAGCATGAGCAGAGTGAAGGTTCTGATAAAGTTTAGCAGCCCAGGCTGGAGGATTGAGATTTTGATTGCTTTCAGTTTCTTAATACCGATGCAACAAAGAAGAACCCCTTTCCACAAATCTACATTTCGTGAAAAAATTATATACAAAGAGAGACAGTTTGAAAGTGGTAATGAATTCATCTCCCGACAGAAACCACAATTTCAACTATGACACATTCAAGAGATATGAAGCATAACATATAATAATATATGTATCCTTCTTACTTAAAAGTGCACATACTAAAACAAACACCATACCTTATTAAACCCATCTGCATAGACGCTACTATTTCTTCCTCAGGTGATAACTCCAACCTTAATGGCCTAAATTAGAGATAATATGTGAGAAAATGAACTGCAAATTAAATAAGTAAAGAGATGAAGCAATCATGGTAAAATTAATTTGAAAATTGACAGCAGCCTATAGAAAATAACATTAAATTTTCACATGATGACCAATGAGAGAACTGATATTAACATATTGTATGAATAAAGCTAGAATATATAACAATGGATGTTATGTAGAATACAGCTAAAATGAATCACTCTTTTCCACCTTATGACCAAGGTTAGTATTTGCTCCTTACAAAAATCAGTCTTTGCCACATGGTGCAAGAAAGCAATCAAGTACAAGTTTAGAGCATTTGTAGTCGTTGGCTTAAAAGCCAAATTTTGCAAAATTTGAGTAAAAAAGCGTAGCTTGGCCAAATACCCAAAATTTGGGTATGAGAGCAACAATAGTTTGCTATATTTGGGAAGAGAAATAGGAATTTGGAAATTATAGCCGATGAAATGTGAAATTTCGTCCGTTCACAATGTATCGGACGAAAGATGAAATATCGTCCATTTTTAATTTTTTTTTATTAGAACTGACGGAAGATCATCTTCCGCCCGTTCATAAAATTTCCAAAAGCATAGGCCTATAAAATTTTCTGACGTGGATGTTCTATGGAATTAGACCTATAGGAATTGTTACGTGTACATATTAGCTTTGCGATTGGTGTGTGTTTGGTTCAAGGGCTGAGATGGAATGTTAATGTGAACATGGTTTTATAGGAAATTTTCACAGTTTTGGCCCAAAATTGTCAGACAAGAATTCATCATCCGTTCGACACTTGATTAAATTTCTAAAAAATGTATACAGGACAAAACATGATATATAGTCCATCACTTTTTTTTAATAAATAAAGCCAAATTTTGGGTTCAACGACTACAACCCCAAATTCCTATTTCAAATGCCAAATACCCAAAATTTGAGTTGGGACGACTACATATGCTCTTAGGAAACAAAAGCCCCATTCCACCAAACTTTCTTGTGAAGAGATGAAGATCCTATTGAAGTGTAAAAACTAACCTTTCAGAGAAGATCCTAATTAAGGACACAAGCTGCTACCTTAGTTAGGTCAGCAAAACCATATCAAATTACTGAACAGAAATTAATAACTTATTTCAGCTCACAGTATAATTCTGCATTTCTTTCTATGGAGATTTTTGAGAAGTATGTGTTTGTGTAGTTGTTAGTACTAACTGATGTTTCCACATCTCGCATAAATGTGATTGCTTGCTAGGGATTGAGGGTCTTTAGCTATAATAAAAAGTATTAGTTTACATGCAGTGATTTCAAGGGAGACGGTCATACAGGTGTTAAAGCGGAAAGCGGAGCGGTGACTGGGAGTTAAAGATCTAGGGCCCATGAATAAGGCAATTCTAGGGAAGGTGGTGGAGTAAACTCATGCCCAAAGAAATTTGAGCACAAATTTGCACACCTAAGGGAGAAGCTCAATTTTTGGTATGGTAATATGCTGCCCAAGTACCTCTTCGCGTCCTTGTTTGCTTTGGCAACAAAAGCTAATGCCTCAGTGTAAGTCAGTGGGGTAGGTCTAGGTGGAGGGTGCGACTTAATCCGTTTGTTAACATTCCGATTAGAGAAAATAAAGAAGGCTTGCTCACCTTCCTGAATGATAGGACTGTCTGCTTTGCTATCAGATGAGTTCCAATGGAGGGTTTGCCACTACTAAGTTTTCTGTTACGCTCTTCGACAGACTCAATTTTTAGGGGATGACATCACCCAGGATTAAGCAAGCTTAGTTTAGTTTTTCTTCTTTTTTTCTTTTTTCTTTTGGTGGTAGTGATGGTGGCGGCAGCATGACAGTGTGTGCTTTGCGGGGCTGCTTGTGAGCCTGTCAGCAGTCCAGATTTGTGTCCATTTAGTTGGTTTGTCTGGGATTATCTTAGGTATTAGAGGGGACCGGGACTTGACTGCTTCACTCAGGACAAGTTGGCAGAGGATCCGTAAGGAGCTTACTACTCATCATAACAGTAGCATTCTGTTGGGGCCTTTTGGAGGGTGAGGAATGATATCATTTTAGGGGAACTGCTAGGAATGCCAGACAAATTCTTTCTTGTATTCTGGTGATATTGTGTTTTGGTCTGCAAATGCAGGAGAGAAGGCCTTCACCATGGGGGCCACAACTTTCAGGATCAGACTTGGACCTGTTAATCCCAACACCTCTACTACTGCAGGGGCTGGGTAGTGTTATGGCTGGTTGCAGCATTTTGTGATTTTGCTATATGTTATTTGATGTTGTATGGACACTTGGTCTACCAGCCCATCGGTTTTTCTTTGTTGTGGCAGTTGTTATATATTTAATATTTTCTACTTTTACACCTTGGATATTCAGTGAAACTCTTATTAATGGATCCTGTTGAATTTTCATGCCTGGTACTATTTAATCTGAGACCTATTTTTTTAATTTAAGATAAATACACATTTCTATTTCTCATTGAAAAAGGATTGAAAAGGATAAATATCCTACGTATTTGTTAGACATATGAGGAAACATTCCCACCAAGCAATATTTGTTGAAGTGTTCCCATGCAGAGGAGCCAACATCCTTTTCAGAATAGATAGACCCATCTTCGTTCACTAGATGTTATGCTTCACATTTCCAATATTATAGTACCAGAAAAGGCAAGACACGCTGAATTAAACAAATAAACTCTTACTCACTGAAGTAGGGGCTGCAGATGGATGACTGTTGACTCTGATAAGTGCTCAAAATTGTGTTTCTCATCCGCAGCATGCTGTGAGTACAAAAGAAGTATCAGAAGTAGTATTCCTCACATTCAACATCTCTTATACGAGTAGGTACAATATGGGCTTGGGCTTCCACAAGTATCAGTCATCAATTATGAGGTTAGAGTTTCCTGATATGAAAGGAACCAAAATTTACCTGATCAACTATAAACAAGTCCTGGTCCAACTTTCCGATGATAAAACCAAGGTTGAACTGGCCAACAACCTGAATACAAGAAAGAAAATATATGAGAAATTTTCTTTCATAAGTATCCGAGGTGCGTGTGTGCGCAACCTGAATATAAGGAAGAAAATATAACTCATAAGAAAAGGGTTTTTCTTTTTATATATATATATATATATATATATATATATGGGTAAAAGGGATATGAGCAACTTGCTCATTTAGTAAATGAGCAATTGATTATATGGCATGCATGTGATACATTGGACAATTAACCCTTTTAAAACTTTTTCAATCACATGTATGCCACATCATCAATTGCTTATTTACTAAATGAGCAAGTTGCTCATATCCCTTTCCCATATATATATACTAGGTTCGCCCGTTGACACGTGCCTACGGCACGTCTTCGGAACAATGCACCTTGTTTGATCATATAAATAGTTTTGGAGGTCCAACAAATTAATTTAAGTAGCAAACATATTATATAAGGAACTTTTGGGGGTCCAGCAAAAAACATATTATATGATATTTTTTTTTGGTTTTTTGAATTATTTTAAAGTTTTTAATTTTAATTTTTTTTAGTTTTTTAATTTTAATTTTAATTTTTAAATTTTTAAAAATTCTATTTTCTTAATTTTTTGAATAGAAGAGGGAGGGAGAGAGAGAGAGGAAGTAGTATTTTCTTAATTTTATATAAGGAACTTTTGGTTTGCCTGTTGACACGTGCCTACGGCACGTCTTCGGAACGGTGTACCTTATTTGATCATATAAAATAGTTTTCGAGGTTGAGCAAATTAATTGAAGTAGCAAAGATATTATATGAGAAACTTTTGGGGTCCAAAAAAAACATATTATATGATTTTTTTTGATTTTTTTGAACTATTTTTAATGTTTTTAAATTTTTAATTTTTTAGTTTTTAAATTTTTTATTTTTTAAAAATTTTTAAAAATTTTATTTTCTTAATTTTTTTGAATAGAAGAGGAAGGGATAGAGAGAGAGAAAAAAAAATAAAAAAATAAAAAAATATTGGAGTTGTTTTTGGTTGGGGATTTGAATTTGAGTTTTTGAGGGAACTTTTGGGGGGGAAATATATTTTGTAAGGTTAGATCCGGGCCTTTAATTTTTTAGGAGATTGAAGGAGAACCACTTGATAGCTTTCTTTGTGTTTTATTATATATATATATATATATATATATATGATAAATACCCGGGGTGTGTGTGTCGGGAGGTTTTTTTTGTTTTGTTGTTGTTGTTGTTGTGTGTGCGCGTGTGTGTGTGGTTGGGGGGGGGGGGGGGGGGGGGGGGGCCTCAATATTTAGTTTAGGTCAAGAGATCCTCATCGAGACTGCATATAGGGAATTCTGTACCCAAGACTCCCTCACTAGTGTGCTGAGAGTTCAAGATGCACGAGCTATGCTAGTTGGTAAAGCATATTATTGTAATATTTCTCAGAATGCTTTGATCTGACAGGATAATGATGAACATAAGCTTCTGCAACAAGTAAGCTTGATAATGAAATAGTACTTCAATTGACAATGCTGAATGTTGAAAAGTGAACCTCCACCTATGTCATTTTGACAATTTGACTGCAGGACAACAAAGTTGGGGGGGAAATGTTTCTGTTATTTAAGAAAAAAGGGCTCTTCACAAAATTTTAAAATAAACATATTCCACTACTGAAATATGAGGAAAGGACTGCAGGGAAAACTTTCCGATAAGAACATCAGCAAGGCAAATCAAATCAAAGTGGTATGCATCAAACTGGTAAGTGAAACAAACTTCTTTGTTCAACATATGATCTGTGTTTGAGGGTTTATGATGCACTTTAATACTCCAAGCCTCCTACATTCCCAAGAGGTTAAAGTGCCTTACACGGACCAAGACTTGGTTGATCACGACTAGATTGTTATGTTTCCTTTATACTCTGCTTAAAATGTATGCCCAGCTAGATTTGAGTATGGGTGGTCACTGACAGTCTTAACATCCTCGCCAAGGCACCAAAAAGCTGAAGTTGAGGGTTGGGGAATATACTCTATACTCTAAAATGTATGACAAACATTATCAATACAAAACGTTAGTATGTTTAATTATTTATACAAAATAAACAGACAATATTTTAGGTAAAACACTATATTCACTCATTTAAATTTGCTAAACATACATCATTTTCAGTTTTCCTGATTAGAACATTAACTAAAACTGCAACAAAAAAAGTTTATGATCGTACAAGATGTATAAATGAATTTCATATTTTCCAACAATTTAAATCTTCAATTTATACATTCAGTAATGGTATATGAATGAAGAGTGTTGAGATGTATGCATAGAAAATGAGACTGTGTAGATAGACAGGTCACATAAATCATAAAAAATGAACTGCAAAATCAGTATTCTAGAGACAGTGTCCGTGCTGTAACAATTAAAACTAAGTTGATACAGATAGTATACCCATGTACAACATAGAGATGAGGAAACCAGTAGAAGATAATCCTTATGTTATGTATTAAGGATATCAATACAGGGAAAAGGCCTAATGTAAATTTCAAGTTATAAAAAATGATTTGAACAAGCTTAGCTGACACAATATTTTCCTCAATAGACAATTTGTGAAGGATTTCATCAACCAAAAACAAGGGTTCGGGGCAACCAAAAATGCTTGATAGGTATTAATATGTAAATTAATACAAGTATACAAAAGTAAGTTTCAGAGTTTTAAGATTTTCTTTCTATGTTAGTTCTTTTCAGGCAATTTAAGCCAAGTATGGGGGGTGGAACGCTGGGGATAGTATTGAAAGAAAAAAGAAATATGCCCAAAAGAAACACCCAATTGAAAGTTGAAGAATCTAGATTTAATAAAAATAACAGACAATAGCAATCAAACAAGATACTAATGTTCGTGCACTTGCACGATTATGATTACAATATAATAATAATGATTGCATACATTCAGTTACCTGCATTCTTGCAAAATCTTCTTTTCTGAAAAATCTCTCCAGCTCTATAGTAGCAGCAGCTAAATAGTTTGCTTTTCCTTCATCATTTTCTGGTTGAGAGTTACCAAGTGTTGCAGCAGTATAATGGCTAGAGCATGACCGACAAGATAAAGAATGAACACATAATATAACTGAACATGTAGATTTCCTCAACATTTCACTAAACAAATAAAATGAAGAATATGTGATTTGTACCTTCCACCCTTCTTTCCACCGTTTGCGGATACATTTAAAACAAAATTTGCGAGCTTCTTCTGCCTTCGATTTCTAAGATCACTGACACTGAACTGAAAGATAAAACATGTCATAAAACCAGAACACGGTTTTAAAACATCCGTGCTAATGTGAGATGATTCTGCCTGTGGAATCAACAGTCCTCCAGATATAATTTCTTGATCTTCAACAGATGAATCTTCCAATGTCGTATCAGCAAAAGTTGGCGCTTTCTTTACTTGCAAATTCTCCTGGGATAGTTAAGGTGCTAATTGAGTTGAAAAAACATTTGAGAGCAAGTGGTACCAGCAAAATGTTTTTAAGGCAAATCATGCCTTTCCAAAATCCCAAAAATTATGAATTTCCATATAGACCTTCAATACATGGATTTTTAGGGTATCGAGTCAGGGTTTGCGACCCAACCCAATAAGGGTCATAGTTATCCAAAAAATGCAAATTTTTGTAGATTGCACTTGTGAAATTTCAATAAGGCTGATTTTCTTTGCAAATGTAAAAGTTATATTCCTCGTAAAAAACTATCCTTACCAGTTCTGATTACACTAGCATTAATTGTGTAAGTTTCATGTACAAGTAGAATTGGCACAGTTTCTACTTGTAATATAGTTCATAATTCTCTTTTTTTGATGAAACAGGGTGACCTTGTTGGAGTGGAAAAATAACATTGTTGGTCCGAAAAAATAACATTTGTTAAAAGTTTAAAGATGTAAGATTTTGGAACATGTAGGTGTGCATCTCTACACAGCACAAAATTTCATTGCACAATATGATGTATGTGTTAGTATATCTCTAGCTTTAATCTTCAGAGTCACATATGCAGTACAAACCATATCTTTTATATGTCATATACTTTACAGTTGACACTTCTATGAAAGATAAGTGAAGGTCAACATACCATATTAAGTTCTGTATTTCCATTTCCCGCTTCGTATTCATCAGAAAGGGCAGTTTCCTCTATCGATGAGATATTAGATGTTTCAAAATGCTTTAGCAATGTTTCTGCTTTAGCTTTCGGTAAATCATCCCTCAAATTTTTCCATGATTTGAATCTGGAGCCCGGAGCATTCAATTCTGAACTAGTTTTCCTCACCTGACAAGGAAATGCCCCACTTCTGAGTATGGGAACTTCTGTCAGAACATCGCAATTATTGTCATGTTTCCTCTTATTTATAGTTATGAAATTTGCAAGAGAAGACTGGACAGTTTTTGAAGAGGAGTTAGTTTTCTTCATTAATCCTTCAAGGGTTGGACTTCTCTTATCAATTATGGTATTTGATTTAAAAAGTCTGACCGACTGCTCGCATCTGTAGGCAGAGAGGTTTTCACATATTTTAACCTCACATGCATTTTTGTCCAAACCCTTTGATGGAGTAGTTTCATCACAATGAACAAATTTCTTTTCCATGCGCAAATGCTGAGTGCGCAATCGTGGCGTCACTGGTGAATTATTATCCACAATCATTTCCTCACAGTACATTGTTTCTGATTGCCTACCACCTTCTGGAGAATTAGATTGTTTAGCTGTTGAATTAGGACCATCTTCTTCACCAGAAGCATCTGACTCAAAGCCATTTGTGTCTTTCTTGGTCTCATCAACCCCATTAACAGGAAAGCTGCAATGATTTGGAGAGTAAATCTTTTCTATTGCTTCTCTTAGGGAAAGCACAAGTGAGACCTCGTCAGTAAAGAAGATCTTCCTTTTGTCAGGAGTCACATTGACATCATATGATGTAGTTGGTATGATAAAGTTCATAATTGCAATCGGATACTGTTTGGAGTTTGAGCTTCTGTACAACTCATTTACAAGTTTGCTCACCTTAGGCATATCAACAGGTCTACCATTTACGTAAAAATACTGCCTATCTCCCAGATTACGACCACAACCGTACCCAGGCTTGGAAAGATAGCCCTCTACTTTGCAGCCTTCTGATATATTTAAACTCAGATGCTGTAAGCACTGGAAAGTGTTTAGGCCAAAGACAGTAATGATATTATCTTTAAGTGAACTGCTCCCTTGGGTTTTCAGTACCACCGACTTCGAATTCCTGCCAGTTGAGTTGGTACACAGTAATCGAACACCTTTAGCCATGAGGGCATAAGCCTTCAGAGGGAAAAGAACATAAGTCATAAGGCATTTTAACAGTAACACATGTGATGAACATAAAATGAATGCTAAAAAGATACACTTATAATTGATAGAATGGATAACAAAAACATGAACCTTAAATAGTGTCATTTACAAAGTCCGACTGAATTGTTCAGCATTAATGAGTCAGTAGGTTTCTGGTTAGCAAAGATACCAAAAATATTGCCTTCAAGTTACTTACAAAGTTCTTATAAAAACCGGTGATCAATGTAATAAATCTATTGTTTACAAAAGAAAAGGTGACAATACTAAAGCTAAGAGTAACAATTAATTCACATTCATGAAGGTAAATGAGATAAGTGAAGCAGGCTAAAAGTTAGACTAACTCACATTTAATAAAGAAATAAGCTTCCCATACTCTCGACGAATGTTGCGGCTGAATTCTCTACTTCGCACTGGCAAGGAAGAAAACAATTTCTCTACGGACACAGTGGTTCCCGCTTGGCGAGCAGTCTTCCTTTCCTCTATCACTAAGCCCGTGTGGTCATAAGTCAGATGCGTCCCAATTGGTTCATCTTTTGTTCTGGTTTCAACAGTCAACTTCCCCAGTGCACAAAGAGAACTCAGTGCCTCTCCTCTAAAGCCAAAAGTTGTCAACAAGTGAAGATCAGAAAAATCTGTAATTTTAGAAGTATGATGTTTACGAGCAAGGGCCTGCACAAAATTCAACCAATAGTTAAATCCAGGCAAAGAGGGATTTCCATTAAATCTGCAATAGTACAACCTATGCAATTTCATCTTAAGGCTTAGCAACCAAATGAAATATAAGTAAATTACTAGCATGGCCGCCTACAAACTCTAGACATGAATAGGCGATTACCAGTCAAAACCAAGTAGTTAACACACCAAAGATAAACTTACTGTTGGGATTTATCTGTCCTTATTCCTCAAACTTTCATAAGTGTTTCACAAACAAGAATAGTAAAAAATTTACCGAATAGTCTTTTGAAGTCTGTTGGACATGGGTTTGGAGGCAGGTTCGCAGGAATGTGCTCATCATTAATGACCAAACACCGTACATCAGACACGTGTTTGCTTAATTCATTCAGAAGAGCTACGAAGAGTTACCCGTCGACTGGCCTCAACTGGCCAGGTTAACTATTATGCCTCAAGAGGCGGACTATAACCGCAAGGATGTGAAGATCCCTGGAGTTACTATTCTCCTCAATGCAAATCTCTTTTTAATGAAGTGCAAGGATTGCACTCATTGGCTCTGCAAAAATAGTATTTTCATTTTCGGAAAGCAAAACAACTCGATATGCTCATCTTTTACCTCAAAGAAACGGTTTCTTTTTTTCCCATTAGTTAAGAGATATATAAGAATGGATTTTTAAAATAAAAATTAAGTTCCCTATAAACTCATTTATATATTTTTGTATATGTTCTACATAAAATGATGATTCATCACACCACTACTCAAGATTCAACCAGTGATGCAGGTTGGACAGAACTATCTAAGGAACATTTTCATAGGTAAAACTGTAAAAGTAGCATTTTTTGTTTTTTGCCAGAAACAGAAATTTTAAGAATTTTAATTAACAAGTGATTACATCCTAACAATTTGTATATTTGATAACAATCATTTGGCCATATTTCATATGTTAAGAGGACATAAATTTAGCCAAAACAGGCTCCAAATCAAAATTACTATGGACGGCCATCATCACCATACAAAAAAACCTTCTCCCATAAAACGATCTACAATATGAAGTCGTAAGACATAACAATCCTTATGACTAGATGTCAATTGTTATCAATAGCCCTCTGAATTCGCATCAAACACCTAACAAAACAAAGGAAAATATACCACCTTGACGTAAATCTAGACTGTGCACAACCTTCATTGTCACGCAATTAAAAGTTCCTTTAAGGACCAACCCTCCAAGCAAGCCCTCAAGTAACAATACAAAAACTGCATCTCATATCTTTACTACTATATAACCCAGGAATGGGGGTACTGAAATATCCATGTACCGTCAACGTTCACTGCACTGTTCAAAATTCATAAGTGGGCCAGCCTATCATTTTCAATAACATCGAACATACTAAAAATGTTAGGGAAAGTCTCTTCAGATGCAGAAAATAACGCAGGCCTTCGTCCAATACTAACGTCATAATAATGCCCACCAATCCCCAGTGTGTCTGTACATCAATTAACTTATAACAAAATATAAACAAGTGCAAATTCACACTCAAAACAAACTTGGACAAACATCGCCTTAGGCACACAGAGCACGAGCACAAAATCTACTTAAAGTAGAACCATTTCATCATAAAATCCTACTTACCAACTGAGCACTCATTCAATGAACAAAACAACACAAGTTTCGATCTTTTATACCTGAAAATTATCCGGCGAAATCCCAGAGCCATTGTCGATAACCTTGAAGCACTCTTCACCGTACTCCTTCAAATTCACCTCGATGCTCGTCGCACCAGCATCCAAACTGTTCTCCACCAACTCTTTTACAGCCGATTGAAGGTCCAAGATCACTTGGCCAGAACAAATCCTATGAACCACCGCTTTGTTTATCGGTTTGATCGACGGAGAAACCGTTTCTCCTTCCATCTCGACTCTTCAATTCGATCTAAAATGGCCGCAAATTAGGAGGGGGAAAAGCTAGGGTTTTGGTTACAGGAGTCCAAAGCATAAACCCTAGAAGTCGAAACGAGAGGTATAGCAAAATTTTTGTCACCTGAGAAGACTGAGACGAAGATGAAGATCGTTCGATTTGGGGAGAAATCTTGGATCGTTCGATTTGGGGGATGGATATGGTCTCCGATTTGGCGCGAAAATTTTCCTAGTGCTAGAAGGGTGGAAGGTAACTGGGCTGTGATAAAGCCCATTAAATAGGCCCGTAAAAGGCCCAGTTTAGTTCTCAGGCCCTGCAGAGTTCAGATTGGAGATAAGGAATTTGGGCCTAGGCCCAAAATCTAACACAGATATAAAAGTCGGACCTGTAAAAGCTGATTTAATTGAGCATACTCCTGATGCATCATTTTTCGACCTTGGAACGTTCCATGCCAGTAGTAAAGGTGGGGGAGGTAGACAAGGGGGCCGGGTTTGAAACAAAACACAGTCTCTCTCAAAAGTCAAAACACAGTGCAAGTGTTACCAAATTCGAATGGCAATATAAATATTCTTAGCTAATTAATTAATGAGCAAAATACTCGCACACCCCCCAGTCTTGTTTGCGCTAATTTTCTTACTGTGGAAAAAGTATGTACATGCCTGTGTCAACTTTAGTCCAGGCAAAAATCACATGCAAAATGAGGCTTGTGAGAAAAACGAAGGACGTTAGTTAACAATCCAAAGAATGGAAGTATATTACTATCCTTGGAACCAATTAGTACAGAACGTACTCTTCTCAGTTCACTGTATCCTTAAAGAGGTTCTTGATGTACGAGCTGTATCTTCTTCTTCTTCATCTTTTGTCTTTCGCCAACTAACTTTGCGATGGTAAAAGTTTCGCCATATCTGGAAGCAGGATCTGATACCCTCGATCAGATTTTCCCTCACAACTTATACTTTGCCATATAGTTTAAATGCACGTAAGGTTTGTATGTATTCGATAGATTTTGCTATGTATATTGTATCGGTGTTAAAAGAAAATGTACGTTTGTATCAGAAAGTACGATTGACTTAAGCCACGGGTAGGCTTCACAGATATTTTAGGTTCAAACAGATGAACCAGAAAACTAATTTCAGGTACTGGAGACATACCTCATTGATGCGGTTTGTTTTTAGAAAGTGTGGATGCACCAGGTGTAAATTCTATTTGTTTGTTTAGTGGAAGGACACGGTACTGTATGGTACGGCCGACCCTCGGCAGAAAGGGCACAGCTGGGTATAGAGGCGGAGGTCGGATGCTCGGCCCGGTAGAGGAGGCTCGGCTCGGATCTGGAAGATCGGATCCAGTAGTCTCGTGTACCTGCAGTCGGCCTAGGAACACCGGGGTTGGTCCCGGTGGCAGGCCCTCCGACGGTCCAGTCAGTTACTGAAGTAGAGCAACAGTAACTAGGGTTTGAGAGGAAAAAGTTTGATTACCTTTGAAGGTGGGAGTTGGCCTGGTATTTATAGGCATGCCAAACGGATCTGCATCCGTTTGGGCCGGGTCTGGACCCGTATGTCCGTGGGCCGGGTGTAGTAGCAGCCCATGGGGCTGAAGGCTGATTTGATGATCAGGGGTGAGTGCTTTTTGAGGAGATCGGGTGGTCTAGCATGAGCCAGACCAGTTTTCTCCTATGTCACAAGCCCCCCACTCCTGTAGGGGTGTGCGAGCTAGCAGTGAAGGAGTAGTCTCGGTCGTGAAGGAAGAGCGGGGGGAGATTTCTGGCTGCATTTGGGGTCGTCGCCGAGGCTGTGTTTGGCTCGCAGGTCGGGGGTCCGGTCCACGGTCGTAGGCCTTCTGATGAGGCGCGAGGGTACGTGCTGGGCTGGACGTAGCCTCGGAACACCGAGGCGAAGGTGAGCCTGCGCATTTTCTATTGAGAAAGCTATCCTGGTGCTCGACCTGACCTCGGAGCGTCGAGGGTTTAAGGGTCGGCAAGGGTGTGGCGAGGGTGTGTGCTTTCCTGTGGGAAAGCTACCCTAGTGCTTGACCTGACCTCGGAATGTCGAGGGTCTAGGGGTCGGCAAGGGTGTTGGCGAGCTGGTGCTCTCTCCTGAGAAAGTTACCCTAGTGCTCGGCCTGACCTCGGAGCGTCGAGGACGTAGGGGTCGGCAAGGATGTGGCGAGCGTGTGCACTTTCCTGTGGGAAAGCTACCCTGGTGCTCGACCTGACCTCGGAACATCGAGGGCTTAGGGGTCGGCAAGGATGTGGCGAGCGTGTACGCTTTCCTGTGGGAAAGCTACCCTGGTGCTCGATCTGACCTCAGAGAGTCAATGGCTTAGGGGTCGCCAAGGATGTTGGCGAGCCGGTGCGCTTTCCTGAGAAAGCTACCCTGGTGCTCGACCTGTCCTCAGAGCGTCGAGGGCTGAGGGGTCGGCAAGGGTGTTGGCGAGATGGTGCGCTTTCCTGAGAAAGCTATCCTGGTGCTCGACCTGACCTCGGAGCGTCGAGGGCTTAGGGATCGGCAAGGATATGGCGAGCGTGTGCGCTTTCCTGTGGGAAAACTACCCTGGTGCTCGACTTGACCTCAGAGCGACAAGGGCTTAGAGGTCGGCAAAGATGTTGGCAAGCCGGTGCGCTCTCCTGAGAAAGCTATCCTGGTGCTCGACCTGACCTCGGGGCGTCGAGGTCTTAGGGGTCGGCAAGGGTGTTGGCGAGCCTGTGCGCTTTCTTGGGAAAGCTACCCTGGTGCTCAACCTGACGTCGGAGCGTCGAGGGGTTAGGGGTCGACAAGGGTGTTGGCGAGCCGGTGTGCTCTCCTGAGAAAGCTACCCTATCGCTTGACAAGACCTCGGAGCGTCGAGAGCTTAGGGGCCGGCAAGGATGTAGCGAGCGTGTGCACTTTCTTTTGGGAAAGCTACCCTAGTGCTCGACCTGACCTCGGAGCGTCGAGGGCTTAGGGGTCGGTAAGGATGTGGCGAGCGTGTGCGCTTTCCTGTGGGAAAGCTACCCTAGTGCTCGACCTGACCTCAGAGCGTCGAGGGCATAAGGGTCGGCAAGGATGTTGGCGAGCCGGTGCACTTTCATGAGAAAGCTACCCCGGTGCTCGACCTGTCCTCGAAGTGTCGAGGGCTTAGGGGTCGGCAAGGATGTTGGCGAGCCGGTGCGCTTTCCTGAGAAAACTACCCTGGTGCTCGACCTTACCTCAAAGCGTCGAGGGATTAGGGGTTGGCAAGGATGTGGCGAGCGTGTGCGCTTTCCTGTGGGAAAGCTACCCTGGTGCTCGACCTGACCTCGGAGCGACGAGGGCTTAGAGGTTGACAAGGATGCTGGCGAGCCAGTGCGCTCTCCTAAAAAAGATACCCTAGTGCTCGACCTGACCTTGGGGCATCGAGGGCTTAGGGGTCGGCAAGGGTGTTGGCGAGCCTGTGCGCTTTCTTGGGAAAGCTACCCTGGTACTCGACCTGATGTCGGAGCGTCGAGGGGTTAGGGGTCGGCAAGGGTGTTGGCGAGCCGATGCGCTCTCCTGAGAAAGCTACCCTGTTGCTCGACCTGACCTCGGAGCGTCGAGGTCTCAGCAAGGGTGTTGGTGAGCCGATGCGCTCTCCTGATAAAGCTACCCTGTTGTTTGACCTGACCTCGGAGCGTCGAGGTCTCGGCAAGGGTGTTGGCGAGCCGATGCGCTCTCCTGAGAAAGCTACCCTGTTGTTTGACCTGACCTCGGAGCGTCGAGGTCTCGGCAAGGGTGTTGGCGAGCCAATGCGCTCTCCTGAGAAAGCTACCCTGTTGCTTGACCTGACCTCAGAGCGTCGATGTCTTAGGGGTCGACAAGGGTGTTGTCGAGCATGTGCGCTTTCTTGGGAAAGCTACTCTGGTGCTCGACCTGACGTCGGAGCGTCGAGGGCTTAGGAGTTGGCAAGGATGTTGATGAGCCGATGCGTTCTCCTGAGAAAGCTACCCTGGTGCTCGACCTGACCTCGGGGCGTCGAGGGCTTAGGGGTCGGCAAGGGTGTTGGCGAGCCTGTGCGCTTTTCTGAGAAAGTTACCCTGTTGCTCGACCTGACCTCGTAGCGTCAAGGGCTTAGGGGTCGGCAAGGATATTGGCGAGGCGGTGCGCTTTCCTGAGAAAGCTACCCTTGTGCTCGACCTGTCCTCGGAGCGTCGAGGGCTAAGGGGTCGGCAAGAGTGTTGGCAAGCCGGTGCGCTCTCCTGAGAAAGCTACCCTATTGCTCGACCTGACCTCGGACCATTGAGGGCTTAGGGGTCGGCAAGGATGTGGCGAGCGTGTGCGCTTTCATGTGGGAAAGCTATTCTAGTGCTCGACCTGACCTCGGAGCGTCGAGGGCTTAGGGGTCGGCAAGGATGTGGTGAGCGTGTGCGCTTTCTTGTGGGAAAGCTACCCTGGTGCTCCACCTGACCTCGGTGCGTCGAGGGCTTAGGAGTCGGCAAGGATGTTGGCGAGCCAGTGCACTTTCCTGAGAAAGCTACCCTGGTGCTGGACCTGACCTCGGAGCGTCGAGGGCTTAGAGGTCGGCAAAGATTTGGCGAGCGTGTGCGCTTTCCTGTGGGAAAACTACCCTGGTGCTCGACCTGACCTCGGAATATCGAGGGTTTAGGGGTCGGCAAGGGTGTTGGCGAGCCTGTGCACTTTCTTGGGAAAGCTACCCTGGTGCTCGACCTGATGTCAGAGCGTCGAGGGGTTAGGGGTTGGCAAGGGTGTTGGCGAGCCGATGCGCTCTCCTGAGAAAGCTACCCTGTTGCTCGACCTGACCTCAGAGCGTCGGGGTCTTGGCAAGGGTGTTGGCAAGCCGATGCGCTCTCCTGAGAAAGCTACCCTGTTGCTTGACCTGACCTTGGAGCGTCGAGGTCTTAGGGGTCGGCAAGGGTGTTGGCGAGCCTATGCGCTTTCTTAGGAAAGCTACTCTGGTGCTCGACCTGACGTCGGAGCGTCGACGGCTTAGGGGTTGGCAAGGATGTTGGTGAGCCGGTGCGCTCTCCTGAGAAAGCTACCTTGGTGCTCAACCTGACCTCAGGGTGTCGAGGGCTTAGGGGTCGGCAAGAGTGTTGGCGAGCCTGTGCGATTTCCTGAGAAAGTTACCCTGGTGCTCGACCTGACCTCGTAGCATCAAGGGCTTAGGGGTCGACAAGGATGTTGGCAAGCCGGTGCGCTTTCCTGAGAAAGCTACCCTGGTGCTCGACCTGTCCTCGGAGCGTCGAGGGCTAAGGGGTCGGCAAGGGTGTTGTTGAGCCGGTGTGCTCTCCTGAGAAAGCTACCTTATTGCTCGACCTGACCTCGGACCATCGAGGGCTTAGGGGTCGGCAAGGATGTGGCGAGAATGTGTGCTTTCCTGTGGGAAAGCTACCCTAGTGCTCGACCTGACCTCGGAGCGTCGAGGGCTTAAGGGTCGGCAAGGATGTGGCGAGCGTGTGCGCTTTCCTATGGGAAAGCTACCATGGTGCTCCACCTAACCTCGGAGCGTCGAGGGCTTAGGGGTCGGCAAGGATGTTGGCGATCCGGTGTGCTTTCCTGAGAAAGCTACCATGGTGCTCGACCTGACCTTAGAGCATCGAGGGCATAGGGGTCAGCAAAGATGTGGCGAGCGTGTGCGCTTTCCTGTGGGAAAGCTACCTTGGTGCTCGACCTGACCTCAGAATGTCGAGGGTTTAGGGGTCGGCAAGGGTGTTGGTGAGACTGTGCGCTTTCTTGGGAAAGCTACCATGGTGCTCGACCTGACGTCGGAGCGTCGAGGGGTTAGGGGTCGGCAAGGGTGTTGGCGAGCCGGTGCGCTCTCCTGAGAAAGCTACCTTTGTGCTCGACCTGACCTCGGAGCGTCGAGGGCTTAGGGGTCGGCAAGGATGTTGGCGAGCCGGTGCGCTTTCCTGAGAAAGCTATCCTGGTGCTCGACCTGTTCTCGGAGCATCGAGGGCTTAGGGGTCGGCAAGGGTGTTGGCAAGCCTGTGCGCTTTCCTGAGAAAGCTACCCTGGTGCTCGACCTGACCTCGAAGCGTCGAGGGCTTATGGGTCGGCAAGGGTGTTGGCGAGCCGGTGCGCTTTCCTGAGAGAAAGCTACCCTGGTGCTCGACCTGACCTCAGAATGTCGAAGGTTTAGGGGTCAGCAAGGGTGTTGGCGAGCCAATACACTTTCCTGAGAAAGCTACCCTGGTGCTCGACCTGTCCTCAGAGCGTCGAGGGCTTAGGGGTCGGCAAGGGTGTTGGCGAGCCGGTGGGCGCAGAATTGGCGCGCGATGCTTTAGTTTCCTAGGGGAATTAATGACGCTTCAAGATTTGTGCGCAACACTTCATCTCCCTACGGGAATTAACGGCGTGAGGCTTTGCCTTCCGTCGTTTGGCCTCCCTGAGGCCATAAATGTGGTTCGGGGGGGGGGGGGGGGGGGGCTATATATACCCCATTTCTTCGTTGTTGTTTCGTCAGAAAAAAAGCGTTGGTGGCCCATGTGCTATCAGAGGTGTCTGCCGCACGCGGATGCCCAATAGTTGAACTTTCAAGGTAGAGAGCCCCGGATAGATGGTTCCCCTGCCGTCTCTATCTTCCTTTGGGTATACGGCTCTGAGGGCTGTCTGTCCGAAGGAGACAGGAATGGGAGGCGTGCCGATCAAGGTCCGGGGCCCGGGGAGTCGTGGGACGAGAATCTGCCGTTGTCTGGTATTTTTGGGTATATCATTCTGAGCCCACGGTTCGGCTTAGATGGGTATACCTAAAAATATCAGGTTCGGTTGACGAAGGTTCGGGATCGAGAGCCCGGGCATGGTGGCTTTCTTCCCGCCCTCGAACAATTCGGGGTTTTGGCTTTCAGGGCCGTAAGTCCCGAATTGTTCGCGGGTGAGAGGGGTGACGACCGATTCCCGGAGCTCTGGGCGCTCGTCAAAGGCGAGCGCCTTAAATCTTTAAAGTAAACTTTTGGGTTTGGGTAGCCGTGGGTCATCACCGAGCGTAGGGGGTCAGGAGGCCCGAAGAGGCCAGGGCCCTGCTTAAGGTCGAGGCCGTACGTCCAACCTACTATTCGGGGAGGGCAACCCTGATTCTCGAGTAGCCTCGGCCAGACGAACCACGACGGGCGGTGAAACCGGAGGCCGTCTGTCACGTGTCTTGACGACGTCACTTTTGCGAGTTTCTAGGAGCCGTTATTGCGGAATCCTAGGAACTGTTTTTGCGAAAATCGAGGAGTCCCTTGGCTCCTTATATATATCCCTCCCCAGCCCTCTTTTATTCTTCACTTTTACCCTCTCTCTATAGAAAAAGGTGCTATGGAGCTTCTCTCTCTAGTCTTCTGTCTTCCGTTCGCCCTTCGCCGAACTCGAACAGGTTAGTGAGTTGTTTTTCTTTAGTATGTCTAGGGCTTAGTCTGGCTATTCGGCCTCGACTTCGAGGGAGGAGGACGACCCCCGTACGGGCCTCTCCGACTCGACATCCTGGGAGGAGGATACCACGGTGTATGATGCGAAGCCTCTTCGCGTTGAGAAGCCGTTCGTCGTAGAGAGTAGTGGCTCGAAGGAGGAGGACAGTGATGGGTCGGAGGAGGTGGAGGTGCTGGACCTGGTGTCGGACGACAGTGAGGAAGGAGGAGAGGCGGAAGTGTCGACGGTTCGGAGGAAGGGCAAGGGGGGAGTGTCGATGGTTCAGAGGAAGGGCAAGGGGGTAGGCTCTTCTTCGACGGCGACCGTCCTCAAGCCACTGGCCACCCCTTCTCCGGAAAAGGCCAAGAAGAAGAGGCAGTTGAGGAAGAAGTGGACGATGCCCAGTAGTCCCGACAGGATGACCCCCGCTCGTGACTTGGCGACAGGCTTCTTGTCGCAGCCGAGGTCGATCAGGAAGTACCCTGACGACCTATCAGATGAAATCTTATACGGGGTTCAGCCTTCTTCGCCGAGCCGTCAAAAGATAAAGATGGACACCACGTCGTTAATCCTGGAGGCGGATGACTTGGACGTCATTCACTCGGCCTTTCACATTGGGCAAGAGTATGAGTTGATGTTGCCTAGCCCGGGTCTTTGGCCCACCGACCCTCTGTCCAAGTGGTATTGCATCTTCCCAGCTGATGCATTCAGCTCCGGACTGCGGTTGCCGATTACCCCGTTTATCCGAGAGGTGCTGAATTGGGCGTCGCTGGCTCCGATGCAATATGGGCCGAACTCATGGAAGCAGATGGTGTGCTTCGTATACTGTGTGAGGAGAAGAAGTTGCCGCTGAGGTTGGATGTCTTCCGAGCGATGCTGGGGATCAGCTCGTCCGAGGAGTTCGAGGGCATTTTCTATATCTCCCCTCGGGGCCGAGGGAAGGTACTCCATGGCCACCCGAATTCGATCAAAGAGTGGAATAAGAAGTACTTCGTCATCCGGAGCAAGAAGCCTTGGGACATTCCCACTCAGTGGAATTTTTACAAACCGAACTTCAAGGCGCCGAGGTCGAAGGACCTGTCCGCCGAGGAGTGGGGTTATGTCGAATGCCTTCGGAAGGGGAACAGTATAAGCTGGTCGAAGGTGACGGAAAGTCACATGGCCTGCGTCGGACTGAGCCCGGCCATATCTAGTATGTAGCTTGTTCCATTTTTCTTGTTCTAGTTTTCTTTTGTGCTCATTGTTCTTAATGGGTCTTTTTGCAGGTATGGACCCCGAATCGATAAGGCAAGAAGGATCGCCCTGAAGAAGCAGAAGACCGAGCAGGGCGAGTTGGGGAAAAAGGTGAGGGGATCCTCGCAGGTCGTCTCCGACATGCCGATCGAGCCGAGGGCGAAAAAGGTTCGCCCTGAGTCGGGTAAGGAGGTGCTCGTCCCGCCAAGCCCTGGCACGATGACGGTGACCGAGCGTGCCAAAGGGAAGGTTCCTCCGCTCCGGGTCGACGCTGCTGAAATCGTGGGCGACGAGATGTTCCAGCTGTGGGCCCCGGACTGGTCGATAAGGAAAGGCGACAGCTTGACCGAGGGGGCCATGGCCATCGAGGCCGCCGATAAGCTGGCGACTCCCCGGGATCAGCAGAGAGTAAGCAACGACACCATGGAGGTGGCCTACATGCGGTTGGCACAGGCGAACGTGCTGGTAAGATTTACCAGTCCCCCTTTTACCCACTTTTATATGATGCGACCCCTCTTTCGAACCATCGTCTGTGTTGTAGGCATGTCTGGAGGGGGGCCAGGTGATGAAGCTTCATGAAAAGGCCCTGGCGCAAGAGAGGGAGCGGGCGAACAAATACCAGTGAGAGATTAAGGAGATGAAGATCGAGCTCGGGGGCTCACACAAGAGGGAGCAGGAGATGAAGGCCGAGCTCGCTTCTATAGAGAGTGAGTGTGTTCGGAAGGTGAGCTCGCTGAAGAAGAAGTTCGCCACTGAGAAAGAGTTGCTTATAACGAAGGCCCAGGACATGATAATCGAGGCCTAGAACGAGGTCTACGAGAAGGCCCTGAGTCATGTGAGGCACTTCTACCCTACCATCGATCTGATCGACTTTGATTTTGACATGGTGATCGAGCCGACGCCCAAAACTCCCGAAGGGGGCGAGCAAGACGAACCGCCTATCGCCCCGGATGCGGACCCTCCTCTTTACCGGACCGATCTAGAGGTGGGGAATTAAGCAGTTCGCGTCCTTGTTTTTGTTTCCTCCTCTTTTTTTTCTTGTTGTATTTGCCGAACGCCGACTGGCCACCGCACTTTTTGTATGATGAACTTGATTTATGAAAAAAAGAATTTTTGTTTGGCCAAGTGTTTTGACTTTGACTGCTCATTTTGGGGAAGTGTAGCTTCGCCGAACGAACCCTCTGGCTTATTTTTGTTTGGCCAAGTGTTTCGGTATTGGAATGATGGTTGTTTTCCCTTGTTAGGTGCTAGCTCCCCCTTCCGAGGCGAACCCTCGTCGATCTGATGTGGCGTGGCTCCGGAGTAAGATCAAGGTCCTCAAGTCCACATTGGTCCGGTACCAAAAGGGGGCTCGTGATCAGGATGCCACCTTTCACTATTATCGAAACAAATCCAAGGCGCTAAGTGTGGAGGCGACCAAGTTGAAGAGGGCAATGGTAGATTGCGACCTAGGCAGTGCCGGTCTTGGGCACACCATGTCGAGTGCATCGGTGCAGCGACCCTTGTCAGAGAGGCTCCTTCGCGACGTTATAGTGGAGAAGGACATGGAGATACAGCATTACAAGACGATGTTAGGCATGTCCGGGGCGAGGACGGGCTCTTCTTCGGGTGGTCACCGAGTGGAGGGTGTTCCTACGGCGCTCTTGTTACTGGAATATACCCGGCCGGTCGATGCCCAGAGCTCCATGGCTGGTGTGTCGACTTTGGCCGACCCCAAGGGTCATTGTGACGAGGAGGGAGGTCCCAGCTGTTCGGTCAAAATTGGGCTATCTTGCGTCGGACCCGAAGGCTGCTGAGAAGTTTTTGATTTTCTCTTTTTAGTTGAGTGGAGTGGTTTGTAACGTTCTTGTTCTTCCGACGGTGCTTAATCTAGTCTTCTCTCTTTTTTGTTCTTGCAACCCGTCTTTGGGAGGGCTGCCGAGGAGATGAAGGTCGGCACCCAGTGTTCTGACTTGGGCACCATAGCCTGAGAAAGCTACCCAGGTGCTCAACATTGGTTCGGAGCTATCGAGGAGATGTGGGTCGGCGTCCAGTGTTCTGACTTGGGCGCCATAGGTTTATAAAGCTACCCACTTGCTCGATATTGGTTCGGAGCTGCCGAGAAGATGTGGGTCGGCGCCCAGTGTTCTGACTTGGGCGCTATAGCTTGAGAAAGCTACCCAGGTGCTCGACATTGGTTCGGAGCTGCCGAGGAGATGTGGGTAGACGCCCAGTATTCTGACTGGGGCGCCATAGCTTGAGAAAGCTACCCAGGTGCTCGACATTGGATCGGAGCTGCCGAGGAGATGTGGGTCGGTGCCCAGTGTTCTGACTTGGGCGCCATAGCTTGAGAAGCTACCCATGTGCTCGACATTGGTTCGGAGCTGCCGAGGAGATGAGGGTCGGCGCCTAGTGTTCTGACTTGGGCGCCATAGCTTGAGAAAGCTACCCAGGTGCTCGACATTGGATCAGAGCAGCCAAGGAGATGTGGTTCTGACTTGGGTGCCATAGCTTGAGAAAGCTACCCAGGTGCTCGACATTGGTTCATAGCTACCGATACTGATAAAGTAAAAAAAGAGCTTTTGATCCTTTTAATACATGAAAAGAGGCGCGAACGGCCTTTTACATAGGGCATGTTACAAAAAGTGTTATTTACATGAAATAAACTAAAAACTCTACTTCTGCCCTTCCAAAAATTTGATCAGATGTTCGGCGTTCCAGGGTCTTTTGATTGCCCAACCATCCATGTCCACGAGTCGGTACATGTCTGGGCGTATAACCTCTGCTACCTTGTATGGGCCTTCCCAGTTGGGGGCCACCTTCCTTTTTCTCGTGGGGTCGGAGACGGACAACTTGCGGAGCACGAGGTCTCCGGCCTTCATGTCTGTGGGGCAAATTTTCTTGTTGTAAAACTTTTCGATCCGCTGTTGGTAGATGCTTCTTCTTACGGTGGACTTCTCCCTGACCTCGACGACGAGGTCCAGGTTGGCCCTGAGGCCGGATGAGTTGTCAGCTTTGTCGAAGGCCATGATGCGCGGAGAAGGGAAGCCGTTCTCAACGGGTATAACCACCTCCATCTCGCAGGTTAAGTTGAACTGCGTTTCACCCGTGGGAATTCTCTTCGTGGTCCTGTGCGCCCATAGCACGCTTGGTAGTTCTTCTACCCACTGTCCCTTAGAGGAAATGTCGAGGCGCTTCTTCAGGCCGTCGAGTATCTGTCGGTTCACATTCTCCGCTTGGCCGTTTGACTGGGGATGGCATATGGTGGAGAAGCGCTGCTGGATGCCGATGTCTTCGCAGAACTTGCGAAAGTTCTAGCCTGCGAATTGGGTCCCGTTGTCCGTGATAAGGACCTGAGGAATACCGAACCGGCAAATGATGTTTTTCCAGAAAAAATGTTAGGTTTGATGCTCGGTGATTGTTGACAGGGGCTCGGTCTCGATCCATTTTGTGAAATAATTGATGGCGACTATTAGAAATATCCTCTGTCCGGTTGCCATGGGAAAAGGGCAGACCAAGTCCATCCCCCACATGGCGAACGGCATCGGACAGGCCAGCGAGCGGAGGTTGGCCTGAGGAAGTCTCTTGATTGGGGAGAATCTTTGGTACGGACGACACCTCTTGACTAGATCCTGGGAGTCTTGCAACATTGTTGCCCAATAATACCTGTGGTTCAGGGCCTTTCTGGCAAGTGATCTGCTTCCCATGTGACATCCGCCGATCCCTTCATGAAGTTCTTTGAGCGCGTAGCTAGGTTCCTCATCGTCGAGGCAGTGGAGGTAGGGCTTCCCATCTGCCAGGGTGTATGAGCGTTTGAAGAGGACGTTGTTGATCATGACGAAACTTTCAGCTCGAACCCTGATCCTTCTCGCCTCGGCCCGATCTTCGGGGAGCTCGGTCTTCAGCAGGAACCTTCGGATTAGGGTGGTCCAGTCATCCAGGCGGGCCTCGTTGTTTATACACATTGCCTCAGAGAGGTCGATGCTCGGCTTTAGGAGGACTTCGATGAATACTCTTCGGTCGAGACCCTCGAAGGACGAGGAGGCGAGTTTTGACAAGGCATCCGCCTGAGTGTTCTGCTTTCTTGGAACCATAAGGACTGTGGAACAGTCGAAAGACGACAGGAGCCGCCGGACCACGGCCAAGTATCGGATCATTCGGTCATCACGAGCCTCGCATTTCCTGGTGATCTGGTTGACCATGAGCGGAAAGTCGCTGAAGGCCCTGATCTGCTTCGCGCCGGCCTGGTGTGCCAGGATCAGTCCGGCAATCATAGCCTTATATTCTGCCTCGTTGTTGGAGGCAGAGAAGTTGAGGCAGAGAGAATACTGAAGGAGGAAGTGGTCGGGGCCTCGCAGGATGATCCCCGTACCACTCCCGGATTCGCAGGAGGACCCATCGACATAAACTTCCCATGCCGGATCCGAATTTTCGGCGTTGGGCTATTCGGAAATGGTGCATTCAGTGATAAACTCGGCGAGGTCTTGCCCCTTGATTGCCGTCCTTGGTTTGTAGCTGATGTCGTACTGGCTCAGCTCGATCGACCACTTGACTAAGCGGTCGGAGTTCTCTGGCTTGTGGAGGACGTTCTTGAGTGGTTGGTCGATCAGCACTTGGATAGAGTGTGCCTCGAAGTAAGGGCGGAGCTTTCGGGCGGCCATGACCAGAGCATAGGCCACTTTCTCTATTCTCGCGTACCTCGTCTCGGCCGGGAGCAGGACCTTGCTCACATAGTATGGTGGCTTCTGAACTCCGTCATCTTCTCGGACGAGGACTGCGCTGAGGGCACTTTCTAAGGCGGATAGGTACAACCAGAGTGGCTCGCCCGGCTCGGGTTTGCTAAGGAGAGGCGGGTTGGCCAGGTACTGCTTTAGTTGCTCGAACACCTCTTGTTGAGGGGCACCCCATTCGAAGCCCCCCTTTCTGCGCAGAGCTTTGAAGAAGGGTAGAGATTTCTCCCCAGATTTGGAGAGGAAACAGTCGATGGCCGCTAATCTTCCCGTAAGACTCTGGACTTCCTTGACGTTTCGGGGAGGAGCCATGTCTATTATGGCTTGGATCTTCTCAGGGTTCACCTCGATGCCGCGCTGGCTGACGACGAACCCGAGGAATTTTCCGAACGAGACGCCGAAGGCGCATTTGGCGGGGTTAAGCCTCATGTTATGTGTTCGGAGTATGCCGAAGGCTTCTTCAAGGTCGGCGACGTGGTCATGTCCATGCCGGCTTTTGACGAGCATGTCGTCGACATAAACCTCCATGTTGCGACCAATCAGATCCTTGAAGATTCAATTAACAAGCCGCTGGTAGGTGGCTCCGGCGTTCTTCAGCCCGAAGGGCATAACGCAGTAACAGAAGAGACCTTGGTCCGTGACGAAGGATGTCTTTGCTATGTCCGGTGGGAACATCCGGATCTGATTGTAGCCTGAAAAGGCATCCATGAAGGACAGGAGCTCATGACCCGAAGTCACGTCGATCAGGGCATCGATGCTGGGAAGAGGGAAAGGATCTTTGGGGCATGCTTTGTTCAGATCCGTGAAGTCTATACAGATCCTCCAGCTTCCGCTTGCCTTCTTTACCATGACGACGTTTGCTAGCCATTCGGGATAGCTGACCTCTTGGATAAATTGGGCGGACAAGAGTTTGTCTACCTCCGTCTTTACCACTTGCTGCCTCTCTGGGGAAAATTTGCGCCTTTTTTGGACGACCGGCTTTGAGCCCGGAATCACACTAAGCTTATGCATGATCAGGTCTTCGGATATCCCGGGCATATCAGACGATTTCCAGGCAAATAGGTCGATGTTGCGGCGGACGCAGCTGATTAGGTTCGACTTCAGATCGTCGGCGAGGGAGCGCCTCACTCGGAACCGCTTCGACTCGTCCTCGGCCTCAAATGAGACTTCTTCCAGCTCGTCTGCTGGTTCGGGATCGGGTTGGCTTCTTTCTGGCTGAAGCTCGACGGCGTCGAGGGGAAACACACCCCCTTCGACCGCTGTCATGTAGCAGGACCGTGCAGCCTTCTGGTTGCCTCAGACGACACTGACCCCCTACTTCGTAGGGAATTTCAACTTCAAGTGGTAGTTCGACGGCACAGCCTGAAAGGAGAAAAGCCCAGGTCGGCCAAGAATGGCATTGTACGCCACCTTGATGTTCACCACCATGAAGTCCATTGATTCGGTTCATCTGAAGGGAGTCGTACCCACGGTGAAATTTAGGGTCACGATTCCCTCTATCACAACTGGGACATTGGAGAAACCGTGCAGGGTGTATCCGGCCGGCTTGAGCTTGTCCCGGGGCAGTTTCAGGTTCTCAAAGGCTTCAAGGAAGAGGATGTTCACCGAACTCCCATTGTCGATGAGGATCCGACGGACCTCAAAATTTGCCATGTCGAGGCTAACGACGAGGGCATCGCAATGGGGAACACAGACGCCCTCCAGGTCCTCTCCTGAGAAAGAGGCTGGAATTAGCTGAGTTCGGAGAGACAGGAGGTCTCGAACGGCGTTCACCTTTCAGATGAATGCTTTGCAGGAAGTATTAGATTCCCCTTCCATGGGTCCCCCGTGGACGCAATGCAAAATGGCCTGCCCTTCGGTCCCCCTAGTTTTGGGATCTCGCTCGGGATGACGATTCGGAGTGCGAGTGGGGGGTGAAGGCTTCCGGTTCCTCGTATCCTTCCGGTCCCTCTGGTTTTCCCTACTAAACTTCTGAAGGTATCCTCGTAGGATAAGGACCTTGATTTCGTCTTTCAGGGCCCGACACTGATCGGTTTCGTGCCCATGATCTTGGTGGAAGCGACAGTAGAACCGCTGGTATCGCTTTTTGTTGCTGCTCGGTCGAGGGGGTAGTCGGACGAGGCCCTTGTCCTCTATTTCTAAGAGTATGGCGGACACATTTTGTGTCAAGGGCGTGTATCTCTCGAAGCGGGGGACATGAGGCACCCTCTTCATTCCGACCCCTTCTTTTGCTATTTGCTTTGCAGGCTCGGTCTCATCGACATTGCGTTTGCCCTTCCATGTGGCTTCTTTGGCGCCTTCCGGGTTTAGGGCCTCTTCTGTCTGTATGTACTTCTCGACCCAGTTGAGCAGGTCGGGGAAGTTCTGGGGAGGCTTCTTGGCCAAGAAAACCTTTAGCTGGCTGTGTCGGACATTGTGCCGGAAGGCGGCTAAGGCGACTCCGACGTCGAGTGAGGAGACAGATCTCGCCTGGGTGGTGAATCTCCTGACGAAGTCACGGAGTGACTCTCCTTCCCTCTGCCGGAGGTCTAGTAAGGACGTGCTTATTTTCTCGGCCTTCCTACTGGTTATGAAGTGGGCCAGGAAGTTGGCCTCCAGCTGGTCGAACGAGAAGATCGAGCCTGGGGGGAGCTTGGAGAACCACTCCCGAGTCGGATCCCGGAGTGTGGCAGGGGACGCGCGGCACAACAGGGGATCCAAAGCGCTGTGAATCATCATGAGGATCTTGAAACCCTCCATGTGACCAGCAGGATCACCCTCACCGTTATAGGTCTCAAACTGTGGAGGCCGGAAATTCTGGGGGATCTCCACTTCTAGGATGGGAGCCGAGAAAGGTGGTCGGGTCGGCCTGCGGCCTAGAGCGGGGTTTGGGACGCCGTTGCCAAAGTGGTCGAGGGGGTTTTCCATTTCCTGCAGGCGTTAGAGCACCTCATTTTCGCGTTCAGGGAGATGGGTCGGGTCACGAGTGTGGTTCCCTCCATCGGCCGTCCGGTGGGATTGGTTGAATGTCTCGGCTCTGGGTGCTCCGTGAATGACCTTAATGATTTCGTCCCGGAAGCTCCGGAACTCGGCCCTTGTGACCGCACCATGATCAATTGGGTCGTGTTGGGGCGGCGGTCTTCGACCGATACGGCTGAGCGCCGACGCTCGTCCTTTGTGCGGAGGTCGGAGCGGTTCGGAGCCGAGTTGGAAGTGGCCCCTCCCCTAGTCTGACACGCCCGTCGGCTCTGGATGACCCGACCAAGGTCGGGCACGACCGAGCGAGATGCGCCCTGCTGGTGTCCGAGGCTGACCCTCAGATTATTCGATCCGTGAGTGTCCTCAGGGGCATCCTGAAGAAGAGGCCCGTCCAGATGATGTGTAGAGGTAACAACTCTCCTGGGCTTGGGTCCCATGTGAGCTTGGATCGATGTTGATGGCGAGGTTCGGGCTGATGTCCGTACCGAGAAGACTTCCCACAGACGACGCCAACCTGATGCGGTTTGTTTTTGGGAAGTGTGGATGCACCGGGTGTGAGTTCTATTTGTTTGTTTAGTGGAAGGACACGGTACTGGATGGTATGCCCGACCCTCGGTAGAAAGGGCACAACTGGGTATGGAGGCGGAGGTCGGATGCTCGGCCCGGTAGAGGAGGCTCGACTCGGATCTGGAAGCTTAGATCCTGGAGTCTCGTGTACCTGCACTCGGCCTAGGAACACCGGGGTTGGTCCCGGTGGCAGGCCCTCCGACGGTCTAGTCATTCACTGAAGTAGAGCAACAGTAACTAGGGTTTGAGAGGGAAAAGTTTGATTACCTTTGAAGGTGGGAGAGGGCCTGGTATTTATAGGCATGCCAAACGGGTCTGGATCCGTTTGGGCCGGGTCTGGACCTGTATGTCCGTGGGCCTGGTGTAATAGAAGCCCATGGGGCTAAAGGCTGATTTGATGATCAGGGGTGAGTACTTTTTGAGGAGATCGGGTGGTCTAGGATGAGCCAGACCATTTTCCCCCTATGTCACTCATGATGCGAGTTCTCACTACAACAAAAACTGTATTTAGCGGCATTTATACCCGGCATTTTTGGGAAACGCCGGGATATGAATGTGTTATTTCGTGGGGAAGCTAAAATGTTAACATATACCAGTGCTTTTAATAAGCGTCGGGCTATTATGTTATAGGCCGGCATTTATTAAACAAACATCGGCCATTTTGGGGTTTTTTTTATACCCCCGCCGCCTCCTATTTCCCCAATTCCCTCTTTTTACTAAACCCTTTCGCTCACGGTAATTTCCATCTCTCTCTCTCCCTCTCCCTCCCTCCAACGGAGTCCGTTCCCGCCGTCGAACTACGACGTCGTCTCCTCCGCCGTTGTCCCGCCGTTGTCACCACCTTGTCGCTCTCGTCGTCCACATCTTCCGCCATCAGGTATTATAATTATTTATAACTTTTGGTAAAAAAAATTTATGCATAAAATTATTTGCAATTGGGATTGTGTGAATGAGTAATTAGGAATTATGGAATCTTGTGAGGAAATTTTGACTGTTTAGGGTTTGCTAAATTTGTGGATTTCCTAAATAGGGTTTGTAGTTTAATTTGGTTTTGTTGTTATATTTTGTTTCTTTTCTGATTTATACATAAAGGGTATGTAGGAGTTCTAATATTAGTTGCATTTCATGTTTTAAAATTATGGAATCGCGCAGAATTAGTATGTTTAGTGCACATTAGTTGTACCCTCAAACATTAATCCTCAAACATTAATCCAAAAGTTTACCGGAACTCCTTGTTGAAACTTTCCTAAAAGGATATGTTTCGAAAAATCACTCTTTGTAACTGTGATATGTTTAGTGCACATTTTAGCAGTGGATAAAGATATACACGAAGAGATCATGAATCACAAGAGTTGGAGTGTATATATATATATATATATATATATATATATATATATATATAGAGTTAGTCTATTATGAGATGGTGAGATGGGCTCCTTATCGTGAGCGGGAGTTCTCAGCCGTCCGATCACGTTTAATCGCGATCGAACGGCTTAGATTTGATCCCCCTTATCTTCAGAAAGTTGAGGGGTAAAAGGTGTAAAATCGAAAACCCCCATCTCTATCTCTCTTTCTTTCTCACGATCTGAAGAACCTCTCCTCTCCCTCCCGCTCTCTTTCTTCGTCGAGCAAAACCCTACTTCGACCCCTCTCCCTCCTGCTCTGTCTCCGACTCTTCGTCGAAACCACTCTCTCCTCGACGACAAACCCAGCTCAGCCTCTCTTCAACTGGAGAAACCAAAATCGATGTTAGGGTTTCGATTGATCGTGATTAGGGTTTCGATTTCAACTCTTATTGGGATCTCTCTCTGTGACGAAAAACCCAAATCACGATTAGGGTTTCATTTTCTGCTCTTATCAGGATCGTTCTCTCTCTCTCTTCGACAACCCAAATCGTGTGAGATCTGTCTGCAAATTGGGGGCATTTTGTGGATATCGAAACCTCTTAGCGCGGTGGGTTTGGCTGACGCTTGACGCCCTCTGTTGGAGACTGCCATTACAGGCTCAGATTTCGGAGGGAAGTGCTTGATTCTCATACATGCTTTTATGATTTCTGTTAAATTTCTTGCATATTCTTTCGGTTGTGTGTGTAGGCAATGATGAGATTCATTTTGATATAAGTTGGTTATTTATTTTTTGGGATTGAAATTATTGTTTTGAAGCATATTTGGTTGTGTGCCATGATAATTATGAAAAGTTGAATAGAGGTTGGGGAATGAGCGGGAGAGAAGATGGGGAAGAAATAAATGAATGTTGTGGAATCCCCAATGCCTTCAACACTTACCTTACATTTAAGTGATTTGAGTTTAGCCCAATTCATCTGATTTTTGGGCAGCGATGACACACAATGACTGAACGTATCACTATATTTTTTCTAACTCATGTTGGATGCGTATGATTTCGATACTCATTTAAGCCTGTTGGGGTTTGATTCTCACCTTCGGTGTGTTGGTGTAGGCAGTGATGCGAAACACTTTATGATCTAAATAATTTTTTCAGCTTGTTGTATTTATGCTTGATTATTTTTCCGTCATATTCTAGTTTGCACGGCACCCCAATGCAGCCCTATTGAGAATAGTGTGTTCTGAGCCTACTGGTTTTTTTTACTCTATATATATACATGAGTAAGTTTATTATGAGAGGAGGTCGATTGATCGTGAGAAAGAAAGAGAGATAGGGGTTTTTGATTTTACCCCTTTTACCCCTAAACATTCTGAAGATAAGCGGGATCAAATATGATTCGTTCGATCGCAATCAATCACGAACGAATGGCTAAAAACCCCCGCTCTCGATAACGATTTTAGCTCCCTAGCTTTTAATAGACTTACTCTATATATATAAGACAATTGATGAAAATATATGTTTTTTATTTTCAACTTCCATTATTGTCAATTACAATCCATTCATGACCATCACATTTAAACCTCCTGGCAAAAAACTAACTAACACTAGACCAAACAAATCAAACATGAAGAGGGTCAGAACAACACCACCAAAAACTGAACATGAAGCTCAGAACAACAGAAAATTGAACAACATAAACTGAACATGAAGTTCAAAATGTGTAAGCTCAGAACAACAGAAACTATATTTTTTCTAACTCACGTTGGAGGCGTATGTGTTGCATACTCATTTAAGCCTTTTGGGGTTTGATTCTCTCATTCGGTGTGTTGGTGTATGATGCGAAACACTTTATGATCTAAATTTTTTTTCCAGCTTGTTGTATTTATGCTTGATTATTTATCTATCATATTCTTGTTGGCACGACACCCCAATGCAGCCCTAGTTTTGAATAGTGTATTCTGAGCCTACTGGTTTTTTTTACTCTATATATATATACATGAGTAAGTCTATTGTGAGAGGAGGTCGATTGATCGTGAGAAGAGGCGGAGATGCAAAAAAAAACATTTGTTTGGAACTAGTAGGCATGGCTTAATAAAGCAGCCCTATTGACAAACTCTAATTTCTGCATTTGACTAACTTCTTGCTTGATTTATTAGTAAGCAGTGATGACAAGTTTATGCATGATTTTGTTTATTCATGATTTTCCCCTTTTGGAGTGTGTAGGTAGTGATGAAAAGTTTATACAAGACAAGTAAAATGATTTTTTTTTTTTTGCACCCTCCTACCAAGTTAATGTGCAAGTCATTTCAGCTTCATGTTTAGTTTTTGATTTCTGCAATTGGTATACAAAATTTTTTTGGTGGTTGGTGGTGTTCAGTTTCTGTTGTTCTGAGCTGAGCTTACACATTTTGAACTTCATGTTCAGTTTCTGTTGTTCGGAGCTGAGCTTACACATTTTGAACTTCATGTTCAGTTTCTGTTGTTCTGAGCTGAGCTTACACATTTTGAACTTCATGATCAGTTTCTGCTGTTCTGAGCTTACACATTTTGAACTTCATGTTCAGTTTATGTTGTTCAATTTCCTGTTGTTCTGAGCTTCATGTTCAGTTTTTGGTGGTGTTGTTCTGAGCCTCTTCATGTTTGAATTTGTTTGGTCTGGTGTCAGTCAGTTTTTTGCTAGGAGGTTTAAATGTGTTTTAGTGTGTTGGTCATGTATGGATTGTAATGGAAGTATGGAAGTTGAAAGTTAAAACTGGTTTGTGGTTACAAATGTGTTTTTAACCCTTTTGTTTGTGACACTGATGTTGCTGCTGCTGCTGCTTCGAAACACTTTATGATGTAAATAATTTGTGTTCTGAGCCTATTATAATTGATGAATGATATTTTGTGTTGTGAGCCTACTATATTTTTTAAATAAATATTTTGTTGTTTCCAGGCTGAATGAGCTCTGTTTAATTTTGATTTCAGGTTGATTTCAGCTTGAAGTGCTTCTTGGAGCTACTCACTACTCGACACCAGTTGACATTTGGAGCAAAAAGCTTGTATATTTGGTGATAAAAGTTGTATAGTTGCTAAATTTGAAAAGTTTTTGATGTACTTGTGCGTTATTGAAGCAAGTATACTATCAATGTACTGAAGCAAATAATATTATTTAAGATATTAATTTGTCGTGTTCTGTTATTGGGCTTGGTTGAGGATGTTTGCATGTATCAGATTTCAACTTCCATTACTTCCATTACAATCCATACATGACCAACACACTAAAACACATTTAAACCTCCTAGCAAAAAACTGACTGACACCAGACCAAACAAATTCAAACATGAAGAGGCTCAGAACAACACCACCAAAAACTGAACATGAAGCTCAGAACAACAGAAAATTGAACAATATAAACTGAACATGAAGTTCAAAATGTGTAAGCTCAGAACAACAGAAACTGAACATGAAGTTCAAAATGTGTAAGCTCAGCTCAGAACAACATAAACTGAACATGAAGTTCAAAATGTGTAAGCTCAGCTCAGAACAACAGAAACTGAACATGAAGTTCAAAATGTGTAAGCTCAGAACAACAGAAACTGAACATGAAGTTCAAAATGTATAAGCCCAGCTCAGAACAACGGAAACTGAACATGAAGTTCAAAATGTGTAAGCTCAGCTCAGAACAACAGAAACTGAACATGAAGTTCAAAATGTGTAAGCTCAGCTCAGAACAACAGAAACTGAACATGAAGTTCAAAATGTGCAAGCTCAGAACAACAGAAACTGAACATGAAGTATCAAATTGTGTAAGCTCAGAACAACAGAAACTGAACACTACCAACCACCAACCAATGTGTACACCAATTGCCGAAAACAACAGAAACCAAATGGAGATTATACAAAAGGATTAAAAACACAATTGTAACCACAAACTAGTTTTAACTTTCAACTTCCATTATTTCCATTACAATCTATACATGACCAACACACTAAAACACATGTAAACTTCATGGCAGTCGAAACATTCTCAAATGGGTCAAAAATGGGCAGTCGAAGAGAGTGTTCTCAAGGCTCTCGGGTTCTCCACTAACATCCTTCTTGTTCTTCCTCTTGAATTCCTGAACAAAGTGATTCATCAAAAAATAAAGAAGCAAGTACGTAAATATATGTATTATAATGAATTTCAAATAAACTTTTGACTTGGAGATATAACCACATACCACTCGGCTGTTCCTGGAGAGTGTTTGATGAACATGGTAAAGCTGGTAATTTAAATTGACAAGGTATCATCAAATTCAGGATAGACAGGTATTTGAACAAAAACAAAAAATTTCAGTAAAAAAATCCGTAGGCTCAGAACAACAACAACAACAAAGAAAACTGTAGGCTCAGAACAACAACAACAGCAAAATAATCTGCAGGCTCAGAACAACAACAAGAGATGCAAAAATTATGCAGGCTCAGAATAACACCACCATAAACTGAACATGAAGCTAAAAATGTGTAAGCTCAGTACAAAAGCATTTGAAGATGAAGTTCAAAATGTGTAAGCTCAGAACAACTTTTATTGAACAAAAAGGTGAACACCACCAAAAAATTTCAGCTCCCCAGCTCAAAACAACAGAAACTGAACATGAAGCTGAACACCACCCTTAAAAATTTTGTATACCAATTGCCGAAAACAGAAACTGAACATGAAGCTGAAGTGACTTGCACACTAACTTGTTAAGAGGGTGCAAAAAAACAAAATCATTTTACTTGTCTTGTATAAACTTTTCATCACTGCCTACACACTCCAAAAGGGAAAAATTATGAGAGAAAAAAATCATGCATAAACTTTTCATCACTGCCTACTAATAAATCAAGTATAAGTGAGTCAAATGCATAAATTTGAGTTTGTCATTAGGGCTACTTTATTAAGCCATGCCTACTAGTTCCCGCCATTTTTTTTTGCATCTCTACCTCTTCCAAGTCAATCACCTTAACAACAACAATGGTTAATTTCAAAATATACATAAATATGTAAACCAATTGCCGATAACAGAAACTGAACATGATGCTGAAATGACTTGCACACTAACTTGGTACAAGGGTGCAAAAAAACTCAGCTCCCGATAAGGATTTCGATTTTACCCCTTATACCCCTCAACATTCTGAAGATAAGTGGGATCAAATCTGAGCCGTTCGATCGCGATCAATCGCGATCGAATGGCTGAAAACTCAGCTCCCGATAAGGATTTCAACTCCCCAGCTCTTAATAGACTTACTCAATATGAAAACCCCAGCCATCGATAAGAGATCCTATGGCTGAGAACTTTTGCACACGATAAGGGCCTCTTCTCACCATCTCATAATAGACTTACTCATGTATATATATAGAGTAAAAAGAACCAGTAGGCTGAGAACACACTATTCCCACTAGGGCTTCATTGGGGTGCCGTGCCAACTAGAATATGACGGATAAATAATCAAGCATAAATACAACAATCTGAAAAAATTATTTAGATCATAAAGTGTTTCGCATCGCTGCCTACACCAACACACCGAAGGTGAGGATCAAACCCCAACAGGCTTAAATGAGTATCCAAATCACACATCCAACGTGAGTTAGAAAAAATATAGTGATACGTTCAGTCATTGTGTGTCATCGCTGCCCAAAAATCAGATGAATTGGGCTAAACTCAAATCACTTAAATGTAAGGTAAGTGTTGAGGGCATTGGATATTCCACAACATTCATTTATTTCTTCCCCATCTTCTCTCCCGCTCATTCCCCGACCTCTATTCAACTTTGCATAATTATCATGACACATAACCAAATATGCTTCAAAACAATAATTTCAATCCCGAAAAATAAATAACCAACTCATATCAAAATGAATCTCATCATTGCCTACACACACAACCGAAAGAATATGCAAGAAATTTAATAGAAATAAAAAAAGCATGTATAAAAATCAAACACTTCCCTCCGAAATCTGAGCCTGTAATGGCAGTCTCCGATAGAGGGAGTCAAGCGTCAGCCAAACCCACCGCGCTAAGAGGTTTTGATATCCAAAAAATGCCCCCAATTTGAAGACAGATCTCACACGATTTGGGTCGTCGAAGAGAGAGAACGATCCTTATAAGAGTAGAAAACGAAACCCTAATCGTGATTTGGATTTTTCGTCGCAGTGAGAGAGATCCCGATAAAAGTAGAAATCGAAACCCTAATCACGATCAATCGAAACCCTAACATCGATTTCGGTTTCTCCAGCCGAAGAGAGGCTGAGCTGGGTTTGTCGTCGAGGAGAGAGTGGTTTCGACGAAGAGTCGGAGACAGAGCAGGAGGGAGAGGGGTCGAAGTAGGGTTTTGCTCGACGAAGAAAGGGAGCGGGAGGGAGAGGAGAGGTTCTTCAGATCATGAGAAAGAAAGAGAGATAGAGATGGGGGTTTTCGATTTTACCCCTTTTACCCCTCAACTTTCTGAAGATAAGCGGGATCAAATCTGAGCCGTTCGATCGCGATCAAACGCGATTGGATGGCTGAGAACTCCCGCTCACGATAAGGAGCCCATTTCACCATCTCATAATAGACTAACTCTCTCTCTCTCTCTCTCTCTCTCTCTATATATATATATATATATATATATATATATATATATATACTATTACAGTATTGTGGTTAAAAAATCATAATACCCTGAATTTTAATAAATGTGAAATTGTAGATTTTACGTGTTGTGCATGTACAAAATTTTGTATTAATATTATCTTATGAAATAATTTTCTATAGCATGAACAAATAATTATTTTTTTCTCTTTTCTTTTATTCTTTAAGCCCATTTTCTTTTAAAGAGCCTAAATTTGTTTTGTTTAAAACTAAGCCCAACTAATAAATCAAGTATTTTTCTTTTCTAAAGGCCCATTATTTTTTTAAAAAGCCCATGAATTAATTACTTTTAATTAACTTGTCATGTAGACACATTTTTAGACAATTAATTATTTTTGTGTTGTACAACTTTAATTAGTGGACACTAGTTGGGACACGTGCATGCACGTGTGTGTGCATTGCACACCCATGGGTGGTCGGGTATGCATGGAGAAGAGTAGGAGAGTGGGAGAGTGTGCATGGGTGGTTATTTGCTCATGGGTGGTTGCTACAACTTCCCATCTGATTCTTGCCATTCATCTACAACCATCTAGTATAATCATAGCCCTCCAATCTATCATAAAACTAGTATAAATATCCCCTACCTTCATGCATACAACACTAAGAAAAGTAATTGAAAGAAAGAAACTATATAAAAGAGTAAAAGATTGAGAGAGTAAAAAGATTGAGAGCTTTAGATTGTGTGTTCCAACCTAGAAGGAGGCCGGCTACTTTACCAAGGGAGGCTTGGGTTCACTAAGTGCAAGGTGGAGAAGGCGAGTGTGTGGCTCATTCTAGGAGGATAAGGACCGCTCGTGTGTTCAAGGAGATTTTAGGAGCCTTTGTAGTGTTTTTCTTCAAATAGGTGGGTGGTTTTCTATACTTCTAATATTAGATATCATGCTAGGAAATTGTTGATACATATGCATGCCAAAAGAACTAATAAGATAATCACCTATTGACTCGAAAAAGGACTTGCTAAATGAATGAGTAAATGCTTGATGAATTGTGTGCTATTGGTTATGAATTATGTTTAATGTAGTTAAATTAACTTATTGCCATGAAATTGTGAAATTAGAACTATGTGATTGTAGAAAAATGTTCATGTATGGTTAGTAGATGAATTATTAAATTTTGCGTTTATTAAACCATTGTAATACTTGCTCAAGGAATGCAAATTTTGATCATAAGTATTATGAATAAAGAGGGAAAATAGAAATTTACACCTTTTAATAAAGTCTTAATGCAAATAATTGAGTAGGGGATTTGTTAAAGTGAAAATTTGCAATTTATGAATGTAGAATATAAATTAGAGTGAAAATACTCGTTTTAATGTCAAAAAATTATTTTGAAACCACTGATTTATTAAATGTATGTAAATTCAGTATTCTGAAAAATTTTAGGACTTTTTGTGAAGAGGAAACGAAGTTATGATCTTTTGAAAAATGAAATATTTCTAATCAACAGAGACTCGACATTAATCGAATTTAAACCAATCCTATATCAGTTAAATCCTATGGGCATACTGATTATAGGGGGGCTTTAGTGCGTTACTGTAGCACTGTGTGTGCGTGGGTTTGAGTCTCGGCAAAGGGGCTTTTTATTCCAAAATTTGATTTTTTACCAAACACCGAGAATTAAACTCAAACCCATTTCACTCCATCTTGGTGACAATTGGGCACCTTGTCCCTTTTGGCTAGCGCGTGGGGCCTTGGGTCTCGGTGACTGTGCACTGTGTGTGTGTTGTGTGCGGTTCGAAACCTGGCAGTGGCAAAAATTTTTAGAAAAAGAAATCCCTTTTTTCCTTTTCTTTATTTTTGGATTATTTTTAACTAAAAAAATATACTTATACGATAAAATAAAATATTGAGGAAATATGAGAAAAAATCATGAGTATTTATAAACTTCAAAAAGAAAAATTATTCGGACTTATAGACCTTTAAACGAAGAAACAAGAGTACAATTTTTAAGAGTGAAGAGTTCACTTTAGTTTTGATCCTTTGAAATTATAAAATAAAGAAATGAAAACTTTTGAGTATAGAAATGATTGTAAAGAAATAATTTTGAGGCTTTTTGTTAAGTAGAATCAAATGAGATTTTTCTTGATATGCAAGTTGTGCATAGAAATATGTTGAAAAGAGAATGTGATGAAATGTGAAATTTTGTGGACATTTTTCAATGAATGTCAAAATGAGGACATACTAGAAATTAGCTAAGACTCTACATCAGCAAGAATGAAAAAAGTATTGAAAAAAGAATTTATGATATTTTGCAAGAAAAATTATTCGGACTTATAGACCTTTAAACGAAGAAACAAGAGTACAATTTTTAAGAGTGAAGAGTTCACTTTAGTTTTGATCCTTTGAAATTATAAAATAAAGAAATGAAAACTTTTGAGTATAGAAATGATTGTAAAGAAATAATTTTGAGGCTTTTTGTTAAGTAGAATCAAATGAGATTTTTCTTGATATGCAAGTTGTGCATAGAAATATGTTGAAAAGAGAATGTGATGAAATGTGAAATTTTGTGGACATTTTTCAATGAATGTGAAAATGAGGACATACTAGAAATTAGCTAAGACTCTACATCAGCAAGAATGAAAAAAGTATTGAAAAAAGAATTTATGATATTTTTTACCAAGTTTGGGTCGTTGATAAAGGTTGATATTGAAAAGACCGATGTAGGAGTAATGCTAGATTCTATATTAGTGACCTCCAATTATACCTAAGGATGAGATACATAGTGAAGATGTGATGAACGTAAGAGACAAACATGAGTATGAGGTCCATTGGATTGGCGGTGTGAGGGTATCCACAGGATGTCCCATGATGCGTCATGATCAGGGCATGGATACTACTCCAGAGTACCGTCCCGGTGGCGACGCTTATGGGGTGGTGTCACATTTATGGTAGGAGGTGAATTACCACAGGATGCCTGCATGATGAGTCATGTGTCAGTGCGTTGGGGTTCTCTCCAGGGCGCCTAGATGTGAGTTCGTAGTTCATAGAATGCCTAAGATACTTATCGTAGTTACAGTAGTAGATTAGATCATGGCGAGAGATTGAACCCTATAAGATGAAGAACGATTAAGGGTTTGCCCTCGGACCTATGTAGTATGGGCTACATAAACTCTGAACAAGTGCGCATTAGTGTCATATAATGTAAACAACCTGTATTAAGAACTAAGTGCACAGCACAACACGACATCAATAGGATAGTCCCTTGTAGTTTTACTTGTGATCAAGTTTGTGGTTGTTTAAGTATGAAAAATTGTTATACTGCTTCCGGCATAGAGAGGATGACCGTGTATAATATTTCGTCAGTGAATGAACTGACGTGCCCACAGTTTCATATGGAGAAAAAAAGAGGTTGACAGATTGAAGTATACATGCTGGTCCAAGATTGTTTTAAATATGTATATTTTCATGTAATTAATGTAAATTACTTCAGCTGTACGAATATAAATGTGTAATGTAACTCTGATGTAAGAAATATTTTTATTTCCTTGTAAAATTGTACAAAAGAAGTGTAAAGATCCCGTGGAACTTCGAATTTAGTTGTATTTTGGAATTCGGGGTGTTACATTTACAATAAAATCAAGTATGCTTGAGAGATACAAAATCAGAGAAGATGAAAAAGAGGGAGAAAACCAACAAATAAAAGAAAATAAAGTAAATAACAAAATTACAAACCAAACAATTTGTGTCGATGCTTATGTACCACACAATCTCCTTAAAACATATTTCACCTTATCCGGGTGCTGGAATTTGCATAGGCGTCTGTCTCCCAAGATGCAATGACAGAAGAATTGGTGCAGACACCACGTCACGCTCTCGAACTAGACTGCGTTTGAAATCTATCACCGAACGACCGGAATGGTTTGAAGCACAAAACAAAGAGAGGGGAGAGAAGAGTCTCTGGTGCGTTGAATCAGGAGAAAGGGGGTCTCTATTTATAGGGTCAGGGTGAGAACCGTAACAGTAGACAACTCATTGACTGCATTAACTGTAATGACAGACAACTCCTTTAATGCACCGACTATAACGGCGAGCAAAACCATTTCTACGGTTTAAGCTGGAAAAAAATGTTTCTGCATTTATTTCAGCCGTTACAGATCGGAAAAACAAAACTGTAGCAAAAAATTGGCTTTGCACGGGGTGGCTTCACGTCGATTCGACATTCTTGTCCGTAGTCTGGGCGCACACAAGCTACATGTAATTCGGTCCGAGATTTGCACCCCCCCTTGCACGTGCGAGAGAGAGCCTGTTGGCTTGCTATCTTACAATGCCAAGAAAGAGGTTATTATATATCATCTTCTAATTCCTTTGATTTTTCCGATGTGGGACTAAAATTCCTCAACTCATTTTTCCGAAATCCACTGTCTCACTTTGCGATACAAATTTTCATTCACCCGATAACCGTTTTGAGCAAATAAATATACGATTTTGATCTATTCAAGAAAGAGAACACAAATCCATCAAGATCTCTCACTAATTCATAGAGGATCTTACTCAAAAAATTGCTCAAAACTGGTTCGTAAATGGTGTATAAAATTTCCATTTTCTAACATTCTCCACATGAATGAAATTGATGATCACAGACACAACAGATTGACACGACAAATTTGGTGATAGAATTCAGCTGTTGAAACCTGCATAGGATAGGTAGATGTTACCCTTTGAACAATCTCTTATGGAAATATGTTTACTTTACTAACTTAACAGTAGACGCGATGTCTTTGAACTGTTCTGTCATTTGTGTAAACGTTGACATATCTCACATAGGAATCTTCCTAACAATTTCAGTTCTTTCTATTATGTTCGTTTTGGTCATGAACATACGCCTGGTTCTGCAATAGTTTAACAGAAATATTGCCCTACATTATTCTCCTGGAAGCAGCCCTTCTTTCTTCTCACATAGGTGATATATTAGTTAAGAGTAACCTGCATTACTCTGCTTGGATTTAAGATGCATAAGAATCATTAAAAGCCTAGCTTAACCTCTTACCTTACGGGCATCACTGTTTCACTTTCATCATGGGAATGGACATGGGAAATCCCCACAGTGATCCAACATGGTTGTAACATCCCGCAAAATTGAAAATGTCAATTTTTCCCTCATGTGCACGCACGTGTATTTTGTATCGTTACTAGTAATATTTGTAACGTGTTTCACTACGTATTTTGAATTCAGACTATTTATGCATTTTCCGTATTCTTAAAATCCTATTTGATTCAACTCAAATATAATATTCTGATCTTTGTGTTTTTACGTACTTTATACGTGTTATCAATGCACGTATCGATTACGTATTTTCCACCGCTATGTGTAATATTTTAATGTGTTTCAATTATTTATTCCATGACTTGTTTGAATTCATTTTTATAAACAGAAATTCAATTTTTCTTTCATTTTGATTTAAATATTATTATACGTGCGGTACACGTGTTCTCAATGTACGTATTGATTACATTATTGAATGCGTATATTAAATATATTTTCTTATATTGCATTCCGATTATTTATAAATATATTCCCGATGATAAAATCGATTTCATGTTTGAATATTTGTTTTACGTGCGATACACGTGTTTGCAATGCACATGTTAGTTGCCTTCTTTTCAAAATGAAATTTCGGAAGTGTGTGTGTAGTGGTGGAGCCAGGATTTCTATCCAGCCGAAGCGAAATCACAAGAACTAAACGAAGAAAAAGCGAGCAGCAGAAGAAGAGGGAGCGGGTTCGGGTGGTGTGAGGAGCGGTTGTATGGACCTTTACTTGTGGGTCACGCTCAGGGGGAGCGCTACATGGACTTCCATTTAAAATATAAAAAATAACTGCACCTATACAAAGGGCTTACCCAAACTCAGGGGGAGCGGCCACTCACCCTGGCTTGGGTGTGGCTCCGCCCCTGTGTGTGTGTTTATTTTATTTGTGCATGAAAAACTATAATTTTTAATTAAACTAATTTTATATGCATCTTATATAGTATATACATATGTTTTAAATTAAATAATTAATTAATTTTGTGAAGTGTACACAAAGCACGTGCACGTGCACACGTGCAATGTGCACACTCAAACAATAGAGGCCGACTGTTTTTTGGAATGGAGGGAAGAACAAGTTTTTTTGAATTTGCATGAGTGGATTAGTGGGTTGTATTAGTGGGGTTAGTAGGAAGTAGTTATACTAACTATCTCCTAAATCTCCTTTATAATGACCCCTAAACCATTCACTCTCTCATCTCACCTTCTTCCTTCTCTGTCAAAATCTGAAAATCGACCAGTCCAGCAACCTACTTTGCTTTCTCCACTCAATCTCACCATACAATATTATAAGCATGTATATATACATAGTTAGATATATATATATACATGTTTATGTAAGTGAGATGAAATGAAGGTGCTTCTTGTTGCTTGCCGAAATGGAGCTTGGATTCCTTGTCTTGGTGCGCAGATTTCGAGGTGGCCGATTGGGACTTCTCTTGGAGCATTTGAAGAAGTTTTTGCTACTAGGAGCTTTTCATTCTAGGAGTTCAATTGCTAAGAAATCACACTTCTTTGGGTGGGTGTTTTTTAAATCCGTTCTAATTTTAGGAGTAGGTTACATGCTAGATAATATATAATTTAATTGTTAAATTTTGATTGGTATGTTAAATGTAGATAGCATAATCTTAATCTAATTGTGTGATGATGTGTTGAAATAATATTGTGATTCATATAAATGGCTAGAACTCTTGTTGAATTAGAAAGAGAAATATTTATTATTGGAATGAGAATTTATGCATGGTAGAATGTTTTTACAATAGTCAAAATAATGTAATATGTATGAAAATAGTTTTAAAATGCTAGTATAGTGAAGAAATGGGGAATTAATCTCACTAGTATATATTTTATGAGTAGAGGAATTTTTATAAAGAAGTTTTTTTGATGAGAGACAACACTTTATTTGAAATTTGATAATATGTGTTCTCTAATACAATTTGGGAGGAATTTTTTTGTTACATTGTCAAAAATGAGTATTCTATAAAGTTTGAATATATATATGCTATACTGTATTTTGATAGAAATACATTCTGGAAAAAGATTTAGATTTTGAATAGGTACAAATTGATTGAAAAATCGAGTTTATTAAAGGAATAATTAAATACAGTATGGTTTATACAAAAAGCACTTAACCAACCTTGTATCGGTTAGTCACTCAAGACCAATTGGTCTTCGGGTGCGCTTTGGGTCCGTTACTGTAGCTGGGCGGAGGTGTTGGTCTTGGGTTCGAGTCTTGTTAGAGGCTCTATTTTTATTTCGAAATTTGATCTTTCCTCAGTTACAGAATAGTTGATATATAAGAAATTTAACCTTATTTCATATCGGTTAGTCACTCTGGCCTTTCTGGTCGTTGAGTGCGCTTTGGGTCTGTTACTATAGCTGGGCGGGATTTGGGTATGGTCTTGGGTTCGAATCTAACCTTTGCTCTTTTGTTTTGTTTTCTTTGATTTTTATATATTTCGATTTTAATATTTCTTGAGTTTTAAAAGGGCGTAAAAATTGGGTTAAAATACCAATATTCTTCTAAAATTATTTAGACTTCATAAAAAATATTTCTACAGTATTTTGACATATTCTAGTGAGATTTGGAAGTGATTTTGAGATGAAGAACTTTATAATTTTTTTTTAAAATGTGGCTATTGTATAATTTAAGAAAAGTGAAAATTTTGGAATATAATTGGATTTCTTCTCGATGAGATTTTATGGTTATCAACATTTGATTAAGATTATTTGAAAATGCACACAATGTTATAAGTGATTAAATTGACAAAAGAAGTTGAATTGAATTATTTCATGTTATGAGATTATGAAGAAAAGTTTCTCTTTGAGAAAGAGATTGTGAATAAAGAAATTGAATTATTATTTTGAGAATGAATGTAACATATTGTTGATCTCTAGAAAGAGATAGTTGTTGGAATCTAGAGGCTAGGCGAGACCCTAGTGACTGGCAGTATTTATTAATGAATTTGAGAGCTAACCAGTGTGGGTTGAGCATCTCTTGAGAAGTAGCCTGTTGGGCTGACTGTCTCTTTTGTATTGGTTTAAGTTCGGTAGGATAAGCTAGCACTAGGTTGTGATGATTTTCTTATAAAAAAAACTAAAAACTTAAGGACAACACTATAGTGAAGACGTGATGAAAGTAAGAGAAAAACACAAGTATGAGGGCCTCGGATATACGGTGTGAGTGTTCGCAGGCTGTCTACATGATGCGTCATGTCATGACGTGAATACATCTCCCATATTATCGGGACCGTGGTGACGCTTGGGGGTGCTTGGTGACTACGTAGTGCCATTGTTCCATGACGGAGGCAAATTGTCCATAGGATGTTTACATGATGCGTCATGTCATGACGTGGGATTTCCCTCCAGGCTGTCTTGACATGGACTACAGCTCATAAAATATCTAGGATACTTACCGTAGTTACCGTAGTAGTTAAACTCATAACGAGGGATTCAATCCAATAAGATAAAGAACGCTAAGGGCTTGCCCTTGGATTTATGTAGAATGGGATGCATAAGTTCGAACAAGTGTGCATTAGTGTCATTTAATATAAATAACTACATTAACGATTAAGTGCACAACACCCACGACATCAATAGGATAGTCCCTCTTTAGTTTTGTTTGTGATCAAGTTTGTGTTTGTTAAAGTATTAAAGAATCGTTATACTTTCGGCATAGCGAGGATGGCCGTGAATAATTTTTCGTCGGTTATAAGCAACTGACGTGCCCACAGTTTCATATGCAGGATTTGGAGTTTACAAGAAGATATAAAGATGAATTTGTTGCTGATGATTACTTAAATGCTAAAGTTGTTACAATTGTACATTTATCATTATTATATTTCATTTATTTCCGCTGTGTTGTGATGTACAAAACTTTGTTGTAATAAAAGTTTTAACTTCCTTGTAAAATTGTACGAAGTGAAGTGTAAAGATCCTGTGGAACTTCGAATTCAGGCTTATTTGGAATCCGGGGTGTTACAATGGTCTTTACAATCTAGTTTCTCTTTGAGAAAGAGATTGTGAATAAAGAAATTGAATTATTATTTTGAGTTTGAATGTAACATATTGTTGATATCTAGAAAGAGGTAGTTGTTGGAATCTAGAGGCTAGGAGAAACCCTAGTGACTGGCAGTATTTATTAATGAATTTGAGATCTAACTAGTGTGGGTTGTGCATCTCTTGAGAAGTAGCTAGTTGGGCTGACTGTCTCTTTTGTATTGGTTTAAGATCGGTAGGGTAAGCTAGCTTTAGGTTGTGATGACTTTCTTCTAAAACAAACTAAAAACTTAAGGACAATACTATAGTGAAGATGTGATGAAAGTAAGAGAAAACACAAGTATGAGGGTCTCGGATATACGGTGTGAGTGTTCACAGGCTGTCTACATGATGCATCATGTCATGACGTGAATACATCTCCCGAATTATCCGGGCTGTGGTGACGCTTGTGGGGGTGCTTGGTGATTACGTAGTGCCATTGTTGTAACGCCTGGAATTCCAAATAAGGTTGAATTCGAGATTCCACAGGATCTTTACTTCACTTCGTATAATTTTACAAGGAATTTAAAACTTTTTCAACAGTACATCAGAGTTTATTTACACTTGGTTTTTACACAACGGAAGAAATACAGATTACAACATTTGAAAACAAAATATAACTTGTACAACTTCATAAGTTTAGTCATTGATTGCATCTTATCTTTACTCCTTCAAGAATAGTCCATTACCTGGCTGCATGTTAATCTGTGGGCATGTCAGTTGCTTACAATTGACGAATTGTTATACTCGGCTATCCTCTCTATGTCGTACAGATAACGATCTCATTACTTTAATAAAAACACAACAGTTGAATGAATAATAAAGTGTTAATGTGACTACGCTAAATATGTAAGTGTATGTCATGCCTTAATGCCTAATGCATACAATTTTATAATAGGATGACACTAATGCACACTTGTTCGGATTCTATGCATCCCATACTACACAGGTCCGAGGGCAAGCGCCTATGTACTCCACAATAAAGGGCCCGATCCCTCGCCATGATAACTACCCAGTAATAAAACAAGGTTCAGATCATTCCACGAATTTAAATCCCAGCCCCGGAGTCCACCGCTGACTGTTATAACAGATCCCACATCGTGCGAATCATCCCGCAAGTGACCATCTAGCTCCGGTATACGTATATACATAGGAGTATGGCAAAACAAAAACTATCCGTCCGACTACTCAAGATCCCGGAGTCCACCGCTGACCCGTCCTCATAGTCCCGGATTTAAATAAAAAGCCCGCCTCCCGTGGAGCAACCTCTGTCCACCAACTGGGTCTATAGCCTCGGAGTCCACCGCCGACTATATAGAGCACCCCACTTACGTTTGCCCAGGTTTACTACGTCTTCACTTAAGTACCTACTTACTTTATTTCTAGACATGAATAATTTTCCAACCTAGAATTAGTTTTTGCCTTCTACGAGACTTAATCAACTTTCATCAAGATGGCTTCATGGCCACATCATAAAAAATCACATATCAACATCCTTTGTTTCAATAATGTCGGTAATGAGGTTTCACTAACTCTAAATCTCAGTTTTCATGTACAAGCGTCATGGGTATTCATACCCTCAATAATCAAATGTCTTAAGCTCATCATAATTTCATCTGTCAATTCATTCACAAAAATCAATTCTTGCCACTATTCATGGTCTATTCACAAACACAAGTTCACTACATGAATTTGTTGAAACAAATCTAAGTTATCAATATTTCAATTCACAAGCTATTTCTTAAACATGATACATGATACAAGTGTGATTATTCTTAAAAGATCGAATTGCAAAAATACTACTTTTCACCACATGATTCTATTCTCAAATTTTTTATTTCTTTTTACACTTCAAAAATAAACAAGAATTTATCTTTTAGTAATTCCATATCATTTTAAAACTAGACTTTATATTCTAAGATTTCTTTTAAAAAAAATCAAGGAGGTGCCCAGGTTTCGAACACGGTCCCCCCTGGTCAACCCGGTCAAAGCCCAGACCCGCACCCCTTAACCAGTAAGCCCATTGGACTTTGGTGTCATAAACTTAAGCCGAAATCTTCATATATTAATTCTGGGTTTCGGAAATCATTCAAAAGAAATAAAATAAATGTGACTATCCAGTTTTGAACCCAAGATCTCTTATAAGAAATGTCCTCTAGCTAACCAATAAATCCAAGTGTATTTCCTATTTAAGAGTCATAATGAATTACTTTTGTTTATACAAGTTTGAACTTAATTCTTTTAAACGAAACTCTAAGAATAATCCCTCCCTTTGTATATTGAAACAAAATTCTCTTTTGAACTTAGATAATCATTAAAATAGCAATCAAAGTGTTCAAACTTATTTTAAGAAATATTTCTTCAATTTTCAATTAAAATCTTCCTTTCTTTTTGCATACAAAATTTTCATCTTTTCTTCAATCTCGAAACTAAAACTAGTTTATGCACTTCATCATACTAGTTAAATTTTTTGTAATAAACTCAAACATGATACTTAATCAACCACGAGCATCACAAGAGAAATTCTTTCATGCAAAAAAACAAATTTGTATTTTTGGACACATGTCGACAAGTTTTAATACAATAACTAAGATTATTTTTTCTCTTTTCTTTTTATTTCTTAAACATCAAGTTTCTAAAACATTTGTCCAAATATAGCATTTTCCCATAAAATTTGAAATTGTAGAAATCATGGTTAGTTTAAGAAAATCCATCATCTTGCAAAATAAAATTCTCTTTACTAAAAACCAACTGTATCTCTAAAATCAACTTTGGACATCACAATGTTTCTTTATGCGAAAACTATCGTCCTTTTCATATGTCGACAAGCCAAAATAATAAAATTTATCCTTTTCCCTCTTTCTCCTTTCAAGCATTATATTTCTAAACATGTCACACTAAAATATTCTATAACATATTCATCACACATTTGTCAAACAAGAATTTGCAAATATTCTACCATGATCTTATGCGATTATTTCTTTACTTTCAATTAGTATGGTAAATAGTAAATTACTAAATTTCAATAAAGTCATTGTATGTCATACTAGCATTTTATCTACACATATCACATTCAACTTTTATACTCTATTAGCATGGTATCAATAAAATCATTACATGATATATTAGCATGGATTCTTATTCACAATAACTCATTCCATTTTTCACTAATAATTAAACTACTAGCATGAAAATCCTACTTAGAAAGCATAAGAACACCCACCTTAGTTGGAGAATGAAGACTACAAAGAAAGGGTTCCTTCTTGCTCCTAGCTACACAAGCACTTCTAACTCCTAGCAAGGTCTCCTCTCCTAGTTCTGGCTTCTCCTTCCTAGCAATGGCTCCAAGCACAAGAACTCTCACTCTCTTTCTTTTTCTCTCTTTCCTTCTTTCTTACTTTTCTTTCTTTCTCTTTTGATTTAGTTTTTGGTAAAAGAGAAGTGTAGAGAATAGGGCTCTATTTATAGGATTTTGGGAGGGTTCTTTATGCATGAAATCCACCCTAATAACTCTCCTAATTAACTCTTACAACCCTTCACCTCCTAAACTCCTAAAACCTACAACCCTTCATCTCCCCACTCTCCTAGCCATAACTCCCCACTTTCCCTCTCTCTTGTATGAAAATCGGCCACCCCCTAGGCTAGAAAACCGACTAGATACATTGGGTGTGCATATGCACACATGCACATACAGTTAGGTACAATTTGTTATGACTCTGAATGTGTGCTAATAGTAGTAACTTGTCATGTGTTAGTGCATGATCAACTAAAAATGTGATTTTATTAGTGGGCTAGCTTAATGGGCTCAACAATTAATTAATTAGTTTAATTACCTAGTGGGCTCTTCTCTTAATGAGCTAGATTCTAATCTTTTGGTCCATGGATTAATTAAAAAAAGATAAATAAGTTATGCGCTAAAAATAGACAATGAGAGTAATAAAATGAAAATAAAAATTTACACGTGCATCATACGTGCAAAAATAAAAATGAATTTTTAATTAAAATAAAAAGTGGGGTGTTACAATTGTCCCATGACGAAAGCAAATTGTCTATAGGCAGTCTACATGATGCGTCATGTCATGACGTGGGATTTCCCTCCAGGCTATCTGGACATGGGCTCGTAACTCATAAAATACCTAGGATACTTACCGTAGTTACCGTAGTAGTTAAATTCATAACAAGGGATTCAACCCTACAAGATGAAGAACGCTAAGGGTTTGCCCTTGAATTTATGTAGAATGGGATGCATAAGTTCGAACAAGTGTGCATTAGTATCATTTAATATAAATAACTGTATTAACGATTAAGTGCACAACACCCACGACATCAATAGGATAGTCCCTCTTTAGTTTTGTTTGTGATCAAGTTTGTGTATGTTAAAGTATTAAAGAACCGTTATACTTTCGGCATAACGAGGATGACTGTGTATAATTTTTCGTCGGTTGTAAGTAACTAATGTGCCCGCAGTTTCATATGCAGGACTTGGAGTTTACAAGAAGATATAAAGATGAATTTGTTGCTGATGATTACTTAAATGCTAAAGTTGTTACGATTGACATTTATCATTGTTGTATTTCATTTATTTCCGCTGCATTATGATGTACAAAACTTTGTTGTAATAAAAGTTTTAAATTTCTTGTAAAATTATACGAAGTGAAGTGTAAAGATCATGTGGAACTTCGAATTCAGGCTTATTTGGAATTCGGGGTGTTACAATGGTCTTTACAATCTAGTTTCCCCCTTGAACCTAGATCTTAGGATCTCCAATCAGCTAGGTTGGGTGTCTATTATATCGACTTATTCTTTCATGGGCTTTAGTCTCATTCCCCTCGATGAGTTATCAACTAACTCTCTGTTTAACCCTTTGGTTAGTGGGTCCACAATGTTATCCTCTGACTTTACATAGTCCACAGAGATCACCCCAGTAGAGAGTAGTTGTCTAATGGTATTATGTCTTCGACGAATGTCTATATTTACCATTATACATATTGCTTTGTGCTCTACAAGTTGCAGATTGACTATCTGAATGTATGCAGATTGGGGGCACAACCTTGTCCACCTTGGAATATCTTCAAGGAAGTGGCGTAACCATTTAACTTCTTTTCCCCAATTGTCCAGTGCGATAAATTCAGATTCCATCGTGAATTTAGCGATCACTGTTTATTTCGAGGATTTCCAAGAAACTAATGCACCACTTAGTGTAAACACATAGCCACTAGTGGATTTTGAATTATCACTAAATATCCAGTTCACATCACTATATCCTTCAAGTACAGCCGGATATCTCGTATAATGCAGCCCATAGTTTCGAGTAAAATGCAGGTACTTCAGTACTCTTGTAATTGCTTGTCAATACTTGCTTCTAGGATTACTCGTATATCTACTTAGCTTACTTACTGCATAGGCTATGTCTGGTCTTTTACAACTCATTAAGTACATTAGACTGCCGATGATTCTAAAGTACTCTACTTGAGAAATACTCTCACCTTTATTCTTGGATATATATAAAGTTATATCTATTGGAGTTCTGGCAATTCTAGAATTATCTTTATAAAAAATTTCAAGAATATTGCCAATATAATGTGACTAACTTAAAATAAGCTCGTCTGATGTTCTTGTGATTTTAATTCTCAATATAACATCAGCTAGTCTCATGTCTTTCATGTCAAACCTTGAGTTCAACATGTTTTTAGTGTTACAAAAATTATTTATAAAATTTGTTTTACAATCAAAAGATAGAGAGACACAGAAAACATAGAAGAGAACAGAAGAGAAAGTAAACCGAAACAAAAAGAAAGAAAAAATTTAAATAAACAACCCACAAGAACAAATGAAGATTATAACTTGGGAAGTTGAGGCCTGTGTATCACACAATGTCCTTAAAACAGATTTTGCCTCTTTCGGTTGCTGGAATGAACGAAGGCGTCTGTCTCCCAGGATGCAACGACTTGGAGCGATCACGTAGGCACCACGTAGCACTCCCGAACTGAGTATAATTTCTCGAACCCTATCACCGACTTACCAATAAAACCAGAACCGAAGAACAGTACAGAAGAAAACTTAGAGAAGGATAGAAAGAAGATCTGTTTTTGTGCAGGGAAGAAAGTAGAGGGGAGGCATCTATTTATAGAGCCCGGGTTAAAACCGTAACGACAGACAAGGCTGTTAATGCCTTCATTGTAACGGCAGACAACGAATTGAATACCGACACTATAACGGCAGACATCATTTACTGCCTTCAGTGTAACGGCAGACAAAATGTTAAATGCAGCACTGAAACGGCAGACAGAACTGTTTCTGCATTCATTTCAGCTGTTACAAAAAGAAAACTGTAGCAAAAAGTGGCTCTGCACGGGGTGGGGTCAAGTCGGTCCGGCATTCATGTCCGCAGGTCGTGCGGGCGCACACAAGTCGCATGTAATCCGGTCCGTGATTTGCAACCCTCCCTGGGCGCGCGAGAGAGAGCCTCTCTTCTAGCCATCTTACAATGCTTAGAAGGAGATTACTATATATCCTCTTCTATTTCCTTTGATTTTTCCGATGTGGGACTATGTTCCCTTAACCCATTTCAAGAATGAAAACGTCTCACTTTGAGAGACAATTTCTCATTCACCCTTTAACCGTTTTTAGCAAACCAATACATGATTTTGATCTACTCACGAAGGAGAACACAAATCAATCAAGATCTCTCAATAATTCATTGAGGATCTTACTCAAAAAATTGCTCAAAAATCGATTCGTAAATGGTGTCTAAAACACTCATTTTCTAACATTTAGTAGATTTAATCATCTTATCATTGCTTCTAACAATAAGCATGTCATCTACATACAAGCATATTATGACATATCCACTTTTAGTGTCTTTGACATATACGCATTTATCACATTCATTGATCTTGAAACAATTTTTCATCATGACATTGTCAAATTTCTCATGTCATTGCTTTGGTGCTTGTTTTAAGCCATATAATGACTTCACCGGTTTATAAACATTCTTTTCTTGTCCTAGAGTTGAAAACCCCTCAGGTTGTTCCATATAGATTTCTTCATCTAAATCTCAATTAAGAAAGATGTTTTCACATCCATTTGATGTACTTCAAGATTGCGCAAAGCTGCTATTGCAAGTACCATCCTAATAAAATTTATTCTTGTCACTGGAGAATAATCAAAGTATTCTAGACATTATTTTTATCTATAACCTCTGATTACAAGTCTTGTCTTGTATTTATCAATTGATCCATCTCGTTTTATTTTTCTCTTGAAAATCTACTTGGAACCTATAGGTTTACTACCTGCAAGAAGTTCCACTAGTTCCCAAGTATGATTTTGCAAGATAGAATCAATTTCATGCTTAGTAACTTCTTTTCTTAGAGAACCATCACTAGAGCTCACCGTTTCTTTGAAATTTTGGGGTTCACCTTCAAGCATAAAAGTCAAAAAATCTGGACCAAAAGTTTTTTCGGTTCTTGCTCTTTTACTATGTCTAGGTTCCTCCTCAACTTCTTCATCTTATTTTTCACTATCTTTACTGATAGTCTCATGTGTTCGTTTGGAAGAACTTGGTTCTTCCTTAGACTTACATGAAAATATATCTTCAAAGAACGATGCATTTCTAGACTCTATTTTCGTGTTCTTTGGTATCTCATAGATATCAGATTTATACACCAAGAGTCGATATACCCTACTATTATGTGCATAGCCAATGAAAATGCAATCAACCAATTTTTGTCCTATTTTTACTTTTTTAGGTGGAGGTACTGCCACCTTGGCAAGACATCCCCACATTCGCAAATAATTGTAGGATAACTTCTTCCATAGTTCATATGAAGTTTTCTCTTCAATTGTATCATCAACAAAGGTAATAAAATATTTATTACCACCTCTTGTTTGTATCATTTTAAAATCACAAATATCAGTGTGAATTAAATCAAGCGGTTCAATGTTTCTTTCAACACTTTTAAACGATGACCCTATTAGTTTTGCCTCAACACAAGTTTCACACTTGTGTTTGGAATCAATTTGGAATGTTGGTATGTGATTCAAGTTATTTAGTCTACGCAAAGTACGTATCATAATTAACATGTCCTGGTCTACCATGCCTTAAATTGGAAGTCTCAAGCATATAAGTAGAAGAGCTAGCTTTATTGATATAACCATAGTCATTACATTGAGCTTGAACATTCCTCCACTCATGTATTCTCTACCAACATACATTCCACTCTTTGACAGAACAAATTTATTTGACTCAAACATTATGCAAAATCCGTGATTATTAAGCAGAGAACGAGATATCAAGTTTTTACAGATTTCAGGAACATATGCATCATTGTTCAGAGCCAGTTCCTTCCCAGAAGTCATATTCAAGATCCCTTGCCTTAGCCCTTGATTTCTGAAGTGGCTGAGTTCCCCATAAACATCTTCTCCCCATTCTCTAATGGTTCGAAAGTGGAGAACATACTTTTGTTGGAGCACACGTGTCGAGTAGCTCCAGTGCAATACACCATTCACTGGGGTTTGAACCTATCAAGTTCACCTCCGAGACCACAACTGAGAGCATGATATCAGAAACGTCTTGAGCATTGCCTTCAACTATATTTGGTTCTTTGTTCCTGTTCTTCATGGGTAGTCTGCAATCAGTAAACTTGTGACCTAGCTTGTCACAGTTGAAGCACTTGCCTTGAAACTTCGGCTTCTTGGAGATTCCTCCCTTAGGCCCCAACTTGGGCCTCTTGTTGTTTTGTTTTTTGAAACGTTAACTATGTTTCACCATGTTAGCCTTGGCCGCAGGACTGATGGCTCCGACTTTTTTAGATCCACTATTGTCTTTTTCAATACGAAGCATGAAAATTAAATCCTCAATGCCCATTTCCTTTCGCTTATGCTTCAAGTAGTTTTTGAAGTTTTTCCAACCTGCTGCCAATTTTTTAATAATACAAGCAACTCGAAAACTTTCACTTAAGTTCATAATTTCAGCATGTATCTCATGCAGGATCAGTTGAATTTCTTGAACCTGACTATTACTGTTTTGGAATCTACCATTTTATAGTCTAGGAAGCGACCCATAATGAATTTCTTGGGTCCGGCATCCTCAGTTTTATATTTATGATCTAGAGATTCCCAAAGTTCTTTAGCAGTACTTTTGTCAATATATACATTGTATAAGGAATCGGCTAATCCGTTCATTATGTAGTTCCTACATAGGTAATCAGAACTTTTCCAAGCATCCACAGCGGCGATGGTTTGGTTTTCTTGTTCATCTTCCTTAAAATTTGGAGCTTCTGCGTTCAAGAATCTTGCGAGATTCAAGGTGGTCAAGTAGAACATCATTTTCTGTTGCCACTTCTTGAAATTCTGCCTGTTGAAATTCTCAGATTTCTCCCTATGGGAGACTGAGACAGGTGTAGCGGCTAACATTGGCACTCGTGCCACAGCAATAGTCGCCACTTGTGCCGCATCAACAACAACTACATTCTTCGATGCATTTTTCATTTTTAATATGAAAATACACAACACGAGTGTAAATTTTTCAGAATGAAAAGAAAATATAAAGAAGTGCCTAAAAATCAAAAATGAAGAAAATCAAAATATGTTTTAAGTTTGTTACAAAACTCTGGTTACAAAATTGTTTGGAATAAAATTAAGTATGATTGAGAGACACAAATCAGAGAAGAAGAAGAAGAGGGAGAAAACCAACAAATAAAAAGAAAATAAAATTAATAACAAAATTACAAACCAAACAATTTGTGTTGAGGCTTGTGTACCACACAATCTCCTTAAAACATATTTTGCCTCGTCTGGGTGCTGGAATTTGCATAGGCGTCTGTCTCCAGGATGAACGGCAAAAGAGTTAACGCAGACACCACGTCACGCTCTCGAAATGGACATTGTTTGATATCTATCACCAAACGACCGAAGAATGGATTGAAGCACAGAACAGAGAGGGGGGGGGGGGGGGAGAGAAGAGTTTCTAATGTGTTGATTCAGGGGAGAGGGGGCCTCTATTTATAGGGCCAGGGTGAGAATCGTAAGGACAGACAACTTATTGACTGCATCAACTGTAACGGCATACAACTCATTTAATGCACCGACTGTAACGGTGGACAAAACTGTTTCTACGGTTTAAAACGTGAGTAAATGACAAACAACCGTTTCTGCATTTATTTCAACCGTTACAGATCGGAAAAACAAAACTATAGCAAAAAATTAGCTTTGCACGGGGTGGGCACATACAAGCCACATGTAATACAATCCGAGAGAGCCTCTTGGCTTGCTATCTTACAATGCTAAGAAAGCGGTTATTATATATCATCTTCTAATTCCTTTGATTTTTTCGATGTGAATTAAAATTCCTCAATTAATTTTTCAGAAATCAACTGCCACACTTTGGGAGACAATTTCTCATTCACCCGATAACCGTTTTGAGCAAATAAATATATGATTTTGATCTACTCACGAAGGAGAACACAAATCCATCAAGGTCTCTCACTAATTCATCGATGATCTTACTCAAAAATTGCTCAAAACTGGTTCGTAAGTGGGGTATAAAATACTCATTTTCTAACGTATACAACCCTTGTTACAAATCGAGACCAAGACATTCATTTTGACTCAATTAGCAATGTCTCGGTTTCTAATGGCCAAAATCCAATCTCATTATTAAGCTCTTCTTCCTAATTCATCTTCTTTTTCTTCCCAAAAGGAGCTGTATATGATATGGATTAAATCACTGGTTTTGAACGGGAACGGATGCACCATCTACGAGTACTCCACCGGCCTGGTCATGTACAGAGTTGACAACTACGACACTAAATGCAGTAACGAATTCTACCTCATGGATCAGACTGGGAAAACTCTCTGCAAAATCCTTCAAAAGGTACGCAAAATTGTTTCATTGCTTGACATGTACGAACTACGTGATACATCCATGCACTATGCGCACTCCATTCTTTCATGTGCCAAATTTCAGTTGGCTCTCATGAATTTTTGGAGTAGTTCATTCGGTAATGGAACACAAAAAACATGGCTCTGCGGGTCAATCTTCTTTGTGTAATATTGTTAAAGATTAGTGTAGCTCAATGGAGATAGTGTTACGATCAAGGACCATGAGATTGTTCTGCCATGCGAGCTTGTATGTCGTGCGAAAGTGGTAATGACTATGAGATTGTTTAGCTTCTAATTAAGTCGTGCAATTCCAAATTTTTAATTACATTCTAAAAATCAGTGATCTGATATTGATGCCTCAAGTTGCACTTAGAAGTTTCTTTGGTTGATGCTGATTAGTTGAAGGTTTTGAAAATCTAAAGCATATCCATAATCACAAAAACAAGTCTACACTATAATTTCCAATGTGTAACAAACTAGACTCATAGATTTGATTTGATTTGATTTGATTATAAACAATGATCAAATATAATATTTAATTTTATTTAATTCCGAAAAGGATATTTTTCCATTCAAATGTTAATTTTTTTCATACCCATTTTTCAAAAAGTGCAAAAGATCCTACAAGATAATGAGTTGGTTTGAATGAATGAAGAAAGTGTAGTCCAAGTCCTATAAAACTATGTAAAGCACTTGCCCTAAAACGTGAGAGCCCTACGGTCGACAGAGTGATGCAGCAACTTAGCACTCTATATATGACTTCTGTGAGAATTGGATGTAATCATTGAAGCTTAAGCAGCTATATATAAGAAGCTTCAGTTGCCAAAATCCATCCTCATTCTCTTCTTCTTCCATCTTCGTCTTCTTCTTCTTCTTTGTCGGCTTTGCAAAGAGAGTTCACTATATGGATGAAATCGTTGATTATGAATGGGAATGGCTGCACCATATACGACAATTCTACGGGCCAAATTGCATATATATCGGGTAGACAACTACACCACCAAGTGTAGCCGTAAAGTCTTACCTTATGGATCCGAGTAGCCAAACTCTAAATAAAATCCTTCAAAATGTGCGGTAGTTGCAACCAATCGGTTAGTCACAATCGAAATTGTGAAAATTGTGAAATTTGATTGCCCATTGGCGTGCCGCTCGAGGATGCAGGGGACTGGGGTACAGGGATGCTGTCGTTGTCAACTGCGGAGCTCGAAATTTCTATTAAAGAGGCGGTGAAACATCTGATTAAGAATAGAAACTTGGGCCGCCCATCTGGGCCTTTGACTGCGGTGGGCCGAAATGACGAAGAGGTAAAAATCCTTAGTGATTTTAAACAGGGCATTGAAGTGGAGGCGGGTAAAGGGAACGACAAAGTAATTGAGTATGCAGTTGAGTCTATCAACTCAGGGGGCGATCAGGAAGAGCATATTCAGGGTGTGGTGGACAAAGAGTTAGATCAGAGTGAAAGGAAAGACAATGTTGAAGTCGGAAAAGAAGTTCGTGTTCAAGAATAGAAGATCGGTGCTTTGGATGGAATTAGAGAGGACAATCGGGTATCAGAAACGGATACCAATGCTTGGGAGAGGGAAGGCGAGGGGATAGCTAGTGGAGGTGGATTAGGAAGCATCAATAAGAAGAATTTGGAATATCAAAGAAGGAGCAAAAGACAATTGGACAAGTGGTGTACCCAAGGCCCAAGCGAAGATGATCTTATCAAAGCGGCGTCAAGAGCCAAGGAACCTGCCTCTGCCTGTGGAGGTACGTTAGAGTTTTTTTTTATCTATTTTGAATGTTCTTAATGATGATTCTCTAATTTACTTTGCAAGTCTTTACGGTCTAGAAATGGGCTCTAATAGAAATGAACACCTTAAACATGTTAAGATCATTAGAGGGGAGGCAAAGTCGATCGGTTAAGTTAGAAGGTCCACTGAGGAGTTCGAGATTGTAGGTGTCGATTAAAGTTGTCTTAATATTATGCATTTTTTGGAACGTAAGAGGGATGAGGCAAAATTCTAAGATTAGATCCATTAACGACACTATTTGTAAGAGTAAGCCTAGTATTTGTACATTCCAAGAAACTAGGAACGAAAACCCCACCCCGAGAGATTTTGAACGCCTTAGAGGTGTTAGGAATTTTGATTGGAGATTCAAAGCTGCCTTGGGTTTTTCTGGAGGTATTACTATTGGTGTAGACCGAGCCCTTTTTGAGATTGTGGAGGAAATTGTAGGAGCATTTGCGGTTTTTGTTAAAATTAGGCGTAGGAGCGACAATTGGGAGCATTGGGTGACTTCGGTGTACGACCCCTACGATTCTAGGAGGCGGGGTGAAATGTGGGACGAAATTAGAAACACTAGAAGACGATGCACGGGTCCGTGGGTTATTGGGGGGGAGGGGATTTCAATATTACCATATTCCAGTTCGAACATAGAGGCAGAGGAGCTAGCACACGGGACAGGGACAATTTCAACTCCATTATCGATGAGTTAGATCTTATGGAAATCGAGCCGGTTGACAGGAGGTTCACCTGGACGAATATGCAAGAAAACCTAATTTTAGCAAAGCTGGATAGGATCCGTGTGTCTGCAGAGTGGGAAGACAGCTTCCCATTAGCTAACGTTAAATCTATGACAAGATTCACTTCCGATCACGTGCCGCTTGCATTACATACCGGAGGGAGTCCGCGGTTTGTGAGCCATCCGTTCAGGTTTGAGAAAGCTTGGACGATGAACAACAATAGTCGAAAGGTCATCGAGGACTCATGGAAAGCAGACACCATAGAGGTGTCAGCGGTGGGAATCTGGATAGAAAAGACAAGAAGGCTTTGTAAGAAGCTAAAGGACTGGGCGAGGCAGGAATTTTGTCATATTAGAAGAAGGAGAAAAGATTTGGGTAATAGAGTGAATGTCCTAGAAAAGGTGCAGGAGGAAAGGGATCTGATAGGGATCGAGCGCGAGGACTTGACAGAGTGTAGATTGGAAATTCAGCAAACAGGGGATATGGAGGAACAATATTGGAGGCATCGGTCAAGGGTTCAGTGGCTGAAAGAGGGAGATGCCAACACAAAATTCTTTCATAAGATGGATGATGGTAGAAGAAGGGAAAACTCCATTTACGATTTAATGGTAGGGGATCTGATAGGGATCGAGCGCGAGGAATTGACATAATGTAGATTGGAAATTCAGCAAATAGAGGATATGGAGGAACAATATTGAAGGTAGCGGTCAAGGGTTCAGTGGCTGAAAGAGAGAGATGCCAACACAAAATTCTTTCATAAGATGGCTAATGGTAGAAGAAGGGAAAACTCCATTTACGGTTTAATGGTAGGGGACAGATGGAATGAAAGCGAGGGTGAAGTTAGACAACATATAAAGGAAAGGTACAAGGATCTTCTGGGGATGTGCAAAGTTAAAAGATGTAAGATGATATCGGAAATGTGGAGTGCATCCAGGATTGATGGAAGTGACAGAATCGAGAACAACTTCACAGAGGAAGAGGTGCTTCAGGCTATCAAAGGATTAAGACAAGATAAGGCTCCAGGGCCGGATGGTTTTCCTATCTTCTTTTTTAAGTATTATTGGAAAATTATTAAGAGAGATCTGATGAGGATATTTCATGAGTTATTTAATGGAAGGGCAAATTTAGATAGGATTAACAACGCTAACATCATATTGATCCCTAAGAAGAGCGAGATTCTTAGAGTGGAAAATTTAAGACCTGTAAGCTTGTTGAATGGATCGTTCAAGATTATCACGAAGGTGCTGATACAAAGACTGGCGCCACATCTGAACGACGTAGTAGGAGAGTCACAAAGCGGGTTCAGCAGAGGCAGGGACATGATGGATAGTGTTGCCTCCACACATGAAGTGGTGTACAGGGGTAACAAGGAGAAGTATGACGGGTTCCTACTGAAATTAGACTTTGAAAAGGTATATGATTCGATCGAATGGGAGGCAGTTGATGAAGCATTAGCACTCAAAGGTTTCAGAAGCATATGGCGTAAATGGATTATGACATGTGTTAGAGGAGGTAAATCATTCGTTTTTGTTAACGGGAGTGCAGGGAAGGAAATCAAGTGTCGAAGAGGGCTTAGGTAAGGGGATCCTCTATCTTCCTTATTATTTGCCATCGTGGCGAATGGATTGACAGAAATGATTAAGAGAGGTAGAGAGGATTCTATTATTCGTGGGGTGGCCTTCAAAGGAATTACGGAGCCTATATCGATTCTCCAATACGCAGATGATACCATCATGTTCGGAGCATCGACTAAGGAGGAAGTTACCGCTATTAGTATGGTGTTAAAGTGTTTTGAGGCATGGGTAGGACTGAAGGTGAACCTCAACAAAAGCAGTGTTCAACCGCTTAGCGATCAATTGTCGATCCCGATCGAGACCATTAAAGGGCTGGTCGGCTGTGCTTTGGGAGAGTATCCTCTCACTTATTTAGGGATTCCCATTAGGCCGGGAGGGCTAAGCAGAGAGGACTGGAATCCATTGATTGAGAAGATCCAAAAGAAATTAACTGGATGGAAATGCCCTTTTTTGTTGCTTGGGAGAAGAATTACTTTGCTTAAATCAGTCATAAGTAGCCTGCCGATCTATCTCATGTCCATCTACGAGCTTCCGAAATGGGTTATCAACAAGACTGACAAGATCGGAAGGAGATTTCTTTGGAAGGTCATTGATGAGGCTAATAAAGGATTCCATCTGGTAAGGTGGGGTAGGTTTGTAGGAGGAAGGAGTTCGGAGGGCTGGAAATCATGGACCTAAGAGATATGAACAAAGCTCTTATCAGTAAGTGGTGGTGGAAAATGAAAAAAAGACGAAACAACTGGTGGTGCAAATCGTTCTCTTATTAGCGTGCTAGAAAGAAATTTAGATTCGGAGGGAGAAGTCATCATGGAAAAGCTTCTTTGCTGTGGAAAGGGGTGGCGAAGGTGAGGGATATTTTCCACACAAATACGACATGTAAGATTGCTAAAGGAAGGGAAACTAGATTCTGGAAAGATAAATGGTGTGGTGAAAATACTCTCATTAGCCTGTTCTCGGATGTGGCAGCAGTTACGTTGAATACGGATACGCTGGTGGCAGACGTATGGAGGAATGGTACCCTGAGGATCGAGGTTGTGGATGTAATTGATCTGGAGAGCACCTACCAATTACAAAATTTGAATGATTATATTAGGTCAGAAGGAAGGTTTTCTAATGAAAATGAGGATGAGAGAAGCTGGACCTTGGACCCATCAAAGACCTTCACTGTCAAGTCGATGTATAAGATGCTCAACGATGGGGGCCTAAGATGTAGGGATGCAGACACAATTTGGAATACCAATGCTCCATTGAAAGTGCGAGTTTTTCTGTGGGTGGTTAAGAACGATGCAATTCTATTAAAGATTAATCTGCAAAGACGTGGCATGTAGATCGATGTTAATTTCTCGAGATGTTATAACGTAGATGAGGATAGTAACCACATTTTATTTAATTGTCCAAAAGCTAGATTAGCTTGGGAGGTGGTTTGCTTAGGGTTTGGGGCCCTCATTTGTCCTAATTCGTTGACGGAGGTTTTTGAGCACGGAAGGGTAATTAGGGTCAAGAAGGAGGATAGGGCGGCTTGGGACATTTCTGTAGTTGCTACTTTATGGGGTCTATGGCTAGACCGTAACGATTTTTGTTTCCGTAATGTCAACAATAGATTTTCTGTGATGATGCATAATATCTTCTCATATATTATTACTTGGGCAGGTCAAGCAGGTGCCAGGAAGAGACTTTGCATGGAGGAAAGGGAGTAAGGTGGTTAGTACTGCAGATGGAGGTGGAGGATTGGATTACAGCATTTCAGGGGCTTTTGGGCTGAGGCCGGAAACTCTTGTATCTTTTCTCTGCTTTGTAGGGGTTTCCTTTTCATGTAGTCTTGTATTATAGGTGGTTTTGTGGACTTTTTGTAATAAGTACTACTATGTTTCCTTAATTTTGCATTAATAAAACGATGACGAGGTCATCTTTAATATCAAATATATAATAAAAAAAAACAGTCTCGAAGAATTTCCTGCAATTTACGTTGCATTAAATTTTGTGCAAAAGCTGAGGAGGGTACTCGGAATTCTATGGGGTAAGAAAAAGAATTTGAGGCAAGAGTTACAGTTGAATTCTCAAGTTACAAAATATACAGATGCCTACAAGATAGTCGACATGGCCAAAGGACCAGTAGCTGAGGTATAGACGTCTCTAACTATTGAAACCATCAATTTTGAATATGTGCACTGCACATAGTTTTAGCTCAAAAAACACTGCTGATTTGAGTTCATTTTTTGGGTGGCAAACAAATGAAGAGAAAACAAGCAGCCTCAGAGATTGTCTTAGGAGATGATGTGATGATACTCGCTGTCGAACCTAATGTGAACCGACTTCTGATCGTGGGGCTTCGTGGTTGTTTGTGGCCTAATCAATCTGCACATTCAGAAAGCTCTATACTAGTTTTTGAATCTGAATCTTTTAATTTGGAAAATTAATTCAGTTGTTGAGTTCTGAGAGAGCTCAGAAGTTAGATCAGACCAATTCTTTCTCAGATACCTAGAGTTCACATAGGGCATACTACTAGAGCTGGTCTGAATAATAAACAGATGTGGACCTCTTTTCAGAGTTGAATGCAAGGAAATCTTTGCATCTAATTAGTTCAATTATCAGATGTAATTACAAAAGTTGTTGTATACTCCGTATGTAACTAGGCATATATATGAGTCTGTATGAACGACATAAGAATATGAGCATATTTCATCTCTGTTTAATATGTTCTAAGCATTGACAATGACCATGTACTGCAGTATAAAGCATATTTATAATTGTGTTGATAGGGAATGTATATGGCTCTTGAACAAGCATCGACGAGCAAAACACACACAAGCTACAAGCAATGTCTTAAGACTTAAGAGCTTCCCTTCCAATAAACTGTCAACCTACATGTCCTGCTCAGGAAATATAACATGAACAAAGCAGAGATCACAGCAAAATCATACAGCTGCATAGTAAAGGCTCAATCAAAATCTCAAGTTTCAAGCTAAAAAAATATTAAATGATGACAATAATAAATCTTGAAATGTAACACTACATAAAATACTCAGCTGCATTTGATACTTTAAAGACACTAGCATACTTAACTATTCATTGCCAAGCAAACATTAAAACCACTACTCATAATTATCAAGAAACCCAGATTCCTAAACTAAGTCGAACAGAAACAAACTCCCCCAGATTTTTAGCAGTCCTCGCAGGTAAGATTTCTATTAAGGGCCTATTTATCAAAGGCACCTTCAAAGTAGAACACCGTTCCGTTCCATTGAGTTAACCTTAAGTGGTGGTTGCGCCCTTAACCTCCTCATTATCCCCAAACGCCTCGGCAATCTTCTCCATAGGCACCAATGGGAGGTATCCTGCCAATGAATAGCCCTTCTTTACTGAGGAGGAGACAAAGTGATTGTATTTCTCTGTCATGTGGGCCGAGAAGGGGACGACGACCTGAGCGACCTGATGGAAAACAGGCAGACGGTTCAGTGACCTCCAGGCTGACACAGCACACTGTTCAGCCACTGACCCAGCCTTATTGAAAACTGCTCTGGCAAGCATGGTGGCAGTGTTGATGACACCACGCTTGTGGACCACACCAGAGATAGACCGGGCCACCTCAGGGGCCTTCTGGGCCGCAGTGTAGGCTTGGGTTGATGCGTGCTTTACAGCAGATGGGACGTGACACTCAACCTCTCCCAATGCATCTCCAACCTGTTATATGTTATTAGATTGCAACGAAAATGAATCACCTAATTGAAAGTAACTAAATTACCAGGAAAATAAGTTGACATCCGAAATTACAGGATTGCAAAGTGCTTTTCCCTCACAAGCTATCAAGCAAGTACAATTGGAAAATTTGCATTTGTGTTGCATATTGATGCGGTTGCAGCCATCCAAACACCCAATTTGTGTGGGTACGTACGAGTGTAAGACGTGATCTACTACAGGACTAGTCCTACAGATCCTACTCTATGAACCACACCTTTGACAGTGAAAGACGTGATCTACTACAGGACTTTGATAGTCCTACAGATCCTACTCTATGAACCACACCTATGACAGTGAAATATTCATTGAACAAATCTCTACTACTATAATGGGAGTAGGTTTTAGTGTAATTTGTCCATCTACCAACTCATACAACGCACGTGCAGAACTATTGTAAACGATATTTATTAAGACGTGCATCACACGTGTAAACTACTCCTTAATGTAATATGAATTGAAACATATACTTTATCAACAAGAATCGGACACTTCAGAGTTATCAGCCTTCAAAACAGATATATTCTTGCATTCAGGTCTAACTATTTACGTATAAAGTACTAAGATAGCATTTCAGTTGAAAAAAATAAATTAAATAGTTCATAGTAATGCTAGAGGGAGAGATGGGGCATGAGCAAACCTTGCGATCGACGAACTCAAGGATATCAGAAGGTAAGTCATGGTACTTGTCATAAATTGGGCCAACGACAGTCCGAACAGTGCCTTCAACTGTCTCAACTCCAGGCTTCAACGGCCCAGATTTCTCTTTCGCTAGACCATACAACCTGGAGAGGTAAACAAGTGCATGAATGGCTGCCACATCTATGAACTCCAAGTATTTGAGCCTTTTCTGCTCCTTCCCCTGCCCCTTTCCTTGCTCTATATGTCCTTTCTAATAAATTACAAGGAAGAAAAAAAAAATTAGTCTTAAAAAATCATCATAAAGTAAAACCTCAATCTGCAAGGAAAATACAATTGCCCACTTCTTATAAAAAGAATTAGACATTCGACAACTACCTCAGATAATAAACAGCGAAAAAAATGATACAAGAACCAGAATCTTTATCATCTAATAATACTGTTACAGAAATTATATAATCATAAACAACTAAGTAGTCATAGACAATTTATAAAAAATAAGTTTCCGGCCATCATCATCAATGTGGAATGAAAGCAGTTCAACACAAGAAACAAATTAATATGTTTCCAATTCATGTGAGATATACTGCAAAAAGCATAAAGGTCCCTTAATTAGACAAAGGTAAGCCCTATCTAATAGAAAACCATAGTGATGCAAACTTTTAAAATTCTACTAATTTATAAATCATCATTCGATAATCCCCGAACTTGTAGCAAAAATGCGAATAATTTCTCATAGACTACAAAAAATTAAAATAAAAAATAAAAAATCCCAATTACCCTCAATCTTTTTCGCACTTCAATCTATCCTAAAGTTTCAAAATAACTCGCCTAAGGTTTCCTTTTTTTCATCAAATTGTGGTAACAAAAAGATTCTTTTTATCCATTTTCTAAATGCCATCAAAGTTAAGTTCGAGAGTTATCCTAACTTTGACTTGTTAGTCATGGAGAAGCCAGAACAATTTTACCGGGAGGGCCAAGGTAAGATTATATGATTACATGTAAAAATATAGAGACTTTTTCATTGTTTTGAGGGAAGCCAAACAATAAAACTTAGTTTTCATGGGGGTTAAATTATAATTTTTTTTTGAAGAATTTATAAAATTTTCAATAGTGTGAAGGGGGTTTTTGAAAATTCCGGGAGCCCGGGGCCGGGTCCTCACTAAGCTCGCTTAGAGACTCATTTTGAATCTAAGATAACTGCGATTATCTCATCCCAAAAGTTAAAATAATTGTAGTTATTTACTTCACCCTAAATTTGGCAATCCCTAACACCATTTCAAAAGATTTGAAATTAGATGTAAGTTATGATAACCAAAGTTAGCATACGAGAACAGAACGGCAATTGAAACCAAACATGACTTAGCCTTTTTCACATTTTACCCAATTATCATAACCAGAACGGCAACCGAAACAAAACACTATTTACATCAACAAAAATGATATCTTAATCACAACAAGAGCAAAAATTATATTACCGAGTCCTAATCATGAATGAAGTATATATTCCTAATGTACACAAACTTCACGAAGAACTTACGATCGGATGAGAGTGAACGTGCGACTCAGCCATTGATTGAAATCGAATTGAGATCGACTTCCCTCAACACAACGAAAAGAAATGGAGATCAAGAGTTGAAGTTTGAAAGTTTCGAGATAAAAAACGAAGCTAAGAATAGAAAAGAAATGTGAATTTTATTCGTTAGGAACTAGTGGTGGAGAGAGGAAAGAGGACTGTTGCTGTATATATATAGAGACAGTAAAAAAAATGGACGGTCCAGATTGGAAGCCGTGTTGGGCGCGGTCCGTCCGTTCGTTGTTTGCAGTTTTGAGGAAGGATCTGCAACTTCGAGGCGAAGTTAAACGGCCGAGCCGGATCCGGTTTGATTCGCGCGTGGCAGATGCGTTCAGATGTAACGTGCACCGTGCGCGTAGATCCTTGACTTAAGGGGGGGTATGTAAGGAATGCTTTGAAATGTGTGCAGAATTTGCATCCAACGACTGAAATGTGTGAGATTTGAAATCCTATCCGTAGCCATGTAAACTTCAAGGTTCAGATTTTTGTCATGTTAAAAGTTTCTCCTCATGGTATGTGATGCGGTTTGTTTTTGAAGAGAGTGTGGATGCACCAGGTGTGAGTTCGGACTCAATTTGTAGGGGGGAAGAGCTCGGTAACGGACGGTGAGCTGGAGGCTCGCTCCGGCACTGAAGGGTAAACTCGGTTGGCCTTGCCTCGTGTACCTGCAGACGGTCTGGAAACACCGGGGTTTATCCCGGTGGCAGACTCTCTGACGATCTAGTTAGTCTCTGAGAGAGAGTAGCAGTAACTAGGGTTTTAGTGAAAAAAGATTGATTACCTTTGAAGGTGGGTGAGGGTCTGGTATTTATAGATAACCCCAACTGGGTTTGGATCCGCTTGGGGGCCGGGTCTGGACCCGAAAGCCCATGGGCCTGACGTGGCAAGAGGCCCAGGGGGTTTAGGGCATACGTGGCAGCGCCAAGAGTGGTTTAGGGCTGACGTGGCAAAACCCCAAGTGGTTTTGGAGCTGATATGGCAGATCGTGGGGGCCCTGTGTCTCTGGGAGAATCGGAGAGCCTGGGTTGCGCCAGGTCATCCCCCTCCCTTACCCGGCTGAGTGGAAGGCCCGGGAGACGGTCGAGGATCGGGGACCGAAGGTCGGGGCGAATCGTCGGAACGAGGAGGCCAGTTTCGTGGCGGTGAATTTACGGCTCGGCACCGAGCCTGTGGTGGTCCGGGGCCGAGCTGGCTTGACTTTGAGCGAGAGCCATCCTGGGCCCCAGGCCATTTTTATCCTACCTCATTATGGTTATTGTCCTGTCCTTGCCATACCACGTGAGTGCCTATTTGCCTACATATTTAGCTTGAAACAGATCTGATACTGTTTGATTTTGGAGGTGTGAGGACAACATGTGTGAGTTCTTATAATTTTGTGTAGCAAAAGATATGGTACTAGCGTTGATCCGATCCTAGGCCGTAAGGCCAGCTCGGAGGTAGCAGGAAAGAGGTGGAGGCCAGGTGCTCGGCTCGAATCCAGTAGCTCGGCTCGGATCGTTGAGGCTCGGCTCCGTCTTTTGTACCTGCACACGGCATAGAAACACCGGGAGAAGTCCCGGTGACAGGCCCTCCGACGATCTAGTCGGTCACAGAGAAAGCAACAATGGCTAGGGTTCATGTGGGGAAAAATTTATTACCTTTGAAAATGATGATGGGGTCTGGCAATTTATAGGCAGGGGTAAACGGGTCTGAGACCCTAACGGACCGGGTCGGACCCGTTTGCCTGTGGGCCTGAATGGGCTGAAGCCCGTTTAACCTGTTTTGACCTGATGATCATAGGGGAGCAAAATATAAGAAGATTTGATGGTCCAAATGGGACCACGTCATCCACCCCATATCAGGAGCCCTCCACTCCTGGAGGGCTGCGTAAGACAATCGTGGATGAGTAGCATGTCACCGTAGGGAGAGTGGAGCGGTGTGCCTGGAGGGTGTAACTTGTAGCTTCTTGGAGTGGTAAGTGGGGTAGGACGAAGGAGATCCTCCGAAGTAAAGAGGCGTTGAGTGCCGAGGACCGATGGTCGAGCGCCGAACCGAACCTGTGTGAGCCAGGAATTTGGCTCGGAACTCATGACTGGCGTTTCGAGGGTTGAGCATCGGTGGGCGAACCTTCATCTCGGATGCCGAGGCAAATGATCGAGAATTGAGCCCCCTTGTGCTCGGATGCCGAGGCTTATGACCGTCCGTCGAGCCTCCAGCTTGTTGTGAAAGGTAAGGGAGTGGCTCGAGATCACTGCCGAGCACCGAGCCCCCAAGCTCACTGCGAAAGCTAGGGGATGGTTCAAGGTTACTGTCGAGCGTTGAGCCCCCAAGCTTATTGCGAAAGCAAGGGGATGACTCGAGGTCACTGCCGAGCATCGAGCCCCCAAGCTTGCTGTGAAAGTTAGTTGGTGACTCGATGTCACAGCCGAGCGTCGATTCCCCAAACTTGCTGTATAAACTAGGGGTGGCCCGAGGTCACTGCCGAGCGTCGGGCCCCCAAGCTTGCTGTGAAAGCTAGGGGATGGCTCGAGGTCACTACCGAGCGTCAAACCCCCAAACTTGCTATATAAGCAAGGGGGTGACTTAAGGTCACTGTCGAGCATTGAGCCCCACAAGCTTTCTCTGAAAACTAGGGATGGCTCGAGCTCACTATCGAGCGTCGAGCCCCTTAGTTTGCTATGAAGCTAGGGGATGGCTCGAGGTCACTACCAAGCGTCGAGTTCCCAAGCTTGCTGTGAAAGTTAGGGGATGGCTCGAGGTCACTGCCGAGCATCGAGCCCCCAAGCTTGCTATATAAGCTAGGGGTTGGCTCGAGGTCACTACCGAGCGTCGGACCTCCAAGCTTGCTGTGAAAGCTAGGGGATGGTTCGAGGTCACTGCCGAGCGTCGAGCCCCCAAGCTTGATGTATAACCTAGGGGGTGGCTCGAGGTCACTGCCGAGCCCCAAGCACCAAAGCTTGCTGCGAAAGCTAGGGGATGGCTCGAGGTCACTGCCGAGCGTCGAGCTACCAAGCTTGCTATGAAAGCTAGGGGATGGCTCGAGGTCACTTCCGAGCGTCGAGCCCCCAAGCTTGCTATGAAATTTTGTGGGTGACTCGAGGTCACTGCCGAGCGTCGAGCCCCTAAGCTTGCTGTATAAGCAAGGGGGTGGCTCGAGGTCACTGCTGAGCATTGGGCACCTCAAGCTTGCTGTGAAAGCTAGGGGATGGCTCGAGGTCACTACCGAGCATCAAGCCCCAAGCTTGCTGTATAAGCTAGGGGGTGGCTCGAGTTCACTGTCTAGCGTTGAGCCCCCCCCCCCCCCAGTTTGCTGTGAAAGCTAGGGGATGGATCGAAATCACTGCCGAGCATTGAGCCCCAAGCTTGCTACGAAAGCTAAGGGATGGATCGAGGTCACTGCCGAGCGTCATGCCCCCAAGCTTGCTGTATAAGCTAGGGGGTGGCTCGAGGTCACTACCGAAGGTCGGGCTCCCAAGCTTGCGGTGAAAGCTAGGGGATGGCTTGAGGTCACTGCCGAGCGTCGAGCATCCCCAGTTTGCTGTGAAAGCTAAAGGATGGCTCAAGATCACTGCCGAGCGTCGAGTCCCCAAGCTTACTGCGAAAGCTAGGGGATGGCTCGAGGTCACTGCCGAGCGTCGAACCCCGAAGCTTGCTGTATAAGCTAGGGGGTGGCTCGAGGTTACTGCCGAGTGTCGGGCCCCCAAACTTGCGGTGAAAGCTTGGTGATGGCTCGAGGTCACTGCCGAGTGTCGAGCCCCCAAGCTTGCTGTATAAGCTAGGGTGTGGCTCGAGGTCACTACCGAGCGCCGAGCCCCGAGGCTTGCTGCGAAAGCTAGGGGATGGTTCAAGGTCACTGTCGAGCGTCGAGCCCCTAAGCTTGCTGTGAAAGCTAGGGTATGGCTCCAGGTCACTGCCAAGCGTCGAGCCCCCAAGCTTGTTGTATAAGTTAGAAGGTGGTTCGAGGTCACTGTCGAGCATCTAGCCCACCAAGCTTGCTGCTTAAGCTAGGGGTGGCTTGAGGTCACTGCCGAGCACCGAGCCCCAAGTTTGTTGCAAAAGTTAGGAGATGGCTTGAGGTCAATGTCGAGCGTTGAGCTCTCGTACTCTGCAGAAGAGTCAGGGTATGCCTCGAGGCAATTTTCGAGCGCCTAGCCCATGAAGCTTGAGAAAGTTAGGGTATGGATCGAGGTTAATGCCGAATATCGAGCTCCCGTACTCTCTAGAAGAGTTAGGGTATGGCTCGAGGCCATTGCTGAGCACCTAGCCATGAAGCTTGAGAAAACTAAGGATGGCTCGATGTCAATGCCGAGTGTTGAGCTCCCGTACTCTGTAGAAGAGTCAGGGTATGGCTCGAGGCCATTGCCGAGAGCCTATCCCATGAAGCTTGAGAAAACTAGGGTATGGATAGAGGTCAATGCCGAATGTCGAGCTCCCGTACTCTGTAGAAGAGTTAGGGTATGGATCGAGGCCATTGTCGAGCACCTAGCCCATGAAGCTTGAGAAAGCTAGGGCATGGCTCGAGGTCAATGCTGATCGTCGAACTCCCGTACTCTGTAGAAGAGTCAGAGTATGGCTCGAGGCCATTGCCGAGTACCTAGCCCATGAAGCTTGAGAAAGCTAGGGTATGGCTCAAGGCCATTGCCGAGCACCTAGACCATGAAGCTTGAGAAATCTAGGGTACGGCTCGAGGTCAATGCCAAATGTCGAGCTCTCGTACTCTGTAGAAGAGTCAGGGTATGGCTCGAGGCCATTGCCGAGCACCTAGCCCATGAAGCTTGAGAAAGATAGGGTATGTCTCGAGGTCAATGCCGAATGTCGAGCTCCCGTACTCTGTAGAAGAGTTTAGGGTATGGCTCGAGGCCATTATCGAGCGCCTAGCCCATGAAGCTTGAGAAATCTAGTGTATGGCTCGAGGTCAATGCCGAATGTTGAGCTCTCGTACTCTGTAGAAGAGTTAGGGTATGGCTCGAGCCAATGCCGAGTGCCTAGCCCATGAAGCTTGAAAATGCTAGGATATGGCTCGAGGTCAATGCCGAATGTCGAGCTCTCGTACTCTGTAGAAGAGTCAGGGTATGGATCGAGGCCATTGCTAAGAGCCTAGCCCATGAAGCTTAAGAAAGTTAGGGTATGGCTCGATGTCAATGCCAAATGTCGAGCTCACTTACTCTGTAAATAAGGTATGGCTTGAGGCCATTGCCGAGTGCCTAGCCCATGAAGCTTGAGAAAGCTAGGGTATGGCTCGAGCTCAATGCTGAATGTCGAGCTCTCGTATCTGTAGAAGAGTCAAGGGATGGCTCGAGGCCATTGTCGAGCGCCTAGCCAATGAAATTGCCCCAAGACTACTTTCCATGTGGACGTCTATGGAAAGGTTTATCATTTGCATAACACCACAAAATTGATGGCAGGTAAATAAATGTATAAACAAAATGTTGTGTAACATCTGACTATATCAGCTCTAATGGACTGAATCTTATTTACTTCAATTTTCTTTCATTATGTTTCTTTTTTTTTTGTCTTTTGGTCTTTTAATATACCTTTCATGGTGGTCACTCTCCTGACCGACCTTTGGAGAATGGTTTCTTGGAGCAGATTCTCCACGCTCCTGTTGTGGTTCAAGTTCTGGTTTTCTTACCACACTTGGTGCACCTCCACTCAGGTACTACTGCCTCACTCTTTCCCTCACTCTTCTTCACATATTGGCAATATATAGGTATTGATGCGGTTTGTTTTTGGGAGGCATGTGGATGCACCAAGTGTGAGTTCTTCTCGATTTGTATTTGGTGGAGGAAGCTCCGGTGCGGACGACCCTCAGCTGGGCGAACGGTACGGAAGTAGGTTTGAGTAAGGCAGAGGCTGGATGCTCGGCTCGAATCAGGAGGCTCGGATTCGAGGTCTCGTGTACCTGCAGACGGTCTAGGAACACCGGGGTTGGTCCCGGTGGCAGACCCTCCGACGATCTAGTCAGCTACCGAGAGAGAGTAACAGTAACTAGGGTTTTGAGTGGGAGAGATTGATTACCTGGATAAGGGGGTGGAGGGTCTGGTATTTATAGGAGAAGCCAACCGGGTCTGGACCCGTTTGGGGCCGGGTCTGGACCCGGTTGCCCGTGGGCCTGAGACGGTGGAAACCCGAGCGGTATAGGGCTGACGTGGCAGAGGCCTGGGCGGTTTTCAGGCTGACGTGGCAAAGGCCCGGGCGATTTTCTGGTGCTGACGTGGAGGATCTGGATGATCCGGCGATGCACGTTTCCAGAGGGGATCCTGTGGCCCAGGAGGGGCCACATCATCCGACCCATATCACAAGCCCCCCACTCCTGAAGGGCTTGGTGATCTAGCCGTGTAGGAGTGGTTCTTTGCCTCTGTAGGGAGAGCAGGGAGGTGGGTGCGGTGAGAAAATAGGATCTGCTACTTCCAGAAGAGGCCAGGGGGTAGGAGGAAAGGATCCCCTATTGGAGTCGCGCAAGATGCTAAGCGTAGAAGAGTCGGAGTAACGCTTGCCGAGCCTTAGGGTCGGCAGACGATCCCCTCGCTAGTAGGAAGAGCAGGGGGACGTTGAGGCCCGTTGAGCAGGGACCTTCTTGCCGAATATTGGGGGTCTGCAGAGACGATCCGCTCTCTAGTTGGAAGAGCGAGGGGACGTCGATGTCTGTCGGGTTGGAGCTCGGTTTGCCGAGTGTTTGGGGTCGGTAGACGAGCTCCGAGGTTCGGCAGACGATCCTCTCGCTAGTTGGAAGAGCGAGGGGATGTTGAGGTCTGTCGAATTGGAGCCCGGTTTGCCGAGCGTCTGGGGTCAGTAGATGTTGTGTATAATCTAGCTACCTAAATAAATAGACTAACCAGACACAAATTATAAAACCTCGCAAGTGCACGAATCGTTTATAGAATCGTAGTAATAGCAAGGGTCGATCCCACAGAGATTGTAGACTTCAACTTACTAATCAATAAAACTAATAATAAAAATGAATAAGAGTTGTTATAATATTCTAAAAGAACTAAAAGATTAAAACTAAGATGAGAGGTGTTGAATCACAAATATCTCTTGAATAGTTGGGTTGTTGATCTCCACCAATAGTTAGTAATGCTAAGTTGCCTTCTGAATTTACTTCTAATTACTCATGTTTGTTCACTTCAAGGGCATGGTATCTACTCCTTAAAGTATTGTTTCCCTAAGCCAAGAATTAGGCATGGTATCTACTCTAATTCGTTTCTTCCCCTAAGTATTTTAGCATGGTATCTACTAAGTTATACTTAACAAAAGCATAAGCACAGTGGAAACGAACAAACACTTAAAGTTCTAGAAATTGGTATCAGATCTAGATCCCTTAAGTTGATTGAACCAAGAATCCTAAAGATTCCCTTGTTACAAGTTACGAGCACGAGATACGGATCGTCTCAATATGCTCATATAACAGATTCAGATTTCTAACTCACAGACTTGATAATATCAGATTCTGTATGGCAGTCGACTGGCTCTCACCTTCAGTCGACTGTACTTATAACTCCTGAACAAGTTTGACTGTTATCAATCTATATCAATTCAATTAGATTCAATCAATAAGTAAAATAGAAGGATTCAAAAGAACATAGCACTACATAACTACGGCTTCGATCTACCCAACTATGAAATTAGTTCCACATAATAATACTTTTATTGCTTAACAAGTTCAAATACATGATCAACATCACAGAATAAAGAGAGAAGAAATAAACTAATGGATTCCGGCAATAGAGTCAACTGGCTGTCACACAGTCGACTGCCTTCGAGTACTGGTTCTCCTCTTCCCTTTCTTCGATGATGATGGAATGAAGCACTGGTTGATGACTTGATCGTTGGGAATTCTGAGATTAAGTTGCGTCCAAGAGATAGATGCCTCCTGCTACAGATGATCTTTTCTGATATTTATAGAGTACCGCTGAGAATTAGGGTTTCCCCTTTTTAAGGGAAAAATCTTCTTGATTTGATGATTTATGTCTTTCTCTTTTCTTCTTTCCTTCCTTATCTGTTCACCACGTGCTTTTGCCAATTTCCAATCTCTAGATTTGATTCGTTGCCTAAGATCTGGATTTAAATAGATTTGAAATTAGATTTGGGTGAATCTTCGAATATCTTATCTGTTTACTCCGCCGCAGACCAGTCGACTTATCTTAGAACCAGTCGACTGAGTCGAGACTCCTGAAGATTTCATAATTGTTCAGCCCAGTCGACTGTCTTTTGGGAGTGAGTCGACTGTGTCGAGAGTTGTGGAAAATCAGCTTCTCTTGTCCAGTCGCCTGTGTTGGGGAACCAGTCGACTGATCCTCTGCAGTTTGCTGTGTATTATCCTTGAAGTCCTAAATCTGCTTCGTTTTTCTGTTATAAGCTGTTTCCTATGGAAAAGAGAAAATAGGAGTTAAATACCACATATAGAGCTTTTAAATGTCTAATTATAACAAGATTATTGCTCTAGAAAGTGAATAATATTGTGTTCATCAAATACCCCCAAACTTAGATTTTGCTTGTCCTCAAGCAAACTAAAATTATGAATAGGGAGAATAATAATCACAATGGACTCAACCACCAAGATTTCTTATTATGTGGACATCAGCATAGAAAGGTATAAACAATTTCGAATAAAGTAAAATTAAGCATACCCACTTTCTCTAGTGCAATTGTTCAGTCATAATCCCCAAACTTAATCATATTTGTCATGCGATTAATGTAGTTATAGTATGCAACTACTCAGTCTGTGATTATCCCTTTTCTCTACTACAAACCGAGTAGCAAACTAGAGTTTTTTTTTTTTTTTGTAGTCTCTTCTCTAAAGATGTCACTTGCCTTTTGACGCGAATGCGAAACATTTGTGATGGATCCACCCGGTTACTCAGCAGCTCACAAACTCTAAAGTGCTTTGCATACTCATATTTCAAGTTGCCGTTTGACGTAAAGGTAAACATTGGTGATGAATACCCCTAGTTACTAAGCACTCAAAACATTGGAGTAGATTGACTTTATTCAATTTTTTTTATTTTTATTTCTCTATTACTCTATTTACTTAAACTCTGTTTAGGACTAGATTTAAAGGGAATAATTACCAGAAAAAGCATCACATTTGTTTATTATGTATAATTGCATGACTCATATAATCTTGTAGGGAATTTATGAAACTCAACAATCCTAAAGTAAATAAGTATCCTTCTTCTTACTTTATAAGAAATTGTTTATCCTAAAGAAAAAATTTCAAAAAGATGATAAATATAACTAACCCTAATACCCCCAAACTTAGATGGAACATTGTCCTCAATGTTCGAATATAAAAATAGGCATGTGTCACCATCTAGTAAGGAGATACTGAAAATAAAAAGAACTAAAAGAAAAATAATGAATAACTGAAAGCAAATAAAGGAAAGTGTAAATACTCCCCTGAAAAATTGGGTTGCCTCCCAATAAGCGCTGTGTTTTCTGTCTTCAGCTAGACATGATGAGTTCATGCGATGTATGGAATGGGTTGAAGATTCACATCTTCCTCTTGCAGTTCTAGACTCATCTCTATGTATGGCTTCGCTCTATGCCCATTCACCTTGAATGTTTGATTTTTTTCTTCGCTGTGAACTTCCAATGCTCCATGTGGAAAGACTTTTGTGACAATATATGGTCCATACCATCGTGACTTAAGCTTGCCTGAAAAGAGTCTTAATCTTGAGTTGTAGATCAATACCTTTTGTCCTTCATAAAACTCCTTCCTTGCTAATTGTTTATCATGGTATAACTTAGTCCTTTCCTTGTACAGCTTGGCATTTTCATATGCATCGTGCCTCAATTCTTCAAGCTCATTTAGTTGCAATCGCCTTTTGTCACCTGCCTGTTTCATATCAAAATTGAACTTTTTGATAGCCCAATAAGCTTTGTGTTCTAATTCTACCGGCAGATGACATGCTTTTCCAAAGACCAAACGGTATGGTGACATGCCAATGGGTGTCTTGAAAGCGGTTCTGTAGGCCCATAAGGCATCGTTCAAGCGTAGTGACCAATCCCTTCTGCTTGTATTGACTGTCTTTTCCAAGATGCTCTTGATCTCTCTATTGCTAAGCTCCACCTGTCCACTGGTTTGAGGATGATAAGGGGTCCCCACTCTATGTGTAATACCATACTTCTTCATTAAAGAAGCAAATGGAAAGTTGTTGAAATGGCTCCCTCCATCACTAATTATTGCTCGTGGTGTACCAAACCTAGTGAAAATGTTCTCCTGCAAAAACTTGACAACAACTTTGTGATCATTAGTTTTTGAGGGGACAGCCTCGACCCATTTAGACACATAATCTACACCAACAAGAATATATAAATAACCAAATGAGTTAGGAAAAGGACCCATGAAGTCGATTCCCCAAACATCAAAAAGCTCGATTACTTGTATGTTGTGCAGTGGCATTTGATTTCTAGAAGAGATGTTGCCTGTCCTTTGGCATTTGTCGCAAGTCCTGCAAAAAAAAAAAGCATCTTTGAATACATTAGGCCAATAAAAACCAGATTGCAATACCTTTAGTGCTGTTCTTTTTGGTCCAAAATATCCTCCACAGGCATATTGGTGGCAGTGTTGTAGAATACTCATTTGTTCTTCGTCTGCCACACATCTTCGTATAATTTGATCAGGGCAGAATTTGAATAGATAAGGGTCATCCCAATAAAAGTGTTTGCACAGAGCCACCAATCTTTTTCTTTCTTGATGTGTCATACCTGGAGGGAAAGCATGAGCAGTTAGAAAATTGACAATATCAGCAAACCATGGGAGTTGTTCGGAGAGACAAGTCGACTGGTTTAAGGACCAGTCGACTGCCCCGAGAGATTGCGCATTGATTTCAAATAGTTGTTCATCTGGGAAATTTTCATTCAGCGGGGGCACATTTCTCTCTTCCTCGTGCAGTAATCTGGACATGTGATCTGCCACAACATTGTCGCTTCCTTTCTTGTCTCTAATCTCCAGATCGAATTCTTGAAGCAACAGCACCCATCTGATTAACCTAGGCTTAGCATCCTTTTTAGCAAACAGATATCTCAAGGCAGCATGGTCAGTAAAAACAATAACTTTAGAACCAATTAAATATGATCTAAACTTCTCTACAGCAAAAATAACAGCTAACATTTCTTTTTCAGTAGTGGAATAATTTAGCTGTGCATCGTTTAAAGTTCGAGAAGCATAGTAGATAACATGAGGTTTCTTATTGATTCGTTGACCTAAAACAGCCCCTAAAGCATAATCACTTGCATCACACATAAGCTCGAAAGGATGGCTCCAATCTGGTGCCATGACTATAGGTGCAGAAATGAGAAGATTTTTCAATGTATTAAAAGCATTTGTACATTCTTCTGTCCATACAAACTCAACATCCTTAGCCAACAAGTCACAAAGGGGTTTGGAGATTTTTGAAAAATCTTTTATGAATCTTCTATAAAACCCCGCATGTCCAAGAAAACTCCTAACACCCTTAACTGTAGTGGGAGGGGGTAGTTTCGATATTATATCAATTTTTGCCTTGTCTACCTCTATTCCTCTTTTGGACACCACATGTCCCAACACAATACCTTGTTGTACCATAAAATGGCACTTTTCCCAATTCAGCACTAAATTGCATTCTTCACATCTTTTAAGCACAAGCTGCAAATGGTTAAGGCATTCATCAAAACAAGATCCAAAAACACTAAAATCATCCATAAATACCTCGATGAACCATTCCACCATGTCTGAAAATATGCTCATCATGCATCTTTGAAATGTTGCTGGTGCGTTGCACAATCCAAACGGCATCCTCCTGTAAGCAAAAGTACCAAAAGGGCATGTAAAAGTGGTCTTTTCTTGATCTTCTGGAGCAATAGCAATTTGATTATAGCCACTATAACCATCTAAGAAACAATAATGACTATATCCTGCTAATCTTTCTAACATTTGATCAATAAAAGGAAGAGGGAAGTGATCTTTCCTGGTTTCATTGTTCAGTTTCCTATAATCAATGCATACCCTCCAACCTGTGGTCACTCTAGTAGGAATAAGCTCATTTTCTTCATTTGTCACCACTGTGACTCCACTTTTCTTAGGCACTACATGTATAGGACTTACCCATTTGCTATCTGAGATATGATAGATGATGCCAACATCTAGTAGCTTCAGAATCTCTGCTCTTACCACTTCCTTCATGTTTGGGTTAAGCCTTCTCTGTGCCTCCCTGCTTGGTTTTGCATTGTCTTCAAGGAGTATTCTATGCATGCATCTGGATGGACTTATTCCTTTGATATCTGCAATGGTCCTTCCTATTGCACTCTTGTGTTCTCGTAGTACCTTCAGCAACTTAGATTCTTCCTGTGCACTTAAGTTCGCAGCAATTATTACTGGTAGCGTCTGGTTCTCGCCTAAAAATGCATGCTTCAAATGGTCGGGCAACTGCTTAAGTTCTATGTCTGGAAGTTTCTGTACAGTCGACTGGTCCATGTCAGCAGTCGACTTGTTCTGGGCGTCTTGATTCGGTTGACTGGTTAGAATACCAGTCGACTTACTCTGTTCATCAGTCGCTTGATCTGTAGAAGAACAATTTTTATCAGACACCAATTTTTCAAATAAAGGTGCAGACTTACCTGAATATGACTGTGGAGTTTCAAGGTGATGTACTGTCTCTGCAATCCTCCAGTCATCGTATTCCTGTTCAACATGAGATAAAGTTAGAGATTGAGTGATTGTGGCTTGAAGTGGTTCAACGCTATATACCTGAAATGTTTGATCAACAATCTCCTGCACCACATCAATATTATAGCATTCATGATCATCTTGTGGTAATTTTAGTGTATCAAACATTTTAAATTCCACTTTTTCTCCGTTTATCTTCATACTTATAATGCCCTTTTTAACACAAATTTTTATATCAGCTATACTCATAAAGGGCCTACCTAATATGATCGGTAGAGATGATGACAGTGCAGATTCCTCCATGTCCAACACAACAAAATCAGCAGGCAAAATAAAATCATTTACCTGAACTAGGACGTCTTCTAAAATACCTCTAGGTCTTTTTATGCTGCGATCAGCCAATTGCAAAGTGATGGATGTTGGCTTGAGTTCCCCCAATCCAAGCTTTTCGTAAACAGAATAAGGAAGAAGGTTGATGCTTGCCCCCAAGTCTAGCAGTGCCTTTTCAAAGAAGTGCTCACCAACCTTGCAAGGAATGGTAAAACTACCTGGATCTTTCAGTTTAGGTGGTAGTTTTCTTAATAATACAGCGCTCACTTCTTCTGTCAAAGCCACATCCTCCTTAACCTGAAATGTTCTTTTGTGAGTACAACAGTCTTTCAAAAATTTGGCATAAGAAGGAATTTGTTTAATAGCATCAAGTAGGGGAATATTAATTTCTACCTTTTTGAGAGTTTCAAAGACGTCAAATAAATGTTGTTCTTTCTTTTTATTGACTAACCTTTGAGGGAATGGTGGTGGAACTGTCCCTACTTTTTCACTTACCTTACTTGAACCCAAAGCTTTTGATGGTTGTGTATCTGGTTTGTCTGTATGTGTTCCAACCATGTTGTCAATTATCTTACCATTTCTTAGGGTTGTGACTGCTTGGAGCTGTTCTTGACCTCCAGGGTTTGGTATGGTTTGTGAAGGGAGTTCTCCTGCCTTTCGTTCGCTTAACTCTTTTGCAATCTGACCAATTTGTGTTTCTAACTTCTGAATTGCTTGTCCTTGTTGGTTGCTTGTTTGATGTTGTTGTTGGAGCAATTGAAGAACGGTGGTCTCAAAATCCAACTTCTTCTGTTCTGGGGCTGGTCGATCAAACCCACTTCCCATCTGAAAGTTTCGTGCATGTCCTTGTGCGATTTGATGCCCTTGATTATTTTGATTATTGCTCCATGAGAAGTTTGGATGATTCCTCCATCCTGGGTTATATGTGTTCGAGTATGGATTGTTCTTTGGTGGAAACACTCCTCGACCCACATAATTCGCATGCTCCTGATCTGTGAAAGTAGACATGGGACATGTATCAGTTGTGTGATCTAAATGAGAACAAATTGCACACATTTCATTTGTTTGATTTTTAACTCCACCCATCGTCGACATTGCATTAACAAGCATATCAATTTTCTTATTCATGTTTGCCATTTCTAATTGAATGTTATTACTATTAGAGATTTCGTAAACTCCCTGTTTTTTCGAAGGGCCCCTTCTTGTTGAGAATTGTTGGGAGTTCTCGCTGAGTTCTTCAAAAAGTTCAATGGCTTCTTCTCCACTTTTCCTCATCAAAATTCCATTGCAAGATGCATCAACAATTCCCTTATTAGTGTCATTTAAACCTTCATAAAAAGCTTGTACCTGATCATCCTTAGGCAGATTGTGAGTAGGACACTTGAGAAGCTTGCTCTTGAAGTCCTTCCATGCTTCGAAGAATAGATCTCCATCTTTTTGTTGGAAGAGTTGAATCTCCCTTTTTAGCTGTTTGGTTTTCTGGGCTGGAAAGAACTCTTTCAAAAATTTCGTTGCCAATTGCTCCCATGAATTAATTGATCCTGGTTCCAAAGAATTATACCACAACTTAGCATTAAGTTTTAAAGAAAAAGGAAACAAGATTAACCTGATTTGTTCAGCGGTAAGCCCTTGGACGCTTTGTGTCCTGCAAAGATCGAAAAAGTCTTGCAAGTGAAGATGAGGCTCTTCATCTGGTTTGCCACTAAAGTGGGGAACCATACTAAGTAAATGAGGAGATAGGTGCATGTTCCCTGTAGCATTAGGTTGAAAAGCAATGCAGGAAGGTTGCTCAATATTCTTAGGAGTGAATTTGTCCTGCATTGGCACTCGATTTTGTATTTCTTCAGCCATTCTTTCCTGTGAAATTTGTCTCTGTGCAGTCGACTGGGTCCGTACAGCAGTCGACTGGCTGGCTGTGAGAAGCTTACCTAGCCTGTGCAAAGTTCGTTCTGTTTCTGCGTCAATAGGTAGTAGCTCTGGACGAAGTGATCGTCTACCGTGCATTCACCGAAGTCCTGTAACCTAAAAGAAAAATTATTAATAAAAGAAAAGAAAAACTAATAAAAATTCTACTGACTTGTAAGTTAAAATACTAAACAATCCCCGGCAGCGGCGCCAAAAACTTGTTGTGTATAATCTAGCTACCTAAATAAATAGACTAACCAGACACAAATTATAAAACCTCGCAAGTGCACGAATCGTTTATAGAATCGTAGTAATAGCAAGGGTCGATCCCACAGAGATTGTAGACTTCAACTTACTAATCAATAAAACTAATAATAAAAATGAATAAGAGTTGTTATAATATTCTAAAAGAACTAAAAGATTAAAACTAAGATGAGAGGTGTTGAATCACAAATATCTCTTGAATAGTTGGGTTGTTGATCTCCACCAATAGTTAGTAATGCTAAGTTGCCTTCTGAATTTACTTCTAATTACTCATGTTTGTTCACTTCAAGGGCATGGTATCTACTCCTTAAAGTATTGTTTCCCTAAGCCAAGAATTAGGCATGGTATCTACTCTAATTCGTTTCTTCCCCTAAGTATTTTAGCATGGTATCTACTAAGTTATACTTAACAAAAGCATAAGCACAGTGGAAACGAACAAACACTTAAAGTTCTAGAAATTGGTATCAGATCTAGATCCCTTAAGTTGATTGAACCAAGAATCCTAAAGATTCCCTTGTTACAAGTTACGAGCACGAGATACGGATCGTCTCAATATGCTCATATAACAGATTCAGATTTCTAACTCACAGACTTGATAATATCAGATTCTGTATGGCAGTCGACTGGCTCTCACCTTCAGTCGACTGTACTTATAACTCCTGAACAAGTTTGACTGTTATCAATCTATATCAATTCAATTAGATTCAATCAATAAGTAAAATAGAAGGATTCAAAAGAACATAGCACTACATAACTACGGCTTCGATCTACCCAACTATGAAATTAGTTCCACATAATAATACTTTTATTGCTTAACAAGTTCAAATACATGATCAACATCACAGAATAAAGAGAGAAGAAATAAACTAATGGATTCCGGCAATAGAGTCAACTGGCTGTCACACAGTCGACTGCCTTCGAGTACTGGTTCTCCTCTTCCCTTTCTTCGATGATGATGGAATGAAGCACTGGTTGATGACTTGATCGTTGGGAATTCTGAGATTAAGTTGCGTCCAAGAGATAGATGCCTCCTGCTACAGATGATCTTTTCTGATATTTATAGAGTACCGCTGAGAATTAGGGTTTCCCCTTTTTAAGGGAAAAATCTTCTTGATTTGATGATTTATGTCTTTCTCTTTTCTTCTTTCCTTCCTTATCTGTTCACCACGTGCTTTTGCCAATTTCCAATCTCTAGATTTGATTCGTTGCCTAAGATCTGGATTTAAATAGATTTGAAATTAGATTTGGGTGAATCTTCGAATATCTTATCTGTTTACTCCGCCGCAGACCAGTCGACTTATCTTAGAACCAGTCGACTGAGTCGAGACTCCTGAAGATTTCATAATTGTTCAGCCCAGTCGACTGTCTTTTGGGAGTGAGTCGACTGTGTCGAGAGTTGTGGAAAATCAGCTTCTCTTGTCCAGTCGCCTGTGTTGGGGAACCAGTCGACTGATCCTCTGCAGTTTGCTGTGTATTATCCTTGAAGTCCTAAATCTGCTTCGTTTTTCTGTTATAAGCTGTTTCCTATGGAAAAGAGAAAATAGGAGTTAAATACCACATATAGAGCTTTTAAATGTCTAATTATAACAAGATTATTGCTCTAGAAAGTGAATAATATTGTGTTCATCAGTAGATGAGCTCCGAGTGTCGGCAGACGATCTTCTCGTTAGTTGGAAGAGCGAGGGGACGTCGAGTTCTGTCGAATTGGAGCTCGGTTTGCCGAGCGTCTGGGGTCGGTAGACGAGCTCCGAGGGTCGGCAAACGATCCTTTCGCTAGTTGGAAGAGCGAGGGGATGTCGAGGTCTGTCGGATTGGAGCTCGGTTTGTCGAGCATTAGGGGTCGGCAGACGAGCCCCTTGCTTGTGGGACAGAGGAGGATTTTGGGGCTCGCGATTCCATCCGAGCTCAGCCTCCTGTGAATAGAGAAGGGCTCTTGGGGCTCGCGGTGTCATCCGAGCTCCGAGCCTTCTTGAATAGAGGAGGGTGCTTTGGGGCTCGCGGTGTTATCTGAGCTCCGAGTGTAGCGTCCCGAATTTCTAATATAATATCTTAGAAAATATGTGGCACATTTCCCAGTATCAACTTCAATGTAATATTAAACACAACTTAACACCAATAAAAATTTTCAACTTTCATTACAATAATCATTTACATAGCACAGCTTACAATACATCTTGATATGGCTAAAAATGGGGTTTAATCGGAACCGTCCAAATCGGGCGCGAATCTCGAGACCTGAGGGTAAAACGGTAATTTCACCCACAAAAGGACCAAAACGGATATTGGATCTGCCCTCCTAGGGCCCAATGATCCGCGAATGGATCCACCACCAAGAGGGTGCGGGTCTCCACCCGCTGCATACCCAATCCATCAAGATAGAGTCAGGGTTCCTGATTAAATATGATCAACGGCCCTGATGAACGTCTATCTTTTCACGGGGGATTAGGGATTAAATTCCTTATCTGATTACAGGGAATATATATTGTCAGATTACCTTCCTCATCTGATTATGGAGGACATTCCTTATCGAATCACGGGGATTACATTCCTAATCCGCTCCCTAAGGCGCCTATAAATACCCCCCATCCATCTCCATTAAGAGGTAATCAACTCTTCACCAGTTTTTACGCTCTTTCATAATCTCTTTGATTACTGACTTGAGCGTCGGAGGGTGCGTCGCCGGGATCCCCCCCGGTGTCTCGCACTTTTTGCAGGTGCACGGCAGGAACGACGAACGAGGCCCGACGGAACAGGTACGCGGGTTTTCCTATTCAGTTTCCCCAAGAATCCACAAGTTCTATCTGTTTGCCCCCACACCAAATTTAGCGGCAACAGATTGGCGCCGTATGTGGGAAACTAACGAATAGAGACCTCTCCTCTTCCCGGTGAACAGGTTTTCTCCAGCCATGCCGCCTCGCAAAGTCAGATCTAGGGGCTCCAACCGAGCGCCCAACCCTGACCAGCAAGAAGTCCTTCCTGATCCCGCTCAGCAACAAGGGCAGCTCCCTCCTACCGTGGAAGAGCCGCTCCAGCGGAACCCTCCACATCCTGATCCGAAGGGGCCTAACCCCCAGAAATAGCCTCTTCACCAAGAGAACATACCCAACCACACTGCCTCCAGTGCCTCCATGGCCTCCCATCATCCCCGGGCCTCTGGTCGCCGCAATACCCCTCCCAAACGCCCGGAAGATGACGACCTTCGTCGCCATCTGGATGAGAAGCGGGCTCGGGGGGAAGCCTCCCGCCAGCAAGAGCAATCCCCCCGACACCGAGAGCGCAGGAGGTCCCCCGTCCGAAGAGGGAGAAAGGACTCCCCCGATCACTACCGAAGGAGGCACTCTCCAGCGGGTCGGCAGCAGCCCCGGAACAATGAGGCACCCATCACCCGTGCCGAGTTCCAACAACTCCAAGCAATGGTACAACAGGCCCTCAACCTCCGTCAGAACCCCAATGGGCAAAGGGCCCCTACCAATTCCAGACGCACCCCAAGTCCTCGACGTTCTCGAAGCTACCATCGCCGCAGCCCTCGCTCCCCCTCATACGAAGACGAGTCCCGTGGTTCGGCAGATCACCGTCGGAGAGATGACACCATGAACCGCCGCCTGAACGAGGTGGAAAAACTCTTGGGACAGATAAACCGAGAAGAAGAACTCAGGGGGAGGACCCTCCGTCCTAGCCGACCCCCGTTCTCCCGGACCATAGTAGATACTCCTGTTCCCTTCGGTTTCAAACCTCCCCAGTTCGAAAACTACACTGGGGAGACCGATCCAGTTGACCACATCGAAGGCTTTAAGACTTTGATGCTCCTCCATCAAGCGTCCGATGCCCTCCTCTGCAAAACATTCCCTGCAACTCTGAAAGGCCCAGCTCGAGAATGGTACTCTCGTCTTGCCCCGGCGTCAATATTCTCCTTCGAGCAGTTCGAGACCCTGTTCATCACCCATTTCGTCAGCAGCCGAAGGGCCGAGAAGACCAGTATCTCACTATTGCACCTCCGTCAGCAAAAGGGGGAAAAACTGAGGGACTACGTGAAGAGGTTCACAGCCGAAGCTAGAACTATTGCCTCCCTCGACCAATCGGTCGCTACCGCAGCATTCCAATCCAACATTCTCAATTCCAACCTCCGCTCCTCCCTTGCCAAGAAACCCCCACATGACTTTTCCGACCTTCTTCTTCGCACCGAAAAGTACATTCGGGCCGAAGAGGCCGAGCGACCCCCCAACTGGGAAGCGCCCGCCTCCGGGCTCAAAAGGAAGGGGGCAGAAGAAGAAGGAGCCAAGAAGCTCCAGAAGGATAATGCCGGCCAGCGCCGACCTCCCCCTAGATTTGAGAAGTTCACTCCCCTCAACGCTAACCTCTCGGCCATCTTCATGGAGGTCGAAAAAGACGGGGTCTTGCCTCCAGCTCCCAAAATGAATACTCCCGCCAAGAGAAGAGATAAAGAGAAATGGTGCCGCTATCACCGGGACCACGGGCATGACACCAACGACTGCCGTGCTCTGAGGAACGAGATCGAAGCCCTTATCCAGAGGGGACAGCTGACGAAGTTTGTAAAAAAGGACCGAGCCGAGCTCCCTCTCCCGCCTCGGGGGGCTAACAAGCGTCCAGAAAGAGAAGAGACGCCAGACTTCGAGGAAGAGCGAGTCCTCCACCTCATCCATGGGGGTCCGATGGGAGGCTCCTCGAACTCCTCCCGAAAAGCGTTTATCAGAGAGGTCAATTCAGTCCGAACCACGCCTCCTCCCAAGGGCCTCGGAGTGCCAGTTACCTTCTCCGACGAAGATCTCGAGGGAGTCCGTATCCCGCATTGTGACGCTCTCGTCATCAGCCTCCACATGGCAAATTTCAAAGTGGAGAGGATCTTAGTCGACAACGGCAGCTCCGTCAACATCCTATTCCTCTCCGCTTTCAAAGGCCTAAAGCTCTCCAGAGACAGACTCAAACCCGCCGGTTACACTCTCCATGGGTTCACGGGGGTTCCGGTAACTATAGAAGGGGTGATCACCCTCGATGTAACTGCCGGATAAACCCCTACCACCAGAACGGAGCCAATGGACTTCATGGTAGTGGATGTTCCCGCTGCCTACAACGTCATTTTGGGCAGGCCCGGCCTCGCGGCTCTGGAAGCAGTTCCCTCGGCATATCATCTGAAGATGAAATTTCCCACCCGATCCGGGGTCGGAGAAGTAAGGGGAAATCAGGAGCAGGCCCGGAAATGCTACATGACTTCGACCCTTGGGCCCGTCCTCTCTTTAGAGACCCTGGAAATTCCCTAAGATTCCACAAGACCGACCTCCGAGCCAGCGGACGAACTGGAGGAGGTGCTCTTCTCCGAACAAGAGCCGACCCGCAAGTTCTTCGTAAGCAAGGCCCTCCCGTCCGCCCTATACTCAGATATTGTGGAATGCATCCGAGACAATCAAGACCTCTTCGCATGGTCCGCAGCTGACATGCCCGGTATCTCCGAAGAGCTCTTAGTCCACCGCTTGAGTGTTGATCTGGGGTCCAAACCGGTTCAGCAGAAGAGGCGTAAGTTCGCCCCCGAGCGACAGCTCGCTATTAAAGAAGAGGTAGATAAATTGCTGAAGGCCCGATTCATACAGGAGGTAAACTACCCTGAATGGTTATCGAACGTAGTAATGGTGAAGAAGTCCAACGGAACATGGAGAATTTGCATTGATTTCACCGACCTCAACAAAGCCTGTCCCAAAGATCCCTTCCCTCTACCGAGCATCGACACTCTGATTGACGCAACCTCGGGACATGAGCTTCTAAGCTTCATGGACGCTTTCTCGGGTTACAATCAGATAAGGATGTTCCCGCCAGATATCCCAAAGACGTCTTTTGTAACCGACCTAGGCCTTTATTGCTACAGGGTCATGCCATTCGGCCTAAAGAACGCAGGGGCAACATACCAGCGCCTCGTCAACAAAGTTTTTCAGGCTCAGATCGGCAGAAACATGGAAGTGTATGTCGATGACATGCTGGTGAAAAGCATCCGAGGTGCTGATCATGTGACCGACCTCCAAGAAGCATTTGATGTTTTAAGAAGGAACAATATGAGACTCAACCCGAACAAATGTGCGTTCGGCGTCTCATCAGGCAAGTTCCTCGGCTTTATGGTTAGCCAACGAGGAATAGAGGCGAATCCGGAGATGATCAAGGCCATACTGGACATGACCCCCCCTAGAAATGTCAAAGAAGTTCAGAGGCTGACTGGTCGCTTAGCCGCCATAGGGCGCTTCCTGTCGAAGTCCGGGGAGAAGTGCCTCCCATTCTTCAAAGCCCTCAGGGGGGCTAAAGGATTCGAGTGGGGGCAGCAGCAACAAGACTCCTTTGACCAGCTTAAAGCCTACCTCGTCAATCCCCCTCTCCTTAGCAAACCAGTACCCGGCGAACCGCTCTACCTCTACCTCGCGGCTTCCGAGCAGACGCTCAGTGCGGTCTTAGTCAGAGAAGAAGAAAGGGCTCAGAAGCCCATATACTACGTCAGCAAGGTGCTCCGGGATGCCGAACTTCGGTACCCGAAAATTGAGAAAATGGCGTATGCCCTGGTAATGGCCGCGAGAAAACTTAGACCCTACTTTCAGTCTCATTCGGTGGTCGTCCTTACCGACCAGCCACTGAAACAGATTCTTCACAAACCCGAGACTTCTGGTCGCCTCATGAAGTGGTCGATCGAGCTGAGCCAGCACGATATAACTTATCAGCCTCGGACTGCAATCAAGGCACAGGCACTGGCCGAATTCATAGTTGAGACTACAATCCCCGAGTCTGGCCAAGCAGCAAAGGGACCCCCCGTCTGGTCGGTCTATGTTGACGGGTCCTCTTGTAATGAGGGTAGCGGGGCAGGAGTCATCCTGGCAGGACCAGATGGCTTCGTCCTCCAATACTCACTCCGGATAAATTTCAAAGCCTCGAACAACGAGGCCGAATATGAAGCACTAATAGCCGGGCTTCGAATGGCCCGAAATGCTGGGGCACATCGGCTACGGATTTTCAGCGACTCCCAGTTGATTGTTAACCAGGTCCTCGGCGAGTATGAAGCCCGCGACGATAGAATGGCTAAATACTTGTCCAAAGTAAAGAGCCTCATGGCGCTGTTCGACGAGGCTCTCATCCAAAGGATCCCTCGAGAAGAAAATGCTCAGGCCGATGCCTTATCCAAGTTAGCCTCCTCCTCCCTTCAAGGTCTGGAACAGACCGTTTTGATAGAAGTCCTCCTAAAGCCGAGCATAGAGGACGAAGCGCCAGACTCCGTTGAAGCATTGCCCGTCCTCCTCGAAGACAACTGGATGAAACCCATTGTCGAATTCCTGAGGAACGGACTCCTCCCTGAAGATCCGAGGGAAGCACGAAGAATTAGGGCCCGAGCCGAGCGTTTTACTTTACTCGAAGGCATCTTATACAAACGCTCCTTCACCCAAGCGGATGGTCGACCGTATCTAAGGTGCCTCTCCCCCGAGCAAGCCGACTACGCCCTACAGGAGCTCCATGAGGGGATCGGCGGAGCCCATTCTGGATCCAGGGCTCTGGCGCGCAAGGTATTGAACTATGGATATTACTGGCCCACTCTCCTACGGGACGCCGAACGACACGTTCGGCAGTGCAGCTCCTGCCAAAAGTATGCAGACATCCGACGTCTTCCGCAGGCACCGCTGACCTCCCTATCAAGTCCCGTTCCCTTCGCTATGTGGGGGATGGACGTACTGGGACCATTCCCTCCAGCCCCCGGACAGCTAAAGTTCCTAGTCGTGGCAGTCGACTATTTCTCTAAGTGGATAGAAGCCGAACCCCTGGCTACGATCACCGAACATAGGGTCGTTCAGTTCTTCTGGAAGAATGTGATTTGCCGGTTCGGCGTTCCCCGAGTCATAGTCACAGATAACGGGACACAGTTTACTGGAGCCGCCTTCCGAGCCTTGTGTGAAGACCTTTCCATACAACACCGATTCTCCTCCGTCTCCCATCCCCAGTCGAATGGCCAAGCTGAGAATGCCAACCGACAGATTCTTGCAGGAATCAAGAAGAGGTTAGACAAGTGTTCCAAGGGACTATGGGTCGATCAGCTGCCGAACGTACTCTGGAATCACCGCACCACCAAGCGGACCCCAACAGGCGAGAGCCCATTTAATCTCACCTATGGGGCCGAAGCCATCATCCCCCTAGAAGTCGGGATACCCTCTCCTCGCCTGATCGCTTATGAAGAAGAGCAGAATGCTAGAGAACTCAGAACAAGCCTAGACCTGATAGACGAAATCCGAGAGAGAGCTGCCATACGCCAGCAAGCTTACTGAAGAAGGATCGAGCTGGCATACAACAAAAGAGTCCGCCCAACGGACCTCAAAGAAGGGGATTTAGTCCTTCGGAAGTTGGCCATATCATTCCCCGGGCAGAAAAGCAAGCTGGCCCCGAACTGGGAGGGACCGTACAAGATCTCGAAAGTAATCCGCCCCGGTACGTACAAGCTAGAGGATCTCGAAGGCAGAGAAATTCCCCGGACTTGGAACGCCGACCATCTTTTGAAATACCAAGAGAAGGCAACTACGTCTCTCCAAGTAACTCGAGATGTCGAACCGTTCCCCTCCTTTCTCTAGTCATAGTTTGTCCTTTTTGTGCTTTCTTTTATTATTGTAATAACGGCTAGCAACTTTAGAAGCAGCCGATCATTAGACGTTAATAAATGAAGTTTCTTCATGTTTTCACTACTATTACATCCCTCTGCTTGTAACCCTTAAACTGACAATGGTTCCGGAGTCCAACACTTGGCTCGATTCTACTTCGCGAGCTCGCTCCTAAGCGAGCTAGAAGTAGCTCGCCATTCGAAAATGCTCCCACAGCCGTTGAATGGTACGGAGTCCAACACTTGGTTCGACCCTACTCCGCAAGCTCGCTCCTAAGCGAGCTAGGGGTAGCTCGCCATTCGAAATTGCTCCTACACCCCTTAAACTGACAATGGTTCCGGAGTCCAACACTTGGCCCGATTCTACTTCGCGAGCTCGCTCCTAAGCGAGCTAGAAGTAGCTCGCCATTCGAAAATGCTCCCACAGCCGTTGAATGGTACGGAGTCCAACACTTGGTTCGAACCTACTCCGCAAGCTCGCTCCGAAGCAAGCTAGGGTAGTTCGCCATTCGAAATTGCTCCTACACCCCTTAAACCGACAATGGTTCCGGAGTCCGCCAAACGAGCTAGGGACAGCTCACCGTCCTAAAAAATGCTCCGACGACGTTAACCTAATCAAGCAAGTGCACAACTCGGCTCGACGTTACTTCGCGACTCCACTCATGATCGACCTAAAAGAAGCTCGCCATTCGGAGTTCGACAGTTCAGAAGTTACCCCATGACAAACAACATTCACAGCAATGAAACACGCAAGTTCGGCAATAACGCATTTATTAATGAAACAGATGTGATACAAAGGCAAACACAAACAGGAGCACGACTCAACAAGGGTATTTACAATACCGACTCGTCACACTTAGCGAAAAGCAAAAAAAAAAAGAGAGAGCAAAGAACGCGCGGAACCGACCACTTCAGCGCTTCTTCGGAGCTGGAGCATTCCGCTTCAAGGACACTCGAGAGTGATGACGCTTGTCCCCGGAGCGCGACCCCAAGCCGGCAAACTGGGACGTATCCTCGGCACCGCTCCTGGCAGCTACGCCGACAGACGCCCCGCTCGAGGAGATTGCCACCGAGCTCTGCGCGTCCCCCGGGCTTGGTTGGCCGATCCGCTGACGGGTCGCCATCTCATAGAAAGTAATGCCCCGCTCACTCTCAGCACGAGTGCATGACGTGCTTCGAACGTTGATCGGCCCTGAATGTGGCTTCAGACGAGCCACTTCCGCCTCCAACTCTGAGATCCTGTCCCGCAACGAGTCGTCTTTAACGTCGACTTCGAAACGTGGGGGTATCGCGGAGTCCGGCACTCCAGATCGACTAGCGACGAGGCGCCGAAGGTGGGTGACTTCGATGCTTTTATCCACCGTCGCCCTCTTGAGCGCTTCGACTTCAGCAGTCAACTCGACTCGTTCAGTCGTCAACTTGGCCACCTCGGCCGTCAGCCCCTCGCCCTCACTTCGGAGCTTCGCCTCTACGGACTGCAGATGCTGTATCTCGGAAAGCAACTCGTCCTTCTCCGCTGTTATTTTGGACAAATTATGACGAATGCACTGAACACGAATCTCATTACTGAAGTCAGTGGGCAAGTGTTCACCTTCGGGTATGAGCTCGGCGATTCGGCTTTCCAAACGACGAATCTCGATATCACGCCGGCCAAGCACGAGCTGGAGATGCTTCCTCTCGCTCTCGGCTCGGCGCAATCCGAGCTCGACCTCATAAAGTTTCTCCCTACACCTAGCCAGACACAGCCTCGTCGCCCCTAGGCCAGCTTCGGCTTTAACCTCTTCGTCCGGGCAGGAAAGCTCGACGTCTTGGGGGATCACCATAAGCTGCAAAGAAATCGGAGCAATCAGCGAAAACGATGAGCGTGGCCGAAGCACCGCACTTGGAAAAATTTTCATCTCTAAAAAAAAAAAAAAACCAAAGTTTGACGGTTCGGCAAAAGAGGGGGCATAAAACAGAAATTTCCGAGCACCAACACTTGCAAAAATTTTGATTTCATTTACGTCAAAAGAAGCGGTGGCCAGTCCGCTATTAGGCATTACAAAGTTCGATAAAAAAAAAAAGAAGAGAAAAAGAGCAGAAACAGCCAAAAACAATAAAACGAGAGGCGGATTCAGTGCTCGACCTCTTTCCCCGGGCGACGAGGCGGAGTAGGGGTCGACTTCGCCGAAGGAGACGCCGCCGCCAGTGGAGTGGCCGTGACGCTCGGGACCTCGCCAGTAATCCCGGCATCGGCATCAGCGCCGTCCTCCTCCTCCTCCTCCTCTTCCCCTTCGGACTCGGGGTCGAAGCCCTCGACGTGTCCGGGGAAGAGTCGCCATCCCGAGACGTCCACCCCGGGGTACGCCTCTCGCACCCGGTCGAGGGCAGTGGCGAAGGCCTTCGCCATGTTCTGCGCGAGGTACCCCTGGGCCTTCTTCAAGGTGGCGTCCTCCACCTCCTTCACAGCCGCCGCCTGCTTCGCCTCGGCCTCGGCCAACTGATTGGCCGACCCCTCCTTCTCCCGACGCAGCTCGTCCTCCAGCCTCTTCACTTCGGCCTCGAGGTGCTGGATCCTCGCAGACCGGCCTTCATGCTCGACTCGGAGCTTGTCGAGCTGGTTCGACATCCGAGCCTTCTCGTTCCGAGCCTGGTCGGACTCTTGCTTCAGCTCCTTCTCGAGGGCGGTCAGCCGTTCGGTGAGGTGACCGAAGTGGACGACGATCTGCAAGGGAAAGAGGAAGAACTCAGAGAGTTAGAAAAAATTTGTGATTCAAGATGAAACGAATGAAGGGAACTCGGAACTTACCGATACCGCCGAACGAGCGATCTCGATCACGTCGTCGCCCTGCCTCCCCGCGTCCATGGCGGCGCGGTCCTTCGGGGTGGCGAGATGCTTGACAGCCTGCATACTCGCCAACGAGTTCCCGAGGAACCCATCGTGCCTCCGGACCTGCCAGTCCGGAATGTGGATCCGCTTGTGCTCCTCCGTCAGGAGCTCCTCGCCTGCTACGGTTAGCGGCGGGGTCGGCATGGCGAGCGCGGCGGCAATGGGGAAATCCCCCGCAGGAGCAGTAGCCGAAGGCCCCGCCACGGTGACGACCGGGTCGTCAGCAACCTCCACCACCTGGTCGGGTGCCGCAATCCTCGGCACCTTCGGAGTCGAGGGCAGCTTCGACGCGACCCTCTTCTGCTTCCTCGGCGCCTTACTGGCGAGCCCAGCCCGGAGCGCCAACACCGCTTCGTAGTCCATAGATTCTACATCAAATGAAAAAAATGATTAGCACAAAAGAAGAACAGGGCAACAAGTACGAAAAAAAAAAAGAACTTGGCGAAAAGCCGCGTACTAGGATCTACGCGGCCGAGCCCTCCCCTGTAAAGAATGTCTTCCGTCAACTCTTTCCAGTCGTACTTCGGCCGGTCGAGAAGGGTCCGAACCGCCCCTTCCTCTTCTACTGAGAGTCTCGGCAGCGCCGTCGCCCTCTTGGTCACCCCCTCTGCCCAATTAGTGGGGATCGGCCAGGCCTCTCGACTCCGCACGACGACCCACTTCTCTCGCCAATGCTTGATAGAGTTTGGGCAAACCACGAGCCTGCCGCCGTGCCTCGGAGTCAGATAATACCGGTACTCCGACTTGTTCCCTTGGTGGAGCCGGTATATCGTCCGAAGCACGTTCAGCTGCGGTTCGATCCCCGCGGCCTGGCAATGAAGAACGAAGCCATTAATCACTCGCCACGCGTTCGGCATGAGCTGAATAGGGCAGACCCCATACCAGCTCACCACGGTAATTGCGAACGCGTGGAGAGGTAGCCGGGCGTCGGCGATAAAGGCATCAACCGGCCAGCAACACATGGTCACTGGCAGCGGCGAATTGGCCCTAACTCCGGGGCCCGGCAACATGATTTCGTACTCCTCCGGGATGAAAAAAGCATCCCGGATCGCCGCCAACTCCTCCTCGCGAAGGATCGACGCTGCATCATCCGCCTCCGTCGTCTCCCTCGCTTCATTCTCCTCGAAGGTCCTCTCCCTCCCATGGACAATCCGCTCGGCCTGGTCCTTCGGGAGCTCCCTGACCCTATGCAGACCCGTCAACGGACCCGGTAGCTGTCCGAACTCCCCCATCCTCTTCGGCTCCACGACGATGGAATCCTTCCCGAACACCTTCCCCTTAGGTGGGTTCGGAGACGAGGCCTCGGCGCCTTGAAGGGAGGGCTCGGACCAAGAGACTTCATCTGAGACAGAAGCTACAGACATAACTTATAAATTACCTTGAAAGGAAGGAGCTGCCGAAAAACCTCGCCTGAGTCAAACACCGGTGCCGGAAAAACTCGCCTGAAACACTAGAGAACGCCTGAGCAAATGAGAGGAGAAGTGAGAAATGAGGGGGGGGTGAGGATTTATAGAAGGGGGGCACGCCCCACGAGGCTAATGGGCTCGTACGACCGGCCCATCTAAACCAAGCGGCAGAGCGATCCCAATCGTCACCTCGTTAACCGCAGCGAATCATGAGATGCATTTAATGCTATCCCATCTGATGGAATCCCAGAGGTCACAGCATTTAATGGGCGTCCCATCTGTCAGGGTTGTCAGAATTGTCAGAATTGTCAGACGTTCAGATGGCGCACAGAAGAGACAAACTCACAAAAACGACAAGTCTGCACGCTCGGCAACCACTGCCGAGCATTCGTGACACCGACCCTGTTATAGGGGAAAAAGTCACGCTCGGCACCCACTGCCGAGCATTCGTGACACCGACCCTGTTATAGGGGAAAAAGTCACGCTCGGCACCCACTGCCGAGCATTCGTGACACCGACCCCGTTATAGGGGAAAAAGTCACGCTCGGCACCCACTGCCGAGCATTCGTGACACCGACCCTGTTATAGGGGAAAAAGTCACGCTCGGCACCCACTGCCGAGCATTCGTGACACCGACCCCGTTATAGGGGAAAAAGTCACGCTCGGCACCCACTGCCGAGCGTTCGTGACACCGACCCTGTTATAGGGGAAAAAGTCACGCTCGGCAAACACTGCCGAGCATTCGTGACACCGACCCTGTTATAGGGGAAAAAGTCACGCTCGGCACCCCCTGCCGAGCGTTCGTGACACCGACCCTGTTATAGGGGAAAAAGTCACGCTCGGCACCCACTGCCGAGCATTCGTGACACCGACCCTGTTATAGGGGAAAAAGTCACGCTCGGCACCCACTCCTGAGCATTCGTGACACCGACCCTGTTATAGGGGAAAAAGTCACGCTCGGCACACACTGCCGAGCATTCGTGACACCGACCCTGTTATAGGGGAAAAAGTCACGCTCGGCACCCCCTGCCGAGCGTTCGTGACACCGACCCTGTTATAGGGGAAAAAGTCACGCTCGGCACCCACTGCCGAGCGTTCGTGACACCGACCCTGTTATAGGGGAAAAAGTCACGCTCGGCACCCACTGCCGAGCATTCGTGACACCGACCCTGTTATAGGGGAAAAAGTCACGCTCGGCACCCACTACCGAGCATTCGTGACACCGACCCTGTTATAGGGGAAAAAGTCACGCTCGGCACCCACTGCCGAGCATTCGTGGCACCGACCCTGTTATAGGGGAAAAAGTCACGCTCGGCACCCACTGCCGAGCATTCGTGGCACCGACCCTCTTATAGGGAAAAAACCGGTTCGGCAACGCTGCCGAGCGTTCGTGGCACCGACCCTGTTATATGGAAAAAACAGGTTCGGCACCGCTGCCGAGCGTTCGTGGCACCGACCCTCTTATAGGGAAAAAACCGGTTCGGCACCGCTGCCGAGCGTTCGTGGCACCGACCCTCTTATAGGGAAAAAACCGGTTCGGCACCGCTGCCGAGCGTTCGTGGCACCGACCCTGTTATATGGAAAAAACAGGTTCGGCACCGCTGCCGAGCGTTCGTGGCACCGACCCTCTTATAGGGAAAAAACCGGTTCGGCACCGCTGCCGAGCGTTCGTGGCACCGACCCTCTTATAGGGAAAAAACCGGTTCGGCACCGCTGCCGAGCGTTCGTGGCACCGACCCTCTTATAGGGAAAAAACCGGTTCGGCACCGCTGCCGAGCGTTCGCGGCACCGACCCTCTTGTAGGGGAAAGACGAGTTCGGCAGACCGCCGAACTCGCTCCTGACGCTCGCAGTCCTGCCGAACTCACTTCCCTCTCTGGAAAAGCTCGTCGAACCGCATATGGACCTCGGCCCCTTCGCCAGCGAACTCTAGGGGGGTCTAAAGCGTACTCCAAGTATACAAGACCACCGAATGACGAATTGACACTTTGCGAAGTTAATAAGATATCCCTGCAAGAATACCACATGACCATCGGAGTTCAGGAGCGACTCAGAGTTCAATCCGCTTGAAAAATCACCAAACTGCCTCCTTCAAGATTCAAAACCTTCCGTTTGGGCCCCGATACAACTCCACCAGCCATTAAAAAACTGCTAAACTACTCCTCAAAGGCCGATCAAGCTCAGTCTTTAGGAGTGGGGGGCTCGTGATATGGCTAAAAATGGGGTTTAATCGGAACCGTCCAAATCGGGCGCGAATCTCGAGACCTGAGGGTAAAACGGTAATTTCACCCACAAAAGGACCAAAACGGATATTGGATCTGCCCTCCTAGGGCCCAATGATCCGCGAATGGATCCACCACCAAGAGGGTGCGGGTCTCCACCCGCTGCATACCCAATCCATCAAGATAGAGTCAGGGTTCCTGATTAAATATGATCAACGGCCCTGATGAACGTCTATCTTTTCACGGGGGATTAGGGATTAAATTCCTTATCTGATTACAGGAAATATATATTGTCAGATTACCTTCCTCATCTGATTATGGAGGACATTCCTTATCGAATCACGGGGATTACATTCCTAATCCGCTCCCTAAGGCGCCTATAAATACCCCCCATCCATCTCCATTAAGAGGTAATCAACTCTTCACCAGTTTTTACGCTCTTTCATAATCTCTTTGATTACTGACTTGAGCGTCGGAGGGTGCGTCACCGGGATCCCCCCCGGTGTCTTGCACTTTTTGCAGGTGCACGGCAGGAACGACGAACGAGGCCCGACGGAACAGGTACGCGGGTTTTCCTATTCAGTTTCCCCAAGAATCCACAAGTTCTATCTGTTTGCCCCCACACCAAATTTAGCGGCAACACATCTCAAATCATAATTCTCTTTTATTTACAACTCTTTATTTTACAATTTACAGAAATCGCTAAATCAATTGAACTCAAGCATCCAAATCCGAGCTTTAAGAAATCACCTGTAAAATATGAGGCTAGAGATAACTCTAACCCCCAAAACTAAAGGGGTTAGACATAAAGGTGTGAGTGACATAAAAATCAAACAAGTAACATAAATAAACATGAAACATGGAATCATAAGTAATATGTACTAGAGACAATAATAAGTGAATTAAGAAATAACAAGGAAACATGAAAAACATCGAGTGTAGCTAGACTAAGTGTCAAGCGTAGAAAACAGGAAAACACATGTATGAAACCAAGTCAAGAAAACACAAATCTATATGCTGACTCTCTAATGCGTACTTGTCGAAGTCTATGCATCCCACTCTACATAGGTCCGGTGCAAGCCCTTAACATCTCCACATTATAGGGTTTAATCCCCGCTATGCAACTAATCCTAACAAGATGAGTCTTACGAGATAAAGATAAACTATGAGTATTAGCCCATGTCCCGATAATTCCAGAGTTCAATCTCTATCCACAGATAATTCAGGAGACTATTTCACTCACACCTGGGAATCTTCGAGAATACCCCACACCGCAAGCAATGGCACCTCATCACACGAATACCACATGTGCGTCGCCTCGACCCCGATAATTTCGAAGATCAATCCCACACCACAGGTAATTCCGGAGACTATTTCACTGACACCTGGGTAATTCCGGGGATTATCTCACACCGCAAGCCATACTAAGGTCCATAACCCATGTTCTCGTTCATCATATCACCACTAGTGCCTGTCTTTATCATTTAGGTCATTTAGTTACTTAACAAATCTCCTAGAGTTGGTGTACCCTACCGGACTTAACTCAACAACTGATCAACTAAAATGCCTTAATAGGCCCAAACATAACAACTCAACTGCCGGTATACTAGGGTCACACACACCCTCTAGAAACTCAAACTCAAATATCTAAACCAATCTTCCAATATAAATTGCTCGAATTAACGTCTTCAAAACATATGTCCAATATAGGAGAAAGTATAGAATAGTACGTTATAGATTAAAACATTTAGAGAATAAATCATTTGAAAGAACATTCAAAAATATAAAGATACATCAGTTTCAGTCGACTAATAACACGCATAAGTCGACTGTCCAGAAAGAGAATTCCATGGTTTTAAGAAAAATACTCTAAGTGTAATAAGTCGACTTATAAAGATATTGATCGACTGTCCAGATAAAATATATATATATCTTTCGGAAATTAATTCTAAGTATAGCAGTCTACTAAAAAAAGGGTATAGGTCGACTGTCCAGAACGTAAAATTACAATAACTTTGAAAAATAATTCTAAGTGTACCAGTCGACTGTAAAAGGTCCTAAGTCGACTGTCCAGAACAGGTTTTCAAGAAAATCTAGAAATCATAGCAGTCGGGTCGTGTCGATCGACTGAGAAAACACACCAGTCGACCGTCGGCCTACATACTGCATACATTTGGTTGTGCACATTCAACCGATACATAGTTTTACTTTATGAAAACGATTTCTACGAAAAGCTTATTTCTTATATGATCAAATATAACTTATAGGACATATACTAGTCCCTAAAACTAGATCAAAACTATTTGAATTTATAAAAATAGAGATTTTGTTGATTTCTTTCGATTAAAACATGAATTTGTGCATATAATCAAAATAGAGTTTCTTAAAATAATTTACTGATCGCTGAAATAGTTCGGATTCAGATCCAAACCATCTGAATATCAAAAACTCAAGAAAATCCCAACTTGGGTCTATTTCCTCATCTCAACTAAATTCTCAAAATTTTCGATTGTCATGTCAAGATCTATTGATTCATAACTTGTCCACTTAAATTTCTCAAAACTGGATCTCTCTCACAACTCACGAGCTGATGCGGTTTGTTTTTGGTCGCAGTGTGGATGCACCAGGTGTGAGTTCGGACTCAATTTGTAATGAAGGAAGAGTACGGTGTCGGATGGTGAGCGAGGGGCTCGCTTCGGCGCTTGAGGATCAGCTCGGATGGCCTCGCCTCGAGTACCTGCAGACGGTCCTGAAACACCGGGGTTTATCCCGGTGGCGGACCCTCCGACGATCTAGTCAGTCTCTGTGAGAGAGTAGCAATAAATAGGGGAATTTAAGTGGCAAAGATTGATTACCTGAAAAGGTGGGTGAGGGTCTGGTATTTATAGGGAATCCCAACCGGGTTTGGATCCGCTTGGGGGCCGGGTCTGAACCCGAAAGCCCATGGGCCTGACGTGGTAGGAGGCCCAGGGGGTTAGGGCGGACGTGGCAGTGCCAAGAGTGGTATAGGACTGACGTGGCAAAGCCCTAGGTGGTGTTTGGAGCTGACATGGCTGATCATGGGGCTCCTGTGCCTCTGGGGGAATCGGATGGCCTAGGTTGTGCCAGGTCATCCTCATTCCTCGCCAGACTGGGCAGACGGCCTGTGGGGCAGTCGCGGATCGGAGGTCGAGGGCCATTGAGGCTCGTCGGATACGAGGAGACCAGTTCTGTGGGGGTGAACTTGCGGCTCGGTGCCGACCCTGGAGTGGTTCGAAGCCGAGCCAGATTGTTGTTTTTCTCATTTTTGAGCGAGAGCTGTCCTGGGCCCTGGTTGGGCCCCAGGCCATTTTTACCCTACCACACAAGCCCCCCACTCCTGCGGGGGTGCGGGAGCTAGCCGTGGAGGAGTGTTTATGGTCGAGGAAATGGGATGGCGAATCGCTGGGCCTTCACGAGAAGGCTACCCTGATGCTAGACCGAACCTCGAGCTGGCAAGGATTTATGGGTCGGTAAGGGCGATGGCGAGCCGTTGTGTCTTCCTGAGAAGATTACCCTGGTGTTAGACCGAACCTCGAGCTGGCGAGGGATTAAGGGTCGACAAGGGTGATGGCGAGCCGTTGAGTCTTCCTGAGAAGATTACCCTGGTACTAGACCGAACCTCGAGCTGGCGAGGGATTATGGGTCGGCAAGGGTGATGGCGAGCCGTTGAGTCTTCCTGAGAAGATTACCCTGGTGCTAGACCGAACCTCGAGCTGGCGAGGGATTATGGGTCAGCAAGGGTGATGGCGAGCCGTTGAGCCTTCCTGAGAAGACTACCCTGGTGCTAGACCGAACCTCGAGCTGGCGAGGGATTATGGGTCGGCAAGGGTGATGGCGAGCCGTTGAGCCTTCCTGAGAAGACTACCCTGGTGCTAGATCGAACCTCGAGCTGGCGAGGGATTATGGATCGGCAAGGGTGATGGTGAATCGTGGTGCCTTAGAAGGTTTGAGCGGGGTGGCCTGCCGTCTTTGCGGAGCATTGAAGGCGCTCCGGGATCTGTGCAATGTTCCAATTTCCTAGGGGCATTAATGGCGCTGCCTAATAAATGCATGGCGCATGGGCTTCTGTGATTGGCTTTTCCAATGTCATAATGGCCGATCTATGGGGGAGGCTATAAATACCCCTCCCCCCACAGCGAGTTTGATCACAGCAAGGGTGGTCCCTCGGCCATCAGAGGTGTCTGCTTCGGCGGACGTCTGTCTCTTGCAAATTTTTGACCCTGAGAGCGTTGGACGGGTGGTCACTCTATTGCCTTGTTCTTCTCCCATTCCTGATGGCCTCGATGTGAGTGTCAGGATCGGGGGAGAATAAGGCAGAAGAGATGGCGGCCGTAGTTCGGGCTCGGGGGGCAAGGTACTGAAAGGTTTTAACCCTGGGGACCTCGGACTGGTGGTGACTTTGCCGTCTGGATCCTTTTTCGGGTCGGACGGCCCTGATATGGCAGTTCGCCCGAGAAAGATCCAGACGGGAGGGGTATCAACCGAATTCCGGACCTGGGGCTGAAGAGCCTCAGATAGATGGGTCATCTCCGATTGGAGGTGGGCCGATCTGCTTTCCGATAGGGGTCCAGGCGATGGTGGCTTCTGTCCCACCCTCGAACAGTTCGGGGTCTCGGCTTCCGAGGCCGTAAGCCCCGGGCTGCTCGCGGGTGAGAGGGGAGCCAACCGAACTCTGGAGCCCGGGGCGCCTGTCTAAGGATGGCACCTTAAATCTTAAGTAAAAATTTTCTCCGCCGAACACTTCATCCGAACCGACCTCTGTGGGGTCTCCAACCGGTGCTAGGTGACGTCAGCAGCGCCAATTTCGAGGATGACGTGGCGCGATTCCATTGGTGGCAGACGCACGCTATTCGAGGAACAGTAACGCGAAATTCGAGGCGTCGCCTCTCTCTCTATAAATATCTCACCCCCCTTCTCCATTCTGTTTACTTCTCTTCTGCTGTCTTCTTAAAAAGAAATCAAACACTTCAGCGCTCGGCTTTGACTGTTTTAGCGGCACCGGCTCGTCAGTCCGAGGCATTCAAAAGGTTAGTTTGTAAGTTTCTTTTGTTAGGCACAGATGGACAGGGCTCAGTCTGGCTCGTCAGCGTCGACGTCGAGGGGGGAAGGGAAACCTGCCTCAAAATCGACTTCGTGGGAGGAGCCAGTGTTGGAGGAGGAGTCTGTTCATGATGAGAAGCCTTCCGATTCGACTTCGTGAGAGGAGCCGGTGTACAATGTGAGGCCGTTACGCTCCCGAAAACCTTTCGTGGTGGAGAGTAGCGAGTCGGAGGAAGCAAGCGACAGTTCGGACGAAGTCCAGATCTTAGAGTTAGCTTCCGAAGAGGAGGGTGGCGCAGAGGAGGGTGAAGCCGAAGGGCCTCAAAATCCGATCGGTCTGGGGCGATTATCTACCCCCTCGCTGGAAGGAGCCAAGAAGAAGAGGGCTCCGAAGAAGAAGGGGTCGAAGGCCGGTGGCTCAAGCCAAGATCCTGTTTACCATAACTTAAGGACAGGGTCGCCCGTACAACCGAAGCCGTTCCGTCGGTACCCCGACGACCTTTCCGATAAGGAGCTTTTTGGGGTCCAGGCATTTTCGCCGAGCCGGAAGAGGGTGAAGATGGACACGCTTCCGACCGTCTTGGAGGCTGGTGACTTGGAGGCTTTGCAGTTGGCGTACCACATAGGGCCCGGCTACGAGCTCATGTTGCCGAACTCCACCCTGCGCCCGACCGACCCCCTGCCTGCTTGGTACTGCGTCTTCCCAGCGGACGCCTTCATCTCTGGACTGAGACTGCCGGTCCATCCGTTTGTTCGGGAGGTGTTGAATTGGGCATCCCTGGCACCGATGCAGTATGGGCCGAACTCATGGAAGCAGATCATCTGCTTCGTGCTGCTGTGCGAGGAGCAGAAGGTGCCCCTTCGGCTGAGCGTGTTCTGGGCGATGCTGGGGATCAGCTCGTCGAGGGAGTCGGAGGGTGTTTATTATATCTCGCCTCGGAGTAAGGGGAAGGTCGTCCACGGTCACCCGGACTCTATCAAGGAGTGGAAGAAAAAATATTTGGTGATCCGGAGTGAGGAGCCTTGGAATATCCCTACTCGATGGAACCATTCCAAGCCGAGCTTTAAAGCGCCGAGGCCGAGGGATCTGACATGTAACGCCCCGCCCCAGTACTCAGACAATTTTTAATATTTTTAGAAATACAAATTAGATACTATGTAGTACAACTGCCCACCACAGGCTGCCTCTCAAAAGGTGGTTAACCGAATTGGTGACTCTTGATCATTGGCTAATAGTATTTATACTCAAATTATTTTTGTATATTCCCGATATGGGACTATATTTCTCAAACCCTTTCACAAATCTCAATAGCAGTCGACTGCTAGGTATACCAGTCGACTGTTCGCTACCAGTCGACTGCTAGGTATACCAGTCGACTGTTCGTTTACAAATCTGGGGTATTACATACACCCCACCTTTAGAAATCAGCGTCCTCGCTGAGTACGGGACACACATCTAGTGTAGGACCGCCATTTCTAGCACCCTGCCTACTTCCGTGAATACCCCACGAAGCAAATTCCGGAGACTCATCTCCCTGCCGTGTATCAAATACACCCGGTGTGTCGAAAGTCGGCTCTGATACCATTTGTAATGCCCCGCCCCAGTACTCAGACAATTTTTAATATTTTTAGAAATACAAATTAGATACTATGTAGTACAACTGCCCACCACAGGCTGCCTCTCAAAAGGTGGTTAACCGAATTGGTGACTCTTGATCATTGGCTAATAGTATTTATACTCAAATTATTTTTGTATATTCCCGATATGGGACTATATTTCTCAAACCCTTTCACAAATCTCAATAGCAGTCGACTGCTAGGTATACCAGTCGACTGTTCGCTACCAGTCGACTGCTAGGTATACCAGTCGACTGTTCGTTTACAAATCTGGGGTATTACATGACAGCCGAGGAGTGGAGGTTCGATGAGCGCCTCCGTCTGTCCCACAGTATCAGTTGGCCGAAGGTGACGGAGGATTACCTGGCGAGCGTCGGACTGAGCCCGGCCGTGCTTTATATGTAGTTGTTTCCTTTTTCTTGGTCTTGTTGTTCTTTTGCGCTCATTGTTCTTAATGGATCTTTTCGCAGGTATGGATCCTGAATCAATCAAGGCAAAGAGGCTCACCATAAAGAAGGAGAAGGCCGAGAAGAAGGGGGACGCGATGAAGACGAGGGGGTCGTCCCAGGTGGTCTCCGAGGCCCCAGTTCAGCCGAGGGCCAAAAGGACTCGCTCGGAGACGGGCAAGGACGTGGCGGTTCAGGGGGGCTCGAACCAGGGCAAGGCAGCCGATCTTGATAAGGGGAAGGGTCCCCTGGTGGAGGCGGAGGTAGAGGAGAGGTTGCGGCGACCGTGGGTGCCGGCTTGGTCGATCTGCAAGGGTGACTGTTTGACCCGAGGGCGCTAGGCTATCGAGGTGGTGGCTAAGCTGGCGACCCCTCGGGACCGCGCGGAGATGAACGCCGAGGGCCTGGAGGATGCGTACACGCGCCTCGCACAGGCTAATGTGCTGGTAAGTCTACCGACCCCACTTGCCTTGTGAAATGTTTGTAACGGAGGTTTTCTCAGTAGTGCTTGGTTGCAGCAGGCGACCGTGCAGGGGGCCCACGTGAGGGGCCTTTATGAGGCGGCCTTGAAGCGGGAGCGAGACCGAGCTGATAAGGCCGTGCAGGAGATGAAGGAGATGAAGATAGAGCTCGAAGGCTCTCACAAGAGGGAGCAGGAGATGAAGACGGCGTTCGACAAGGAGAAGGAGGAATGGGCGAAGAAGATGGCGGCTCAGAAGAAGAGGTTCGCCAAGGAGAAGGATGAGTTGACGGAGGCGGGTCAGCTCCTGGTGATCAAATCCCAGGACGAGTGTTATGTGAAGGCCCTCAGTCATGTGAGGCACTTCTACCCGACCGTCGACCTGTCCAACTTCGACTACGACATGGAGATCGAGGGGACACCGAAGACCCCCAATGAAGAAGGGCCCGTTGATGACCCGGCTACCGACCTCCCTGTGAACCCGACCGATGTTGAGGTGGGAAAACAAGTTGTATAGCTTTGTCTTTCTTTTTCCATCTCTCGATTATATTTGCCTTCTGCGGACTGGCCACCGCATTTTTTGTACGAAGTGATTCCATTTATAAAAAAGGATTTTTGACTGGCCAAGTGTTTTGACCTCGGATATTTCCGAACCTCCTTGCTTATGTGTTTTGAGTGGGCTGGTTCTCTTGTAGGTTGCGGCTCCCCTTCCCGAGGTGGACCCCCGTCGTTCCGACGTGGCGTGGCTCCGGAGCAAAGTTGAGGCCCTGGAGGCCACGTTGGTTCGCTATCGAAAGGGGGCTCGTGACACTGATGCGGCCTTTAACTATTATCGGAATAAGTCTGAAGCCTTAAGTGAGGAGGCGAGCTGGCTGAGGAGGGCGATGGTGGATCGGGACCTCGGCAGTGTCAGTCTTGGATATACCATGTCGAGTGCATCGGTGCAGAGGCCCTCCTCTGAGAGGTTGTTTTGCGATGTCATTGTGGAGAAGGAGATGGAGATGGAGATACACCGTTATAAGACGATGCTAGGTGTCTCGGCATCCTCCTCGGTGGGTCGGCGAGCGGAGGGGGTTCCCTCTGCGTTGCTGCTGCTGGAGCGTGTGCGACCAGTTGATGCCCAGAGCTCTGTGGCTGGTGTGTCGACCGTGGCTAAGCCTAAGGACCACCATGACGAGGAGAGGGCTCCTAGTCGTTCGGTCGGAGTGGTCCCGCCATTCATCGGACCCGAGGGGCCCTAGGATGGCGACTTCCTCCAGTTTGAGATGAGTGGAGTGGTCCTGTAACGGTCTTTGTTTGTTTCTTCTGAACTAATAAGGGAATATGAATAAAGAATTCTTTTCATTCTTTGCTCTGGCCAATAGTGTAGTGGATGATGGCGGAGGTGAGGTTCGGCCCCATCGATCCGTGAGGGATCGGCGCGGGGCGTTAGGAAGACTCCCTGGCCTGAAGCCGGGTCGGACCTACCGAGACGTTGGGGACGATACCGGAGTGAGGACTCGGGTGCCGATCCCATTGTCCGGTGTTAGGTCGCGGCCGCCGAGGCGTTTGGAGTTTGACAAAAAGAGATTTCTTTCATACATGATAGAGGAGGGTCGCTAAAACGGCCCTTTACACATGACAGCTTACAAAAAATACTATTTACATTAGCCAAGCTAGAACCTATGTTCGCCCTTCCAGGAACTTCATTAGGTGCTCGGCGTTCCAGGGTCGGCTGATCAGCCGGCCATCCATATCTGCCAGTCGGTATGTACCAGGGCATACAGCCTCGACTACACGGTATGGACCTTCCCAGTTGGGAGCCAATTTCCTCTTCTTGGTTGGATCGGAGACGGACAGTTTTCGTAACACGAGGTCCCCCGCCTTGATGTTTGTGGGGTGGACCTTCTTGTTGTAAAACTTCTCGATCCGTTGTTGGTAGATGCTTCTCCGGATTGAAGACTTCTCTCTGACCTCGGTGACGAGGTCCAGGTTGGCCCTCAGGCCGGACGAATTGTCAGCTTCATCGAAGGCTATGATCCGGGGAGAAGGCAGGCCGACCTCGACGGGGATAACTGCCTCCGACCCGTAGGTCAAGCTGAACGGCGTCTCTCCCGTAGGGATCCTCTTGGTGGTTCGGTGCGCCCAAAGCACGCTAGGCAATTCTTCGACCCACAGCCCTTTGGGGGAACTGTCGAGGCGCTTTTTGAGGCCATCGAGGATTTGCCTGTTCGCGTTCTCCGCCTGGCCGTTGGACTGAGGGTGGCAAATAGCGGAGAAACGTTGCTGGATGCCGATGTCTGCACAGAAAATTTGGAAGTTCTGACCTTGGAATTGGGTTCCGTTGTCCGTGACGAGGACCCGAGGGATTCCGAACCGGCAAATGATGTTCTTCCAAAAGAATTGTTGTACTTGACGCTCAGTGATGCTGGACAGAGGCTCGGCTTCGAGCCACTTGGTGAAGTAGTCGATGGCGACTATCAAGAATTTCTTTTGCCCTACCGCTACGGGGAAGGGGCCCACGAGGTCCATACCCCACATGGCGAATGGCGTAGAGCTAGCCAGGGATCGGAGGTTGGCTTGAGGAAGCCTCTTGATAGGGGAGAACCTTTGGCATGGGCCGCATCTCTTGACTAGGTCTTGCGAGTCTTTGAGCATGGTCGGCCAATAGTACCCCTGATTCAGGGCCTTCCGAGCGAGCGTCCTGCTCCCCATGTGGCATCCGCCGATTCCCTCATGAAGATCTTTCAGCGCGTAGCTGGCCTCGTCACTGGTGAGACAGCGGAGGTACGGCTTGTCGTCGGCCAAGGTGTATGAGCGTTTGAAGAGGATGTCATCAATCATGACGAACCTTTCAGCTCGGATCCTGACTCGTCTAGCTTCAGCTCGGTCTTCAGGAAGCTCGGCACTGACTAAGAATCTCCGATGGGAGTGGTCCAGTCGTCTGGACTGGCACCGTCTTGGACACACATTGCCTCCTGGTCTTGATCGTTGATACTTGGCTTTAGGAGGATTTCTATGAGCACCGTCTGATCGAGACCCTCGAAGGAGGAAGAGGCGAGTTTGGACAACGCATCTGCTTGAGCGTTCTGCTCCCTAGGGACTCTGATAACCGCGGCGCAGCTGAAGGATGCCAGGAGATGTCGGACCACCGCCAAATACCTCATCATCCGATCGTCGCGAGCCTCGTATTCCCCGGTGATCTAATTGACCACGAGCTGAGAATCGCTGTAGGCTCGGATTTGCTGGGCACCGGCTCGGTGGGCTAGGGTTAGTCCGGCGATCATGGCCTCGTATTCTGCCTCGTTGTTGGAGGCCAGAAAGTTGAGGTGGAGGGAGTATTGGAGTAGGAATTGGTCGGGGCCACGAAGGATGATGCCAGCCCCACTCCCCATTTTGCATGATGATCCATCGACAAAGACCTCCCAGGTCGGATCCGAGCCTTCGATGCTGGGCTGTTCGGAGACGGTGCACTCAGTTATGAACTCGGCGAGGGCCTGCCCTTTAATGGCCGTCCTCGACTGATAGCTGATGTCGAACTGACTCAGCTCAATTGACTACTTGACTAAGCGACCGGAGTTCTCGGGCTTGTGAAGGACAGTCTTCAGTGGCTGGTCGGTCAGTACTTGGACGGAGTGGGCCTGGAAGTAAGGACGAAGCTTCCGGGCTGCCATGACCAAAGCATAGGCCACCTTCTCTATCTTTGCGTACCTCGTCTCGGCGGGGAGCAGAACTTTGCTCACATAGTACAATGGACTCTGGACCCCATCTTCCTCTCGGACGAGGACGGCACTGAGTGCGCTATCCGAGGTGGACAGGTAGAGCCATAGTGGTTCGCCCGGCTCGGGCTTGCTGAGGAGAGGAGAGTTGGCGAGGTACTGCTTCAGCTGTTCGAAGGCCTCTTGTTGATGGGTACCCCACTCAAAGCCCCCTTTCCTCGTAGAGCTTTGAAGAAGGGGAGAGACTTCTCCCCTGACTTGGAGAGGAAACGGCCGATTGCAGCCAACCGGCCCGTAAGCCTCTGAACCTCCTTGACATTCCGGGGCGGGGCCATGTCAATAATAGCTTGGATTTTCTCGGGGTTTGCCTCGATGCCGCGCTGGCTGACGATGAACCCCAGGAATTTCCCAGTGGAGACGCCGAAGGCGCATTTAGCCGGGTTGAGCCTCATGTTGTGATGCCGGAGGACTCCGAAGGCTTCCTCGAGGTCGGCGACGTGGTCTGACCTGGCCCGGCTCTTGACGAGCATGTCGTCGACATAGACTTCCACGTTGCGGCCGATCAGGTCTTTGAAGATTCTGTTGACGAGCCATTGGTATGTAGCTCCGGCGTTCTTTAGCCCGAAGGGCATAACGCGGTAGCAGAAAAGACCCTGGTCGGTGACGAACGAGGTCTTGGAGATGTCCGGTGGAAACATCCAGATCTGATTGTACCCTGAGAATGCATCCATGAAGGACAGTAGCTCATGTCCCGAGGTTGCGTCGATTAAGGCATCGATGCGGGGGAGGGGGAAAGGATCTTTCGGACATGCTTTATTTAGGTCCGTGAAGTCGATACAGATCCGCCAGCCCCCTGTTGCCTTCTTCACCATGACGACATTAGCCAACCACTCGGGGTAGCTGACTTCCTGAATAAATCGAGCCGACAAGAGTTTGTCGACCTCTGTCTTCACAATTTGCTGCCTCTCCGGGGCGACTTTGCGCCTCTTTTGGACGACCGGCTTAGAGTCTGGGATGACGCTCAGCCGATGCATAATCAAGTCTTCGGAGATCCCGGGCATGTTGGAGGGCTTCCAGGCGAAGAGATCAACATTGCGGCGGATGCAGGCGATTATTCCTGGCTTCAAGTCCTCGGGGAGCGAGCGGCTCACCCGGAACCATTTCGATTCATCCTCGGTGCCGAACGGGACCTTCTCCAGCTCGTCGACAGGCTCTGGAGCGGGGCCGTCCTTCTCGGGTTCGAGTTCAACGGCGTCGAGGGGGAACACACCCCCTCCGACGGCGGTCATGTAGCACGACCATGCTGCTTCTTGGCTACCTTGGACGATGCCGACCCCTTGCGGGGTGGGAAATTTAAGTTTCAGATGGTAAGCCGAAGGTACCGCTTGAAGGGAGCATAGTCCGGGTCGGCCGAGTATGGCGTTGTAAGCCGCCTTGACGTTTACCACCATGAAGTCCATGGACTCGGTCCTCTTGACAGGAGCCGATCCCGCGGTGACGTCGAGAGTAACAATCCCTTCTATCACGACAGGGACGCCAGAGAACCCATGCAAGGTGTATCCGGCTGGCTTGAGCTTGCCTCTGGGTAGCTTGAGATTCTCGAAGGCTTCGAGGAAGAGAATATTTACCGAGCTGCCGTTGTCGACGAGAATTCGTTGAACCTCAGAATTAGCCATGTGGAGGCCAATGACGAGGGCGTCGCAATGAGGGAGGCGAACGCCTTCGAGGTCCTCTCCGGAGAAGGAGACAGGCACCGGTTGCAACTTGGGCAAGGGGTTGTCTTGGACAGCATTCACCTCTCGGATGAAGGCTTTTCGAGAAGTATTTGACTCTCTCCCCATTGGCCCCCCATGGACACAGTGCAAGATGAATGGCGTATCCGCAGCTCCCTCGGGTTCGGGGTCCCAATCCTGGATGCGGTTCGGAGGCGTAGGCCTCCGGTTCCTAGCATCTCGCCGATCCCGTGGGCATTCTCTGGTGAATTCTCGGAGGTACCCTCGTGAGATGAGTTTCTCAATCTCGTCTTTCAGGGCCCGACATTGGTCGGTTTCATGCCCATGATCTCTGTGGAAACGGCAGTAGAAGCGCTGATCTCGCTTCTTGTTGTTATTTGATCGGGGAGGTAGTCGGACAATGCCCTTATCCTCGATTTCTAAGAGGATGGCAGACACGTTATGTGTCAAGGGAGTGTACCTTTCGAAGCGATGGACCGGAGGTGCCCTCTTCGCGCCGACCCCTTCCTTTGTTGTTTTCTTGGCCGGTTCGGCCTCATCGACCCTGCGCTTGCCCTTCCCCACGACTTCTTTGCTGCCCTCTGGATTCAGAGCTTCTTCAGCTCGTATGTACTTCTCGACCCGGTTGAGAAGGTCAGGGAAGTCTAGAGGTGGCCTCTTTGCTAAGGAGACCTTTAGCTAGTTGTGGCGGACATTGTGTCGGAAAGCTGCCGAGGCGACCCCTGCGTCGAGGGCAGAGACGGATCTGGCCTCGGTTGTGAACCTCTTGACGAAGTTACGGAGTGACTCCCCCTCCCTCTGACTGAGGTCGAGCAGGGAAGCGCTCGTCCTTTCGTTCTTCCGGCTAGTGATGAAGTGGGCCAGGAAGCTGGCTTCCAGCTGGTCGAACGAGAAGATCGAGCCAGGGGAGAGTTTGGAGAACCAATCCCTGGCCGGACCCCGAAGGGTGGCCGGGAAGGCTCGGCACAGCAGGGGATCCGAAGCGCTGTGAATCATCATGAGGGTTTTGAAGCCCTTCATGTGATCAGCTGGATCACCCTCGCCATTGTAAGTCTCGAACTGCAGAGGCCGGAAGTTCCGGGGGATCTCCGCTTCTATGATGTTGACGGAAAATAGAGGTCGATAAGGCCTCCGTCCTTGGACTAGGTTGGGATTCCTGTCGCCGATGCGCTCGATTCGATTCTCCATCTCTAGGAGGCGTCGGAGCACCTCGTCTGTGCGCTCAGGAGGGGGAGTCGGCGCACGAGTGTGGCTTCTCCCTTCGCTCATTTGAGGGGCTCGGCCATAGGTCGCGGACCTCGGCACTCCATGGAGGGCCTCCATGATTTTCTTTCTGAAGCTTCTGAACTCACCCCTGGTGACTCCGCCATGGTTGGAAGGGTCGGGTTGGGGCGTAGGAATTCGGCCGATGCGGCTGAGTACCGACGGCCTTTCCCCTTGTGGTGGCCTGGAGTGGTTCGGGGCCGAGTTGGAAGCGGTTCCTCCCTTAGCCTGGCTAGCCCTTCTGTGCAGAATGACCCGACGAAGGTCGGGTTCGGCGACGTGTGAAGCGCTTTGCTAGGGTCCGGGGTTTCCACCCGGATTATTGGATGCTTACCCTCCGTCGAGGGCCCCCTTGGGAGGAGGTCCATCTGGTCGGGCGGAACGGGCTGATCTTCGGGCTCGGGGAGCCATGGGAGATTGGGTCGAGGGAGAGCATTGGTGGCGAGGCTCGGACTCACGTCCGTACCGGATAAAGAGTTCCCACAGACGGCGCCAACCTGATGCGGTTTGTTTTTGGTCGCAGTGTGGATGCACCAGGTGTGAGTTCGGACTCAATTTGTAATGAGGGAAGAGTACGGTGCCAGACGGTGAGCGAGGGGCTCGCTTCGGCGCTTGAGGATCGGCTCGGATGGCCTCGCCTCGAGTACCTGCAGACGGTCCTGAAACACCGGGGTTTATCCCAGTGGCGGACCCTCCGACGATCTAGTCAGTCTCTGTGAGAGAATAGCAATAACTAGGGGAATTTAAGTGGCAAAGATTGATTACCTGAAAAGGTGGGTGAGGTTCTGGTATTTATAGGGAATCCCAACCGGGTTTGGATCCACTTGGGGACCGGGTCTGAACCCGAAAGCCCATGGGCCTGACATGGCAGGAGGCCCAGGGGGTTTAGGGCAGACGTGGCAGTTCCAAGACTGGTATAGGGCTGACGTGGCAAAGCCCTAGGTGGTATTTGGAGCTGACATGGCTGATCATGGGGCTCCTGTGCCTCTGGGGGGAATCGGATGGCCTAGGTTGTGCCAGGTCATCCTCATTCCTCGCCAGACTGGGCGGACGGCCGTGGGGCTGTCATGGATCGGAGGCCGAGGGCCATCGAGGCTCGTCGAATACGAGGAGACCAGTTCTGTGGGGGTGAACTTGCGGCTCGGTGCCGACCTTGGAGTGGTTCGAAGCCGAGCCAGATTGTTGTTTTTCTCATTTTTGAGCGAGAGCTGTCCTGGGCCCTGGTTGGGCCCCAGGCCATTTTTACCCTACCACACAAGCATAATCAAATTTGTAATCACATACCACTAGGGTTTCATAAGATCCAATTTTTTCATCCAACCCATAATATGCATAATATACACATTCATATTCAAACCTTAAACATGCTTTCTAACAATAAAACTCATCATCCAAGACCCATCATACAACATTCACAAAATGAAAAGTGACGAACAAATCACCCACATACAACACAACATTCAATAGAACAATAAAATAACAACAATTTACATCACTCACCTTGAATGAAGAAACCTTGATAAGAAAACCCCTTTCTTTGTGAGATCCAAAATCTTCTTCCAAATCCACCAAAAATAAGAAAACTTAATGTTGTGCAGCGAAAGACGGCTACACTTAATTCTCTTAAATACCCGGAATAGGAGTTTTAGGGTTTTTAGACACTTTTGCAAAGTAACCCCTTGAAAATACAACTTTACATAATTAGATCCCCATATTTGGAAACTCGATAAAATCATATAAATTGAGATTTAAAAGCAAAATAAACCCCCTTAACTCCAGCCAGCACTGTTAAAAGTCCATAAAATATTTTTTGCACTTTCACCCCTCAAAATGACAAATTTACAAAAAGATCCTTCTTTTTCGTAATATTTGCAAATAGATCCAATTAATTTCAGAAAAATCTGGAAAAATTATAAATAAATACCAAATAATAAATAATGATTTTCCATCAAATACTTTTGGCTTTTGAACTTCTCAAGAAAATATTTGCACGTGTTTCGCACGTGTAAAAAAAATAGATTTTCAGGAAATATTTATAAATTCTCCAAAAATCATTTTATTTCATTTATGACCTTTAAAAATAACATTTTAAAATACGGGGTACTACATCACTCCCTCCTTAGAAGAGTTCTGTCCTCAGAACTACTACTAGTGGGTCCAAACAACATACCAACAAAGAATGCAATATCTCATAAATGGAAATATAGTCCAAACAATTGCATATGACAACATAATCAAAATAGAAGAAATACAACTCAACTCAAAGGTATAGTCATCCAAAAGAATTATCATCACATAAAAGAAAAAAAAATACATTCATACAAAAAGCTCAGGAAAATCCTTCTGCATACGATCCTCTGGCTCCCAAGTAGCCTCCTCGAACAGGTGATTCCTCCACAACACCTTGACCATAGGTATCACTTTGCTCCTAAGAACTTTCTCCCTACGGTCAACGATCTCAACAGGCTGTTCCTTGTAACTCAAGTTCACCTGTAGACCTTCAGGAATCTCTACCAACTGATGATTCTGATCTAGCACATACTTCCTCAACAATGACACATGGAACACATCATGCACCTGTGCCAACTCCTCTAGAAGCTTCAACCTATATGCAATCTTACCAATCCGCTCCACGATCCTGTATGGCCCAATATACCTTGGCGCCAACTTGCCTCCCTTACCAAACCTGATCACTCCTTTGGTCAGAGACACCTTGAGAAAAACTGCATCCCCAACCTCAAACTCCAAGTCTCTTCGTTGAGTATCAGCATAACTTTTCTGTCGACTCTGAGCCTCAACCAACCTCTTGCGAATCAGTTCAATCTGCTCTGACGTCTGCTGCACGATCTCAGGACCAAACATTTACCGCTCGCCAACCTCGTACCAACAAACAGGTGTCCTGCACCTCCGCCCGTACAAAGCCTCATACAGTGCCATCCCGATACTCGCATGGTAACTGTTGTTATAAGCAAACTCAACCAATGCCAAGTATCTCTCCCAACTACCACCGAAATCCATAACACAAGCCCTCAGCATATTTTCCAGCACACGATTCACCCTCTCGGTCTGACCATCAGTCTGTGGATGAAATGCGGTACTGAAATCAGTTCTGGTGCCCAAAGCTGCTTGTAGGCTCTTCTAAAACCTTGAAGTGAACTGTGCATCTATGTCGGAAACAATCGACACAGAAACTCCATGAAGTCTTACAATTTCACCAATGTACAACTCGGCCAATTTTTCCAACGACCAAGTAATCTTCATGGCTAGAAAGTGAGTCGACTTAGTCAAACGGTCCACAATAACCCAAATCGGGTCATTGCCCTTCGAACTCCTCGACAAACCCGTGATGAAATCCATACTGATATTCTCCCATTTCCACTCCGAAATGGGCAACGACTGTAACAAACTTCCAGGTTTCTGATTTTCTGCTTTGATCTGCTGACAAGTCAGACACCTCGCCACGAAATCTGCCACATCCCTTTTCATACCAGACCACCAAAAATGCTGTTTGATGTTCCTGTACATCTTCGTGCCTCCTGGATGTACTGACAACAAGGTACTGTGTGCTTCCTGCAAGATACTCTCTCTCAAATCTGCATTATTCGGAACACACAACCTCTCACCCATCCAAAGAACTCCATCTTGGACACGAAACTCTGATAGCTTGCCCTCTGAAACCTGTTGCAGCATCTTCTGAATCTCCGAATCTGATCTCTGACCTTCCACAATCCTCTCTCTCAAGGAAGGCTCAACCTCAACTGAGCCAAAGATGCCCCTAAACCCTGCAGCACCACCTCGATACCTGCCTGATCAAACTCTGCTACCATCTCGCTTCGAGTAGTGATCAAACTTGATAAACTACTCTTCCTGCTAAATCCATCAGCTACCACATTCGCTTTGCCCGGATGATACTTGATCTCAGGACGAATGTCTTCCAATACCTCCAACCACCTTCTCTGCCGAAGATTTAGATCCTTCTGTTGATAAATATACTTCAGGCTCTTTTGGTCAGTGTACATGTTGACTTCTCGCCATAAACATAATGCCTCCACTGTTTCAAGGCATAGATAATAGCTGCTAGCTCCAAATCATGCGTCAGATAATTCTTCTCATGCGGACGCAACTGCCTCGAACCATAAGCAATAACCTTGCCTTCTTGCATCAAGACACAACCCAAGCCTCTGAGAGACGCATCACTGAAGATATCATAATCATTCCCAGCTTGTGGCAAAGTTAAGATAGGTGCAGTAGTCAACATCTTCTTTAACTCAAGGAAACTCGCCTTACACTTACCAGTCCATGAAAACGCCACATTCTTCTAGGTCAAACCCGTCAAAGGAACTGCAATCTGAGAATAACACTGGATGAATCTCCTGTAGTAACCAGCTAAACCCAAGAAACTTCTGACTTCCTTCACAGATGTTGGCATGGGCCAATCCTTTACTACTTCAACTTTCTGAAGATCAGTGGCCACTCCCTCCTTAGAAAGGATATGACCAAGGAAAGCTATCTCAGACTTCCAAAACTCACACTTCGACAACTTGGCATACAAGCTATGTTCCTGCAATTTCTGTAATACCTCTGTCAAGTGCATAGAATGCTCATCCTCCGACTTTGAATACACCAAAATATCGTCGATGAAAACCACTACGAAGGAGTCAATAAATGCCTTCAAAACCTGATTCATCATATCCATGAACACTGCTGGCGCATTCGTCAACCCGAATGGCATTACCAAAAACTCGTAAAGTTCATGACGAGTCCTGAAAGTTGTCTTACTCACATCTTCCTTCTTGACTCGAACCTGATGATACCCCGATCTCAAATCAATCTTCAAAAACACAGCTGCTCCCCGAAGCCTGTCGAACAAATCATCAATCCGCGGAAGTGGATACTTGTTCTGAATAGCCACCCTATTCAACTCCCGATAGTCAATGCACATCCTCATTGATCCATCATTCTTCTTCCCTTGGAAAGTCACTACGGGACCACCTGGTGCTTTCACTAACACCTCTTTCTACTTGCATTCAATTATGGCATCATATATTGCCATCCAATCAATGCCCACAATCACGTCCACTCCCAAGACTTGCAGCTCGATCAGATCAATGCCAAATAATCTCCCGCCAATCTCGATATCACAACCCTCGTAATATCGATCCGCAATCAATTCTTCACCTGACAGCATTGCCACTGACAAAACCTTACCTGGAAACAACTTAGGCTCCACACCTAAGACCTTTGCAAAATTTGGCGATACAAAAGTATGCGATGAACCAGTATCAAATAAAACCTTTGCCTTAATTCCATTAATCAAAACAATCCCTGTTACATGAAAAGTGATACTCAATCTTTAATTATTCTTAAATAAAGGTTTTACTTATTACATTGATTAAAATAAAATCAAAACTCTTGCATACCCTGTATTACATCTTCCGAGTTACCCGCGTCCTCCTTGGTTAATGCAAACACTCGCCCTTGCCTCTGGAATTTGCTTCCACCTGAACCATCCTTCCTCAATTGTGGACAATGAGGCTTAGAATGTCCTGCTTGCCCACACTGGAAACAAGTCTGCTTCGCTAACTTAGGACACGCTGACCTGTAATGACCTGCCTCCTTGCAGTAATAACAAGCCACCTCCTGAGTTGTAGGTGCCTTCTGCACTGGATCACTGAATTTGACTTGCTTCGCTGGGAATCCCTTCCCACTCTGACCTGATACTAGCCACTTGTTCCTGTTCCAGGTTTCTTGCCTCTTCTGGAACTGGTCCATGTCTTCCTCAGTCATAGCTGCTCTCCCGACCAGCTTGTCGAACCTCCTTATGCCCAACAGAATCATTCTCAACTTCAAGTTTGGCCTCAAGCCCTGCTCAAACTTCTTGGCCTTCTTCGCCTCATCAACTATCAACTCTGGTGCATACCTCGACAGTTGAGCGAACTTGGTCCCATACTCTCGCACGGTCATGCTACCCTACTGTAGATTCAAGAATTCTGTCGCCTTCTTCTCATGAATATTTAGGGGAAAGAAGCGATCCCTGAATTCTTCCAGAAAAGCCTCCCAAGTCATCGGCTAGTCTCCCAAAGTCCTCTTTACCGTTAGCCACTAAACACCAGCGTCCTTCTCCAGTTGCATCGTAGCCAACTTCACCTTATTGGCTGCCGGAGTTTCTGAGACCTCGAAGATTGTCTCCATCCTTCTAATCCAATCATCAGCTTCGTTTGGATCAGATTGCCCCTCAAAAACTGGCGGCCTCATCCTCTTGAATGACTCAATCTGTTTGATAGGATCGGCGTTAACCAATCCTGGTCCAACTCCCTGATTCTGATACTGGTTCTGATTCTGAGCCAAATTGGATGCCATCAGTGCGTTCAAAGTCTGATACACCTTGGCAAAATCGGCCTCAAGATCAATTCCAGTTCCATGGGAACTTCCAGCTCCATTGCCACTGTTACCACCATTCCTGGGTCTGGGTGCAACCATACTGAATACTGCACAACGAGGGAAAAGTTAGAGCACCACACACACAATTCATTCTCACATCAACACCCTTTGGCAAAACCTCAACTGTATCCCAAAGGATAAAACATCATGTTTCAGTTCTATGTGATACTCACTCTCTAATGTCCACACCTAGGTACTCACACTCTAGTGTCCACACCTAGGTTATTTTTATACCATGTTTATTATTACTATTGAAGCATGCTCTGATACCAACCTCTATAGCGCCCCGAATTTCTAATATAATATTTTAGAAAATACGTGACACATTTCCCAGCATCAACTTCAATGTAATATTAAACACAACTTAACACCAATAAAATTTTTCAACTTTCATTACAATAATCATTTACATTGCACAGCGGAATACAATACATCTCAAATCATAATTCTCTTTTATTTACAACTCTTTATTTTACAATTTACAGAAATCGCTAAATCAATTGAACTCAAGCATCCAAATCCGAGCCTTAAGAAATTACCTGTAAAATATGAGGCTAGAGATAACCCTAACCCCCAAAACTAAAGGGGTCAGCCATAAAGGTGTGAGTGACATAAAAATCAAACAAGCAACATAAATAAACATGAAACATGGAATCATAAGTAACACGTACTAGAGACAATAATAAGTGAATTAAGAAATAACAAGGAAACATGAAAAACATCGAGTGTAGCTAGACTAAGTGTCAAGCGTAGTAAACAGGAAAACACATGTATGAAACCAAGTCAAGAAAACACAAATCTATATGCTGACTCTATAATGCGTACTTGTCGAAGTTTATGCATCCCACTCTACATAGGTCCGGTGCAAGCCCTTAACGTCTCCACATTATAGGGTTTAATCCCCGCTATGCAACTAATCCTAACACGATGACTACTACGAGATAAAGATAAACTGTGAGTATTAGCCCATTCTCCGATAATTCTGGAGGTCAATCACTATCCACAGATAATTCCGGAGAATATTTCACTCACACCTGGGAATCTTCGAGAATACCCCACACTGCAAGCAATGGCACCTCATCACACGAATACCACATGTGCGTCGCCTCGATCCCGATAATTTCGATGATCAATCCCACACTACAGGTAATTCCGAAGACTATTTCACTGACACCTGGGTTATTCCGGGGATTATCTCACACCGCAAGCCATACTGAGGTCCATAACCCATGTACTCGTTCATCATATCACTACTACTGCCTGTCCTTATCATTTAGGTTATTTAGTTACTTAACAAATCTTCTAGAGTTGGTGTACCCTACCGGACTTAACTCAATAACTGATCAACTAAAATGCCTCAGCAGGCCCAAACATAACAACTCAACTGCCGGTATACTAGGGTCACACACCCGCTAGAGACTCAAACTCAAATATCTAAACCAATCCTCCAACATAAATTGCTCGACTTAACGTCTTCAAAACATATGTCCAATATAGGAGAAAGTATAGAATAGTACGTTATAGATTAAAACATTTAGAGAATAAATCATTTGAAAGAATATTCAAAAATATAAAGATACATCAGTTTCAGTCGACTAATAACAAGCATAAGTCGACTGTCCAGAAAGAGAATTCCATGGTTTTAAGAAAAATACTCTAAGTGTAATAAGTCGACTTATAAAGATATCGGTCGACTGTCCAGAGAAAAAATATATATATCTTTCGGAAATTAATTCTAAGTATAGCAGTCGACTAAAAAAAAGGAATATGTCGACTGTCCAGAACGTAAAATTACAATAACTTTGAAAAATAATTCTAAGTGTACCAGTCGACTGTAAAAGGTCCTAAGTCGACTGTCCAGAACGGGTTTTCAAGAAAATCTAGAAATCATAGCATTCGGGTCGTGTCGGTCGATTGAGAAAACACACCAGTCGACTGTTGGCCTACATACTGCATACATTTGGTTGTGCACATTCAACCGATACATAGTTTTACTTTATGAAAACGATTTCTACGAAAAGCTTATTTCTTATATGATCAAATATAACTTGTAGGACATATACTAGTCCCTAAAACTAGATCAAAACTATTTGAATTTATAAAAATTGAGATTTTGTTGATTTCTTTCGATTAAAACATGAATTTGTGCATATAATCAAAATAGAGTTTCTTAAAATAATTTACTGATTGCTGAAATAGTTCGGATTCAGATCCAAACCATCTGAATATCAAAAACTCAAGAAAAACCCAATTTGAGTCTATTTCCTCTTCTCAACTAAATTCTCAAAATTTTCGATTGTCATGTGAAGATCTATTGATTCATAACTTGTCCACTCAAATTTCTCAAAACTGGATCTCTCTCACAACTCACAACCATAATCAAATTTGTAATCACATACCACTAGGGTTTCATAAGATCCAATTTTTTCATCCAATCCATAATATGCATTATATACACCAAACCTTAAACATGCTTTCTAGCAATAAAACTCATCATCCAAGATCCATCATACAACATTCACAAAATGAAAAGTGATGAACAAATCACCCACATACAACACAACATTCAATAGAACAATAAAATAACAACAATTTACATCACTCACCTTGAATGAAGAAACCTTGATAAGAAAGCCCCTTTCTTTGTGAGATCCAAAATCTTCTCCCAAATCCTCTAAAAATAAGAAAACTTAATGTTGTGCAGCGAAAGACGGCTGCACTTAATTCTCTTAAATACCCGGAATAGGAGTTTTAGGGTTTTTAGACACTTTTGCAAAGTAACCCCTTGAAAATACTTTACATAATTAGATCCCTATATTTGGAAACTCGATAAAAATAATTTAAATTAAGATTTAAAAGAAAAATAAACCCCCTTAACTCCAGCCGGCACTGATTAAAAGTCCAGAACATAGTTTTTGCACTTTTATCCCTCAAAATGACAATTTTACAAAAAGATCCTTCTTTTTCGTAATATTTGCAATTAGATCCAATTAATTTCAGAAAAATCTAAAAAAATTATAAATAAATCCCAAATAATAAATAATGATTTTCCATCAAATACTTTTGGCTTTTGAACATCTCAAGAAAATATTTGCACATGTTTCGCAAGTGTAAAAAGATAGATTTTCAGGAAATATTTATAAATTCTCCAAAAGTCATTTTATTTCATTTATGACCTTTAAAAATAAAATTTTAAAATACGAGGTACTACACTGAGCCCCCTTGAGTAGAGGAGGGTGCTCGGGGATCGCAAAGTTATCCGAGCTCCGAGCCCCCTGTGAATAGGGGAGGGCTTCTGGGGCTCCCAGTGTCATCCGAGCTCCGAGCCCCCTTGGATAGAGGAGGGTGCTTGGGGCTCGCGGTGTTATCCGAGCTCCGAGCCCCTTGTGAATAGGGGAGGGCTTCTGGGGCTCGCGATGTCATCCGAGCTCCGAGCCCCCTTGGATAGAGGAGGGTGCTTGGGGCTCGTGGTGTTATCCGAGCTCCGAGCCCCCTTGAGTAGAGGAGAGTGCTTGGGGCTCGCGGTGTTATCCGAGCTCTGAGCCCCCTGTGAATAGGAAGGGCCTCTGGGGCTCGCGGTGTCATCCGAGCTCCGAGCCCCCTGTGAATAGAGGAGGGCTCTATGGGCTCGTGGTGTCATCCGAGCTCTGAGCCCCAGAGAATGGGGGTGGCTCTGGGGCTCGCGCTTTCATCCAAGTGTCTGAACCCCCACACTTGGTAGCAGCGGCTGAATAGGATGTAATTATTTCATTTCATTTAATGCTTCAGGAGTAGAAGTCTTGACGACTAGCGTTGATAACCAGTCTCCGAGCCTTCCGTGAGATATGAGGTGATGTTTGTGGCTCACGATGCCATCCGAGCGTCGACCCTTCTGTTGGATAGAAGAGGAAATTGCGGCTCGCGATGCCATCCGAGCTCCGAGCTTCCTGAACAATAGAGAAGGAGATTGTGGCTCGCGATGCCATCCGAGCGTCGACCCTTCTGTTGAGTAGAAGAGAAAATTGCGGCTCGCGATGCCATCCAAGCTCCGAGCTTCCTGAACAATAAAGAAGGAGATTGTGACTCGCAATGCCATCTGAGCGTCGACCCTTCTGTTGAATAGAAGAGGAAATTGTGGCTCGCGATGCCTATCCGAGCTCCGAGCTTCCTGAACAATAGAGAAGGAGCATGTGGCTCGCGATGCCATCCGAGCGTCGACCCTTCTGTTGAATAGAAGAGGAAATTGTGGCTCGCGATGCCATCCGAGCTCCGAGCTTCCTGAACAATAGAGAAGGAGCTTGTGGCTCGCGATGCCATCCGAGCATCGATCCTTCTGTTGAATAGAAGAGGAATTTATGGCTCGCGATGCCATCCAGCTCCGAGCTTCGTGATCAATAGAGAAGGAGCTTGTGGCTCGCGATGCCACCCGAGCTCCGACCCTTCTGTTGAATAGAAGAGGAAATTGTGGCTTGCGATGCCATTCGAGCTCCGAGCTTTCTTGACTTGTCAAAAAAGTCTGCTTGTTGGAAAAAGTCCTGGGGGTATTTGGGTAATTTTGCACCAACTGCTGACATCATGAGCGCAAGAATCGAAGCGACTCTGGATCTTAGCGGCCGTTAGATCTTGATGATTAAGATCCAATGACCAGGTCTTATTATGGAAATCGAGGAGTTGATTTCTCCTTATAAATCCCCCCTCCCCACTTTTTTCTTCTTCATTTCTTTACTCTCACTTTCCAATTTTACAAGAACAGGATCTTACTTGCTGTCAGTGAGTTTTTCCGGTGATCGCACGGTATATGCTTAAGGTTAGTATTTCTGTCTAGTAATGTCGTGCTCTCAGTCCGGATCCGAGGCTAACTCGTCGGGCCACTCCGGGAAGGAAACCGAATCAGAGATGTCTTCGTTCCTTAGTAAATATAAGGTTAAGGAGGAAGTCCTGACAGACCCAGGGTCGGACGGTGGTGACGATGTAGTCTTCATAGTGTCGCCGCTAATATCCAGAAGGCCGGGGAAGGAGCACGTGGACGAGGGCGAGGAGGTGGAAGAGGAAGAAGGGGATGTCAAGGATGATGAGGATGAGGAGGATGAGGAAGATCAGGATGCCGAGGGTGATGAGGAGGGTGAGGAAGATCAGGATGCCGAGGGTGATGAGGAGGGTGAGGAGGATCGCGATCCCGAAGGTCAAGGCACCATTGATGATGATGAGGATGATGGAGATGAAGGGAAGGGCGTTCAAGAAGGTGTTGGCGAAGGCACAGTAGGAGGGGCGGTCGAGGTCGGAGACAACCTTCCGCCTCTACCACCTTTGTCGACGCCGTCTCCCGAGAGGAAGGCTCGTCCTCATTGGAAGAAGAGGAAGTTAAGCCTTCCGGACAGTCCTTCTCCTCCGAATGAATATGCCCCTAGACTGGGGTTCGAGTTTCCCCCGGTCTCGTTTAAAAATCCGGGATCGATAAGGATGTACCCCGACGATATCAAAGACATCGACCCTCTTCCTCCTGTACCGGGCGAGGAAAGCCGCGTTAAGATTCGAATGGACGGTATTCCGTATGTCTTGAAGGCGGAATACCTTCATATCCTGAGGGCTGCCTACTTCATTACTCGGGAGTTTGGAGTCTTCATCCCGAGCCCCGGCCTTCAACCCACCACAACTCTTGCGCCGGGCTATTGTATCTTTCCGGAGGACGCCTTCGTCTCAGGGCTGAGGCTGCCACTGCACCCCTTCGTCAAAAGGGTTTTAAATTGGACAAAGCTAAGCCCGATGTAATATGGCCCAAACTCTTGGAAGCACTTGATATGTTTCATTCTGAAGTGCCAAGAGAAGGGCATGAAACCGAGGTTGACCTACTTCCGAGCCATCTTAGGGATTAGCTCCCTCGGTGATGCGGAGGGGATATTTTACTTCTCGCCTAGGCCGCATAAAAAGGTGATGCATGGCCATCCGGATTCCATCAAAGGGTGGAAGGAGAAATACTTGGTCCGAAGCGAGAAGTCTTGGGGGATTCCGACCTCATGGAATTTCTTCAAGCCGAACCACAAACCTCCAAAGCGCAGTGACTTGACGGAAAAAGGAGTGGAAGAAGGTTGAGAAGATTGTTGGGGGGCACAACATAGCATGGCCTCGAGTGACGGAGCTACACCTAGCCCGGGCCGGACTGAGCCCAGCCAACCCTAGTATGTTTTCGTTCTGAATTTTTGCATCTTTCTGCCTTTGTGTTAACGTTAGCCCCTCTTCTTTTATTGTGGCAGATATGACTTCCAAGTAGGTCAATGACAGGCACACTTTGCTAGCTGCTACCGAGAAGGCGAGGGCGAAGAGGGCGGAGAAGGCGGACCAGGAGAAGCTGGCCACCCAAGCTGGGGGGTCCGGCAAGGGACCGACCCCGGTAGCCGAGGAGCCCTCTCCCTTGAAGAGGGACAAGAGGCATCACTCCCATATGCCGAGGGCACCTCGGGATGTAGGGGGCAGTTCGGGCAAGACTGTCGAAGCCCCAGGGAAGAGGCTTCCCCCACCTCGGCCCACTGCCGAGCAGATGGTGGGGCAGCAGGGGCTGCGGCCCTTCGCTCCCGACTGGTCGATTGTACAGGGGGACACTCTGCTCGAAGGTTCCGTGGCCATGGAGTTCGTCAGGAAGGCCGCCACCGAGCAGGCTCGGATGGCACTGGCGATGCAGACGTCTGACCAGGCCTTCATGCGCTGGTCTCAGGCGTCGGTCTCGGTAAGTGTTTGAGACTTTGTAGTTGTATTTGGTTTGGACCTGGTGAAATTTTTTCTGACCTTTCCTCCTTCGAACAGGAGATGCTTCACGGGAAGCACTTCCAAATGTGCTTGGAGAAGGAGGTCATTGTGGAGAGGAGGAACGCGGAGAAGTATCTTCGCAAGTTGAACAAGGTGACCGACGAGCTGAAGGAGGCTCAGAGTATGGCAGTCGTCCACGAGGCCCATCTTCCACATCCACAAGAAAGACGTGGATCGCCTCAAGTAGAGGATCAAGGAGGAAGCGGTGAAGGGGCAGAAGGCCTTAGAGAGGACGGAGGTTACCTCGGTGGAAGCCCTGATCATGGCGCAGGACGAGGCGTATGACTGGGCCGAGGAGCACTTCCGAAGGATTTATCCGTAACAGAATGTGGATCACCTCCACTACAGTTGGCAGCCAGACCTTCCGCCGACTCCCGGTGGCGAGGAGACGGGGGCGACCCTGTTGACGATGAGATGCCACCCCCCCTTAAGCATAGACTATGTTTTTCTTTCTTTTTTTGAATGTATATGCCTCATGCGGACTGGCCACCGCAGTTTTGTATCACCCTTTTTTGAAAGTAATGAAAGATAGTTTTCTGGCCGAGGCTTCGTAACTTGCACATTTTCTAGCTCTCCTTTGTGATGTTTGTTCTCGTCTTTTGATAGACATGCGAGGTCTTGGGCACCGACCCTTTTTCCGTCGAGGAATCCCTGGTCCGAGCAGGTAAGGAGTCCATGGAGGCAGCACTGGCTCGCCAGCAAAAACAGGCTCAGGACCGAGTGGTTGCAGTAAACTATTTCATGACTAGGTCTAGGGAGGTCGGTCTGGAGGTGGCTCGTCTAAAGAAGGCCATAGCCGACAGGGACTGTTGGGTAGTCGAGATGGACCGGTCCATCTCGGATGTCTCGAGCGGGCGGTCGACCTCGGAGTCTTTCCTTCACGAGGCCGTTGTTGAGAAAGAGTTGGAGATCCGCAGGCTGAACCTGGTGTTTGGCGCGGGTTTGATCGAGGAGGCTAGCAACTCAATCCCGGGGCGGTCTCCGATATTTTTATTGGAGGGGGCCTAGCCTGAAGATGCGGGAAGCTCGGTGGTAGGGGTCTCTTCCCTGGTTGGTCCGGCCGAACGTGAGAGGAGCCCCGAAGGGAGCGCCGAGTTTGAGTTTTAAGCCGGATGTTGAGTGAGTTGTAAGCTGTGCACTGTCTTTGTACCGACGTTCATTCAGTTGTAAGCAATGAGTAATAATAAGAACATTTGATTTTCTGAACCTTGATAGTCTCGGTTGGCGGGGATGGTTGCCGAGCTCGTTGCACAGGAGGTCGCCGCCGAGGTGACCTGATCCAACGGGCATTCATGCCGTGGCATTTTGCCTTTTGATCAGTCATTAATGGCGACGTTTTGCCTCCCCATGAGCATTTATGGCGACGTTTCGCCTTCCGCCATTTCGCATTCGCAGACGCAATAACTGCACGCCTCAGGGGGCTATATAACCCCCACTCCCCCTTGTTGGTTGTCAAGAAGTGAGAGTGGCTGGTCTATTGCTCGACTTGGGTGTCTGCCGAAGGCGGGCGCCCTAAAATTAATATTTTTTTGAGGGCTCCGGATTGGAGGCACACCAATCACCTTCGAACAATTCGGGGTTTGGGCCTTGAGGGCCGTAAGACCCTGGGTTGTTCATTGGTGAGTGGTGGGCCGACCAATGGGGTCAGAGGTTTGGAGAGAGCCGAGGGTCGGTGGCTCCCCTGCCGTCCTCGAACAATTCTGGGTTTTGGGCTTGTGAAAGCCGTAAACCGCGAGTTGTTCGCGGGCAAGAGGAGGGTCAACGAATAGACTCGAATCTCGGGACGTCTGTCAGGGTCGGAGAGAGCCGAGGGTCGGTGGCTCCCTTGCCGTCCTCGAACAATTCGGGATTTTGGCTTGTGAAAGCTGGAAACCCCGAGTTGTTCGCGGGCGAGAGGAGGGTTAACCAATCGACTCGAAGCTCGGGGCGTCTGTCGTGGGCGGACGCTCTAAACCTTAATAAAAATTTTGCTGAAGCAAACGTGGCGGTAGGTCATAGCCGAGCGTATTGGTCGAGTGGCTTTGAAGAAAGCCACGGCCTTGCTCGGGGTTGACGATGAGGTCCCACTTGTTCTCAGGAAGACGGCACGGGTGTAGCTGGTGGTTGCCGCCTCGTGCATAGGTTGATGGGCTTGAAAAAGCCCAAACCATGCTAGGGACAGGTGCCGAGCCCCCATACCGGGGAGAAAGCCAGTAACAGGCGTAGCTGAAGGTCATCATCGAGCGTGATGTCGAGGTGCTTTGAAAAAAGCCTCGGCCTTGCTCGAGGTCGACACCGAGCTCCAACACTTGTTCTTAGGAAGACGGCACGGGTGTAGCTGGCGGTTGCTACCTCATGCATAGGTTGATAGGCTTGAAGAAGCCCAAACCATGCTAGGGACAAGTGCCGAGCCCCCACACCGGGGAGAAAGCCAGTAACGGGCGTAGCTGAAGGTCATTACCGAGCATGATGGTCGAGGTGCTTTGAAGAAAGCCTCAGCCTTGCTCGAGGTCGATGCCGAGCTCCCGCACTTGTTCTCAGGAAGATGGCACGGGTGTAGCTGGCGGTTGCCGCCTCGTGCATAGGTTGATGGGCTTGAAGAAGCCCAAACTATGCTAGGGACAGGTGTCGAGCCCCCACACCGGGGAGAAAGCCAGTAACGGGCGTAGCTGAAGGTCTTCGTCGAGCGTGATGGTCGAGGTGCTTTGAAGAAATCCTCGGCCTTACTCGAGGTCGACGCCGAGCTCCCGCACTTGTTCTCAGGAAGACGGCACGGGTGTAGCTGGCGGTTGCCGCCTCGTGCATAGGTTGATGGGCTTGAAGAAGCCCAAACCATGCTAGGGACAGGTGTCGAGCCCCCACACCTGGGAGAAAGCTAGTAACGGGTGTAGCTGAAGGTCGTCGTCGAGCGTGATGGTCGAGGTGCTTTGAAGAAAGCCTTGGCCTTGCTCGAGTTCGACGCCGAGCTCCCGTACTTGTTCTCAGGAAGACGGCACGAGCGTAGCTGGCGGTTATCGCCTTGTGCATAGGTTGATGGGCTTGAAGAAGCCCAAACCATGCTAGGGGCAGGTACCGAGCCCCCACACTGGGGAGAAAGCTAGTAACGGACGTAGATGAAGGTCGTCGCCAAGCGTGATGGTCGAGGTGCTTTGAAGAAAGCCTCGGCCTTGCTCGAGGTCGACGCCGAGCTCCCGCACTTTTTCTCAGAAAGACGTTTTTTAAGGGAAGCTTTTCGGCTCGCGATGCTATCCGAGCTCCGAGCCGTATTCTTGTAAAGGAAGCTTTCCGGCTCGCGATGCTATCCAAGTTCCGAGCCGTAAGCTTGTAAGGGAAGCTTTTTCTGGCTCGCGATGCTATCCGAGCTCCGAGTCGTAAGCTTGTAAGGGAAGCTTTTTCTGGCTCACGATGCTTTCCGAGCGCCGAGCCTTAAGCTTTTAAGGAAGCTTTTTCTGGCTCGCGATGCTATCCGAGCGCCGAGCCTTAAGCTTGTAAGGGAAGCTTTTTCTGGCTCGCGATGCTATCCGCGCTCCGAGCCTTAAGCTTGTAAGGGAAGCTTTTCTGGCTCGCGATGCTATCCGAGCTCCGAGCCTTAAGCTTGTAAGGGAAGCTTTTTCTGGCTCGCGATGTTATCCGAGCGCCGAGCCTTAAGCTTGTAAGGGAAGCTTTTTCTGGTTCGCGATGCTATCCGAACTCCGAGCCTTAAGCTTGTAAGGGAAGCTTTTTCTAGCTTGCGATGCTATCCGAGCTCTGAGTCTTAAGCTTGTAAGGAAAGCTTTTTCTGACTTGCGATGCTATCTGAGCTCCGAGTCTTAAGCTTGTAAGGGAAGCTATTTTTGGCTCGCGATGCTATCCGAGCGCCGAGCCTTAAGCTTGTAAGGGAAGCTGTTTCTGGCTCGCGATGCTATCCGAACGCTGAGCCTGAGGTACGATCTTTAATGGGAATCAATAAGAAGTCAAAAACTTATTTTAAGAAAGCTGGTATATTTACAACACATTGGAATTTTTACAAAAAACAAGGCACGACGTGCCGATTACATTCTTCATAATTTACATGGGGTGGAGGCTAATCCCCTCCTCCTAGGAACTTGATGAGGTGCTCCACATTCCAGGGCCTCTTGATGGCCTTGCCTTCTGAGTTGGTTAGGCGGTACGTCCCCAGACGCACGACCTCGGATACTCTGTAAGGGCCCTCCTAGTTTGGGGCCAATTTCCTTTTCTGGCCGGGATTGGATACCGCCAGCTTCCAGATAACAAGTTCTCCGAGTTTGATGCCGGTGGGACGCACCTTCTTGTTGTAGAAGCTTTCAATCTTTTGTTGGTAGATGCTCCTTCTAATGGTGGACTTTTCCCTGACCTCATCTATGAGGTCTAGGTTGGCTCACAGCTGTGGAGAGTTGCTTGCCTCGTCGAAGGCCATGATCCGGGGTGAAGGGATCCCGATTTCTAGGGGAATGATAGCCTCCATGCCGTAGGTCAAATTGAACGGCGACTCTCCCGTGGGGATTTTCTTCGTCGTCCGGTGGGCCCAGAGAACGCTTGGCAGCTCGTCGACCTATAACCCCTTGGAAGAGTTATCGAGTCGCTTCTTGAGACCGTCGAGGATTTGGCGATTCGCATTCTCGACCTGACCGTTGGACTGCGGGTGACATACTGAGGAAAAGCGCTGCTGGATCCCGAGAGCTTCTCATAACTTGCGGAAATGCTTACCCGCAAATTGAGTCCCATTGTCCGTGATGAGCACATGTGGGATCCCGAACCGACAGACGATGTGTTTCGAGAAAAACTGCTGGGTCTGTTGCTTGGTGATCGTTGCTAGTGGCTCTGCCTCGGTCCACTTCATGAAGCAGTCGATCGTCACTACAATAAACTTTTGTTGGCCCGTTGCCTTTGGAAATGGTCCTACCAGATCCATCCCCCACATTGCAAAGGGGGTCGGACTGGCTATGGAACGGAGATTTGCTTGCGGAGCCCTCTTCACGGAGAAGAACCGTTGACAGGGACCACACTTCTTCACTAGGGCGAGGGCGTCTTGCAGCATAGTGGGCCAGTAGTACCCGTGATTTAATGCCTTCTGCTTGAGCGAGCAGCTTCCCATGTGGCATCCACCGATTCCCTCATGCAGCTCCTTGAGGGCGTACTTTGCTTCATCAGGGGTCAGGCAGCGGAGGTAGGGTCTGCCGTCCGTTGTTGTGTATGATCTTTTAAAGAGCTTTGCGTCGATTACGGCAAACCTTTCCGAATGGACCCTGACCCGCCTCGCTTCAGCCTGATCTTAGGGGAGCTCTCCCTTGGTTAGAAATTTCTTAATAATAGTGATCCAGTCGTCGGGAGGAGCTCCGTCTTCAATGCATAGAGCCTCAGGAAAGTCTGTGCTTGGCTTCAACAGGACTTCAATTCGGACGGTGCGGTCGAGGCCTTCAAAGGAGGAGGATGCTAACTTTGACAGGGCATCGGCCTAGGCATTCTGCATCCTGGGGATCCTTAAGATGGCCGACTCGTCGAAGGACGTTAACAGCCGGTGGACTACGGCCAGGTATCTGATCATCTAATCGTCACCGGCCTTGTACTCCCCAGTGATCTGGTTGACCACAAGTAGCGAGTCACTAAATACCCTGATCTGTTTGGCGCCGGCCTGATGAGCCAGGGTGAGTCCGGCATCATGGCCTCGTACTCGGCCTTATTGTTGGAAGCAGGGAAGTTGAGGCGGAGGCAGTATCGAAGGAGGAAACCATCTGGACCCCGCAGAATGATGCCTACACCACTCCTCGCTTCGCAAGAGGAACCGTCGACGTAAACTTCCCATGTCTGGTCGGCTTCCCTGCTTGTCGGCTGCTCGAAGATGGTGCATTCCGTGATGAACTCAGCGAGGGCCTGCCCTTTAATGGCCGTCCTTGGTTGATAGCCGATGTCGTACTGACTGAGCTCGATCGACCACTTGACTAGTCGCCTCGAGCTCTCGGGCTTATAGAGCACAGCCTTCAGGGGTTGATCCGTGAGCACCTGGACTAAATGTGCCTGAAAATATGGACAGAGCTTTCGGGAGGCCATGATCAAGGCGTATGCTACTTTCTCCATCCTGGAATATCTGGTCTCGGCATCGAGCAGGACCTTGCTCACATAGTTCAGGGGCTTTTGGACCCCTTCCTCTTCCCGAATGAGGATGGCACTGAGCACGTTCTCCGAAGCCAAAAGGTAGAGCCAGAGTGGCTCCCCTGGTTCGGGCTTGCTGAGGAGGGGGGGTTGGCGAGGTACTCCTTCAATTGGGCGAACGCCTTTTGTTGCTGAGTACCCCATTCGAACCCTCCGGTTCAGCGCAGTTCCTTAAATAATGGAAGAGACTTCTCTCCGGACATGGAGAGGAAACGGACGATGGTCTTTAGTCTCCCCGTTAGCCTCTGGACTTCTTTGGTGCTCCTGGGAGGGGCCATGTCTATTATGGCATGGATTTTTTCGGGGTTTGTCTCGATATCGCACTGGCTGACGATGAACCCTAGAAACTTTCCCGAGGAGACGCCGAATGCACACTTCTCCGGATTGAGCCTCATGTTGTGAGTTCGAAGGACCCCAAAGGCCTCTTCCAGGTCGGCGATGTGATTCTGTCCCTATTGGCTTTTGACGAGCATGTCGTCGACGTACTCCTCCATGTTATGCCCGATTTGATCCTTGAAGACTCGGTTAACGAGCCTCTGGTAAGTAGCACCGATGTTCTTCAACTCGAAGGGCATAACTCGGTAGCAGTAGAGTCCTTGGTCCGTAACGAAGGACGTCTTGGCAATGTCGAGAGGAAACATCCGGATCTGGTTATAGCCTGAGAAGGCATCCATGAAGGATAGGAGCTCATGACCCGATGTGGCGTCAATAAGAGCATCGATGCTGGGGAGAGGGAACGGATCCTTAGGGCATGCCTTGTTGAGGTCAGTGAAATCTATGTAGATCCTCCAGCTCCTACTCGCCTTCTTAACCAAGACGACATTCGCCGGCCACTCAGGGTAGCTGACCTCTTATATAAAATGCGCAGACAAGAGCTTGTCCACCTCCGCATTTACCGCCTGCTGTCGCTCTGGAGCGAATTTACGTCACTTTTGGACAACCGGCTTTGACCCGGGGATCATGCTGGGTTTATGCATGATGAGATCCTTGGAGATAACAGGCATGTCAGAGGGATTCCAGGTGAAGAGGTCGACATTATGGAGAATGCAGCCGATCAGGGCAGACTTGAGGTTGGGAGCGAGGGAGCAGCTCACTCGGAAGCACTTCGATGCGTCCCCTGTCTCGAACAAGACATCTTCTAGCTCGTCTGCCGACTCCGGTTCTGGCTGGGTTCTCTCGAGGTGTAGCTCTATGGCATCGAGGGAAAATACACCGCCCCCGATTTCCGTCATGTAGCACGAGCGTGCTGCTTCTTGGTTTCCTCGGACAACTTTGACACCGGTGTTGGTATGGAACTTCATCTTCTGGTGGTAGGCCAAGGGAACCGCTTGGAAGGAGCAGAGCCCCAGACGACCGAGTATTGCGTTGTAGGCTGCCTTGACGTTCACAACCATGAAGTCCATGGACTCGGTTCTTCTGTTTGGGGTCGTACCCGCCGTGAAGTCTAAGGTGACGATCCCCTCTATTGTTACTGGGATGCCGAAGAACCCGTGCAAGGTGTATCCAGCTGGCTTTAGCTTATCACGGGAGAGCTTCAAGTTCTCAAATGCTTCTAGGAATAGGATGTTGACCAAACTTCCGTTGTCAATGAGGATTCGCTGGGCCTCGAAGTTCGCCATGCTGAGGCTGATGACGAGTGCGTCACAATGCGGGAGCTGGACTCCCTCCAGGTCCTCCCCCGAGAAAGAGATAGGGAGTTGCTGGACCTGGGGGGCGAGAGGGCTCTGCACAGTGTTGACATCCCGGACGAATGCCTTGCGAAAAGTGTTGGACTCCCCCCCCATGGGCCCTCCATGGACGCAATGTAAGATGGCCTGACCCTCGGGCTCTTCGGGTTCCTGATCCCGTTCGGGGCGCTGTCGGGGGGCTCGAGGAGGGGAAGCCCTCCTGTTTCTGGTATCCCTCTGTTCCTGAGCATCTTCCCGTTTGAATTCTCGAAGGTACCCTCGTTGGATAAGGGCCTCAATTTCGTCCTTCAGGGCACGACAATGATCTGTGTCGTGCCCGTTGTCCCGGTGGAAGCGGCAGTAGAATCGCTGATCCCTCTTTTTACTGGTGTTGTTGGACGGCTGAGGGGGGAACTGCACGAGGTCCCTGTCTTCGATTGCTAAGAGAATGGTGGACACATTCTGCGTCAGAGGAGTGTACCTCTCGAAGCGAGGGATCGGTGGAACCTTCTTCGTGGTGCCCCCGTCTCTCGGAGCCTTCTTTGCTGGATCGACATCGTCGTCCTTGCACTTTCCTTTCCTGAGAATTTCCCTTGACACTTTTGGGTTCAGGGCTTCCTCGGCCCGGATGTACTTCTCGACCCGATTGAGGAGGTCGGGAAAATCTATTGGTGGCTTCTTCGCAAGGGAGGCCTTCAGCTGACCATGCCGGACGTTGTGCCGAAACGCTGCTGAGGCAATGCCAGAGTCGAGGGAGGAGACCGACCTTGCCTCAGCGGTGAACCTTCGGACGAACACCCGGAGCGACTCCCCTTCCTTCTGCCGGAGGCCAAGTAGGGATGCACTTGTCCTTTCGTCCTTTCGGCTGGTTACAAAGTGGGCAAGGAGGTTGCCCTCCAATAGGTCGAAAGAGTAGATGGAGTGGGGGGTGAGCTTAGAGAACCATTCCCGAGCCGGACCCCATAGGGTGGCGGGGAAGGCTCGGTACAGGAGGGGATCCGATGCGCTGTGAATCATCATAAGGGTTTTGAAGCCCTCCATGTGATCAGCATGATCACCCTCACCATCATAGGTCTCGAATTGAGGTGGACGGAAGTTCCGGGGTATTTCTGCCTGCAGGATGAAGGTGGACGGACGGGCCTGTATCACTGAGCCGTCCTTGGGCTGCCGTCACCGAAGTGGTCGAGGCGGTCTTCCATTTCTTGGAGGCGCTTCAAAATGTCGTCGTCATACTCCGATTAGATTGTTGGGCGGTGAGACACGTTGGTCTCAGCATCCAAGCAGGTGCAAGAGCGACAGACGTTCTCATCGATGGGGATCCCTCGGATGGCCCCCATGATTTCCTTCCGGAAGTATTGGAACTCCTGGTGAGTGACCGGGGCCCGCTCGGCCCGGTTTGGTTGAGCCAGCGGTCACCGTCCGACACGGCTGAGTGCCGGCCCCCGTCCTTGGGATGGAGGTTTTGGATGGTTCGGGGCCGAGTTGGAAGCGGCCCCTCCCCTGCTGCGGCTAGCCTGTCGGTTTAGGATTACCCCCCGTAGGTTGGGCTGGACCGGACGGGAGGCACCCGGTTGGGGTCCGTGACTGACCCCCTTGTTGTTAGATGCAGGAGCATCGGCGGCGTCGCCCTGTGGAGGCACGTCCTGCCGACGCGCAGAGGTAACAGCTCTTGTGGCTTTGGGCACCATGTGAGCTCGGACTGACGGGGTATCGTTGATGGCTGAGCTCAGGCCGGTGTCTGCAATAGAGGTTTCCCACAGACGGCGCCAACCTGATGCGGTTTGTTTTTGGGAGGCATGTGGATGCACCAGGTGTGAGTTCTTCTCGATTTGTATTTGGTGGTGGAAGCTCCGGTGCGGACGACCCTCAGCTGGGCAAACCGTACGGAAGTAGGTTTGAGTGGGATGGAGGCTGGATGCTCGGCTCGGATCAGGAGGCTCGGATCCGATGTCTCATGTACCTGCAGACAGTCTAGAAACACCGAGGTTAGTCCCGGTGGCAGACCCTTCGACGAACTAGTCAGCTACTGAGAGATAGTAACAGTAACTAGGATTTTGAGTGGGAGAGATTGATTACCTGGGTAAGGGGGTGGAGGGTCTGGTATTTATAGGAGAAGCCAACCGGGTTTGGATCCGTTTGGGGCCGGGTCTGGACCCGGTTGCCTGTGGGCCTGAGGCGGTGGAAACCCGAGCGGTATAGGGCTGACGTGGCAGAGGCCTGGGTGGTTTCCAGGCTGACGTGGCAAAGGTCCGGGCAGTTTTCTGGTGCTGACGTGGTGGATCCGGATGATCCGACGACGCACGTTTCCTGAGGGGATCCTGTGGCCCAGGAGGGGCCACGTCATCCGACCCATATCAGGTATCATTTACATAATATAGAAGCAGCAAATATACACACCCACTGTCAAAACTAGTGTGAGATTCTGTTAATAAAGATATAGGTGTAGCTCACATACACACACACATGCATGCACAAATAATCGGGATGCTTACATAATTGTGACCCAAACTTGTCGCAAGTTCAAAGTCTGTATCTGATAATACGGGAGTGGCTCACACACACAGTTAAAACATTTGCATAATTTTAACCCATTTCTCCGTGTGGATCACATAGACATGCATCTTTCAGAAAGAGAATGCTGCTTATCCCATCCTTCCTTTTCCTCTATTGGCCAACCATCTGATAATTACTTCTCCAGTATTAAGTCAATCTCAATAATTAACGAAAGCAACAACATAGAAATCATTAAAAAATCTCTCTAAAGGTGTGTGTGTGTGTGTGTGTGTGTGTGTGTGTGTGTGTGTGTGTGTGTGTGTGTGTGTGTGTGTGTGTGTGTGTGTGTGTGTGTATATATAAATGAAAATAAATAGATAGATATATATAGGGTAAAAGGGATATGAGCAATTTGCTCATTTAGTAAATGAGCAATTGATGATGTGGCATACATGTGATTGAAAAATTCTTAAAAGGGTTAGTTGTTCAATGTATCACATGCATGCCACATAATGGATTGCTCATTTACTAAATGAGCAACTTGCTCATATCCCTTTTACCCATATATATATATAAAATGAAGGGAAAAAATTTCCTCAACAAGGTTTGAACCTACAACCAATAGCTTTAAAGTTTGTCCCCTTAACCGCTCGAACATAATGAATTTTGTGCTATAATTGGAATAAAATCTCTATTAATTATATCTTTTGGGGGCCTCCTCATTAGTGGGCCTTGTGTGACCATGGTCCCTGTGCGACCGCACAGGTTGCACAGACCCAGGGTCGGCCCTGCATCCCATCTCAAGTCGATGCTATTTTTCTTCAAAAACATCGTGCTAGCACCTAGCAATTCCACCTGCTATATACACACACAATGTGACTTGGTTGTAAGGATATATCAAAGACATATAACTACTTAATAGCTATAACTTATGCAGTGGTTCATCAAATGGTTGTTCTAAAAGTATGTTTTTGCTAGGATTTGCTGAAGCTTTTGATACCAATTGTTATGATTTCTTGCTGAGTTTATGCGACATGATTACTACGAACAACCACCAAGCAAAATAACATATTAAACCAAACACACAAGCAACTAATTTGTCCTAGTTGGGGCGAACCATAATCCGGGGAGAAAATAACTGAGATGATAATCAATTAGAGAAGATACAAGAGTTACAACAACTTTCACCGAGAACCTATCTATCTCTCGGATTTCACCAGAAAATATTTGTTGTTTATAATTGGAAAACCTCTCAAACTATCTTCAATGAAGTACTTTATCTCTATTACCTATAAAAGAAGGCCAATACAATAATTTATAGAGATCTAGAGAAACCCAAGTTTGATATATTGATACAATAACCATTCGATGTATCCTGAATAGATAAAATAGATAACCATATGATAAGAGTCGTACGATTATACTAGGAGAAGAAACTGGACTCAAACAGACTCACCTTGAATCAATCCCAATAAGTTGTTGCGCCGCCGTCAGTCGACTCTCCCTAAGGAAGTCGTCTACAATGAGTCGAACCCAAAATAGAGAGCCAAGACAGTCGATTGCCCAAAGTGGCAGTCAACTGTCAAATGACTTCCGACATGCACAACCTGCACCGCTTCTCCTTTTTGCCTTCAATCTTTGCTTCAATTACTCTTCTGACACCACCATATTCTCTTCACATTGAACATAGTATGTAAGACATAAACCTAACAATCTTGATTGCATACTGATGAATCTACACGTGTGTGATTAAACTGTTCTAGACTCTTTCATTCTTCTCATGCAAACAATCCAGTTCAGTGACTTCTTCTACTAGTTGAATCAACCGCCAACCTTTTTTCTCTAATTTTATGCCCCTCAAAGGCACACCCCAGTAGGCGTTAACACGAAGGCGCCACCCTCTGCACGAACTCTACCAACTCCAACACGAAGGCGCCACCCTCTGTTAGGATTTCTTGCTGAGTTTATGCGATACGATTACTACAAACAACCACCAAGTAAAAAATATATCAAACCAAATTCACAAGCACCCAATTTGTTCTAGTTGGGGCGAACCCTAACCCAGGGAGAAATAACCAAGATGATGTTTAATTAAAGAAGATACAAAAGTTATAACCACTCTCACCAAGAACCTATTTATCTCTCAAGCTTTACCAAAAGATACTTGTTTTTTACAATTGGAAAACATCTCAAACTCTTTTTAATGAAGTACTCTCTCTCTTACTTCTAAAAGGAGGTCAATACAATAATATATTGAGATTTAGAGAAACCCAAGTTTGATATCTTGATACAATAACCATTCGATGTATCCCGAAGAGAACCATACGATAAGAGTCGTACGATCATACTTGGAGAAGAAATTGGGCTTAAACAGACTTACCTTTAATTAGGCTTAATAAACTGTTGCGCTGCTGTCAGTGGACTTCTCCCTAGGGAAGTTGACTGCAATGAGTCGAACCCAAAACAGAGAGCAAGACAATCGACTACCCAAAGTGGCAGTCGACTGTCAAATGACTTTTGACATGCACAACTTACACTGCTTCTCCTTTTCGCCTCCAATCTTCGCTTCAATTCTTCTTCTCACATCACCATATTATCTTCACATTGAACATAGTATGTAGGACATAAACCCAACAATCTCGATTGCATACTCATAAATCCACACCTGTGCGATTAAACTATTCTAGACTATTTCATTCTCACCCTGCAAACAACCCAGTTCAGTCGCTTCTTCTGCTAGTTGAATCTACCTCCAACCGCTTTTCTCTAATTGTATGCCCCTCAAAGTCACACCCCAGTAGCATTTCACGAAGGCGCCACCCTTTTTACGAACTCCACCTGCCTCGAGGCATTCTCTACCTCTCGATGATATTCGAACGTCGTAGTATCGCTTCAGTGATTATAGAGATGACAAACAAGATAATGCTTTAGGAACAATCGACTTCTAAACACTTGACCGAGTTTTCATGTTCCCCCAAAGTTGGTAGATGTTGTGCTAACTCTACCCAATCTCCCTCTTACCCTTCATCACCTTATGAAAACTTTGTCAAACTGATAGAACTCCACCTTGAGTTGTTATCTGTAGCTTCCTACTTCTAGAGTTCTCCCAGATATTTGGCTCTGTTTCAACAAAGAAATATGCATGACCTTCTCTAGTGTGTATCATTTTCAGTCTGACACCTCTGACTCAACTGTTCTCTCACACATTACTTCACAAATCTCACTAATCCTCGTTCTCACAAAGAACCTGATATATACTTTCAAGTAGAAACCACCATCTAGAGGAAAATATGAGAAGAACTACCCAAATCAAGAAACCAGCTAAAATTCACATCTAAAGAACTTTAAAAAAAAAAAATGTCTTAAGTTATCACCTGATTTAGCGACGCTGACAACGTTAGTACCCCTCTTATTTAACTACTTGCAACAGTCTCCCTTATAATGCTCAATCCCTTTGTTCTGGTGGCAATGGACCCACCCATATGTGTACTTTCACTTCTAACTAAAGTACCATCTACCACCAAGAAACTCACAAAAGTAGACGCTGATTTCTGGCTCTTCTTTAGTGCATCATCCTCTAAACCCTCGATCTCACATACTGCTGAAAACTTCATGTTGGTAGATTTCTGTCTAGCATGGTGGTTATCAAGTTGGATAAATATGTCCGTGAATATATCAAGTAGGAAGCTTTTAGATCATCTGTGTTAATCGTCCTCTGTTCAGATAACTTTGCATTGAACTTCACTATATGATCTAGAAGAGCGTTACTTTCCTTCAATAAGAAACAAGACGACTTTCTCTTCTGGTACATCCAATCCTGTAACGGTTATTCCGAGTAGTCAGTAATGAGTCTTGCCCATCGACTCGCCGCGTTGTTCCAGTACTTGATTTCGCTCATCAATAATAGCTTGATTAAATCCAAGGCTTCTGAATAAACTCATACCAGTTCTCATGTTTTGTGCTGATTGATCTCCCTTTATCTTTCTAAAGCTAGATCGAAACCCGATAGAACCAATGCTTAATGCATGTCCACCTTCCAGAGATCAAAGTTGATCTTACCATCTAACTGCTTGATCTTCATGAACTGATCTGCAATCTCCAATTCACATGCTTTGTGCTGATTGATCTCCTTTGATATCCGACTAGGGCTAGTGTAACCCCTGTTTTCCATTTTGTGTATTTTGAGGGTATTTTTCATTTTGTGGTATTTTCTTTTTCTCTCTGTATTCTCTCTCGTATTTTTCTGGACCGTATATTGGAATTTTTTTCAATACATATTTATTTGTTTTATTTTAAGCTCTTTGTGTTGATTTGTTCGTCTTTATTTCATTCTTCTTCAATTATGGTTTTTTTCTTCTCTTTATTGGATTCTTATTCTCTTTATTTTGTTCTTGGGTGCTCGTGGTGGATTTGGTTGCTCACCCTATTTTTCCAAACCTATTGTTGAACCCTAATTGATTACCAAAGCTAAATTAAACACAATCCTATTTTGAAATCCTATACAATTGATGCCCATTAAACTAATCCTATTACCACTCCTAAATACCCACAACCCATTAACCCAATTATCCTCCTCATTTAACTAAACCCTAATCACCTCTCTCTATACACACACACACACACACACACACACACATTCACCCCCTCACAAAACCCTAACCCTAATCTATACCACCCAGCCTCCCCCCACCTCTCTCTCTCCTCCCGCTGGTTGCGCCGCCCTCAAATCGCAACCCCCTCCCATCGCCCCTTGCGACCTGCACCCGACACCGCACCCCGACCAACCCCCGATCCCGATCACCTTCCACAAAACACCACCTTCATCCTCATCTCCCGTCCCTCTCTTCGATCATCTCCCCCGCGCCGTCATCCAGCTCTAGGCCGCCGCACCCCTTCCTCAATCGTGCTCTCTCTCCCTCTTCTGGTCTCTCTCTCTCTTTTGCGTGAGACGTTCACACGTGGGATCGTGCGAATTGTTCGTGATTTGTGGATTTCTTTTTCTTGGATTTTATTCGTTGCCCGGAAATTCGTTCCCGTTATTCTTGGTGTTCGTTTTTATCTCGGTCAAGGCAAGTAACTTGTACTCCAATTTATTTGTTTGATACAAGTCAAAAATACCACCTATAGTGTAGTTGGGTCTAGAGACGACTCTTGTTTGTGTTATGTTTGATGGGTCTTGTCTCTATAGTGAAAATTTGACCATAGATGACTTATGACACAATATTGACATGAATTAACTTAGGTTTCACCTGTTCTTGATTTTGATTATATATGTGAGACTTTTGTGAGAATTCGTGATTTGGTTGAGAACCATGTGAAATACTTGGTGTGGACACGCTAGATACCCTAAATTATGATGTTTAGACACTTGGTAGACTCGATTTCATGTTTGGTTGTGTTTTGAACAAGTTTTGTACAATATATGTTGAGTTGTTGTTAAAGAGAAAAATCTGTATTTTGTCGCTGATCTGTTTTGTTGGCTGTTTTGGACTATTTTAAAGTCAGTATCTTAATTTCGGTATAAATCATGAGTTTTAGAGAATTTTGTCTATTTTCAAACCCCTCTGACCTTGCTCAATTTCGTTTTCTTATGAGTGAGTTATGACTGTTTTACTACAGAGGTGTCGATCTTTTCCAGATTCTGTTTTTCGATGATTTTGATGACTAATGATTTTTATGCTGATGCTACATATATTATTTTGTTCCAAACTTTGGTTAGTATTTCTTTATCCAGTTGGGGACTATCCAAAATTTTGGTGAATTTTATTGATACGTTTTATATGTCGTTTCATGCATGTTTACAAAAGTCATACTTGCTGTATTTTGCTCGTTGTCCTGTAAAGAATTGTGTTTTCACCCTGATTCCTCTTACTGTATGGAAAATTCTTGTGAAATATGAAAATTAGTATATTTTACCTATTTTTATATTCCTTTGGCGGATTTGGATTTCGTTTCATGTATTACGAGCTATTTCAGTTCTTGTACAGCAGTATTGGGAATTCCAGATTGGCCAAAGTATCGTTTCTTGATGTTTTCTTGTTTTTGATGACAAAACTAATTTTACTGGAATATTATGAAACTTTATATTTTGATTCTAGACATATAGGGGAATACCCCAGATTTTTTTTGGATTTAATTGAGAGGTTTTGATGCTGTTTTTCGGACTGAGAATTCGTTTTACTTATTTCTGACTGAATATTTTTTCTGGATTCAAATTAGTTTTGAGTTATGTTTTTTTGTGAAATACGATAAGAATTATTTGTATTCGCTGGATTCGTGTGGAAGTCTATTTTTCAGATTCTTCGATGGATCCAGATTTGCATTTCTGTAGCGACGAGATTCACTGTTTTAGTATTGTGCAGTCTTGCTGTCCTGAATATGAACATATACTGTCTGGCTCGTTTATGTGACTGTATATCATCTATGCATGCTTGATTGTTTCCTTGAACTTAATACTGATTATACCATGTTATTTTGACACTATTTCATATACCATTATGTCTATTTGATGACCATAATAAAAGTAACCAAGCCGGGGTTTCTTAAGGGAAGATCTAGTAGTGGGAAATATGGAAACGTGTACTTGGAAGAGAACTAGTGTTCCGTACCGCTACTGTTACTGTTACTTTTCTGCTACTGTTACTATTACTTTTACTGCTACTGCTACTATTACTGATACCTGAGTACACTGCCTCATTATGGTCCACTATGAAATCTAAAAGCGAAACAGTTTGTTGTAGCAACCATGTGTTATATTTTTGGGGCGCATGAAGTGCTACCTAGCTAGTAATACACACAAGAATGTAAGAACATAAGACTGATACTTTTAGACTGATATTGTTAGACTGGTACTGTTAGACTAAGACTATTGGATTGATACTGTTATACTGTTACACTGATATACTGAGATTACTATTACTGGACACTGTTAGTTGCCATATGACACTGTTACTGACACATTCATTTGTACTGTTAGTATACCATGCTAGTTGACTTTGTTTTACTGATTCATGCTAGTTATTGTTGTTGATGCATTATTCCATGTTATTTGTTAGTTTTCCATGTGCTTGTATCCTATATTATAAGTGGTCCGTAACATGCAATTGACGGGTACTTGTTTTCTCTTTCATTCTCCTGGAATTATTAATTGCAGATCGGGATGGTCAGTTGCCCGACGGTATTGGTGAAATGAGATATTAGTGCCGGATTTCTTGTTTATTAGTATTATTATTACTGTTGCTTTGAAACAATGTATTTTGAGTAGTTGAATATTTATTTTGTATTTGGGCGATGTGACCCAGGATATTTAACTTGTCCAGATTCTGATTTATTTGAGAATATTGTATTTTGTTTCAAGTAAATTCTGTTGGTTTATTAATTCAGTTATGCATGTGTGGTTGACTCTTTTGCTTCCAACTCTGATTATTTTGTGAGATATTGTAAAGATTCCTGAACAGCTTATGGATGATGAAAATCATTTGCTGGGCTTTTGTTGCGTATCCGTATTCCGTATTCTTTTTGGGAAGCGGGGCGTGACAGCTAGATGGAAACCCTATTGAATCAATGCTTAATGCATCTCCACCTTCTAAAGATCAATGTTGATCTTACCATCAAACCGTTTGATCTTCGTGAATTGACCTACCATCTCCAAGGAACACGAGCAACTCTTGAACTGTGGAAATTTACGACCTGACGCTCTAATACCAATTGTTAGGATTTGTGCAGAAGCTTGATACCAATATTTGGATTTCCTGCTATGTTTATGCGACACGATCACTATGAACAACCACCAAGAAAAATAATAGATTAAACCAAACACACCAAAGCATACAATTTTGTCCCGGTGGGGCAAACCTAATCCGGGGGAGAATTGACGGTGATGATATTAAAATAGAGAAGATGCAAAAGTTACCGTCACTCTCACCAAGAACTTATCTATCTCTCAAACCTCAGCGGAAGATACTTGTTTTTTACAATTGGGAAACCTCTCAAACTCTCTTCAATGAAGTACTCTCTTTCTCTTACCTTTAAAAGGAGGCCAATACAATAATATATAGCGATCTAAAGAAATCCTAGTTTGATATCTTGATACAATAACCATATGATGTATCATGAAGAGATAATCATAAGATAAGAGTTGTTTGATCGTACTTGGAGAAGAATCTGGGCTAAAAAAGACCCACCTTGAATCATGCTCAATAAGCTGCTGCGCTACTGTCGGTTGACTGCAATGAGTCAAACCCACAGTAGAGAGCCAAAGCAGTCAACTGCCCAAATTGTCAGTCTGTCAAATGAATTCTGAAATGCACACCATGCATTGCTTCTCCTTTTTGTCTTAAATCTTTGCTTTGATTCCACTTCTCGCACCACCGTCTTCTCTTCACATTGAACATAGTATGCAAGACATGAACCCAATAATCTCCACCATATATATCATACTCATGTATTCACACATGCATGTATATTTTTTCATTCTCCTCTTGCTAATAACCTCGTTCAATAGCTTGTTCTTCTATTTGAATCTACATCCACATATTTTTCTTTATTTGTATACCCCCCACCCACCACACAAAATCTACTACCCCGAGGCAATATTCTCCAGTTTTCGACGATATTCGAACGTCTCACAGTCTCATTTTAGTGATTCCAGTGACAGTGAACTAGATAATGTTTTAGGAACAATGAGCTTGCAAACATTCGGCTGAGTTTTCTTGTTTTCCCAAAACTGATAGAGGTTGTGCCTTCTTTGCTCGATCCCCTTCTTACCCTTCATCACCTTACGACAACTTTGCCAAAATGATATAACTCCATCTTGAGTTGTGTACCTGTAGTCTCGTGCTTCTCGAGATCTCTAGGATATAAGACTCCATTTCAACAAAGGAATATACATGACCTTATCTAGTGTATATATCTTTCCGTCTGACATCTCCGACTCATCTGTTCTCTCACACATTAAGTCAAAAACCTCACCAACCATTGTTCTGACCAAGAACCTGATATAGACTTTGGAGTATAAACTATCTCCATCTAGGAGAAAATATGAGAAGAGCTATCCAAATCAAGAATCCAACAGGAAACCACATCGAAAGAACTTAAAACAAGAATACAGTCTAAGTTATCACATGATTCACCGGCGCTAACCACGTTGACACCCCTCTTATTCAACCACTTGCAACATTCTTCCTTGTAATGTCCAATCCCTTTGTACCGGTGACAACGAACCCTACCCATAAGTATCATCTACCACCAAGCAACTCACAGAAGTAGACGCCAATTTCTGACTCTCCTTCCATAGTGCATCCTCCTTTAAACCCTCGATCTCACCTACTGCTGAAAATTTCTTGATGACAAATTTTGTCTAGCATGGTGGTAATCAAGTTGGATAAATATGGTCGTGAATATATTAAATTGAAAGCTTTTAGATTATCTGCAATAAGTGCCCTCTGTTCAGACAATTCCGTATTGAACTCCACAATGTGATCTAGAAGAGCGTTGCTTTTCTTCACTAAGACACCAGACAACTTTCTCTTCTCGTACATCTGATCTTATAGCTGTGATTCTGAATAGTCAGTAGTGAGTCTTGCCCAACGACTTGCCACGCTGCTAATGCCCCTTACTTCGCTCGCCAATAACAACCTGATTAAACACAAGAATTCTGAATAAATCTCATTCTAATTTTCATACTTTGTGCCGATTGATCTCCCTTTATTTTCTTCTAGGGCTAGATCAAAATCCTGTCGAACCAATGCTTAATGCATGCCCACCTTCCGCAGATCAAAGTTGATCTCACCATCTAACCGCGTGATCTTCGTGAATTGATCTGCCATCTCCAATTCTCATGCTTTGTGCTGATTGATCTCCATTTATCTCCTTCTAGGTCTAGACCGAAACCTTGTCAAACTAATTCTTACTGCATGTCCACCTTCTAGAGATCAATGTTGATCTTACCACTGAAGTGCTTAATCTTCGTGAATTGACATGCCATTTCTAAGGAACTCGAGAAATTATTAAACTACGGAAATTTACGACCTGGCGCTCTGATACCATGCTGCTGAAAATTTCTCTTTGGCCTTTTTTCTGTCTAGCACGGTGGTTATCAAGCTGGATAGATTTGGCCGTGAATATATCAAGTTGGAAGCTTTTAGATCATCTGCGTTAATCGCGCTCTGTTCAGTAATTTTGTATTGAACTCCACTATATGATCTAGAAGAGCGGTTCTTTCCTTCACTGAGAAATCAGACAACTTTCTTTTCTAGTACATCTGATATTGTAATGGTGATTTTGAGTAGTCAGTAGTGAGTCTTGGCCAACGATTCACCATGCTCCTCATGCACCGGACTTCACTCATCAATAACAGCCGAATTAAACCCTAGGCTTATGAATAAATCTCATCTCAATTCTCCTACTTTGTGTCGATTGGCCTCCCTTGATCTTCTTCTAGGTTTAAATCTAAGCCCGGTCGAACCAATGCTTCATGCATGTCCACCTTTTAGAGATCAAAGTTGATCTTACCGTCAAATCACTTAATCTTCGTAAATTGATCTGCCAGCTCCAAGGAACTCATGCAACTCCTGAATTGCAAAAATTTACGACCTGCTGCTCTCATCCAATTGTTAGGATTTGTGCAGATGCTCTGATACAAATGGTTAGGATTTCCTGCGGAGTTTATGCGACACGATCACTACGAACAACTAGGGTCAACCCTGGGCAGGTGCGACCCATGTGGTCGCACATAACCCACTAATTCGGAGGTCCGTTCGACATCAGATGTAATTAATGGAGTTGTTCTTCTAGTTTTAGCACAGAAGTCAATCTGTTCGAGTGGTTATGGCGATAGACTTTAAATTTGATGGCCTTTGCACAGGTTCAAACCTTGATATATATATATATATATATATATATATATATATATATATATATATAGGAATTTTTTTTAATGATTTCTATGTTGTTTCTTTCATTAATTGTTGAGATTGACTTAATACGTAAAGCATTTTTTAATCGTGTATTTCATGCGTTGCAAGAATATGAAATCCTTAACCACGTTTATAATATTTCGTTTAATTGATGAGACAAATAATTCAAGGTATCGATTAAGTCGGTTGTGAATATATCAAGTTGGAAGCTTTTAGATCATCTGCGTTAATCGCCCTCTGTTCAGTCATTCTGTATTGAACGCCACTATATGATCTAGAAGAGCGGTTCTTTCCTTCACTGAGAAACCAGATAACTTTCTCTTCTGGTACATCAGATCTTGTAAAGGCGATTTCGGGTAGTCAGTAGTGAGTCTTGCCCAACGATTCGCCACGCTCCTCATGCACCTGACTTCGCTCATCAATAACAACCGAATTAAAGCCTAGGCTTAAGACTAAATCTCATCTCAATTCTCTTACTTTGTGCTGATTGGCTTCCCTTTATCTTCTTCTAGGGCCCCGGTCGAACCAATGCTTCATGCATGTCCACCTTTCAGAGATCAAAGTTGATCTTACTGTCGAATCACTTGATCTTTGTGAATTGATCTGCCAGCTCCAAGGAAACCATGCAACTCCTGATCTGCAAAGATTTACGACCTGACGCTCTGATACCAACTGTTAGGATTTGTGCGGAAGCTTTGATATAGATTGTTAGGATTTCCTGCGGAGTTTATGCGACACGATCACTACGAACAACCAGGGTCAACCCTGGGCCTCCGTGCAGTCGCACAGGGCGCACGGTCGCACAGGAGGTCCGTTCGACATCAGATGTAATTAATGGAGTTGTTTTTTTAATTTCAGCACCTAAGTCAATCTTTCCGAGTGGTTAAGGCGATAGACTTTAAATCTGATGGGCTTTGCACAAGTTCGAACCCTGCTATTGACGATTTTTTTCATTACACACACACACACACATACTTTTATAGAAAGTTTTTAAAGATTTTTATGTTTCTTTCATTAATTGTTGAGATTATATATATATCTACTTTTATATGAAGTTTTTTAATGATTCTATGTTGTTTCATTCATTAATTGTTGAGATTGACTTAATACGTGAAACTTTTTTTAATCGTGTATTTCATGCATTGCAAAAATATGTGATCCTTAACTACAGTTATATTATTTCGTCTTAATTGATGAGACGACTAATTCAAGATATCGATTAAGTCATCCCAGATATTGAAGCCTCCAATCATATAAAAATTTTAAGATATAGAATGTACCATACTCATATTTTTCAATTGAATTTGTATTATATATATATATATATATATATATATATATATATATATATATATATATCGAAATAAAGTGAAATTAGTATTAGAATATTTAAAGAAGGCCCATTTTCCCGTTCCGCACAAGACCCTATAAATCTAAGGACTGACCATGTGAAAACCACCAAGCAAAATAATAGATCAAACGAAACAAACCAAAACATACAATTTTGTCCTAATTGCGGTGAGCCCTAATCCATGGGAGAAATAACCGATGACATTCAACTTGAGAAGATACAAGAGTTGCCACCACTTTCACTAGAACTTATCTATCTTTCAAGCCTTAGCAGAAGATACTTGTTTACAATTGAAAAACCTCTCAATGAAGTCTATTTCTCTTACCTCTAAAACGAGGTCAGTACAATAATATATAAAGATTTAAAGAAACACTAGTTTGATATCTTGAAACAATAACCATTTGATGTATGTTGAAGAGATAATTATACGATATGAGTCGTACGATCGTACTTGGATAAACAAACTCACCTTGAATCAGGCCCAACAAGCTGATGTGCCGTTGTCGGTTGACTTCCCTCCTAGGACAGTTGACTGCAATGAGTTAAACCCAAAACAGAGAGCCAAGACAGTCGACTACCCAAAGTGGCAGTCTTATGTCAAATGACTTCTGACATGCACAGCCTGCACTGCTTCTCCTATTTGCCTCCAATCTTCATTTCCATTTGTAACAACCCGTGTCCACCGATTGTAGGCATCACTTGGAGGCCCAACTAGCGTGCTATGCTTCGCATGTGCCTAGTGTTTGCAAAATCGTCTTCCTATGCGGCACCTATCTAGAAATTTGGGGTATTACACGATTCCTCTTCTCGTAACACTGTCTTCTCTTTACATCGAACATATTATGCAAGACTTAAAGCCAATAGTTTTGTTAACGTACATCATAACCTACTACCAGTTTGGTATGACAACTATGTAGGTAATCGGAGTACAGACTAAACTATAAACCCATGAGATGAACTAGGTAAAGATTATTTCAACTTTCTCAATAACTTGGGAAAGAGAAAGTCCCCAGGACCGAATGGATTCCCAATCCTTTTCTGTAGCGCCCCGAATTTCCAATATGATATCTTAGAAATACATGGCACAATTCCCAATACCAACCTCAATTGTAATAGTAAACATAACCAAAAATACAGATAGAATTTTTCAACTTTCATTACATTAATCCTTTACAAAACACAATGAAAAAACAAACACCTTGAATTACAAATTCTTTCTTTTACAACACATTCTTTTACAATTTACATAAGCTATAACATCAATCTAGCACAAACATCCAAATCCCAAGCTATAAGCACCTACCTGTAAAACATGAGTCTAGAGATAACCCTAACCCCCAAAACTACAGGGATCAGCCATAACGGTGTGAGTGACATCAAAAGAAATGCAAAAAGAATAAAGCATAAATGATAAACTCATAAACAACATATATCAACAATAATAATGAAAGGAATATGAAATAACAATAAATAAAACATAAGAACATCGAGTGAAACTAGACTAAGTGTCAAGTATAGAAAAATAGGAAATAACATGCATAAAGGCAAGTCAAGAAAACATCAATGCTATATGCTGACTCTCTAATTCATACTTATTGGATTCTATGCATCCCACAATACATAGGTCCGGTGCAAGCCTTTATCGTTCTCCACTTTATAGGGTTAGATCTCTCGTTATGCAACTAATCCTACTACGATGATGGGAATAAGATCCAGAATACTTCGCTAATAGGCATCACAACCCTCGACGCGCAAGCATCATGTTAGAATAGCTCAATAAAAATCAGAGAATCACCTCCCTGCCATGTACCCCACGAATAGGCTTGCGAGGTCCTCGGCGTGCAGATACACCAGGTACATTCCGTGAATAGGCCCGCCGACCTTCAACACGTGAATGCACCATGCATGCTCCGTGAATAGGCCTACAGACCCTCGACACGCGAACATACAAATGTCCTCTCGAGACAGAACAACACACAAATCCTGGAAAGCATCCGTTGGACCTAAACCAAGACCATACACTTACGTTTCCCAAGTTCCATCACATCTCCACTAGTGTCTGTCTTAAGTTGATTATTATTAAAAACACAAAAAATCTCCCCTCTCTAGAGTTAGTGTATCCTGCCGAACTTAATTCCACAAAACAACCCCAATGATCCAAACTGGTCAAAATCCATAAAATCCTATCTACCAGTTCACAGGACTCCCACTCAACTCCTAGAGATTCACAAAACGAATATCAACCCCAAAACTTCCAATAAAACTCACAAATCCATCATCAAAACGTTTGTAATAAGAAAACTCCTTAAATCAACAAAATTCAAATTCATTTAATGTGCTCATAAAATTCCAGAATTTAAATAAAATATTAAATCCATCAAATAACAAAAAAAATCATATTTTGAAGTCATAGAATATCACAAAACATCAACTCTTTTGAAAAACACATTTAACTCAGTTAATAAGGTCATAAGAATACATTTAAACTCTATTATAAATAAAATACAACTCTCTGTAAAAAAATTACTATAATCCGTAGTAAATACATCATTTAAAACAATAGATCAATAATCCATAAGTTCGAAGAAACAATTGTTCAAGAATGCCGAAAACTCACAAAACAGCCAAAAACAATGATGTCGGTCGACCTTGCAGTCGACCGTCATGACAGTCGACCTTCATTTTAGTTCAAAAATGGACAGACGATCTTGCAGTCGACCTTCATGTAAAAAACAACAGGTTTAAGTTTCGTGCACCTTTTTATTGATATTTCGTTAAAACTTTGTAAAAACATAAATTTGTAGAACTAACTTCCTGAGATGATCAAATACAACTTGTCTAACATATAGGAGTTTATAAAACAAATTAAAATTTCATCAATATCATAAAAAAACATTTTTTACCAAAATTTTCAAGAACAGTGAACTATATATATATATATGCCTATATATGTGTATGTATAGATCAGTAAAATCAAAAAAAATTCATCAATTAGGAGTAGTATAATGTTTAGATTCATCTTAGTATCAAACAATTGAAATCCAATCAAAATTTCATCAAAATCACAAAATCTTCAAAACAGTGAATGTAAATGTGCATGTGTATGTATGGGTGTGTCTACATCAGATGAAGCTTTAAATTCATCAAACAAGAGTAGCACAAGATCTCAAATCATCTCAGTTATCAAAACAACCCAAAGATCTATCGAGAACTTCATGAAATCACAAAAACCAAGTTTTGGCCAAACACCTTCAGACCCGAAAACTGATACTCATCCCCAACGTTTGAAATTTGATTCTTTTTAATTCAAAACTCCCTTACAACTGATCATGCACATGCCCCACTACCCACATCAGTTATGTCATGAATACTATGCAATTATGACATGTATTAATAAAGTTTAGCTCATCAAAATTCAATAACATGACATATTTGCATATTTACACAGTGAAGCACCCTACTATGCTTACTTTGTGCACCTTTACAACATATGACTTGTTATAAGAAATCAGATTAACAAGAACATGATACATGGCAACTTACTCATGGGTATAAGCACTTACAACATATGAGTAAACAAGTTGCACACCAAAAATTTATCATACAGTGTATATACATACATACTCAACAGTAGGTTAGGTTTTATTCAATTTTTGCATTAGCTCACCATAAAACTCAGTATAACATTTCAAAACAGTAATTTGTGAAGGAATGTAACATACCCACGATCTTATTAGGTTCTTTAACAATCTCAAGTCACCTATGTGAAATTTTTAATCTTCAAAGCATAGTTTTCATGAAAATATTCAATTTTTATTCATCCATCAATCAATAATTCAGTATATCATGATACCATCCCCTAGCATGTTAATAATAGACAAATCATCACATACAACATGCATAGAACAATACAAAACAAACATATGTCACTCACCTTATTGAATAATCAACCGAAGAAAAATAAGAGAATAAGAAAATCCTTTCTTTCGCAAGAAAACCAAGATCCTCGTTTTAAAACTCCAAGAAAATAATAATAATGAAAACCCTTTGTGTTGTACAGTAAAGAGACGGCTGCACCCCACCTTTTATAGGCCGGAAAATTGAATTTTAGGGTTCGTGAAAAGATTTGCAAAATACCTCTTTTAAATATATCTTTACATATATAAATACTTATACTTGGAAATTAAATAAAAACCATCTTAATTGAGATTTTAAAACAAAAATAACCAATCTACATTGGCTGGCACTATTTTGAAAACCCAGAAAAACGAAATTGCACTTTTGTCCCTCTAAGTGGCAATTTTGCAAAAAGACCCTTCTTTATCAAAACTTGCAAAATAAACCAAATTTATTAAAACAAAAAGTAAAATCTTTACCTTCGAGTTGACTAGGCATCATGCCCAGCCCAAAAATCCGAAAATCTGGAGTTTTCACTCCAAGTTGTAATTTTGCACAAAATTCCCTCTTTTTTTAATATTCGCAAATAGGTCCAATAATTATCAAAAAAATTCAGAAAATTCAGAAATAATATCTAATAATAAATAATAATTTTCTCCAAAATAATTTTGACTTTTAACTTCCCAAGAAAATATTTGCACGTATTTTGCACGTGTAAAAAGATAAATTTTCAGAAAAATATTTATTAAATCACCAAAAATCATTTTAATTCATTTATTAATCTTTAAAAAATTATTAAAAAAAACTGGGGCATTACATTTTCTACCAGACCTTTTGGGAGGAAATCAAAGACGATCTCATTAACTTGTTTGTCGATTTCTTTAACCATAAGCTTAAATTAAGGAGAATTAATTATGCTGAGGTTGTATTGATCCCCAAGAAAGTTGAGTCTCTGAGGGTGGAAGACTTCTGCCCAATTAGCCTGCTTAACTGTTCAGTCAAGATTATTACCAAGACACTCGCTAATAGATTGGGAAAGGTAATGGATAGACTCATTAGCGGCGAGCAGACAGGGTTTATTAAGGGTCGATGCATTCAAGATTGTATAGCCACTGCTGAAAAAATTGTCCATCACTGTCATAGGTCGAACTCTAAGAGCTATCTACTGAAACTGGACTTCAAGAAGGTTTATGATTCAGTAGAGTGGGAGACTCTCTTGTAAGCACTAGCTGGAAGAGGGTTTAGGGAGCAGTGGATCAGATGGATCAACATGTGCCTCTCCACCAGTAGGACCGCTATCATGGTAAATGGGGTAGCGGGCCCTCCGTTCTCGTGTAAGTAGGGCCTTAAACAAGGAGACCCACTCTCCTCCCTTCTGTTCACTATAGTGGCAGACGTGTTGCGATTAATGATGGATAACTGCAGAAGGGCAGGTTGGATCGCGCCAGTGGCCAGTGGGGTCAACCATCTTGGATGCTCAATCCTACAGTACACAGATGACACTCTCCTGTTTTTAAATGGAAACATCGGGGAGACTACAGTTTTCAAAGGAATTCTTTACAGCTTTGAAGCTTGGTCCGGCCTTAAGGTAAACTTCCACAAAAGCGCTCCCATCCCCATTGCTTTTAACCCCAGTGGAGGCACTTGAGGCTTGAGCATGCTACAATCTTAAATTGTGCCATCGAAAATTTCCCCATTAAATACCTGGGACTCCCGTTAAGACCTGGTAAGCTCAAGAAGGCTAACTGGCTTCCCATCATTGACCGGGTGGAGAATCGTTTAGCATGTTGGAAAGGTAAAACTTTATCCCTAGGGGGAAGAGCCACGCTCATCAACGCAGTACTTTCAAACCTACCAACCTATTACACGTCCTTTTTCGAAATGCCACGATGGGTTATTTAGAGAATTGGTCGAATCTGGAAGCGGTTTTTATGGAAGGGTGCAAGCCCTGATTGTAGGGGATATCACCTTATCAGATAGGGAAAAGGCCGAAGAAGATACACAGAGGTCTCGACATCATTGACCTTCGAGATATGAATCTAGCCCTTCTGAGTAAGTGGTGGTGGAAAATCTTCCACCCCAACGGAGAGGGTTGGCAGGATTTCGTTCAGGCATACTTGCATGGGAACGAGACGAGAAGTTTGGGCTTCAAGGTGGGCTCACGGATATCCTGGTTCTGGAGAGGTATTGCTAAAGCCCATGAACCGTTTAATAGCTGTGTAATGGCTTATATTAGAAATGGCAGACTTACTAGATTTTGGTAGGATAAGTGTTGTGGTGACCACACACTTAAAGAGTTGTTTTCGGATCTGTATCTACAAGCGTTACAGCTGCACTGCACGATGGCTGAAGCATGGAAAAGAAAATCCTAGAACTCGGTCTTTAAGCAGCCCCTAGATTCGGAGTCTCAACTCAGGATCAGGGAGCTACAAGCCCATATCGCTAGCTCGGGTAATAGCTGCTCGCAGGGGCCAGATTGGAAGTCTTGGGGTCCTTAAAAGAATGGCACATTCACTGTTCGCTCCCTTTACAACCGCATTCATTTCCGGGGTTGTCGCCCGAAATGGGCAAATATTATATGGAAGGCAAAAACTCCGCTAAAAATAAAGATATTCATTTGCCTAGTTTTGAACAACACAATTCTGACTAGAGAGAATTTGGCTAAACGCCAAACGAACATTGATTCTACATGTGGTTTATGCAACGTTGTGACCGAGACTCGAGACCATCTATTTATAGGTTGTCCCAGGAGCAAAGTTGTCCTCGTTGAGGTACTTAACGCCCTAGGTACCTCCGAGAACCCCGATATGTATGAGGAACTGTGGATAGGCTCCAAGTTCGCTGTTGAGAGACGCTCTATGAGAGAAGTCTGGTTTATCGCTATCGCTGCTACCACTTGGGTACTTCGGCTAAAGAGGAATAAGTGTTATTTTCGGGGGACTAAGAATAGTATTTCTGGTAATTTGACTCACATTATGCATCTTATTTTCTTTTGGGCTACGGCCGCTGCTATAGGACCCCGATAGAGGATCGTCAGTGTTTTTCAGGTAGAGGAGTATGACGACGATGAAGTGGAGATTGGGCCGACACTCCACTGAGAGACGAGGTCGTTATGCTAGTACGACCCTTTACTTCATTTATTGATCCCCACCACCCCAGGGTCTTGTAGGGGGAAGTTTAGAGGAGGTGTTGTACTTCTGGTGGATGACTGATGTTTTGTTCTATCGCTTTTGTTCCTCTACCATGTTAGGGAGGAAGTATGTTTTCTTTATCTGCATTGTAGAGCCTTGTATCTGACTCAGTACTCTGAGTTTGTTTTATTAACTCCTTATTAATGAAACAGGGTGGCCATACTCCACGTTTTCTTTCAAAAAAAAAAACTTTCGCAATAAGGAAACCTGTTTCTCAAAGTAAATTCTTATCGACCTTTGAAATGACTCTTTCTAGGCCAGCCTTCGTTATTTGTTGTTTATGTCAATGCGGAGGTGACTTGCAAAGTTATTTTTGAATTGTGAAGTGGAATTGCTAACTCTGAGGTAGGTCCAAGGTTTTACACTTGTATTTTGTTAGACATGGATTAAGGATGACTATTTCATAAAGAAAGATAGACATTTAGGGGTTTGTATCAAGAAATAGGCGTATTGAGGAGAAAATTGAAATGAATGGTTTTGAGGTCATCACCTTGAGGCTTGAGGAGCTGGTATATATGTTTGGGTTGGTCAATTTCCATGGCCTTTATTTATTTTATTTTATTTTTCTCTTTTCCTTTTAGAGTTATTGTGGACCTGTGGTACATGAGTATCACGACTTTTCTCAGTTTCTGTTTGAAGCAAAACCGTATGTATCCTCTGATCTCTTGCAAGTCACAGCAAGTCATCATGACTAATATGAACCTACTACTTAAATAGTGGACCACTCAATAAATAAGTAGAGTTGTTGAACTTTAACATCAAAATATACACATCCACAGTCACGCAACCCGGATCAGATTATATGTGAACTCAACATGCTCTGATCAAATTGAAATTATTATTTATTATACAACAACAACAACAAGAAGAAGAAGAAGAAGAAGAAGTCCTGGACATTGTCGCTTAACTAAAGCAGAGACTAATATATGGTAATGATGGCTAATTCCGGACGACCATGGATTTGGTTGAATTTGATGTGCATATACCAAAGATAATTAGTAGAAAATTTTGAACTACTTTATACGTACTTAAATTTGTTTGACTGATTTTCTATATGTCCATGGAGCTGGTAATTAAAGAGAGTTAACCTTTATTAGTCATGGACCGTATTTGAAATTTTTAGATATTTGTTTGATATAATCAATCTACATTATATTAATTTTGATAAGATCACCCATTAATAAACGTAGAAATTCTATATACCTCACTAACAATGTTGGCCAGTACCAAGAAAATATTTTTGTTTGTTATTATCGCTCTACTTATGTTAAAATTTAGCTTGAATTTAAAAAAGAACTGTTTTGCCCCTTTTAAAATTCTATTACTACTTTGTTTACATCAAATGTTAAATAACTATATTGCCCCCCTCCGCCCCCGCTAAAATCTAAGATTAGGATTAGGGTCCCTAATCAAACCCCAACTCCTGCCCTAACCCTAAACCCTGAATCACTTACTCTAACCCGAAAATCAGGACAAAATAGATATTTACAAACTCAAGGTAAAATTTAATATAAGTAGAGTAACAATAACTACCAAAATTATTTTTTTTGTATTGACCAACATTGTGAGTGAACTATATGGGAATATCAATTTGTGAGTGAGGTATATGAAATTTCGATATTTGTTAATGACCCATGTGGGAATGCTCTACACAGATGCAGTTACAATTGGTGAGAAATTAGAATTAATTACACAATTAATTTAATTATTGCTCCTTACATGCTCTGGTTTATTGATACAAAAACAAGTTAATTTATTCGTTAATGAGCAATTCTTCTCAGAAATATTTTAATGCCCTGGGAAATCTTTAAATATTTTTTTAAAAATAAATTTAAAGATGATAGATTGCTATATAAAGGAGAGTTAGTGGCGAAATAATGAAGCTGAACAATTAGTCAAAGTAAGGAGGGATTCCTACATGTTCCACAAAGGTATTAGAGAGAATATTTTGAGTGAAATAAGCAAGAAATAATCTAAATATGCCGTAAAAGATATACAGTTTAATTTTTGTGATAATTGTGTATGAAATAAGAAACTAGAGAGGTGTGAAAGATATATACACAAGGTAGTTTACGTGTAGTAATGAAAATTACGTTGCTGTAGAAATAGATGGGTTGGACTTTAGGAATCTTGTACAAGAAAGTAAAATTAGATGAACTAATTTGAGTGTCGGGCCAATCATAGAAAATGGTCGGATTTAGTTAAATAAATGATTAATAGGCGAATAATATAATTTTTTTGGGAGACACTTTTATAGATGATGGTATCATAGATATAAAAACATCGATCGATCGGTGGTAAATTTATTATAGCAAAATGCTATTTGACCCAATTGTTAAATATCAAGATAAGGGTAGAAAATCCGCGAAATGGTGACAAAATTCTAGTGCAAGAAAGTATTATATGGTTAAAGAGATAAGGAAGAGTTATTCTAGTGGGACTGGCATTATAAAGAATAATGCACCCGGTTGTATTAAAAAAGTAGTAAAAATTTTAATCCTGTAAATCTACAAATAATAGAGTAGTTAACAAGAAGAGTTGGAGGTGGAATGATAAAGTTCAAAGATTAGCCAAAGTAAAAAAAAACACCTAAAGATGATGAATGATGATATTTTTCCGATCAGCTCTTACATTTGCTGCTCGCTAGAGTGAGCATTTGGTTATCTTTTAATTTTGTAAGATTTTTGTGTACGTGCTAGCGTTAGAAATTCACCTGCTCTTAGTCCTGGTTATAGTTGTTATCCCATTTAAGCATTAATATATATAATTCATACTATATATTGTATCTTGCTTAATCTTTCTACCTGATGTGGCCTTGTTGTAAGAATACATCATAATCTACCAGATGTGGCATATGATTTATGGAGTGATTCACCAAATGGTTGTTCAGAGAGTTTCTTCGGTTAACCAACACCACAATTGATCTACTGTCAGTTTTGGCTTGACATAAGGTTAATTAACCAAATAAGTTTGCTTGGGCTTCTTGGTATGATATGACCATATTTGTACTTGTAACTGCAAATGCACTACTTCCTCCCTACACAATGGGTTAATCTTTGTTCTTGCACTTTCCATGTGACAGAGTGAAAACATGATGGGCACATAAAAGTTTCTCTTTAAGGTGCCCTTGGTTTTTTTTTTTTTTTTTTGACTAGCAGTAGCAGGATGCCTGTTTTAGGTAATTATAGAAATGTCTACATCCGGAGTAATTTTTGGTAGGCCTTGGCAGTTGGTGACTGCATTATTCTAGTCTATGCCAATGCAATGGTGCCTAAGTTATTATTATGTTTGGTCTATAGTTTTGATGTGTTTGTTGATTAAAACTAAAGTTTACGTACCATTGCCCACATTTACCCAAATACACGAGGTTGTTCTTCAAATCCAAATCCAGGAACAACACACACTAGTAAATAAGCTTCAAATTGATTAGCGCTTGATGCTGCTGTTTTTTGAGTGTGGGACAACATGAGGTGTGAGTTCTTATAATTTATAATGGAAGGACTGGCACTGGAACTGTTCTGGACCTCGGGCCCATGTTTGGAAAGTATGTTTGGTTCGGGGTAGCAGTAGAGGGGTCGAGGCTGAATGCTCGGCTCGGATCCCATCGGCTCGGCTCAGATCCTGGTACCTACAGAATGCCTAGAAATACCGGGAGAGATTCTGGCGACAGGCTCTCCGACGATCTAATCAGTCACTGGAATAGTAACAGTTGCTGGGGTTTGTGTGGAGAAAGATTTATTACCTTGGACAAGGAAGAGATGATCTGATATTTATCGGCAAAAGGGTAACCGGGTCTCGGACCGTAACGGGCCAAGTCGAACCTGTTTGCCTGTGATTCTGAGTTGGCAGAAGTTCGTTGGACTTGTTGACTTAATGATCTGGGATGAGCAAAATCTGAGGAGATTTGACGGACCTAATTGAACCACTTTATCTGTACCACATCAGCGCCCTAATTAATCAAATTCACTGAAACTCTGCGAGTTTGAAATATAGCATTGTTTGTAACTTGCCTATTTTGTTTTTGAAGACGGTTAGACCACCTAACAAAAATTCAAATATCGAAAGTGCGAGGCTATCTAGGTTAATTTACAAATACACACCCTTATGTTTCACCTACTTTACAAGTGCATCCATCGTCACGACAGAATTAGAACAATATATGTAGATTTATGGTTTTTTCTTTACTTTACATTTTTTACTTGTGTTAGAAAAAAAGGTGTATATGTAGCAGAAATATTCTCACAAACTTAGCACATGGTTATCTTGGTTAAATTAAATACATACTACCCCTTATCTTCTCCTTCCTCGTACCCATGCTTTCAACAGTAATATCTATATCTTAAGCTTCTAACTATTTCCGAGTATTTTTAACTTCATTAATTACTCGTTCCTATCTCACAAGTGATTCTTACCAACCTATATCAAAATTAAAATCCTAAAATTTATAGAGAGAGAGTAATGTTTCGTTGTGCACTAGGCATCTGTGTGCACTCGTGTGTACTCGGCTTTTCCACCTTCGTATCGACGATCCGAACCGTTCACATTGATCTACACATCTAAATTAGTCTAAATATGTAAAATCAAATTATTTGAAATTTATTTGTCCATCTATTGAAGTGTTATAAAATTGTATAGCTGAAAATCGTTGTTTTTTATAATCACATAATAGATGGGCAAATGAATTACAAATAATTTGATTTTACATAGATGTGTAGATCAATATGAACGGTTCGGATGGTCCATACGAATGCGGGAAGGCCGAGTGCATACGGAGGAGGCTTAGTGCACAACATAACATCTCCCCCCCCCCTATATATATATATATATATATATATATATAGAGAGAGAGAGAGAGAGTGTGTGTTCTTCGGTTGCAAACGGGCCGGAACGGGTCGGTTCGCACGGACCCGTGCGAACTTCGATCTCGACCGTTGGATCATCCAGATTTTTTTTGATCAGATCTTGTCTTAACCCGTCGTTGGGAAGAACGGGTTAAGGCAAAATCTGATTAAAAAAATAGCCTTAACCCGTTCTTGGGAAGAACGGGTTAAGGCTATCCTATTTCATTTTCGTCGACATACAGTTCGTCTTCTTTCTTCCGCTCTCTTCTTGTTTCTTCGACGAACCCAAACCCAAAACGACGAAAAAAACCCTAAAAAACCCTAGCTCCGACGCTCGAACTCCCTCTTCTCTCCCAACTCCGAAGATCGTAACCCTCGAACCCCGACGATCGAAACCCTAGCTTCTCTTCCCTAATTCGTTACGAAATCGGAGCACTACATTTCTCTTCCAAACCGATCGCTTGCTTGATTTGGACCTATCCCGTAAGGTATACACTATTTCTTTACCCCAATAATCTACATTTGTAATTTTTTTTTGAATTTGTGTGTAGTAATTTATTTAGAAATCGGAAAAAAATTTAAATGCGTTAGTAGATTTTAGATATAGAATCGGGTTGACCTCAAGTATATTCAATTGCCGAATTACGTTGCTTGCATTAGTATCTTGTAGAATTAGAATTGTATATACGAAATTAGTTAGAATTTTCAGTGCGGTTATGGTTGAAAACCCTGCGAACGACCGTAAAAAAATACGAAACTTTCCGAGTAGGTTCGTCTCACGTAGTACAAGCCACACCAACTTGTAGAAGCGAGTTTCGACTCACGGTTCGAGAGATACGACCGCGTATCGCTTTCGGTTGGAAAAAACCAAGTATAGCGGTGCACGGCCGTATATCGCAAACCGTGACTCGAAACTCGCTTATACAAGTTCGGGTGGCTTGCCCTACGTGAATCCGACCAAGTCGGTAAGTTTTATAATTTTCGGATGCCGTTTGTGCGGTTTTCTCAACTTCCTCGCATTACAAGTTTTAGACTTAGAATTTTGTAAGTGCGGTTAGATTAGATTAGAAAACCCTTCAAACGACCTCCAAAAAATACGAAACCGTGCAAGTTGGTTGGTGTCACCTACGAGAAGCCAAACCAACTTGTAGAAGTGAGTTTCGACTCACGGTTCGAGAGATACGGCCGCGTACCGCTTACGGTTGGGAAAAAACCAAGTAAAGCGGTAGACGGCCGTATCTCGCGAACCGTAACTCGTGACTCGCTTCTACAAGTTCGGGTGGCTTGCCCTACGTGAATCCGACCAAGTTGGAAAGTTTTATAATTTTCGGATGCCGTTTGCGCGGTTTTCTCAGCTTCCTCGCATTACAAGTTTTAGCCTTAGAATTTTCTAAGTGCGGGTAGATTAGAAAACCCTTCAAACGGCCTCCAAAAAATACGAAACTTTGCGATTTGGTTGGTGTCACCTACGAGAAGCCAAACCAACTTGTAGAAGTGAGTTTCGACTCACGGTTCGAGAGATACGGTCGCGTATCGCTTTCGGTTGAAAAAAACTATTATATGGCGGTATACGGTCGTATCTCGCAAACCGTGAGTCGAAACTCGCTTCTACAAGTTCGGGTGGCTTGCCCTACGTGAATCCGACCAACTGGGAAAGTTTTAAAATTTTCGGATGCCGTTTGCGTGGTTTTCTCAACTTCCTCGCATTACAAGTTTTTGCCTTAGAATTTTCTAAGTGCGGGTAGCTTAGAAAACCCTTCAAACGACCTCCAAAAAATACGAAACTTTGCGGGCTGGTTGGTGTCACCTACGAGAAGCCAAACCAACTTGTAGAAGTGAGTTTCGACTCACGGTTCGTGAGATACGGCCGCGTATCGCTTACGGTTGGAAAAAAACCAAGTAAAGCGGTAGACGGCCGTATCTCGCGAACCGTGACTCGAAACTCGCTTCTACAAGTTCGGGTGGCTTGCCCTACATGAATCCGACCAACATGGAAAGTTTTAAAATTTTCGGATGCCGTTTGTACGGTTTTCTCAACTTCCTCGCATTATAAGTTTTAGACTTAGAATTTTCTAAGTGCGGGTAGGTTAGAAAACCCTCCAAACGACCTCCCAAAAATACGAAACTTTGCGGGCTGGTTGGTGTCACCTACGAGAAGCCAAACCAACTTGTAAAAGTGAGTTTCGACTCACGGTTCGTGAGATACGGCCGCGTATCGCTTACGGTTGGGAAAAAACCAAGTAAAGCGGTAGATGGCCGTATCTCGCAAACCGTGACTCGAAACTCGCTTCTACAAGTTCGGGTGGCTTGCCCTACATGAATCCGACCAACATGGAAAGTTTTAAAATTTTCGGATGCCGTTTGTACGGTTTTCTCAACTTCCTCGCATTATAAGTTTTAGACTTAGAATTTTCTAAGTGCGGGTAGGTTAGAAAACCCTCCAAACGACCTCCCAAAAATACGAAACTTTGGGATTTGGTTGGTGTCACCTACGAGAAGCCAAACCAACTTGTAGAAGTGAGTTTTGACTCACGGTTCGTGAGATACGGCCGCGTATCGCTTACGGTTGGGAAAAAACCAAGTAAAGCGGTAGACGGCCGTATCTCGCGAACCGTGACTCGAAACTCGTTTCTACAAGTTCGGGTGGCTTGCCCTACGTGAATTCCACCTAGACGGAAAGTTTTAAAATTTTCGGATGCCTTTTGCGCGGTATTGCGTCAATTCCTCAAGTGAGAAGTTTTTGACTTAGAATTTTTTTAAAACGGGCCGATTAGAAAACACTTCGAACCACCTCCAAAAAATACGAAACTTGGCGAGTTGGTTGGTGTTCCCTATGAGAAGTGACCCGAAGTTGTAGAAGTGAATTTCGACTCACGGTCCGAGAGATACGGCCGCGTATCGGTTGAAGGTTGGAAAAAAACCTAATAAAGCGGTATACGGTCGTATCTCGCAAACCATGAGTCGAAACTCACTTGTACAAGTTGGGGTCGCTTGCCCTACGTGAATCCGACTTAGTCGGAAAGTTTTATAGATTTTTTTGTTTTCATTCGTGCGTTTTTCAGTATAATCTCGGTATGTTTGTTTTGTTGTCATCTTTATCAACAACATTTTAATTTTTTTGTTAGGTAGCTAAATGGCTAGAACAAGGCAACCGAGAATCGAGTCCGGTAACACTAGTGGCACACCAACTACTGAGGTAAGATCGATTACTATTATTGGTTTTAAATATAAACATGTAACATTATCTCAGTAATAACATTTGTTATTTATTCGTGTAGGTTGGTGGCCGTCAATCCACATTGGCTGAGGCAGATCCGTCGTCCTCGGTTACATCACCCAGACCCGTGGACACAAGCGTACTCACCCTGCAACCCAAACACCGATCGGAAGCCGTGTGGAATGGGTCCGATAAAAAATGTAATTTCCGGAAGCACACAGTTCTTCCTTGGTATGACCGTATCACGCCGTATGTGGTAGAGGCCGGTTTCTACGGAGCAAGATTCATTCACTCTGTGAAGCTAGATCGGCCACTCCTTACAGCTCTAGTCGAGCGATGGAGGCCGGAGACCCACACATTCCACCTACCTGTGGGTGAGATGACTGTGACCCTACAGGATGTGGCAATGATAACAGGACTACCAGTCGATGGGTTTGCCGTGATGGGGAACATGGACTTCGATCGAGTTGAAGTTGTTCGGGACTTACTCGGTATCGACCTGCAGTTGGTAGTTCTCCAAATGAAAGAGGCCGCCGAAAAGATATCAGCGAAAATGCCCCCGCAGATTCTGATGAAGATGTATTGAATGAACAAATAGAAGCTGCGAAAGATAAAGCGGAGGAAGAAGTGATGGATGATGCTTTCGATGGTAAATCACTTTACATCACCTGGTTAAAATTTCAGTTCGAGGAGGGATATTTGAATGCCGAGTCGGATGAGGATGACCTGACGTACTATGCACGTGCATACATTTTTAGTTTGATAGGGGGACTTATCTTCCCGAACTCATCCGGATCAACCGTGCCGCTGATGTACCTACGGTTGTTGGAGGATTTCCGGTATGCAGGTCGCTTTAGTTGGGAGAGTGCGGCACTGGCGCTACTATACAGGAATTTGTGCACATGTTCTTTAGGTTTCGTACAGATGGGTGGCCCAATGGTGCTGATACAGATATGGAGTTGGGAACGCATCCACATCGGACGTCCCCGTATTATTGAGCCTACACCGAAATTTTTGGCCGACCCGGGGGCAGCAGAGTTGTTACCTCCTGTAGGAGCATATTGGGCCGGCCGACACACGTGGGCCGATAACCCACGCCAATCGCTGACCTACTACAGAGATGAGTTGGACAACCTGCGGGACGAGTTCGTCAACTGGGAACCGTACTCGGCCGACAGGTTGCAACGCGTTCCTCCAGTCTGCCTAGACAGATCCCTTTGGTTGACGGCTGCACCTCTTGTGAACTTTTCAGTTGTGGAGTTCCAGTATCCTGACAGGGTCTTGCGACAATTCGGATATCAACAGAAGATTCCCGATGTCAGGTCTTACGATAAAAAGTTGCACGAGGTCAGGGGAACGGGACGGGTGCCCAACTTCGATTGGGCTGATTTTCATCGTTACCATGTAGCCAACTGGAACACCATGCGGTGGCAAATGACACCGAATTTGATGTTTGTCGCGATACCATACGATGGCTCCCTCCAGCAGGCATACATGATGTGGTACAAGCGAATAACCCGGTTGTTCGTTTCTCCAACGGCCGCCGTACCAGCTGGGGTGCAACTTCCGATTCCCCCTACCCAGGTAGAACCACCTCCAGCATATTCCTCCTCCCAGCCGATGCACCAACCAAGGGCTGAGACACATCGAAAAGCGGTCAGTCAAATTTCATATAGTTTGTACACTTGTACTGTATTTAATTGATGTACACTAATTATGAATGATGTTTAAATTGGAATTTTTCACCAACTGTAGATTGAAAACGCATGGGAGGTTGTTCGAACAGCTGCTCGCGTCCTGAAGACTAGGATACCCGACAGCTTCAAGACGGTAATCCGGGAGATGTTAGCTCCGTGTCGTCGTACTCTGGAGGACGCGGGTGAAGGTCCACAGGTTGATGCCTATTTGAGCGCCAACGTGCCGCCAATAAGTGTAAGGCGAAAACAAACTGTGAGTAGGGGAATTCGAATCCCGCGAGCGACAACAAGTACAAGAAGAGCCAAATCCCGAAGGTGCTGATGAGGAACAGTCGTCGGATGATTCTGATTCTCCCCAAACACATGGCACACTGCAAAATCCTAAAAGGACGCGGCAACCTCCCAATCAATTCACACCAAGCGGTCGCAAGCGGGGTGGCCGTAGACGGTAATCTGTAATACTCTGTAATAGCGTATCTTTTGGTTGGTGATTTTGTTACTGCAGTAACTAACGTATTGTTTGTTTCTACGTTGATAAACTGTTGTAGGTGAATTTTGGGGCGTGGTATGCAAGCCAAAGTCGAGAACGCCTTCATTTGTAATTAATTGTCTTTTGGCCATGTGCAACCTGATATATGTATAATTTTGGTGTAAATTTTTAAATATTGAATTTATTTAAAGTAATTAAGTGGTTGGTCGTTATTGGACATTTGTCCGCCTTCAACTTTCTTGTGAAGATATCGGTTGTATTATTTACTGTGCTGTGCCTTCATTTGTGAATTTGTGAACAACATTTGATGAAGTCATTTCTGTATCAGGAAAAATGTACACCACCCAAAACAAGAACTTAAGTGCTGCACAAATATATATACGTAACCCGTTATTCACGATAACGGGTTAATTAGCTTAACCCGTTATCAGAAAGGATGGGTTAGGTAGAGAAATATTGACAGTCCTTTGGAAGCCTACAGACCAAGTCTAGGTAAAGTTCTGCTAATATGGATCTTCTTAACCCGTCACTGCGAACAACAGGTTAAGTTAACTTAACCCGTTCTTCACGACAACGGCTTAGGTAGAGCGATATTGGCAGACATTTAATTCCTACAGACCAAAGTACTGCCAATATCGCTGTACCTAACCCGTTCTTGGGAATAACGTGTTAAGTTAACTTAACCCGTCGTTCGCAAGAACGGGTTAGGTAGAGAGTTATTATCGGGGCCCGATCCAAGTTTTCAAATTATACTGCCAAAAATCGAAGTATGAAGACATGTGGGATCTACATGTGGTTTTTCCCCCATATGGGCTACATGTGGGATCTACATGTGGTTTTTCTAATATTGAACTTGTTCTACTATGAAGACAAGCAGAAGTGAGAGTCTATCAACGGCAAATTAGAATGAGGACCAGCAAGAAAGCCTAAAATGATTCTTATCAGTCCTTCCACAATAAGTGCATGCCTCATGTACCCACATTAGGGAATCTACATATGGTTTTTCTCATACATAGGCTACATGTAGGGACCTACATGTAGTTTTTCACCCATACAGAGTACATGTGGGATCTACATGTGGTTTTTTGCCTGTATAGGCTACATGTGGGATTCTACATGTGGTTTTTCCGCATATAGACTACATGTGGGAATCTACATGTGGTCTCCACAGAAGAAGTGGTGTTGTCATCTAAGCCAAGTGACCACCACAAGTCAGAAAAATTTGAACATACACCTAAGTGGGAAAAAGCACCAAGCTAAGTGGGAACATACACCTAAGTGGGATCTACATGTGATTTTTCCCCATATAGGGTACATGTGGAATCTACATGTGGTTTTTCCCCCCATATCAAGCTAAACAAGTAGAACTCAATCTCAAAGCAGTCACTTCGGACACTCAAAAGAGTGGAGACTCTACATTTGGGGACCTACGTGTGGATGTAGCCAATAGATAGGCTATATGTGGGGATCTACATTTGGTTAAGTACTTTAGGTTTTTCCCATATTAAAGTGTCTGCTACGAAGAGAAAAAGAGTGGAGACTCCAACCCTAACCCTAACCCCTAACCCTAACCCTAGTAACCCTAGACTAACCCTAACCCTAACCTACCAAAATTTTTTTATTGTTTTTTATGGACCAAAATACAAAATAATTTGCGTTAATTTTAATATTCGTTTGATGATATCAATTTTATATTGGTTAGTTATGTGGCTAGGAATGGAATTAAAAAAATATTTAAAAAAAAGAACATACATATGACTGTCTATTTTGTAGAGTTCAGAAAGCAATGTACGTAAAGAGTGGAGAGACGTATGCGATTAATGATAGAACTTAAATATCTATAAACTCCGCAGTGGAGAGGCGTCTGGAATTATCTATCACGTCCCAGCTACAAATATTAACGTATTTAATATTTGTAGTCTATCATAACTTTTTTTTACATTCAGTGAACTATAAGTTATATTGACATACTTGTTTACACTTTTTTTTACATGCAATTTAATACTCTACAAGTACAACTGATTTAGATACACTTAACCCGTTACTGACGATCACGGGTACAAGTACTTAACCCGTTATCATCATTAACGGGTTAAGTTAAAGTATATTGGCAGAAGTTCACAAGTACTTAACCCGTCGTTGCCAAGAACGGGTTAGTTGTAATTAACCCGTTATCACCAAGAACGGGTTAACCAGGGCTAATTTACAGACACTGTACAAGTTGAGATGTGTATCAATTTGGTGGGGACAATTGTTGTCCTTGCTGCTCCTTTTTCAAATATTGTGTCATAACTTGGTTGACTAACAGGTAATTTTATATTGTCTTCTTCTTCTTTATGTTTAATCCATCTTTGTCTTCTCCGTTTTGTGTTGATCCCTTCTCTATTGATGAGCAGCCTTCTCTACAATCTTCTATCTTATCATGCTCCCCTCCCCTTTTCTAGCCTATATGATGGACCATTGATCACCCCGTAGAGAATGAGTCTCCTCTTCTTCTCTTCCAGAGAACTCAAGTGGAGTCTCCTCAATCTTCATAAATGTTCTCTTCTTCTCTTCTTCTCTTCAATACCAGGTGTAATTCATGTTCTCTTCTTCTCTACAAGACCCCTCTTTTCTTCCCAATAGGGAAGACAAAGTTTGAGTTGTAGAAGAAAATTGAAGTGTAATCAATGTTCTCTTCTTCTCTTCAAGACCCCTACAATTGTTCTTGTGTGTGAAGATTGGTAAGAGTAGAGAAGGGTTGCCGGCGCTACCCGTTTTTCCACAGTGTTTCTCTTAGTATTCTATTTTTTTAGCTTTTAGCCGTGTTTGCATAAGTAGCATTTGTACGCCTTTCATACACATTGGTTCTCTATTGTTACACAGAATGTAAAAATGCTCTGCTTTCGTCGGACGGAGTAGTGGTGGGTGTCACGGTGTATTCATGGTACTTTTCGACTTCTTGCCATGCACACCTCACAATCGTGCAACAAATAGGACGAATATGAGGAGTGCGTGTCAAGAAGTCGTTAAGTACTTTGAATATACGGTTACACTCACTACTACTCCATCCGACGAAGCGGAGAATTTTTACATTCTGCATAACAATAGAGAACGAAATTGTATGCAGGGGGTACAACTGGCTATTTATGCATTCAAGACCTCTTTTTTCTTCCTAATAGGGAGGAAGAAGTTTGAGTTGTAGAAGAAATTTGAGTTCAAGGATGGTCGCCTACAATTGTTCTTGTGTATGAAGATGCAGGAGCAGAGAGACTTGTTTCAGTGTACAAGTGCATGCTCGGTTTCTCTCAAGCGGTAGGGAGGGCCGCTGGCTCTGCCTTTTTTTCCCACAGTGTTTTCCTTAGTCTTCTATTTTTTTAGCTTTTAGCTGTGTTTGCATAAGTAGCAATTGTACGCCTTTCATACACATTCGTTCTCTATTGTTACACAGAGTGTAAAAATTCTCGGCTTTTGTCGGACGGAGTAGTGGTGGGTGTCACGGTGTATTCATGGTACTTTTTGACTTCTTGGCATGCACACCTCATATTCGTGCAACAAATAGTACGAATATGAGGAGTGCGTGTCAAGAAGTCGTTAAGTACTTTGAATATACGGTTACACCCACTACTACTCTATCCGACGAAGCTGAGAATTTTTACCTCTGTGTAATAGTAGTGAACGAAATTGTATGCAGGGGGTACAACTGGCTACTTATGCATTCAAAAAAAGGCAGAGTCAGCAGTCCTTCCTTCCACTTCCAAGAAGAAAGCGAGCATGTACTTGTATACTAAATTAATTTCAACTTCAATTTTCTGTTTCTTCAAACAATATGTTATTGCCAGTTTGTAATGTTCCTTTATATGAATAAATTTTGTTTTGCAAATGGCTTGTTGTGAATGAAATATCTTGTATATGTATTAACAAAAGAAGATATGTCCAACACCCGTGAAAGTTATTCAGCATATTTTTAAGCGGAGAATGCACAAATATGTATATGTATCAATAGAAGAAGATAGCACATAGTTGAAAGCAATGTAAGGAATTCTTAACCTAACCCGTTATTCCCAATAGCAGATTATGGGATATAATTCGTGAACGCCAGTGACGGGTTAAGTGGAGAGATATTGGCCGAGCTTCAGCCCCTACATGTGAAGTATTGGACCAAAGTACTGCCAATATCTATCTCCTGAACCCGTTATTGCTGATAACGGGTTAGGTTATATTAAGCCATTAACGCCAATAACGGGTTAAGTAGAGAGATATTGGCCGAACTAAAATCCCTATATGTGAAGTATTGGACCAAAGTACTGCCAATATCTATCTCCTTAACCCGTTATTGTTGATAACGGGTTAGGTTATATTAAACCGTTAACGCCAATAACGGGTTAAGTAGAGAGATATTGGCCGAACTAAAATCCCTATATGTGAAGTATTGGACCAAAGTACTGCCAATATCTATCTCCTTAACCCGTTATTGCTGATAACGGGTTAGGTTATATTAAATCGTTAACGCCAATAACGGGTTAGGTTGAGAGATATTGGCCGAACTAAAATCCCTACATGTGAAGTATTGGTTGACGACTGCCAATATCTATCTCCTTAACCCGTTATTAGCGCAAACGTGTTAAGGGTCATAAACCGTTATCCCCAATGACGGGTTAAGGTATACAATATCTGACAGCCTTTATTCTTGTGAATACTGCATACATTTTCACAATTTTCCACAAAATCGATATATCATCCACAAAATACACAATCTCCAACACAAATAATTTTCGTTAACACAAAATTCAAATACACAATCTCCAACACAAATAATTTTCGTTAACACAAAATTCACAGACAGAACGCGTTCGTTCTGTGTCACATTTTTCGAATTGCACACATATACCAATTTCACATTTTTCGACATAAATAAGCATTCGCTACCCAAATGCCTGGTCAAAATCCATAGTAACATATTTTTGTTCACAAATACACAAAAAAAACTGACATTGGCCGACATTACATTATGATTAAATACATCATTAATTTACTTGTACCAAACAAGCCTACGGCAATTATCCACACAAATATACAATCCAAAAGCAACACATTTTTCAACGCATTGCTTCTTCCCATTGGGCGCATTTTTCTTGTTTCATTCCGGACCTATACCAGAAAATTAAAAAAACAAAAAGTTAACAATCCAGTCGAAATTAATAAATATCTGCACAAATAAATATAAAATTTTAGCAATTATTCGGTGATTATTTTGAAAGTTTGATATGACATACATATTAATAAATTTCTTAAAACCCCCTGAGCACGAACCTTCGCCTTCATCATCGTCACTCTCTACAGCGTTTGGAGCTTCTTCATTCCCCACCGATCCACTAAAAAAAGGAAGAAGAATGAGTTAGTACCGACCAAATTAACATTTATTGAGTCCAATTAACAAATACAAAATCTCTGATATAATACCTTGCTACATTTTTTGGGCAATTCCGTAAATCGTGGCATACGACACGAAGACATGTCCTGCAAAGTCTTGGCCTCTTCGTTTTTTGACCTTCTCTTACCGACTTCAACCGTTTCCCTTTAGGCCTCCCCTTTGTGGTGCACTGTACAGGATCACCTATATGTGCATGTGCATGTGCTTGTCCACCACTCTCAGGTTGTGCGCTACCTTCGTGTGGTGTGCTGTTCACTGACTCAATCTTAGCAAAGCCTTCAATTCCCTTCAGCATGTGGTCGAGCATGTACTTGTATCCTCGCTCTGAAGAACAACCAAGATCGACCAAATGTCTTGAGTGCATACTCAGTTCACAATAACGCGAAGCAAAATTGTCGCCCATATTATTGGGAACCGGTATACTGCTTCTCCTCAGTTGATCCCTGATCCATTACCTACAAATATATTGCACGGGTAGTGCGGTGTGATCTGTGAACCGAATAACTGCCAGTAGATGTTTGCAGGGAATGCCTACGAAGTAGTACATGGAACAAGGGTATTTAGCAATTTTAGTGATTTTGCAATAAGAAATCACCCTCCCCGGTTCTGAATTTCCACAAACTATTACAGAATAAGCTGCACTATCCGGTGTATCCATACTCGCAATTAAACTCACATTAAGTAATAAGCTTTTGACAACTTCTTGTTGAAATTTGTAGAAAATCTTCAAAGTGTATGTCCCTGCCATTTGTGACTCCAATGCCCACTCGGTCTTTAATTTTGGCCGCTCTTCACGATTACGATGTGTTTCTTTAAGTTCATCATGTCTTTGTTTTACTAAGAGTCAGTCAAAGATGATGGCAAATTCATGTAGTGAGTACTTTTTATGAGTATGGTACTTCAAGGTTGAATGTAGCGATTCGCTACGTTGGGTACTCAACATGCCCCCCCAAAATGAGTCTCTTGCATACACAGGGGCCCATTTTTCGCGGATCTCAAATTTTTTCTTCAACCATTTGTTATTTTCTAGTTTGTACTGAGAGATCAAATTTTTTCACTTCTGTTCGAATTCTGTTTTAAATTTCGTCGTATAAATGATAGTCTTCAAAGCATCCCTGAACTCATCAACGTTATTCGACATTCGAACTTCATGCGGTAGCTTATCCAAAATATGCCAAATGCAATATCTATGTGACGTGATTGGGAAAACTTTGGAAATTGCAGAAGTTATCCCGCGATCCTCATCTGTCACGATGTTGATCGGATCACATGGCATTGCAGCACGCCACTTTTCAAAGAACCACTCAAATGAGGAAGCTGTCTCATTGGGGATGAACCCACAACCTAGGAATATTGATTGCCAATGATGGTTGAATCCGACAAACGGTACGAACAACATCCCGTATCGGTTTGTGTTGTAGGTAGCGTCAAAGCATAGAACATCCCCAAATACTTTGTAATTATTTCTAGCGATACCGTCCACCCAGATACAATGTGTCAATCGCCCTTCGGGATCACATTGGTAATCAAAATAGAATAAGGGATCGGTCGCCTTTTTGGATTCAAAAAACTCAAGTAGCATTTGTCCGTCGTGTCCTTTTAAACCCTCCATCTCGTCTCTCCTGAGATTTCTTATATCGGTTTCGGTGAATCCAATTTTCTCATTACCTCCACTTGCACCTTCAAAGAATAGCATTTGTTTGCATACAGGGATATTAGCTTCGGTAAGTTGACTAATTACATTTCTATCTGTCTTAGTTAATTTACGATTTCGAGGTAGCAAGTGACGTCTACCGGGTGAAGTAAATTCGTGATTGTGTGCTTCATTTAACGAATAAAGAATCCATGAATTACTTTGTGAAGTACTATGTGGGTTTAGTTTGACACGGACGAAAGCTTTGCAACCCGTTCTAGAAGTTGTACCTCGTCTAGTTTCATTATGGCTATTCGGTGACTCCCCGGCTTTATTACAAACGTATGATTTATCCACTACATCATTTCCCTTATATTTATTTCCACCCTTACGCATAGAGAATCCCGCACATTTGCAATATGATGAATAAAATTTTTCCGCATCCTCAAGGGTGGAAAATGTCATATCAATCTTCGGTTTTAGGTGCTCGTTAACATGAGGAAGATACTCGCCAAGTTGTTCTGCACGAACAAATTTATCTCCGGCAACAGAACTTCCTTCGAAACTGTCCATACCTAAGAAACCGTGAAAAGGAAAATAATTAGGGGTACTAAACCGTTGTATTTGGTGTTTTTATAAGTGTGCAAGCCACCACAACTTGAAAAGGAGAAAAATTTCGTATTTTTTGGAGGTGGTTTGAAGTGTTTTATAATCGGCCCGCACTTAGAAAATTCTAATTCTAAAACTTATAATGCGAGGAAATAAAGCAAAACCGCACAAACGACATCCGAAAATTATAAAAATTTTCGTCTAGATTGAATTCATGCAGGGCAAGCCACCCGAACTTGTAGAAGGGAGTTTCGACTCACGGTTTGCGAGATACGACCGCATACCGCTTTATAATAGTTTTTTTCAACCGAAAGCGATACGCGACCGTATCTTTCGAATAGGGAGTCGAAACTCACTTCTACAAGTTCGGGTGGCTTCTCATAGGGGACACCAACCTACCCACAAAGTTTCGTATTTTTTGGTGGACGTTTGAAGGGATTTCTAATCTACCCGCACTTAGAAAATTCTAAGTCTAAAACTTGTAGTGCGAGGAAGTTGAGAAAACCGCGCAAACGGCACCCAAAAATTATAAAACTTTCCGACTAGGCCGGATTCATGTAGGGCAAGCCACCCGAACTTGTAGAAGCGAGTTTCGACTCACGGTTTGCGAGACACGGCCGTGTACCGGCTTTAGTTGTTTTTTTCCAACCAAAACCGATACGCGGCCGTATCTCTCGGACCGTGAGTCAAAATTCACTTCTATAACTTTGGGTCACTTCTCGTAGGTGACACCAACCAAATCGCAAAGTTTCGTATTTTTTGGAGGTCGTTTGAAGGGTTTTCTAAGCTACCCGCACTTAGAAAATTCTAAGTCTAAAACTTATAATGCGAGGAAGTTGAGAAAACTGCACAAACGGCATCCGAAAATTTTAAAACTTTCCGAGTTGGTCGGGTTCACGTAGGGCAAGTCACCCGAACTTGTAGAAGCGAGTTTCGACTCACGGTTTGCGAGATACGACCGTATACCGCTTTATAATAGTTTTTTTCAACCGAAAGAGATACGCTACTGTATCTCTCGAACCGTGAGTCGAAACTCACTTCTACAAGTTGGTTTGGCTTCTCGTAGGTGACACCAACCAAATCGCAAAGTTTCGTATTTTTTGGAGGCCGTTTGAAGGGTTTTCTAATCTACCCGCACTTAGAAAATTCTAAGGCTAAAACTTGTAATGCGAGGAAGCTGAGAAAACCGCGCAAACGGCATCCGAAAATTATAAAACTTTTCGACTTGGTCGGATTCACGTAGGGCAAGCTACCCGAACTTGTAGAAGTGAGTTTTGAGTTACAGTTCGCGAGATACGGCCGTCTACCGCTTTACTTGGTTTTTTCCCAACCGTAAGCGGTACGCGGCCGTATCTCTCGAACCGTGAGTCGAAACTCACTTCTACAAGTTGGTTTGGCTTCTCGTAGGTGACACCAACCAACTCGCACGGTTTCGTATTTTTTGGAGGTCGTTTGAAGGGTTTTCTAATCTAATCTACCCGCACTTACAAAATTCTAAGTCTAAAACTTGTAATGCGAGGAAGTTGAGAAAACCGCGCAAACGGCATCCGAAAATTATAAAACTTACCGACTTGGTCGGATTCACATAGGGCAAGCCACCCGAACTTGTATAAGCAAGTTTTGAGTCACGGTTTGCGATATACGGCCGTGCACCGCTATACTTGGTTTTTTCCAACCGAAAGCGATACGCGGCCGTATCTCTCGAACCGTGAGTCGAAACTCGCTTCTACAAGTTGGTGTGGCTTGTACTACATGAGACGAACCTACTCGGAAAGTTTCGTATTTTTTTACGGTCGTTCGCAGGGTTTTCAACCATAACCGTACTGAAATTCTAACTAATTTCGTATATACAATTCTAATTCTACAAGATACTAATGCAAGCAACGTAATTCGGCAATTGAATATACTTGAGGTCAACCCGATTCTACATCTAAAATCTACTAACGCATTTAAATTTTTTCCCAATTTCTAAATAAATTACTACACACAAATTCAAAAAAAAATACAAATGTAGATTATTGGGGTAAAGAAATAGTGCATACCTTACGGGATAGGCCCAAATCAAGCAAGCGATCGGTTTGGAAGAGAAATGTAGTGCTCCGATTTCGTAACGAATTGGGGAAGAGAAGCTAGGGTTTCGATCGTCGGGGTTCGAGGGTTTCGATCTTCGGAGTTGGGAGAGAAAAGGGAGTTCGAGGGTTTCGAACGTCGGAGCTAGGGTTTTTTAGGGTTTTTTTCCGTCGTTTTGGGTTTGGGTTCGTCGACGAAAGAAGAAGAGAGCGGAAGAAAGAAGACGAACTGTATGTCGACGAAAATGAAATAGGATAGTCTTAACCCGTTCTTCCCAAGAACGGGTTAAGGCTATTTTTTTTATCAAATTTTGCCTTAACCCGTTCTTCCCAACGACGGGTTAAGGCAAGATCTGATCAAAAAAATCTGGACCGTTGGATCTTTGAACGGTTGAGATCGAAGTTCGCACGGGTCCGTGCGAACCGACCCATTCCGGCCCGTTTGCAACCGAAGACCACTCATATAGATATATATATATATGTATGTATGTATGTATGTATGAAATTTACCGTGCACTTGGTGCACATGAATGTTGAATATTTTAACAATATTTCATGTTATTGAGAAAATCAATCATAGAATTTTTTTTGTTAAGAATTGAAAATAATATATAGTATAAAAACTATATATTAATTATGTAAACAAAATACTTAAAAATTTAAAACTGAAGACTCAAAATTATCATGAGTAAATAAAATAACATGTATATGATAGTTTTATCTAAAGCGTACAGATATAATCATTGTATTTTTCATAAGATTAAATCATCATTTTCAACTTAAAAATTCTTGAACTTAAAACTGATATTAAAAAAAAAGAACATCGTATTTTTTATAAGATTAATCATCACTTTGACTTTAACTTTATCGAACTTAAAAATGCTTATAACTTCTTGTTCATTCTTTTTAATTTTACATCCAGTCAATGTTCATCTTGTGATTTGATCAAAGAAGTATACTCATCTCCAATGCATTTCTTGGTCCTTCTATCAAATGCTTCAACTTTTTTTCTCTGCATATAGAATTAAGTAATTAGCTCTTAATCATTTTTAACACTATGAGAATAACATATTATACCTTATTCTTAATATATTTCAGGACTTTCGCAGAACAACTGATGATGCATCTTGCATCGTCATCAAATAAAGTCAATTCTGCCTACACACTTGTATATTTTATTATGATTTTGAATACATATCTGAAACAATTTATTCTTAATTTGTTTGTTATTTTTTTTATTTGAAGAATGAAAAAATGTAAACTAACAATATGGTGTTTTGTATACCTTAGCTCATATTCAACATTATTCTTTTTACATTTTCGACAATAAGCTTCATCATTTTCACCACTGACTTTTGTTGAACATGCATTGCATGCAATGCACCATGGATCTCTAACATCTTTGACATTTTTTATCAAAACATTGCAATAGTAGTATTGTGCATTGAAATGTTAAACAAAATTTAAGTCATGAAGATATTTCTAGACATATAGAGAATTGAAAAACATATTTAAAAATGATTTCATTATTTATAATACCTCAGAAGAATCCTCGTCTACACAATATAGAATGTCAGTTATTTTCACTTCTTCCACATCATCTATAACACTTCCCAACTTCAAACTGATGTCAAATTTATCGTCCATTGGGTTATATCTTTTGTCGACATTTTTCAGTATTCCATTAGAAATTAAGTAAATTTTATGCTCCTCAAGTGTTTATTGGAACGCTTCCACCGCTTCATTAAACATTATCATCAGTATTCTAGTTCTCCACAAAAGATGAAAATTTAGTAATAATAATTATTTATGTATGCATAAGTACGGATATTTTTAACAATTTATAAAGTCTCTTACCTCATCATCCATACGTGCCACTTTTGAGATTTTTCCTATGCCTTTACTATTTTTGTATTTTTTCACACCATAATGTTTCGTAACCAAATCTTTAATAGTCCACAATTACTGATTTTCTTGCAATGAATTGATAGAGGAATATGAATTCATAGTGGGAATTGCCCATTGATATAAACAATCTGCAAAAATTTAATTATTAACAAGTTAGTTTTGTCAAATAAAATTTATTAATAAGTCATTAGTTGAAGTTTTAGTTTTAGCATGACCAAAAATCATATGAATAACAGGATAAAAAATCTGACTACAATATCTTATTATACTATAAATAATCCAAAATTTCAGAAACAATTTAATGATTATGAATAAAGTTCGCAAAAAACAATAATAATTATAATCAAATTGAGAGATGAGTTATTAAAAAAATCAAACTTTAAACAAAAGTAAATTACTTGGTGGAAAACTTATTTCTCTCTTCTTCGATGAAGTTTTTATAAACTTTTTTTGGTGTTGATCCAAACTTTATAAACAGAATACTATTTTTGCAAAAAAAAATTGCAATAGTCTTATCAAATACATGTAAAACCATAATTATATTTTTGTTGATCTTTGTTCGATAGTGTAGAGGATTCTCTAATGATACATAATGAAATTACCGCTTTAACAAAAGAAATATAGATGAAGGGAAAATCAGCCTTAATAACAAAGAATTAGTCACTCGTTTGTAGTATGTGATTAGAAGGTCTTTTCTAAATTGAAGAAACATGCATTAGAAACATGATATCAAATACTAATTACAATGAACTATATTGTCATAAACATTAATTACAATGAATTTCACTTTACGAGAAGAACAACTATTAAAAAGATGTGAGTTTTTACTGAACTTACAGTGCCATAAAAAAATAGCTCCAGGTTATTTTTAATATCAAATACAGGTAATACTATAATGATGTTTTAGTTGATCTTTGTTCGATTAGTGGGGAGGGTTCTCCAATAATACCTAATGGAATTACTAACAAAAGAAATCTAGATAAAGAAGAAAAAAATTCAGCACCATAAATGAAGAATTAAGTCATGTTGATGGTGATCGTTCTTTTTCTCTCTTGTATATAAATTTACATATAAAAGATGTTTTGAAAAGAAAAAAATCTCTCATTATCCCAATTAAATATGGTCTAAATTTTCATGCAACTCATTGTATGGTAATATGTTGCAATTTTTTGGATTTTACACATTTGATCAGGGACATGGTAAGTTGTCCCTCGGCCTTTGGCCCTCGACCATCGGCTCTCTATCTCGGCCCTCGGCCATCGGTCTTCAACCTAAATTGTGGCCAGTTCTAATAAAACCTTTTAGGGATTCAGAGCAACAAATTTTCGCCAAATACTCCCCTCCTGTTTTCCCACAGAGACAAACTACTCCTACACGGCCAGGTTACACAGCCCTCCAGGAGTGGTGGGATTATGATATGGTATAAATTACGTTGCCCCATATGGGTCTTCAGATATCCTCAAATTCCGCTCTCCTGTGGTCATCAAGTCAAACAAACCCAACAGACTTCAACTAGCCCAGGCCCATGGGCAAACGGGTCCAACCTGGCCCGTTAGGATCTCAGAATCATTTACCCTTGCTTATAAATACCAGAACCCCTCATCACTTTCAAAGGTAATCAATCTTTTTCTACCTGAACCCTAGCTACAGTTGCTTTTTCAGTGATTGACTAAATCGTCGGAGGACCTGTCTTCGATAACTCTCCTAGGATCTCTAGGCATTGTGCAGGTCCGAAGATCCAAGTCGAGCTCCCAACATCTAAGCCGAGCTACGAGCCTCAACCTTTGTCCTGCTACTCCCGATCCGGTTCTATAACTAGGGATCAGACCAACGTCAGTGTCGTGAACTCACACATGTTGCCCCCACACCCAAAAAACAAGCAATTAAAAAACCTTATTATATATATATATATATATATATATATATATATATATATATATATATATATATATATATAAAATATTTTTTCAACTTTTAAAAAAATAAGGTTATTTTCCAAAGTATTCCAAGCCGTGTAAGTTAGAGTCTGGACAAAAATAGAGATAAACATGTGATTGTTCCTAGTGTCTTGTGGTAAGCATCTTAATTAGTAAGTATAAGATGTTAAAAACTAGAGCACCGTTTACACTTGCTAATTTATAGTGGATATAAATATGAGTGACGTGTGTAGTTTAAGCATTGTTAAAAATAATAATTAAAATAAAAATATTTGAGGGTACTACAATTATTTTACATCGTTATTTTATTATTATTATTTATTATTTGTTATTTGTTATTTTTTGTTTTTAGTTTTTTGCATTGACCGTTAAGAAGAGAATTTCCTTGTATTTTTTTAAGGCATTTCTTTGTAATTTTGACATTTTTACAACTTCCGGCTTCTGAGGCATTTAGTTGTAAATTTATTGTATTATCGCTATATTATATTATATCTATATCTTATAATATTGAAAGAGAGTCTACCCTCTATTATCTTTCTCTATTTTTAAACCAACTCTAACGATTCAAAAAACATGTTATGAGGAGCTCCTACCAACTCCCCTTCCCTAAGACCTTTCCGACATCATCCCCAGCCTTTTGTCCGGCCATTAAACCCCTCCTCCGATCTTGATCCCCCTACCAGTCCTTCTCCTCTTCCCCACCCTCTTTTTCACTACATCTAGTTCTCAACAACAACAACTCCGAATATGCTCACTGAATGGGATATGGGAGGGTGCGGACCGATAGCGAGGGGCCGCCCCACTACATCTGGTCCACCTCCCCCCCTGCCACCACCCCCCCATCCGTCCTACTCCGTTGTAACCTCTCCTCCAAAACCCATTGATCACTCAAAACATCAAAAACAAACCGATATCCAAAACCAAAACCAAAACCAAACACAGCACAATACTCTGCTACCTTTGGTACCAAAGGGGGTACCCTCTGAGCTCAGATTGGCTCCTTCCCCTCCGCGGGCACATCGAGATGCGCTACCACGGCGAGAGGAAAAGGGCTCCGCTCATCATCGCCCTTTCTGCTGAGCGTCTGGTGGATGGGAGGGCCCAAAGAAGGGGTCCCCCTACAGGCCATTCAAGGCGTAAGAGTACCCCAACTTCGAGCCGGCATCCCACCCAAGAGCGCTTCAGCACGGTTGAGTATCATTCAAACTATCGCAGGAACAATAAAGATAATTATAGAGAGAGGAGCGAAAGGAACTACACCAGATACAATCACCACCGCACACAATAGGGACTGCAGCAAAATGAATCGCTACAGCATCAACGACCTCACCAACAACTGAGGTTTTCCACATCTCCTCCAAGACCAAATGATGCAACCAACCAGGCCCACCCTCTGTTGATTCTTGATTTTGATGATCACAACACACTGCAACATGTGTCTATGTTATACAGCTAACATTGCAGGTTGCACATACAAAAAGATTATTTCAGCTGAACAAATGAACAAGCTCAAAGGCTACAGACAAAGACTTCACTCAAGACAAGATTCAAGACAAGACTTAAAACAAGACTCAAGACTCAAATCAAGACTCAAGACCTCAAGCTCAAATGTGTCAAGTTATTATGTCCTGTAAAACATTGTATTTTACCTTTGTTGAGTCTTAGTCTGATTGTAAAGCCTTGTCACACACACATACACTCACAAAATTCATAATGTGTGTTTTTCAAAAACCCCAAAAGAGTCAAAACAGTTTGAAGTAATTTAACAGTTGAGTATCAGTCGACTGATACCTTTGGCAGTTGACTGATAGTACAAAACTGTTTTAAATTTATTCAAACTCTGACCAGTCGACTCATATGGCAACCCAGTCGACTGTTCGAGTGCTTTTGACCGTTTTCTGTTTTCAAAATTGATTTTTCAAAAGCAACAGCTCTTAGATCCGTTGGTTGACAGTTGGAATAACTGTCCCCCAACGTTCAGGAGATCAAACTCTATTTATAGAGTTCAGATCTCACTGAAAAGATTTTACAACAACTCTTTGAGATCCGAGCACTTCTTGAGAAAATTCTAAGTGAAAAATTTGAGAAAAAGCTTTCAAGTTCAAATCCTTTGGTTCTCTACACTCAGTCCAGTATAGCAACGATTTCGCTCTGGACTGGGTATAGAAGTCGACCTTGTTTTTAGCCACGTGCAACAACACAATACACCAATAAGGCTATAGGTTGACTGTAAAGTTTTTCTTGTTCCTTTTGCTCTCGGTTGGAGAGTGGTTTTTGACTCTAAATTGTAGAGTCGTTTGTTTCACTCTTAGTAGTAGAGTGGGTCTGCTTTCTCTGGTTGAGAGAAAGGACTACGAGTTAGACAAGGTTGTTGTCTTAACGCCGTAGGGTATTCTTGTAAACTTTTTCAAGAATAGTGGAAATCTCAAGTGGGTTGCTTGGGGACTGGACGTAGGTCGGGAGGACCGAACCAGGATATATCTTGTGTACTCTGTGATTGGTTGTCTTGATCTTGCATTTACTTTTGTTTTCATATGTTCTATAAAACTTGTCTGCACAGTCGACTCCTTGCACTATCAATCGACTGATCAGTCTCGTATATCTTGTACTGTCATTGCATCATCAGTCGCCTGCCTTATCTATAAGTCAACTGCACCGAGTTATTGTATTTACTGTTATTTGATCATATCAGTCGACTGGTTCACAACCAAGTCGACTGCACCGAAGAAAATTTCCGCAAATTTTTTTTAACACTATTCACCCCCCTCTAGTGTTTGTTGTCTCGCCTACAGGATCCAACACTTGGTATCAAAGCAAGGTTACAGGCTATGGCAACTACTTCAAATACAAATCAGTACCATGAAGGCCAATCTACACAACGGCCACCGCTATTCGATGGAACTAACTACAATTATTGGAAGTGCCGAATGAGAATCTACCTCCAATCAATCAACTACGAGATATGGAAAATGACAGAGACAGAATACACTGCCCCTACCATTCCATATGCACAATGGAATGATGATCAAAAGAATCAAACCATGAATAATGCCAAAGCAATGAATGCCTTATTTTGTGCACTTACAAAGGAAGAATTCAACCGTGTATCCAATGCTACAACCGCACATCAAATTTGGCATACACTCAAGGTAACACATGAAGGAACGAATAAAGTTAAAGAGTCTAAAATTTCTGTTCTTGTTCACAGGTTTGAGATGTTCAAAATGAAGAAAAATGAGACTGTGTCCGAGATGATCACCAGATTCACAGACATCATAAACTCTCTTGTGGCACTTGGAAAGATTTACACTCAAGCGGAGATGGTTAGAAAAGTCTTACGTGCACTCACTCCAGAATGGGAGAAGAAGACCACAGCAATAGAGGAAGCAAATGACTTGTCACAACTTTCTCTTGAGAATCTTGTGGGCAATCTCATGGCATACGAGGTCCAACTTGAAGATCGAAAGAAGGATACAGAATCACAGCAAACAAAGAAGAAATCATTGGCTTTTAAAGCCATGACAGACTCAGAAGATGAGGAAGAAGATGAAGAGGAGATAGCAATGTTCACTCGAAGATTCAAGAAATTCTTAAAGAAGGGTAAGTTTAATTCTAAAAATAGAGATACTAATGACCCTCCTACATGTTTCAGGTGCAATAAAATAGGCCACATGAAGAAGGATTGTCCCTTAGAAAATGCAAAGTACAAGGGAAAACCATCCAACTTCAAGAAGGACAAATATTCAAAGAACAAATTTGCCAAGAACAAGAAGGCCTATCAAGCTACATGGGATGATAGTGATTCGTCTTCCGAAGAAGAAACGGATGAAAACAACGAAGTGGCAAATATGTGTTTCATGGCTGCACAAGAACATGTAAGTAATGACTATGATTCAGAAGATCTTCTTGATGCTTTTAATGAAATATTCCAAGAGTTGAAAAAAGAAAAGATTAGAGTTAAGAATCTAGAGAAAGTTAATCAAACACTTTCTCAAGAAAATCTTAACCTTGATAAGGAAATGAAATCTTTAAATTCTCGCATTGCAAGTTTAGATACTGATCTTGAAACTCTCAAAAAGAATTATGTAGAGATTTCAAAGAACGTATCTAAGTTTAACAAAGGCAAAGAGAATTTAAATGATGTCCTTCACCATCAAGTAAAATCTAGTCAAAAATATGGACTTGGTTTTAAAAATTCTTCTGTAAAAGAATCTCCTGCTAAAAATACTAGTAGAAATAAATCAGCATTTATTTCTAGTGTTACACACAAGTTGTATGAATTCTTTGAAAAGCCTAAGATTGTTAATGCTAGTGATAAAAGCAAATCTACTGTTCGGTTAAGTCGACTGAACCAATCTACCAGTCGTCTGTCCAGAGGAATTGAATCTCATTCAACGAGATCAAAACCTCATATAAGTCGACTTAGTGTACCATCAAGTCGACTGACTCAGACTAGCATTCGACTGAAGGACACTGGTAAGTCGACTGGACAGAACAAGGTTATATGGGTTCTAGTCAGCATAAATAAGAATGATAGAATTGCTTATATTAACTCATATGTTTTAACTGTGTGTAATTCTATTAATTATATTCCTGCTTATGGAGGAAGATCAAACTCTTCATGGGTTTGGTTTCCCCCAAACTAATGTGTTTTGGACCCAATAAAAAGGGTACCATATTTACCTTAAATTTTTTATAGGTACCCAAGAAAGAACGCTGGATACTAGACAGCGGGTGTTCAAAACATATGACAGGACATGCCAACCTGCTATCCACCATTCAAAGCATAGATGGAGGAACTGTCACCTTTGGAGATAACAACAAAGGCAAAGTCATAGGAATTGGCATGGTCGGTAAAATTTCTAACCCAACCATAGAAAACGTATTATTAGTTAGTGGTTTAAAGCATAATCTTTTAAGCATTAGTCAATTATGTGATAAAGGGTATAAAATAGTTTTTGAAAAAGATGCATGTTTGATTTATGATTCCACTATGCAAAATGTTATTTTTCAAGGTTTTCGTAAAAATAATATTTATGAATTGTGTTTAAATACAATTGAATTTTCAAATGATTTTTGTTTAATAACCTCTAACAATGAATCTTGGCTATGGCATAGAATATTTGGACATGTGAACATGAAAAATCTCTCAAAATTATCTAAGTATAACCTAGTTAAAGGACTGCCAAAACTATCCTTTAAAAAGGATAAGTTATGTGATGCATGTCAACTAGGAAAACAAATCAAATCCACTTTTAAAACAAAAGAAGTAATTTCCACTAGTAGGCCGCTCAAATTAATTCATATAGATTTATTTGGCCCTGCTAGAGTTGCTTCTTTAAATAAAAGTAGATATGTATTTGTTTTAGTAGATGATTTTTCAAGATTCACTTGGACATTCTTTTTAAAACATAAAAATGATGCGTTTGATGAATTTGCACATTTTTGTAAACGTATTCAAAATTAAAAATCTCTAACCATAGTCACTATTAGAAGTGATCATGGTGGAGAATTTGAGAATGAAACATTTACAGAATATTGCAACAAGAATGGTATAACACATTCATTTGCATTTCCTAGAGCTTCACCACAAAATGGAGTGGTTGAACGGAAGAATAGGACTTTGCAAGAATGCGCACGTACTATGCTTGTTGAAAGCAATTTACCAAAGCACTTTTGGGCTGAAGCTGTTGCTACAGCTTGTTATGTTTTAAATAGGATTCTTATAAGACCTAAGCTAAAGAAGACTTGTTATGAGTTATTTTTTTTCCTAAAGTCTCTTACTTTAAGACATTTGGTTGTAAGTGTTTTATTCTAAACACAAAAGATAATTTAGACAAATTTGATCCTAGATCTAATGAGGGTATCTTTTTAGGATACTCAAATAGGAGTAAAGCATATAGAATTTTCAATAAGTCTACAATGACTATTGAAGAATCAATGCATGTTTCATTCAATGAATCTTTGCCTTCATCAACTTTAAATAAAGACGATGAAATTGATTCATCACCTTTAGATAATGTGATTAAATCTTTAGAACAAACTAATCTGACTGATAAGTCGACTGATAAGGACTTCCAGTCGACTGAAGTAAAGCAGTCGACTGAAGAACCTGTCCAGTCGACTGATCCTATTATGATATCTTCAACTTTACCAAAGTCATTTGTTGAAGTTAAAGATCATCCTCATGACCTAATAATTGGTGACATCTCCCATGGTATTCAGACACGTTCACATGTTAATATGATTTCTCATACAGCATTCTTGTCGGATTTTGAACCGAAAAATATACAAGAAGCTTGTGAGAATAAATATTGGATGAATGCCATGCAAGATGAACTAAACCAATTTATAAGGAATGATGTATGGGATTTAGTTCCTCGACCTCCTGATCAGACTATTATTGGTACCAAATGGGTATTTAAAAATAAGTTAGATGAATCAGGACAAGTTGTAAGGAACAAGGCTAGATTAGTTGCTCAAGGGTATAATCAAGAAGAAGGTATAGATTTTGATGAAACATATGCTCCGGTTGCTAGACTAGAATCTATTCGTATGTTATTATCTTTTGCTTGTTTTATGAATTTTATACTTTATCAAATGGATGTTAAAAGTGCTTTCCTTAATGGGTTTATTAAAGAAAATGTTTATGTTAAACAACCACCAGGTTTTGAACATGAACAATTTCCAGATCATGTTTATAAATTGAAAAAGGCTTTATACGGTCTTAAACAAGCACCTCGTGCTTGGTATGATTGTTTGAAAACTTTTCTTTTAGAAACAGGATTTGAAATAGGTAAAGTAGACACTACATTGTTTATCAAAAGAGTTAAGAATGATATCTTAATCATACAAATATATGTTGATGATATAATTTTTTGTTCTACTAATAATAATCTATGTCAAGAATTTGCTAATACCATGAAAAATGAATTTGAGATGAGTCACATGGGTGAACTCAATTATTTCCTTGGACTTCAAATTAAACAGTCCTCAAGTGGCATATTTATCAATCAAGGAAAATATGCAAAGGAATTACTCAAACGTTTTAACATGGATAGTACTAGTAGTAAATCCACACCTATGGCTACTACTACTACTCTTGACAATGATATATTAGGTAAGAGTGTTGATCAAAAACTCTATCGAGGTATGATTGGTTCACTCTTATATATTACTGCAAGTAGACCAGATATTATGTTCAGCGTATGTTTATGTGCTAGATATCAATCCAGTCCTAAAGAATCTCATTTAAAAGCAGTGAAACGAATTTTAAGATATATTAAGGGCACATCTGAATATGGTTTATTTTATCCACGCACCAATAATTTTCAACTTCTGTCATATAGCGATGCTGATTTTGCTGGAAGCAAAACTAATCGCAAGAGTACTAGTGGTACATGTCACTTTTTGGGACATTCCCTAGTCTCTTGGTGCAGTAAAAAGCAAAATTCCGTATCCCTATCAACCATAGAAGCTGAGTATATCGCTGCAAGTTTGGCATGTGTACAAATCTTGTGGATGAAACAAACTCTATTAGATTATGGTATTTCATTTGAGAAACCCTCAATTATGTGTGATAATACCAGTGCAATTAATCTATCTAAAAATCCGATTCAACATTCACGTACGAAATATATTGATATTCGACATCATTTTCTACGTGATCATGTTTTAAAAGGAGATATATCTTTAGACTTTATCTCTACTGATAAACAAGTAGCAGACATATTTACCAAACCCCTTAAAGAAGATACTTTCATTAACTTAAGAAGAGAACTTGGAATTTGTGATTTTATTGATATTTGTTGAAAATTGTTTCTGTTAAGTCGACTGTGTTCTTGAGTAAGTCGACTGTACTGTACTTTAAAACATATCTATTTTTGTTCTCTGATCAGTCGCCTGGTCCTTATGACAGTCGACTGCTCAGTAGACATATAAAATTTAGTCTCTTCTCGACTAAGTCGACTAATATACCCTACCATCGACTGTCGTGAGTTCAAATGTCTTCAGCGACTATTCATCGCAGCTTTTGAGATAAAACTCTTCACTTTTTCACTCGTGACTTCTTTATCTCAGCCGTTGATATCTATTCCCTCAATCTCAGCCCTCTATTCTCAGTTAAAAATCCTTTACCAGCCCCTCTTTCTCACTTTTACCGATCTCCAATTTTTTCACCCAAAATCCCAAACCCTAATCTGTGAAGAAGAAGGAAGTCGACTCACAACTGCTGCTAGTGCTCGCCTCTGTTTTGATCCTTCGTCTTTTTCTTTGGTAAAATCATTCCAACTCTCTCTTTTTATGGCTCCTAAAAGATCCAAGAGATCTCATGAGGGTAGTTCTTCTCAAGATTACTCTCAATTTCTTTTAAGTCCCGATCTCCTTGAACGATGGTACGTTGTGTGTACCATTGTCATCTTCCCTGGAAGATTTGTTAATTTCAATGATCTTGATCATTTTAATCTTGTCTCCTTGTTTCAGAATAGTAGTCTTTATGATTTTCTCTCTCTATCTAATCAACCCAACTATTATCCCTAACTCATTTATTTATTTTACACAAATATGAGGGTTGTCCAAAAACACGATGGGGATGTAGTTATCCGTTTATCTGTGAAAAATGTCAAAATGACACTCACACCCATGAGAATCAATCAAATACTGGGTATTGATGACGGAGGATTATATCTTGATGATGTTATTTTAGATGATGCCTCTGTTTTATCTAAAATCTTTTTACCCAATCATGGACCTCCAATGACTAGCAAAAATATTAAACCTATTGCTAAGTTTGTAGCTAGAATACTAGCCTATAACATCCTTCCCAAAAGAGGAAGTTATGACCAGTATTCTCTAGAATTACAAAAGGCTGTCTATGCAATATTTGGTAAAATTGCTGTAAATTGGGGTCGTGTCATCTTTTCAAAACTTGAACAAAACCACATTCACTTTCTACTTTTTGGAGGTCTTCTCACTAGAGTCTTTACTGCTTATGATATTGATCTCGATTCCGAGACCAATGTTGTTACTCACTATGATTGTTTCGATCGTGCTAGTTTGGCACGTATGAAACTTCTTGATCCTCCTCCTAGATCACCTCCTAGTTCTCCTCCACCTTCTCAAGCTCCTTTAGGTTCTACTGCTAGACCTTCTAGACCTTCTGCCTCTTCTGATCCACCTATTCTTCAAGCTAACTATGATGATCCACGTACTCTCTATGATTGTGTCTCTTATCTCATGAAACATTCAGCGACTGTGGATACCCAGCTTCACACCATTGATTCCAAACTTGATCACCTCACTGATCTTTTCCATTCTCAATTTCATGCTGCTGATGAAGATTCAGATGAGGACAATTGAAGACTTTTATTTTTCGCTATTTATGTAATTTTCTATTTTATTTTGTCTTAATGAACTTTTTATGTATGAGAACATTTCTTAAGTTTATTTCTATGTTTTTGTAATACAACAGACTGTTTATTTTGTGCTTTTTGTTGATGACAAAGGGGGAGAGGAAGTATTTGATTCTGTGTATTGAAAATATCTCTGGTCAGTCGACTGGCTACAAGCATTTAAGTCGACTGCTGCATCTGTAATTATTATCTGTGATTGTGATTTTACTATGTATGTGTTTTCTGATCAGTCGCCTGATATACTTTTAAGTCGACTGATACATGCTTTAAAGATACATTTTTAACTGTATGCATGATGTGTTTTTAACAAGGGGAGCATATCTTCACTATGCTTGTATATTATCTGTTATTATCAGCTATTGTGTTGTCATCATCAAAAAGGGGGAGAATGTTGATTCTTGATTTTGATGATCACAACACACTGCAACATGTGTCTATGTTATACAGCTAACATTGCAGGTTGCACATACCAAAAGATTATTTCAGCTGAACAAATGAACAAGCTCAAAGGCTACAGACAAAGACTTCACTCAAGACAAGATTCAAGACAAGACTCAAAACAAGACTCAAGACTCAAATCAAGACTCAAGACCTCAAGCTCAAATGTGTCAAGTTATTATGTCTTGTAAAACATTGTATTTTACTTTTGTTGTGTAACGCCCCGAATCCCAAATACACTGAATTCGAGATGTTCTACAGGATCTTTTCACTTTCTTTAGTACAATTTTACAGGGAAATTAAAACTTTTCATCATACATCAGAGATTACATCAATGTTACACTTTTTCTTTTGCACAGCGGAAGTAAAATTTACAACAATTGAATAAAAGTACAACAGCATGATATAATCTTTAAGCATCCATTCCTCTTTAATCTTTAACATGACATTTACCTGCATATAAGACTGTGGGTACGTCAGTTTATTCAACCGACGAACATTATACACGGCCATCCTCTCTATGCCGAAAATAGTATAATTTAACTTTCCATATTTAACAAACACAAACTTGTCACATTCAAGCTAAGGGACTACCTTATTGATGTCGTGTTGTGATTGTGCACTTAATCCTTAATGCATTTATTTATATTACATGACACTAATGCGCACTTGTTCGGATTCTATGCATCCCATACTACATAGGTCCGAGGGCAAGCCCTTATTCGTTCTTCATCTTTATAGGGTTCAATCTCCCGTTATGATTTAATCTACTACTGTAATTACGGTAAGTATCCTAGATGTTATCTGACCTACGAACTCATGTTCAGGCACTCTGGAGTAGTATCCTCACCCAGACGCATCATGGGAATTCCTGGGATACGCTCTCACCATAAACATGACACCACCCGTAGTCTTCAAACATCCCACGAACGTCGCCACTGGGACGGTACTCTGGAGCAGTATCCTCACCCAGACTCGTCATGGGAATTCCTGGGATACGCTCTCGCCGCTACCCATGGCCCTCATACTCAGTGTTTTTCTCCTACTTTCATCACATCTTCACTATGCACTAGTCCTTAGTTTTATTAAAAATCATGAACAAAATTAATCTCTAGAGTTAGCCTCTCCATCAACCGGACTTATTCATTCATTTCATCTTGACCAACCTTGGTCTAATTTCCTTTCATTTCATTTCTCAATGCCGGGGAGACTTAGCTACTCTATTTCAAATTTCATTTCACAATCTTCAACTTATAAAATTTCCATGTTGAGTTCTCATACTCACATGTACATTCTCTTTTCAATTCATGATTTCAATTTGTTCACAAGTTCATCATCGCACATGAATTTGCATGCACTTAATTAATTTCACATTTGAAATTTCACATCACTATTGAACATTCATACTTCATAATTGCACAATATTCTCAAGTGAGAATCAATAATATTATATCACACAACAAGGTTCTTTTGCCAATTACTTTCTAATAGTCCATTTCACTTTATCTTTATAACTATAATTTTCACAAGTGTATATCTTAGAACCATAGTTCTAATTGTGCCTTTTGTTCACAAACCATAGTGTATTTCATTCAAATAATACCCAAATCACTCTTATAAAATTCCTTGCATTTTTATGAGAATTACCATATTTTTTCCACATTTTTTGGACATCAAAAACTCCTAAAAAAAAATATTTTTTTTTCAAAGTGCCGAAGGGAAGAATCGAACCCAGGCACAACGGGAAAACAAGCCAAGAGCACCCGCCAACCGGCCAAACTGTGCTAGCGATATAAGGGGGGGTTAAATCGTACATATTCTTTTCAGGCCGAGAACTATAGGCTCTCAAATTTTGTAGAAAAAATGTTGTAAACGCTGGGGTTCGAACCGTTCAACCCAGAGAAGCCAACCGCCAACAGTGACCGCCTGAGCTACTAGCTCAGGTTGTCCAAGTGCTAGTTTAAAGCCCATATAAGTTATTTTGATACTGTGGTTAAAACAACTCGATGTTCAAATAAACTTAGTTTCATATTGCTTTTATGAAAGGTACTGAAAAATTCCAGATTATCTTTCTCTTACATGATCTTCATGTCAGTAAGATTAAAATATTTTTTGCACTAATAAAATATATTTTTTTTTCACACAAATCCATGAATTGTTCATCAAAACCATTATATTCTTTATTTTCGACATTGGTTACAATTAGTCTCCAAGTCTCTTCCATCCAAAATTTTTATACACATTTGCTGATATTAATCTTTCCTCTAACATACACAAATCTACTTCTTTTTAATTTATCCATCCCCACAATAATTAAGGAGGTCTCTTCACAAATTAGCACTAACAAGGTATAGATTTTCTTTTTCATGCAATTAGTGATGGCAAAATGTGTTTTCTTTGAATCAACATATACTTCTAGTTAATCATGTGCATTACAAAAATATATAGTCACTTATCAATTATTAGGTTCACACATCAAACATACAAGAAAGTCGCTCCTTCAAAAGGCGTGCTCTTCTTAATCAATTTGCATGCTTCAATTTTTCAATTTAATTAACATCCTCATTAGCATTCTCAAACATCAATACTAACATCATCCATTCATTCTAATGAGCATGGAGAAATTTTATCTACAACTCAATTAACAATAATAAGCACATACAATTTGTTCATTAACATGCTAATCAAGTTGTAAACTAACTTTCCATAAAAATGTATTTTACTAACATTTTCCATGAATTATTTCTAATTAGGAACAAGGATAATCAACTCACTTTGTAATCACATTCTTATGGCATATAATCACATATAATTCACATATCATTAATTCAATCAACTAGAGATTATATATTCAATTAATGGCGCATTCTTATTAATCATTTTTCATGCAATTTGCTAATGAGATCTAGCATATACTCCTATATTAGAAATATGAATTGTTTACCCACCTTGTATGGAGAGAACTAAACAAATTTAGCAACACAAGCCTTGCAACAAGATGCACCTCCTCCTAGCCAAAAGTGCGCACAAGCTCCAAGCCACCAAGCAAAAACCGAATGCTTCTTCTCCTTCAATGATGCCGGCCTCTCCAAGCAAAATGCACACAACTCTCAATCTTTTATAACTCACACTAATATTAAAATAAGACCATAGTTTGGAAATATGAAATTGCATATGAAAATAGCCATGAGAGGGGGGGTATTTATACTAGAGAATAAGTGAAATGGAGGGCCAAGATTGAGTGGTTGGTTGTAGAATGGAGGGCCAAGATTAGAGTAGGAGTTATAAAAACTACCCACAACTATACAACCACCTCCATGATCACCATGACAAAAATCAAATCTCCCTCCAAAAAGAGAAGCAAACCGGCCAAGAAAGAAAGTGTGCGATGCACGTGTACGTGTAGTGCACGTGCATGCAACTAAGCCAAATTTGTACATTTTAATTTGTACAAAAATAAAATAATGATAAATTAGTCTTCTACATGACAAGTTTTAATTAAAAGTAGATTAATTCATGGGCTTTATTTTTGGGCCAAAATAGTTATTAAAATAAAATAAATAAAAATGTATTTTGGGCTTTAAGAAAAAGACATTTTTAATTAAATTAAAATAAGGCTTTCTATTTGTTTAAAGAAAGGCTTTTTGTACAAAAATAATTTGAGAACACCTATTTAAATATTTATACACATCATAATGAAATAATCCGAACAAAATATTGCACGTGCACACCCAACGTGCAAAATAAAATAATTTTCCATTAATTGAAAAATCAGGGTATTACATGTTGAGTCTTAGTCTGATTGTAAAGCCTTGTCACACACACATACACTCACAAAATTCATAATGTGTGTTTTTCAAAAACCCCAAAAGAGTCAAAACAGTTTGAAGTAATTTAACTGTTGAGTACCAGTCGACTGATACCTCTGGCAGTCGGCTGATAGTACAAACTGTTTTAAATTTATTCAAACTCTGACCAGTCGACTCATATGGCAACCCAGTCGACTGTTCGAGTGCTTTTGACCGTTTTCTGTTTTCAAAATTGATTTTTCAAAAGCAACAGCTCATGAATCCGTTGGTTGACAGTTGGAATAACTGTCCCCCAACGTTCAGGAGATCAAACTCTATTTATAGAGTTCAGATCTCACTGAAAAGATTTTACAACAACTCTTTGAGATCCGAGCACTTCTTGAGAAAATTCTAAGTGAAAAATTTGAGAAAAAGCTTTCAAGTTCAAATCCTTTGGTTCTCTACACTCAGTCCAGTATAGCAACGATTTCGCTCTGGACTGGGTATAGAAGTCGACCTTGTTTTTAGCCACGTGCAACAACACAATACACCAACAAGGCTATAGGTTGACTGTAAAGTTTTTCTTGTTCCTTTTGCTCTCGGTTGGAGAGTGGTTTTTGACTCTAAATTGTAGAGTCGTTTGTTTCACTCTTGGTAGTAGAGTGGGTCTGCTTTCTCTGGTTGAGAGAAAGGACTACGGGTTAGACAAGGTTATTGTCTTAACGCCGTAGGGTATTCTTGTAAACTTTTTCAAGAATAGTGGAAATCTCAAGTGGGTTGCTTGGGGACTGGACGTAGGTCGGGAGGACCGAACCAGGATATATCTTGTGTACTCTGTGATTGGTTGTCTTGATCTTGCATTTACTTTTGTTTTCATAAGTTCTGTAAAACTTGTCTGCACAGTCGACTCCTTGCACTATCAGTCGACTGATCAGTCTCGTATATCTTGTACTGTCATTGCATCATCAGTCGCCTGCCTTATCTATAAGTCGACTGCACCGAGTTATTGTATTTACTGTTATTTGATCATATCAGTCGACTGGTTCACAACCAAGTCGACTGCACCGAAGAAAATTTCCGCAGTTTTTTTATTAACACTATTCACCCCCTCTCTAGTATTTGTTGTCTCGCCTACAGGATCCAACACCCTCCACCATCAGAGACTTCAACAGTATCACCCAGCAAGCATCTCCAACCCATTCATCCCCCCTTCACAAATCCGACCTGCTGCCGCCAAGGCGGCCGACCACCGAACCCCCTAGGTTAATCGACATTTGGGCCCAAAGAAGGGGACCAAATGAGAACCCAAGGGGGTCCAATCGTCTACCGCCAATTGGGGAAGCAGGTGATCAATGGCAGGAGGTTGTTCACAAGAGAAAAAGAAGCTCCAAGTCACCTCCGACATCTCCAAAGATTCTCAAGAAATCTCAAAGAAAGGGGAAGCGAAAGCCAGTACCGTGCTTTAACTGCGAAGAGTTGGGTCACTTCCGCACGGAGTGTACCAAAGATGTGCGATGTCTTCGCTGTTTGAAATGGGGGCACCTCTCCTACAACTGCACCAATGTGGCAGCCTCCAACGATGATGAAGCTAGGAGGGTATATAGGGGTCGATCACCGGACACACCGGCCACAATCAAACTGGCTAGCAGCCTCAACTCCATTAAGGCGGAGGAACAATGGCTCAAGCAATGGTGTGCGGTGGCTTGTGTGACTTCGGGAAGACCGTCGGAGGCACACGTACTCAAAGCTTTGAGTGAGAAATTGCCGATGAAGGCGCATCGCGACTAGGTCGTCAAAAGAATGTGCCCCCTCAGGTTTTTGATTTCCTTTCCTTCAACGCAGAAAATGCTAGAGGTCACCGAGGACTGTGCTTTCGACTTTGGGCACTTCAAGCTTGACTTTGAGGCTTGGTCGCCTAGCTTTGGTGCCGAAAAACCCCAAGGGTCCAGATATTGGGTATGGATACATAATGTTCATCTACATTTCTGGAAGAAAGAATCGTTGCAAGAGATGGTTTCCGAATTCGGATCTATTGAGGAGCTAGATGAGAAGACTGTGCGAAGGTCGGAAATTGTTTCGGCGAGGGTTCTTGTAAGGAGTAGGGACATCACCTTGATGCCGAGGTTTGCGAAGGTTTTTCCTTACGAGGACTCCTATCTCATTCGATTTGTCCTTGACAAATGCGCTGACGAGGAGTTTGATCAACCTTCCATCACCGCCCCAGCTCCTCACTCCTCCCTCAGAGACGGGAGGAGCTACAAACAAGTGACGGCGCCGGTGTGGGAGCTCACCATCGATGGCTCCCATGAGGTCGAGCGGGCCCACCGAGAGGTGATTGAGGCGGCTAGAAAAGCAGAGGCGCTCAAAGTGCCAACAGGGGATGGATCTGAGAAGGCGGAGGTGGGGAGGGACGCCGATGAACAGCGCCGAGGCCGTAGCAAGGGATCCAACGGCCATGCATCTACAATCTCAGATCCAGTAAAGCTGCGGACAGCTAAGGCACCCAAGGCTTTTCAGAGCCAAAGCAAATCGCTCTCCTCAGACTTTGGCATCAGAGAGCAGCAAAGAAAACACGCCCTGACAACGGGTGCAGAGGGACAGGCTCCGAAGAGGGGCATGGAGTCTGGCACTGCAAACCCCAGTGTTGGTAGTCTGCCACACAGCTCTGAGATCAAGCCAAAAGAGAAGGCGCTATGGAAGAGTGGGTGGAAAAAGTGTGGAAAGCTCCCAGGGGCCCAAAAGAACCCACGCTGGCAACGGAAAATCAGAACGTCGAGGCTTTTTTGGGGAAAGAAACAACAGGAGCTCTGAGTGCTCACAGAGAGGAGAGCTCAGAGGGTAGAGACAAGAGGGAGGGGGTTGCCATGACAGATCTGAGGAGCCCCAGAAGTGGGTTAGAAGGCAACAGCAAAGATGGGGCTTCACCTCTCTTCAGAAATGGTGAGAAGAAGAGGGATGGTGAGAATAAGGGTTTGGAGCTCTTGGAAACGAACCCCTTGGGTTATGAGGCGCATGCAGGCACCGTTGAAGCTGCCACTATGGAGTCGACACGAGGGGATAGCATACTGGCTTTTGCTGGCGACAGCTGTCTCATCGCATCGGGTGCGGAGCCTTGCGGTGTGCTGCATCGCGAGTTAAAAGGTGACTGCGGTGTGGTGCACCGCGTGTTAAGTGGAGCCAGCGTTATGGTGGAACGCATTTTTGGTTGTGGGCCCAATGAGGGGACCACCAAAGAATACACCACTTGTCTTGATAGTTCGGCGACAGGTGCTGGGCTCAATGAGGAGTCCATGTTGACTCAGATCAATCTACAAGTTCACAATCAGCAGGCTGATAGTGAAGAGGACTTAGAAGGGTGTCTTACCTGGAAGTTGACTTTTCATATACAGACGAGGACTCAAAAGATTTAGAATTTATTGCAAACACTCAAAGGGAAATCTCTCCAGATATGGTGCTATCTACTTTACCAGAATCGGCTCCTGGAGTCAGTTTTGGTTCGTCTACCAAATCGGTAGGAATCAGGGTGCAGAGGTCGCCTAAGAGGGCTCATGCGGAGTCCTTGGATGACTTTCTGGAAAGAGCGGCGGGCGCCAAAGCGATTAAACACGCCGATGGAGGTACAAAACTCTTTCTTGCTAATATTTTAAATTTCATGTCAGATTCTGATATTTTTCTATTAGCTATCACCTGTGGTTTAGAAGTCTGTGATAAAGAACGCAATGCGTTACTTCTTAACAAATTGAAGGGTTGGGAGACTGAGAGAGTAAAATCTAGTGCTCATAAGGAACTATGATCTAACTCTAGGGGGTTAACGGTCTCTGAGGGCGAAACCCGCCCGAGTCCCTCACACACGGTCATGTCGGATTTGGTTCCCCAATGAATACGCTCTTCTGGAACGTCCCGGGTCTGGGGGATAAAGGGAAGACAGATATGGTTAGAGATGTTATCTTGAAATCCAAGGCGGAAGTGGTTGGGCTTCAGGAGACCAAACTTTCACATGGGACCAAACTTAAGAGATTAGGGGGGAACAGGATCAAGGAATGGGTCTTACGCCCATCTGCGAGGGCCTCAGGGGGAATTGCCATCGGCTTTAACTCGGACCTGTCCAAGTGTTCAGAGGTCTATTATGGTACATTCTCCCTAACCGCACGTCTGGAACGAAGATCTGATAAGTTTTTGCAGACTATCACATTTGTTTATGGGCCAAACGTGGCTGCAGAGCGTGAGGCCTTCTGGCAAGAACTAGCCAGTATTCGCCTTCGCTAGCCAGGGGCCTGGATTGTCGGGGGGACTTCAACATTACCCGATTCGCATTCGAACACAAGGGTAGAGGCTCCAGTGACAGGCACAGAGCGGAGTTCAATAGGGTTATTACGGATCTTGAGTTGATAGATATCCCGATTAAGGATAGACTATTCAAGTGGTCTAACATGCAGTCTACCCCGATCTTGGCTAAATTGGACAGGATTCTCGTTTCGCTGGATTGGGAGACCAAGTTCCCCCTTGCAACTGCTAGATCGATCCCTGGGCCTACGTCAGACCACACCCCAATCCTTCTTGATTATGGGATTCTAGGAGCCAAAAGGAACAGAAAATTCCATTTTGAGAAGGCCTGGCTGGAGATTCAGGGGTTTCACCACATGGTGATGGAAAACTGGTCGCTCCCAGTGACTAGCTCAGATGCTGCGGGCCGATGGTGTGAAAAAATTTGCAGATTAAGAAAGCGGCTACGCAAGTGGAACCGTTCTAGGTTCTCGACCATCTGGCGCGCAAAAGATTCCCTGCTGGAAGGAATTGACAAACTCAAAAGACTGGAGGAAACAAGAGATCTTTCACAGGAGGAAAGAAATAGGCTTCTGGAGCTCCGTGAGAGTATTGCCAACCTCTATAAGATGGAAGAAATTAAATGGCAACAAAGGTCTAGGATTTCGTGGCTCAAAGAGGGAGACGCGAACACGACCTTCTTCCATCGAGTGGCAAGTGCGAGGCGTAGGTCCAATCTCATTCTATCACTAGAAACTAGCGTGGGGACGGTAGAAGACGAACAAATGATTTCCAAAACCTTCCAAGGTTACTACAAGAACCTCTTGGGTAAGAAGAATGACTTCCGGGTTCCACTCAGGAAGGATGTCTGGCTGTCCTGCCAGTGCGAGTCCACGCCTTCACTTTCCTGCCTGGAGGCCCCGTTCTCGGAGGAGGAAGTTAAACAGGTGATCAGCCACATGGGAGCGGACAAGTTGCCAGGGCCAGATGGTTTCCCAATGATGTTCTTCCAAATCTTCTGGGAAGAAATTAAAGGGGACTATATGGCACTGCTGGATGACTTTTTTAACAACAAGCTCAGATTGGGTGTGTTTAACTTTGCGGATGTCGTCCTCATTCCCAAGCAGGAAGAGGCGTCGAAAGTGGGTGACTTTAGGCCGATCAGCCTCATAAACTGCTCAGCGAATATTATTACTAAAATCCTAGCCATCCGCCTGGGGAGTATTATGGATAGCCTGATCAACAAATCTCAATCGGACTTCATTAAGGGCAGAAATATCCTCGATTGTGTGGCAACGGCGGAACAAGTTATCCACCGCTGCCATACGACCAACTCTAAGAGCTTTCTTCTGAAGCTGGACTTTGAGAAAGCGTATGACTCGGTGGATTGGGAATGCTTGCTGGAAGCCCTCAGGGGTAGGGGCTTCGGGAATAAATGGATAAGCTGGATCAGGCAATGCTTGCAAACTAGCAAGACGGCCATTTCAGAGAATGGTAGGTCGGGACAGCCGTTCTCTTGCAGGAAGGGCCTCAGGCAAGGGGACCCGCTATCACCACTCCTGTTTACCATCGTGGCAGATGTGTTGAGGGTTATGCTGTAGAATTGCCAGGATAAAGGTTCGATCAAGTCAGTGGCCAGTTCCGCGTCTACTAAAGGGTGTACGATCTTACAATACGCTGATGACACCCTTCTCTTTGGTAATGGGTCTAGACAAGAAACTGTCTGCTTTAAAGGGATTCTGTATTGTTTTGAGGCCTGGTCAGGCCTTAGAATTAATTTTCACAAGAGTGCACTCACGCCAATTTCCCTATCTGATGAGGAAGCGGGGGAGCTCTTGACTATTTTGAACTGCACGACGAGTGGCTTCCCTATCAAATATCTAGGACTACCTCTCAGACCAGGAAAACTTTCTAAAGCAGACTGGTTGCCTATTATTGACAGGGTGGAGGCCAGACTGTCTGGGTGGAAGGGTAAATCGTTGTCTCTCGGGGGCAGAGTGGTACTCATCAACTCAGTGTTGTCTAACCTGCCTATCTACTACCTGTCCTTTTTCGAGCTCCCTCGATGGGTGATCCAGAGGATTGACCGGATCAGAAAACGATTCCTTTGGAAGGGGGCAGACTCGAATAAAGGAGGTTACCACCTGATCAAATGGAGTATAGCTTGCATGAAAAAGAAGCATGGAGGGCTAGGTATCATTGACCTTAGAGATATGAACATCGCCCTGTTGGGGAAATGGTGGTGGAAGGTATTTCACAATAGCGCGAAAGGTTGGCAGGATTTCATTCAACCCTACCTCAGAGGCAAAGGTACGAGAAACATCGGATTCCGAGTAGGGGCTAAAGTCTCGCGATTCTGGAAAGGTATTGCCAAGGCTAGCGGCCCTTTCAATTCAGTAGTGACATCGATTATCGGCAATGGGCGGTCCACCAGATTCTAGTGGGATAAATGGTGTGGAGCCCATTCCCTGAAGGAATCATTTCCAGAGCTGTTTGAGAGGTCGAGTAGACCGAATATGTCTGTTGCCGAAGGTTGGAAAAGGGGAGGCTGGAGACCGGCGTTCCAAGGAAGGCTCACCCCAATGTTACAGCAGCAATTGCTTGATATGCAAGCACTCATCACACGGACGGGCACCAGGTGCACACAAGGCCCTGATCAGAAGCGCTGGGGTCTCGAGAACAAGGGTGCTTTCTCAGTGAGATCTCTGTATCATCGGATCCACTTTCGAGGATGCAGACCCAGTTGGGCACAGGTGCTATGGAAGGCAAAAACTTCTCTTAAAGTCAGAGTTTTCTTATGGCTAGTGCTCAATAATGCTATCCTCACTAGGCAAAACCTTGCCAAAAGACAACCACAGGTGGTGACCAACTGTGGCTTCTGTGAAGTACATGTGGAAGATCTAAATCACCTCTTCATTCACTGCCCTAGGAGTAAGGCTACAATGGTGGAGGTTCTCCGAGCCTTAGGAACAAGCGACTACCCCTGCGTATATGAGGATTTGTGGGTAAGCCCCAAATTTGCTAAGAGCCGACACGATATGAAGGAGGCATGGTACATCGCAATTGCAGCTACAACTTGGGTTTTATGGCTGGACAGAAATAATTTTTATTTTCGTGCTTCATGTAATAGTATTTCTGGTAACCTTACTCACATCATGCATCATATCTCCTTTTGGGCTACAGCTACGGCAACGGGGGCAAGAGGAAGGATCGCCAGGGTATTCCAGGTAGAGGAGTTCGACGATGAGGAGGTAGAGATCGGGCCGACGCTGGAATGAGGGACTGGCTTCACCAGGCAGAACAGTGTTTAGGCCAGCCTGTGTTTTTGGTTTGAATTGTTCGACCCACCCCCCAGGGTTTGTTGGGGGTGTATGTTTGTTTTCCGTATTTCCCTTCTTGCATCGTTTTTTTTGTTTTTTTTGTTTTTTGTTTTGTACTGTTGCTTTTCTCCCGGTACGCCGGGGTTGTTTTGTTAACTTCTTATTAATGAAATAGGGTGGCCGTATCCCACCTTTTACCTCAAAAAAAAAAAAAAAATCTTTCTCTATTTTGAAATAGAGAAATTAAAGAAAAAATATAAATTCTTATTTAACTAACACGTGCACTACACCAAAATAAAATAAAACCCGAATTCCTCAAATACAATATCTTCCTTTTCCACTTTCCAACCTCACAAAATCTCATGGCTCTTCCCAAACTCACTCCTATCCCCTACCCCCCCCCCCCCCCCCTCCCCTCTCTCTACTATAGCCGTCATCCAATCCCTCAGCTCCCCCATACACCGCTCACGCCCCTTGCCGCCCCACCTTCTACTCAATTTCCCTAATTTTCAGCGATTTTCATGATTTTTTAAATAAAAACTTTGGTTGTTTTCTTAGGATATTTAAGAGTTCTTAAATGGCCTAAATGATTGGAACAAGAAAGTACTACATGCTACTTCAAAAAAAAATGGTACAATTACTTTTGTTAATTTCTATGTTTTTTGTGCGTATTAAAAAAATGCATTTTACTTATAAACACAAATTGTGCATGCTTGAATTTGTAGGAAAATAAGTATTTTATACAAAAGAAATATGGAGAACAATCGAGTGTTACTCAAGGAGCATTGGGTTGTCTCCCATTACAGTTGTATATGCGAATTGAGCTATAGCGTATATCAACGTAAATAGGCAAGTTTCATGTGCTTATCTCCGTGCCAACTTCATTTCTTTGTAATTTATAGTTCAGTCAACGTAAATAGGCAAGTTTCATGTGCTTATCTCCGGCGAAATGTCTGAAAATGGGGTTGACATTTTACATGTATCAGGTCTGTTTGTGTTCTCTTTTCATATTTAAGCTTAAATGGATTTTTAGGGGATTGTGTGGGTAACTGTTGTTGGTGTTTTTCTTGAAGGTTAACTTACATTCATATAGTTCTAGGCGTTTGTCATAAAGACGTGAAGCCACATAATCTACTGGTATGTTTTTTAATGTCTTATATCTTTTGTTTGGTAATGTTTAGTTTGAAAATTGTCTCATCTTTATAATACTCACCAGCCAAAACTACAAAGTAAAGAAAATGCAAACATTTTGATCATGACTTCGACGATGTTGGGAGCTTCAAGAGCCACCACCTACGTCAAGATCTCCTCTTTCTATACTAATTTCGCTACTGGTGCAAACCCTAACCCTTATGAATATTTCTTTTATCTATCATCATTTGATTTGATTAATTAATGTTTTATTTGATATAATGATTATGGTGTGATTTTGTTAAATTATGTGTTTAATCTTATGGACCATACGAAAATTCAACTGAAGTTTGGACTTTTTTTAAATGGGTTTGACTAGGTGTGATTTGTTGTCTGCATAACTTTGAATCAGATTTTTTTAGCAAACACAGTTCATATATTATTTTTATATGATTCTCTTAGTCTATTATATTTACCCTAACATGTGCTATAATAAATGATTTATAACGTATAACATGTTAAGAATGTTAATGATATTATAATATACTTGTTAACATAAATTAGTTGAAATTGAGACATCTTTTCATAAAGTCGGTGCAATTTTTTGGATTGAAGTCTTTTATTGTCATGAACAATTTACTTAAGCCCTTTGTTGGATATAATTGGAATTTAAGTATTTGGACAATTGAATGAATATTGTGATTGGGTTTGAATGTGCATTATTGTATCAGATGCTTGAGTTTGAACAATCTGTTTATGAGTTCCCTATTAAATAATTGTTGAATGTTGATAGTCTTGATGAGCTTTATATATTGAAAAAGTTTTATGTATCGCATAAGTTCTTTCGATTTTCGGTAAAGTTTGTGCAATTTGCATAGGGGTATTGTGGAATTCAAATTAAAAAGTCACATAAAATTAAACCATTAAAGTGTAAGACTCTTCACCTTAACCGCAATTTTTATTTAAGTATTTGTGGTGTTCTAACTTGGATTTTAACTCAAGGGTTTATGAGAAGATTCATTTAAATGAAATGCACGAGAACGAGGATAGTGAGTACCTAAAAAGAAAAAGAGCTTGGAGTTGAAGAAGAGCGCGAGGATGGAGAGTTGAGGTACCATAAATATTTGCTTTATCCAGTTCATTGCATGCATTTTTTAGCTTTAGTAATATTAATATTCGATAACATTTATGATTTGGCGGTGATTCTATAAACCATCTACTTATATAAGGATGATAATGAAGATTTTAGCAATTACGGGAAGGATGATATTCGTAAGTTTTTTCCAATTGTCTCACACTTTTTTGAAGTTCTATATAATTTTATGAGTCACTCAAAACTATTTTAGGATATGCAATTTGCACAGGATAACACCAATCAGGGAATATACAGTTGTAAACTAATCATTGAACTATCTCAAAACATCCAATTAGCGAGAATTTTTTTTTGAAGGAAAAGGTGGAATCTGGCCACCCTGTTTCATTAAAAAGAGCTTAAAGAAACAAACCCAGAGTACTGGGCCCATGTACAAACTACAGACAGAAAATAAAACATACATGAAGCAAACATGACGCGTACAAACAATAAATTCCTCCAACAACCCTGGAGGGTGGGCCGACAAACAAGCTCGGTCCAACAAAATTGTAAGTACGTCAGTTTAGCTTCGTACAGTGCCTCCACGGTTCATGCACACCCACCTGAAACAAGTCTGACAGTATTTTATCGTCCACTGATCCTTGCCTTCACCTCGCTGGGGGGACCCCATCTTTGGGCCTAAGCCCCGCAGATCGAAAACTGACCTCACAGCACATGCACCGCGATCGCACCCTTCCACCATCTCCACAACTCATCCTGCAAACGTGCCAGTAGTTCCCATAGCTGCTACCAAAGAGATATCCGTGAAGTGGATACATTCACCTCTCACATGATAGCGCTTTCTCAGGCAATTTCGCACCAAACAACTATCTCGTGTTGGATATATAGGTATATTCTCAATATAATAGAATATTATTGTGTATAATGTTCTATGGGGCAACATGTGCTTTCTACGTGTTATCTGTTTAATTATTGGAGCGGGTTGAGTGGGCATAAAACCCAGTACCCTAAACCCAGTTCATCTCATATAAAAGCTGGTCTAGAGGTAGTGCTCTGTGATATTCCAATACTGATAAGTAGGGTATAATATCTTAAGCGGCTATGAGATATAAACTCTAACCCTAATTACTCATCTTGATCTAACAATCTTAATATATTAGTTTCGAGATTAAGAGAGAAAGAGAGATGGACCTGATCGATCGATGGATTCAACCGCCGGCGCCAACACCACGCCACCATTGCTGTTGGTGTCGATCCAGGATGCCACGTCGTTGTTGGCATTGACGAAGGCCACCGCCGCCCATGCTAGTGGTTGTCGATGTCAGCATCGATCCAAGCTGCCATCACCGACTGTGTCGTAGCCGTCGTCGCCTGCACTGTCGCCACCGCCAGGGACTGAACGACTACCCACCTTCTTATCGAGGTCACCGTCGCTGGGAGTTGACACCGCCTCTGACCCAATCCCTCCATGACCGTCGGAGATCGAGGTCGCCGTCGCTGGGAGTTGACGTCGCCCCTGACGGCGGGTCGTGCGAGCTGCTGTCGTCGCCGGAGGTCGCCGAAATCAGCCTCTGGTAGTTGCTGACCCTCCTCTCCATTGTTCTTCTTGTGAGATAGAAGGAGAAGAAGTAAACAACTCAGATCCATTTTTGATTGGACGTTTTTGGTGTTTGGTGTTTGGACTGTTGGAGCAGATCCATATTCAGATCCAGTCAAAAGGAATAAGACCTAGATCAGATCTAAATTAAAGATAAGTTCTTCACCAAATTTAAATTGTTATTTAATTATTTTTTCGTATTAAGCGTTGTTTAATTAAATGCAAATTTGAACAATTGTTTTAGCTATGTGCTAAAAATCAAATATCCATTTTGATAGGTTAAATTATAGATATTAACTATAAATTTGTATCTCTAATTAAATTGTTGTGAATTAGATAGTGCTAATAATTTGAATTGGCTAATCTTTAACAATTTGATGAATGTAGGAACTCCAAAGTTACTTACAAATTGTGTGTTGGAGATGATGGATATGCATCACGGTTGAATAAGTCTGCACTGCGCAGACTTCTCCATCGAAATTGGAAAACACTTCTAACTTGAAGTGTCGGTATGATCTACTCTAATTTTATTATACTTTCATGTGATGAATGTGTTAACGTTTTGTGCATTTGACCACATGATTGGGAGTTTTAGATCATAGTTATTCTTGCTTTGAAAACTAGCATATTTAGGATTGTTAAGTGTTTTATCATACTATGTGTATAGATATTTTGACAAATCCATTGTTTGCAGTTTGTGTGAGATTACATATTTGCTTCCCTAATAATTAAAAATAAAATAAAAATTGTATAAGATGTATAACAAATGTCTGTAACTTAGGAGAGAGCATCTCTTAATGTAGAATATGAATCTACTAGTTACTTTTTTTCTTTCTCGTTCATTGTAATGTGTGTGCAAATTTGAATTATAATATATTAGTCATTATCTCATTTAGCATTATGAAGATGATGAAGAACGAATAAAGAAAAGAACTCTTCGCTTAATGTGTTTGAGCAAGTGGACATTGTTAGATACATTAGAGAAAGCAAATAATTTTGTAAAATGTGATAGAGTAATTTTGTATTAACTCTTATAAAGTGCATATATTGTCAATCGCATGTATAAGTTGAGTTTAACAAATAAGACAATTAATAATAATAGTTCTAATTGTGTTCTTAAACATAGCATAATTGGCTAGGATTTGAGAACTATATATTCAATTGTTTGTGAGGAAATGCAATCTAATTATCAAAACTGTGGGAAAAATGGAGTTAAAAGCTATTGAATAAAAAACTTTTAACATCTAGGTTGTTTTGAAATTTAGAATCACTATGAACTATATATTAAATTGTTTGTTCTTGTTAAAACTCATAACTGTACTAAATGACACTCCATTAAAATATGACAAATATGAAAGCTGTGCTCATATTATGATCACTAGAAAATGATTTAGTATGGTCTCTAGGAGCACACAACTTCTTGAGTCAATACATTCTGATATTTGTGATCTCAGTAGCTTTGTGACTAGATAAGACGATTGCTGGTCAGAAGTATTTAATCACTTTTGTAGATGATTAATATAAGTCTGTCATATATATGAAGAATGAAGCACTTGTTATTCTTAATGAATTAAAAATTATAGTTAAATGCTCAAAATCAAGGGTTCAGATTTGATAGAGGTGGTAAATATGTTTTAACAATTTTAGAGAAGTTTGTATTGGGCATAATCTCTACTGCACTCTACTTACAACAGTTAAACGATATTGGTAAAAGTTAGAATCAAACACTTAGTAAAATGTTGAATTCTATATTATTGACTGTTATTTGTCTTGTGTAATTATGAGTGATGCTGTATTGTTAATCATATCTCTAATGTGTTACTACACTCTAAATTGAATACACCTTGTAGATCATGGCATGAAAACACAAATAGTTTTGTTAAAGTGAGATTTTGTGTTGTGATACTTCTGTTAGAGTACATGACCCTATAAGGCCTAAAATAGGACCTACAACAAATATTTCTGTGTGTTTAGAAAGTGCAGAATGTAGTTCTGTGGACAGATGTTGGATCTATCTAATTTGTGTTAGAAGAATCTAGACTTGTAAAGTTCTTTGAAGATGTGTTCATCAAAGATAAATGTATGAAATAATCTAGTCCTAGAGATATGTTCAATGATTCACAGTTGGAATCAAGAACCAGCCTTACTGACACTTAAAAACCTAAATGACAAATGAACTAAGAAGAGTCTTTAGTAGACAATGAGATGATTTTGTGTCATACAATAATACTTCAATTTAGTTGATTTGCCGAAAGGGGCTAAAACTATAGTAAGTAAGTGGGGTTTTGTAGAAGAAACTTAATTTTGATTGTTCAGTAGCAATTTTAATACTTTTTAGTAGCTAACAGATTGACTGAGAAAATGGGTGTAACGCCTCATTTTTTTTTTTTTGACTCCAAACTCAATTCTTTCAATTTTTATATTACTTTAAACATAAACTAAGAAAGTTATATTTCAAGGAAAATTTTGGAAGAGTTTTCCCTGTAAATTTTGCCCCGAAACACAAATGGCTTACGGAATTCTGCTCAAAATTTCGTAGCTCACAATACATGCAATAATTTCACGGGCTCCCCAGGCAAAAATGAGCAGAAACACACAGGCAATATAATATAATGCTCTGGGGGCCAAACTCATAATGGATTATCAAATATCAAATAAAAACTATAAATTTCTTTGAAAAACGAGGTAAAAATTTTGAAAAATCTTTGTAAAACCTACCACAGAGCCCGGTACTCCACAACGAGATGGGTACGGGTCACAAACATAACATACCACCCCACACTATACTCATCATCATATACACGCATATACATTCAGATTACAATTTAAATCATAAATTCAATTATTCATCATAACTAATTAGTACAAAAATTTTAAAATAAAACTTCACCCTACCATCTGCGCCTCACCTCTGCACTGATGAGAACCTGTAACAGAAGGGGATCTAGGGTAGTCCTCGGACTTCCTAATCCCCCAAACACTAAGGGGTTAGCCATTTCTGGTGTGAGTATAGTTTACTAATCTAATAAATAAATCAAACTATATCAAGAAAATAAATTAAACTTACAAATACCAAGGTAAGAAGATTCAACTCGAATCTGGACATTAAAGCATCAAGAATACACCTTAGTATCAAGTACTCGATAAGTCTGCATCCGTCTACATCTATATGTCCATAACTCCATTCCCTTCGCTAAATGCATCATATTAATATATGACTGCATATATATAAATACATATATACCCAACTCATTCACTTTATACTCAATCACAAAGCAACACATTAATCCACATTCCATTACTTTTCATTTTGAATTCTCCAACACAAATACTCATCATTTCATAATTTCCACCACCTCATCGTTTCTTTATTTTCATAAATACTCACATAAGGTCCCTATCTCTTTTCTTCATACTTTTATAACTCATTTACCAGTCATTTACATCTACGAACTCACGACTCATATTCTTTAATATCATTTTCATTCATAAACCCTTTCTTTCTCAATTTCATATTTCATAACACCGCGTTCATTTATTTCTTATAACCCATATCATCACGTATGCATATATCATCATAATACCACATTAATTCATGTCTTATGACAAAAATATAACACTTCATTGCCCATTGCAATATACTCACATTTCATCACATCATGAACATATCACTTATTAAATACTCATTCTTATCACATCAAAAATATGTTTTATAACTCATTCTCATCCCGTTATATCATTTAGCTATTATTCCAGCTAATTGATGACTAACTTACTTTCGTCTTCACTTATAACTCAAGTTATCATTGATTTCACTTTCATTTACATCAATTAATACTCCATATCCCCAAATATAGTTTGGGTAATATCACATCACATCTCAAGCTAATAGCTTGGTTATTAATTCACTTAAATCACTATTCATCTTCACTTACTTTATTCTTCATTTCCATTATTCATCACCGATATCATGCCACTCACCCTGTGAATTATGTCAAGGCAGGTAGTTCCCACCATTTTCACAGAAATAGCGGGCGGGTAGTTCCTCGACACAATTCCAAGGTGTATCAACTCAAATCATCTTGTATTTCACTTTCATTTATAAGATACATAATGCATTCTTTCTACTTCCCGTATTCATTATCACAACACAATTTCTTCATTTAATCTATATTAATACACTTTTCGTATTTTCTAAATCTCTTCTCGTAATTACTTATTCATTTCGACCCATATACTTACTTCACTATTTCATTTCATCTTACACCAATTACTTTCTTCTCTTTCTCATTCACATTTCATATCATATTCATTTTATCCCAGGTCTAGCCTGGAGTATCAATTCTCTCTCAGGTCTTCATTTTATCCCAGGTCTAGCCTGGAGTATCAATTCTCTCTCAGGTCTACCCTGAGGTATCAACTCTCTCTCTGGTCTATCCGGAGATATCTGCTCTCCCAGGCCTACCCTGGGGTATCATCTCTCTCTCAGGTCTACCCTGAGGTATCATATCTCTCTCCGGTCTATGCGGAGGTATCTACTCTCCCAGGCCTACCCTGGGAGATCATCTCTCTCTCAGGTCAACCCTGAGGTATCATATCTCTCTCCGGTCTATGTGGAGGTATCTACTCTCCCAGGCCTACCCTGGGGTATCATCTCTCTCCCAGGTCTACCCTGAGGTATCATATCTCTCTCCGGTCTATGCGGAGGTATCTACTCTCCCAGGCCTACCCTGGGGTATCATCTCTCTCTCAGGTCTACCCTGAGGTATCATATCTCTCTCCGGTCTATGCGGATGTATCTACTCTCCCAGTCCTACCCTGGGGTATTATCTCTCTCTCAGGTCTACCCTGAAGTATCATATCTCTCTCCGGTCTATGCGGAGGTATCTACTCTCCCAGGTCCATCCTGGGGTATCGACTCAAGTCAACCGAAATTATTGCTATTAACATTTTCTTTTCATGTTAACATCACCCTTTATCATCATAGCATCTCCTCTTTTATTTAAACTTATTCGCATAACCAATTATCACCATCTCACTACCCTTTCAATGCATCACACAAAGAAAATATCACTGTAATTAATATATAAAATCATCACATCATAATATTGCACATCACAATGGTACTGTATTATTTATTTGATCATTACCTCACACATCGTGAATATACCATACTATTTATTATCTCATTCCCGCACGTTTGCATACGCCCAGTAGATTAACACATCACAACACCATATACACATAGATATATATACACAATACATTACCATCACCCTGAATATTTAAAATCACATCAATCCACCATATACCGACATCCATATATACATATAACTCAGCCCCATATATATATAACTAATCCATCGTCTATAAATTTATATCACTACGCGAGACGAGTATTTAATCGTCATATCGCATACCAACACCGAACACTAATTTCCCTTTACACATACACCTCATTCCAGGATTCATATCAATCATTCAGATCATACTAAAATTTTCTTAAAATAACAAACACATAAATACATTCATACTCACATAACATCCCGTGAAGACCCGATGCGCCAGCATGCCGTTCCACATCCAAATTTGCTAACATATCCTATTATCATATTTCAACACAATTAAGGCTCAAATCATCCAAATCAATCACAGAAAATAATAACACTATTTCTAATATCACTCAGGCGTTTTATCGAACGTCTGGGATGCACACGTGCATTACACGTAATATTCAAATTACTACGAGATTTTTATCCCCAATTAATTTCTAAAATCACCCCTAAAGTATTCTAATGGCTCAACAGGAATTTCTACTATTAGAAAAGAAATAATTCTCACACATATATAATTACTTTTACAAACCCAAAACCCTAATTTATTAACAACATGCAAACTCCCTAATAATATGCTAATTTCTTGCCTCTACCGCCCCTAACATCTTCTAATCTCCCTACCATAATAGTCTTACTCATAATAAATTTATCACACTAAATTTTACACAAAAATAAAATCTAGGGTTTACCTTTTCGAAATCCTTTCGAAAATCCGACGCTTCCGCGATGTAGAGAGCCCTTCAATTAGCCTTCCCTTCGATTTAATTTGAAAACCACGGAGTATAACAGTGGATTTAAGCGTGGAGTGGTCGGGCCGAATGGGTTCGGAGGGGTTTCTTTTCGATCGGGAATCAACACAGGAGAGGGAAAGAAGGAGAATGGAGATGGGGATGGGGGGGGGGGGGGGGGGGGGGTTGAAAATAAATAATAATATAATCATATATTATAAAGGAATATTTACCAATAAGCTCCCAAATCTCCAAAATATTTCAAATAAACCCCAACTTTTACACTTCAAAAATACTAACAATGTAAAATACATACAATTGTCTCATAATAATCCTTCAACAGTAGAAAATAAAGTAAAAAATATCTCTTCACATAAAACTCAACTCATAACCCCCAATATATCAATAATACTGATCCAACTCAAATATCAACACCAATATCATTATTTAAAATAAAATATACCCCAAGAGATATTAAACAGGTATTTTCGATATTTTAAAATTCGAGGTGTTACAATGGGGTAGATTTATTTGATGTCTACTCACATGTTTGTCATATTGCTACAATAAGTATTCTTCTTACCCTTACATCTATTGAAAATTTTGTCATTCATAAAGAATATTTAAAAAGTTATGTACTTGATATTTTGTACTGATAGTTTTGTACTGGAAAGTTTTGAACTAATATGTTTAGTAAACAAGATTTACAATTTAGTAAAATCATCGTATACTTTAAAACATGTAATATAGCCAACGTATAAATATTTTGATAAATTTCTCAAAGAGCTTAGTATATAAATTAAGTAATTCAGATAAGTGCCTTTAACTTTGTGGTGTGTGAAATATAATGGCTATTATTTACGTGGTTTTATTGATATACTTGTTGATTGGAAGTGACATATCTATTATAAATGGAGTTAAATTGTGCTATCCAAATAAATTTAGCATGAAACACCTAAGTGTTGTGGGCACTATATTATGTATAAGGGTGAGTTTTGGTTGGCAAGGGATAACCCTTAGTCAAACTCGGTAAATCAATAAAGTGTTTCAAAAGTGGGGATATAGTGATTGAAAGTGTGTTTTGAAACACATTATGATTATAATAAAAAGGTTGACCCCTAATAATGGTGCAACTATGAGATATGTTGAAAGTCTCATGTATACAAAGATCTGCACTAAAAAGACATAGTCTTTGAGGCAGGTATGATCTGCAGAGTCACTAATAATTCCATACGAATTTGAGTGTCCTTAAGAGGCTAATGAGATACTTGAGTGGTACTCAAGAGTTTGCTTTGTGCTACTCAAAGTTTAGTAAAAGTCGACAACTAGTGGATATGTGTTCACACTAGTAGGAGCAGAAAAATTATGGAGATTAATAGGCAAACAAGCATTGCGTTCTCATCTAAGAAATCAGACCTCTATGTGTTATCCTCTGTAGGAAAAGAGGCTGAGTGGATTGAATGACTTATTACTAATCATCCATTTGAGAAGTTTAATGTAAACTCTCTAATTTTATTATGCGACTATCAAGCTATAATGCACTGTAGCTCATAACTCACTCTATAATAGTAAGAGGAGTATATTAAGGCTGAAAGAAACCTAGTTGAACTTTCTCATAAATAAAGTGCAATTGTGACAAGTATGGCCAATGCTCTTGCTAAGAGACTTGAAAGTGATCTAATTATCAAAACTGTGGGGGAAATGGAGTTAAAAGCTATTGAGTCAAAAGTTTTAACATCCAAGTTGTTTTGAGATTTAGAATCCAATTGGAGCCATAGAGAAGTTCAAACTGAAGCATCAATTTTAGGCAGTTGACATGCTTTAGATAATTTGCAAAGTTTTATGTAAATTCTGTTAATATATAATTTCATTCAAATTTTGATGATGCTATATATTTTCATAATTTACTTAGAATCATCTCATTATTCCAAAAGAAAGCATGAAAACTTGTCGATGTATTTCCGATGTTTAGAATTGTTGTTATATCATTCCAATTTTGATGATATAACTCTTTTATGGATTCATGTTTCATTCCAATTTTGATGATTCAGAATTAACCATAATTGATTTGACTGTTCTATCATTCCAACATGAAATATAGTATAGTTCTTGTGCAGAAACTATAATAGTTCTTGTTCTTTATTTTGTTAAAGAAACTTGATTGTGATTCTTGCGTTACATCTTGCTAAGCTATCGTTGAATTGTACTAAGTTCTTTAGTGGAACTAAATACTTTATGAAATTCACTAGAATCCTTATAGATGTATCTCTTGATATTCTTGTTTTCAATAAGCTAGCAAAGATGGAGGAGTTAACTCTGTCAATATAGATTTCAGAATAATGATTTGCTCAAAATGGAGGAGTAAACGTAAAGTAGTTTGCAGGATATAGTTTTGGTTTATTTCTCTCAAGAATAAATCTGTCACTTGCTTGGTAAAACTTCTGTTGAGTTTAAGACTTTTGTATTCATGAGCTTAAAACTTATATTTTATTCTCGAAGTTTATCTGCTTTGGTTGATTTTGAAACTATGACAGGTTTCTCTAGTTGGTTTAGTCATTGTGAATTATTCTGTTCTGATATGGTCTTTGAACTATTTGATTATTTTGGTTTAGTCTCATTTGAACTATTCGAGTTATAATTGATTTAGTCTGTGAACTATATTTTTTTTGTGAGCCAATGATTTAACGGGGCATTGCCTAATATACTGAGAATATAGGAGAAGATTGTTGGATATATAGGTATATTCTCAATATAATAGAATATTATTGTGTATAATGTTCTATGGGGCAACATGTGTGCTTTCTACATGTTATCTGTTTAAGTATTGGACCGGGTTGAGTGGGCATAAAGCCCAGTACCCTAAACTCAGTTCATCTCATATAAAAGCTGGTCTAGAGGTAGTGCATTGTGATATTCCAATACTGATAAGCAGGGTATAATATCTTAAGCAGCTATGAGATATAAACTCTAACCCTAATTACTCATCTTGATCTAACATCTCGCTCATCCCACCAAACACCACGTTCCAGGAGAGAGCCATGGAGAGGATACCTTCACCCCTCTCACGCTAAAGCTCTCTTCGACGAATTCTCACTACACAAACTTATCTCGACTCATACTCCTAATCCGAGGGAAGAGGTGATGCTGTCACGAGCCAGTGGCCTAAGGTGGAGGAAGCTCAATAGCCTGATAGTAGGCACTGTGAAAACTGCACCAGCGACATCGTAGGACACTCGAGACCAAACATACCCAAACCCTACACCCCCTCACCCCCAACACCAACAAACTACCGGACTGGCCCCACGGGCCCAAACCGAACCATCGACCTCACACACTTGAACCCCAGATCCATGGTGTTCGCGACAACAGGTGCGGGAGGATGCTCTGGCACGACATAGTTGCTCCGCGACAATTGAGACAAGCACCCCGGAAGTTGGGACAAGTGAGCGCACATCACGGAAGGACCCTATCTTTGGGCCCAAGCTCCACAATCGTGCAAGACAACCTAACTCTCGGAATCTATACATGCACTACCAACCCTCGGCTTCTTCACATGCAAGAGAGAATCAAACCCTGACTTCTTCGCACACGCTACCAACCCTCGAAAACCAAAACATAGCCGCAGATCGCCGTGATTGGCTCCAAAAGTGTGGACATGGTGGCAACTGCAAAGAACAAGTCGGATCGTCTTCTCACTCTCAAATCCCAATCTCTTCGGCGAAGAAGAAGTGAAACCCGAAACCCTAGCTGCTAGATTCCCAAAAAAACAAATCAAATCAAACCCTAGAGCCTCCGAAATGGGGAGGAGCTTTCATTCACCCTCTAACCCCATTTCAAGGCTTCCATTTCAATATTCAAAACCAAGAGAGCAACTTTCTCTCCAAAAGCCTACTCCAAAGAGCTGCGCTTCAACCATGACTTCTCTGCAACCAAGAAGCTCCAGGTCCCCTTTTCAAACCCAGTTCATTTAATGGGTTGGTCTTTATGAGTTGAGTGCAGGCATGGGTGGATTCGGTGCCAAACTTCTTGGGTGTGACATTGGGTCCAAAGGGAAGGAATGTGGTGTTGCAGAACAGGTACGGCGACGAGTTCATAACGGCGACAGAGTGGGCGACAGAGTGGGGCGGCGCGAAATCCAAAGCTATCGCCACTCCCTTCAATAGCCCACTGGAGCTGCTCGAATTGCCGCTGCCACTCGGGGAGGGGGAAGGCGTCGAGGGGAAGGCGATTAAGGCTGAAGATGGAGTTGGGAGAAGGGGTAGGGCATCGAACGGAGATCGGGGAGGGGGTGTTGCGATCCCGTCGACGTGCTGGAGAGGGACGCGGTGACAAACGGCGATCGGGGAGGGGGCGGCGCGATCCCGGCCGCCACCCCCTCCAAACTCTCTAGATCTAGGGTTTTTTGTTTTTGGATTTTTTTGGGAAAGCTTCTCTCTCTAGAAAATCTAGAGAGAGAAACTCTTTTTCGAACTAATTAGCGAGAAAAGTTAAACTATTCAAAATATCCAAATAATGTCCCAATAATCAAATATACATTCGGATATAGGATAGCTTGTTGTACTGTGCAATTATTTGAAGTCTCTTTATGTAAACTAATCATATTTATGTTGACAAAGAGTAAAATTTCACATAAATAACTCAAAACATCGGTTTCCCTAGCAAATGACGTAGACTGATGACTCACCACCTTGCACTGTATTTCCTTTTTTATTTTATCTTATTCTATTATTTTATTTTATTATAATCTATATAATAAAACACAAAGAAAGCTATCAAGTGGCTCTCCTTCAATCCTCCCAAAAATCAAAGGTCCAGATCTAACCTCACAAAACATATTTTCCCCCAAAAAGTTTTTCCCCAAAACTCAAATTCAAATCCCCCACCCAAAACAACTCCTATATTTATTTAATTATTTTTTTCTCTTTCTCCCTCCCTCTTCTATTCAAAAAAATAAAAAATTTTAAAAATTATTTTTTTTTGACGGGTAAAAGGTAGGATTGCCCTACCTCACGAATATATATATATATATATATATATATAAGAGAAGTTTAAAAACACTATTACAGGTAGTAATCTAAGTAGGGGTTTAAACACGAGTCATTTGATGAGTCTAGGTTTGAGATAGCATGCATTTGTGTCGTAGAGAGGGCATTGGACTATTGTCGTACTCCTCTACTAGTCACAACTACATGATCTCATCCCCCTTCTCCATCAACTAATGAAACTCGTTAGACAAAACACCCCTATCAGATAACCCAAAAAAAAAACTTAAAATTACATCAGCAAAGTCTCATAATAAGTTTCCAAAAAGCAAAAGAACCATCAACTGGTAAGGGCAGTGCTTCACTGCATGGTGCTAGGCCGAGCAACTCCCCTCTTCACTGTCCAACTGATCAATCCTTATGAGTGCTTGCTTTAGCAGTGCATCTTGCACACCTTCCATTTCCATTTCTTGCATCAGCTTCGCCTTCTTTTTTCTGCTGTCCATCCCATCTATCCAAGAGCGAAAGTAAAAAATTGCATTAGTAATAATTCCCTTTGCTGGCACATCTTTAGAAGAAAAAGTGCGATGATTTCTAGCTAGCCACAAACTCCAACATATTGAGACAGTCAAAAGGTGCCAAGTGTATCTGTGATTGTGATTTCCAAAGCACCAGGTCGTGAAGCACTCGTGTAAGTGATAGGGCATGTTATGAATGTTGAGCAGTGCAGTGAAGTGTTTCCAAGTTGCAACGGCAACTGGGCATTCAAAAAAAATGTGGAAGGTCGATTCAACAGGACATGCACAAGCTGTGCATGTAGTGTCGCCCGACCATCCTTTGGAGAGGAGAAATTCTTTTGAGTTGAGCTTGTTCCAACTAAGCATCCAGATGAACACTTTGCATTTGAGCGGGGCAGACGAGGACCAAGTAGCAGTGTAATAAGGGAATCGGAGGCCAACCATGATGAAGAAATTGTAAGCAGACTTGACAGTGAAAGAAGAGGATGCAGTCAGGCGCCAGGATGGTTGGTCATCGGAAGTTGAGGGTTGGAAGTGTACAAGCAGCTCAAGCAGACGCAACTTCTCCTCCCTCATGGTCTCCGTGAGCACACAATTCAGCCTAGGCTGCCAGGTCCAAGAGCCATCAGACCAAGATCCTTGAGAGAGAATGTCTGCTTCATTATTCCACGCTGCTGCTGCCAGATTCGGATATAGGGAAGAGATGTTGTCTCCATTAATCCATTTGGATGACCAAAAATTAATAAGGTTACCCCTACCAAGGCTCCAGTGGATGTTGACAAAAAATTGGTCTTTCAGCGGATAGATACCTTTCCAGAAACATGAAGCAGTAGAAGGGCATACTAGTTGGTTAGAATTGCTCCGTTGATACAGGCTTCTTAGGGTTTGGCTAGGCAGGGAGTCTAATGCAATCAACTTCCACCACCACTTCATTAGAAGAGCTTCATTGAACACCCTTAGATCAAGAACCCCCAGGCCACCCTGGTCCTTCGGCTGGCAAATTTTTGTCCACTGCACATTTGCAATACCTCGGATATCATTATTTGCGCCACACCAGAAGAATCTGCTGCGCAATTGATTAATTTTCCTGATTACCCAAAGGGGTAACCTAAAGAAAGAAGCGTAGTAGACCGGTAGAGCACTAAACACAGAGTTTATAAGAACAAGTCTACCGCCCCTTGATAACATTTTCCTTTTCCATACAGAGAGTCTCCGCTCAATTTTAAGGAGCAACGGTTGCCAGTATTGTTTGCTGAGTTTACCTGAAGCAAGTGGCATACCAAGATATTTTAGAGGCAGCCTCTCCTCTTTACATCCAAGGATAGTTGAGAAAGCTTTGAGTTTCATTTGTGACTTTCCAAAATACACTAAGGATTATTTTTCGAAGTTGATAGCAAGACTAGAGATGTTCGCAATTTTTTTTTTTTTTTGGGGGTTCGAAATTTGGTTTTGGGGTTCGAAATTTTGGGAGGGAAATTAAAAATTAAAATACTTCAAAAAAATCATATAATATGTTTTTTTGCTTTATGTTTGCTATTTCAATTAATTCGCTGGACCTTCAAAATTATTTTATATGATTAAACAAGGTGCACCGTTCCGAAGACGTACCGTAGGCACGTGTCAATGGGCAAACCTAGTCTATATAATAAAACACAAAGAAAGCTATCAAGTGGCTCACCTTAAATCCTCCCAAAATCAAAGGCTTAGATCTAATCTCACAAAACACATTTTTCCTCCCAAAATTTCGAACCCCAAAACCAAATTTTTTCCCCAAAAAATAAAAAAAAACTCATTACTTTATTAGTATCTCTCTATTCTCTCTTCACCTTTTCATATTTCTCTCTTTCTCTCTTTCCCTATCTCTCTCTCTTATTTTTTCTTTATTTACTTAGAAATTTAGATTTTAATATTTCAGGTTTGTAAATTTTCATAATTTTATGTTTTTTTTATTGCACATATTATGTTATATTGAAAATAGCAAATATCTCTTCAACAATTAAATTTCATCATTTTCCACACTTGACGTTCTAAGAAGTTAGATTTTACACCCCTATTTATAATTAATTTTCAACATATACTAATGGAAACATGGATTTTTATTTACAACTAATTATTGTCATACTATTCAAACTTGAGCTACATAATTATTGTTTTACGGTTTATAGGGCTTTTCGTGTTTTGTATCGTTCCGAAGACGTGCCGTAGACACGTGCCCACGGGCAAATCTAGTCTATTTAATAAAACACAAAGAAAGCTATCAAGTGGCTCTCCTTCAATCCCCCAAAAATCAAAGGCCCAGATCTAATCTCACAAAACATATTTTTCCCCCAAAAATTTTTCCCCAAAACTCAAATTCAAATTCCCCACTCAAAACAATTCCTATATTTATTTAATTTTTTTTTCTCTCTCTCCCCCTCCATGATTCCATCTTCTATTCAAAAAATTAAGAAAATAAAAAATTTAAAAAATTTAAAAAATTTAAAAAATTAAAAAACTAAAAAACTTAAAATTTTAAAAATTTCAAAAATAATTCAAAATAAATCATATAATATATTTTTTGCTCTATATTTGCTACTTCAATTAATTTGTTGCTACAACAAAAAATTGTATGGATACTCCGGAAACGGTTAAAATAAAAAATTTCGTTGGCACATAAGATGGCGTGAGATATAATTGGGGATTGTGTTACATATCTATGCGTGACTGGAAATATTTCATTTGATTTCATTCATAATTTCACAATAATATTTGCATTCAATCCAAATCCGAATTCCCTTTCATCAGTTATAGCACATTTATTAGCCTAACTTAAAGCTACTCAATCCGATATAAATTAGCATAAGCGCCCTGTAGGTATCATTACTATCTTTTTGGTGCCAAAATTAACTCGGGTGGTCCTTCTGTTCCTCCCCCCCCCCCCCCCCCGCGCCCCCCCGCGCGGCGATCCAACTTTTTTTCTAGCCCAGAAATGTCGGCTAATGGTAAGTTTATCCTCTTCTCTCTTTTCGTATGATTTCTTCCAACGTTATTAGCATGCTGTACACGAGACTTTTTGCATGCGTGTACATGAGACTTTTCCTAAGAAACCAACAGCCAATAGTTAGATTCACACCCAAATTTTTGGTATTTAGCAAATAGAAATAAAAAAACGGCGGTGCTCTGTATTCGTTGTTAGCCAAAATTTAGCTTTAATACAGTCCAGAGCTTAGAAGCTTCAGCAGCAAGGGTGATGAGAAGCTGCAGCTGAGGTAAATGCGAAGGCAAGTGAAGAGATTGAAGAAGAAGAGAAGGATTGTATCGGTTGGTATCAGATTAGATGTAATAGATGAGTATACAGAGGTTTAGTTGCAAAAATGTAAATATGTACCGGTATGGGTGTAAAGCAGCCGTTGGATGCTAATGAATTAGATTGAGACCGTTAGATGAGGGGGGGGGGGCACCTTGTAACTAATTGTAACGGCCAAGTCTGAGTACGCACTGTGCACGTAGTTAGCTGTATAAATAAAGGACAGACTCTGATGGGTCTGTGTGAACTTTGAGACTCATTTCCTTGCATCCTTTTCTTGATTTCTTCTTCACCAACCTTCTAACCACCATTATACTGACCTAGTAGCTCTCTTCTCATCAGCCATGGCCAAGAACAGGGGTAAAGGTGTATCAATGGTATCAGAGCCGACCGATCTTGCAGCAAATTCCGAAGATGAAGGGGAAATCCCTCAAGATTCAATCAATGAGGGAGTCCTAGGCATGGCACCAGCACTTGAATGGCGAAGAAGTCATCGGTTCTTGAATGAAAGAATAGTGACGGTACAGAATCAAATGAAGGAAATCTCATCGCAGGTTTCCCAGATTCCCTTGATTTTGGCTCAGCTCCAGTTGTTAACGCAGCAAGAATCATCAAAAGTGATTCCTCCGTCAAGATCCAATGGTAAGCACAATCATAATCTTGAGTTAGATGGAAGTGGAGGTTTGTTAAATAGAGCTGTGGATATATGGGTTAGTGATGGAGGTAACTCAACTGGGGGATTTTTTTTTTTTTTTTCAAAACCTCCGAAATTGGACATACATCCTTTTTCTGGTAATGGAGATGTCCTTAATTGGATCTTTCAAATTGATCACTATTTTGAGATGTATAAGATCCAAGGAGAAGAAAAAGTGAGAGTGGTGTTCTTTTTTCTAAGAGATGATGCCATTCAATGGTGTTGGTGGTTTTTGAAGACCAATGAAGGTATAGTAACTTGGAAGGAATTCAAAGAGGGGATTTGTAATAGGTTTGCACTTGGCATCTATGAAGATGCTGCCAAATCTTTGTGTCGATTAGAGCAAACTTCCATAGTAATTGAGTACCAAGTGAAGTTTGAAAAGCTCCATTGCTTGGTTGAAGGAGTTAGTGAACCATTCTTGATTCAGCAATTTGTAAGTGGGCTTAAGGAAGAGCTTCAGCATGATGTGGTTATGGCTGAACCCCAAACTCTTAGTGAGGCTTTTTAAGATAACATTAAGGTTTGAAAAAAAGTTTAACTCACTCAGGCAGTTTTATCGAACACCATACATAACACACTTTAGGAACCCTGTGTCTACCTATAATCCATCTCCCTTCCACTCACAACCGACCACTCCAACCCTATCAAATAACCAGTAAGTGAGGGGTTTTAGAATTACAAATTCTGGGAGCGCAGATAAGCCTATCCTCAAGAAACTTACCCCTAATGAAGTATGGGAAAGAAGGAGGAAGGGACTATGTTTTCATTGTGATGAAAAATACCTGCCAGGGCACTTGTGTATGACAAAGACATATATGTGTATAGAAGGGGAATGGGATATTTTCAACCTTCAAGAAGAGGAGGAACTAAGACAGTTACTAGTTGAGGATGAGAATGCAGCTGTGAGTAATGAGGTTGTTGATGACCATCATCTTCACACTACAACATTTGGAACTGGGGTTAATACTGAGTGTCTCATTCTTCAAGCTCAACTAAAGGGAATAGATATTCACATTCTGGTAGATAGTGGTGCTACTCATAACTATATTGATCCATTTATACTAGAGAAAACTGGGTTACAACTCACCATTAAACAAGTCTTTAATGTAAGAGTTGCTGGTGGGAAGGAAGTAGAAGGAAGTGGATTATGTTCAAATGTAGAAATCCAGTGTCAAGGCTATAAATTTGTAGATGACTTCTTGGTATTCCCTATAGGAGGACATGATGTGGTACTAGGAGCAAAATGGATCAAGAAAGTTACTGAGGTCACAGTAAATCTAATTGAGAAGCAGCTGAAGTTCCATCATAAGGGAATTAACTGGGTATTGCAAGGGTTGCACCCAGGCTCTAATCAGTGGTTAACAGATAAGGAAGCAAATAAAATTGCATTGCAAACACACAGGGGTTTTGTGTTGTACTTAATGTCAATGAAATATTCCTGAAGATGCAAACCTACTTAATCTACTGGAGAAGTATCAAAACATATTTGAAGAGCCAAACAGCTTACCTCCTGCAAGATCCTATGATCACCAGATTCCTCTAGAAAAGAACTCTAAACCAGTTTGTATTAGACCTTATAGACACTCTTTTGGGCAAAAGAATGCAATTGAAGAAATCATTGAAGAGATGTTGAAGCAGGGGATCATTCGACCAAGTAATAGCAGATATAGCTCCCCAGTAGTGTTAGTGAAGAAGCATGATGGATCCTGGAGGTTTTGTGTAGACTATAGATCACTCAATCAACAGACTATCAAAGATAAGTATCCAATTCCTATTATCGATGATTTGTTAGATGAGTTATATGGGTCTAAATTCTTTACTAAACTAGACTTGAGGTCTGGTTACCATCAAGTGAGAATGAATGCAAATGATATCTCAAAAACTGCATTTCGCATTCACAGTGGACACTATGAATTCCTAGTCATGCCCCTTGGGTTAAGTAATGCACCCTCTACTTTTCAATCCCTCATGAATGATATTTTTAGACCATATTTGAGGAAGTTTATACTTGTTTTCTTCGATGATATTCTCATCTTTAGTGCATCTTGGCAGGAGCATTTGGCTCATTTGGAAGAAACATTTTCAGTCCTGCAAAAGCACAAATTGTTTGTGAAAAAGTCTAAATGCACATTTGGGAAAAAAGAAGTGGAATACTTGGGTCATATAGTGTCAGATTCCGGCATCTCAATTGATTATAAGAAGGTATATACGGTCAAGGAGTGGCCCATTCCACAGTCTGTCAAAGCACTAAGGGGTTTCTTTGGGCTCACATGATATTATAGGAAGTTTATAAGAAATTATGGATCAATTGCTGCCCCTTTGACTGAGTTAACAAAGAAAGAAAGCTTCCATTGGAGTGAAGAAGCTACTAAAGCTTTTGATTAGCTGAAAGAAGCACTCATCACAGCTCCAGTCCTTAAGCTGCCAAATTTTAATGAAGTATTTGTGGTTGAATGTGATGCTTGCAAGGTTGGAATAGGAGCTGTGCTTTTGCAAAACAAACACCCAATAGCCTACATTAGTCAAGCAATTAAAGGGAAATGTCTACATTGGTCAGCTTATGAAAAAGAAATGCTTGTGATACTACTAGCAGTAAAGAAGTGGAAGCAGTACTTCTTTGGCAGGCTTTTCATCATTCGGACTGATCACCAACCTCTCAAATATTTGCTTGACCAAAGATTTTCCACAGAAGCTCAACACAGTTGGCTATTAAAGCTTTATGGGTTCAATTTTGAAGTAGAATATAAGAGGGGAAGAGATAATGTGTCAGCTGATTGTTTGTCAAGGAGGGAGTGGGATTGCTCTCTTGTGCAATTGAGTTCTCTTCACCCAAATTGGTGGGATGATGTGATCAAGATGAATGAAGATGATCCTTACTTTAAAGAGTTGGCAGACCAAGCTGGGAAATCACCTAATACCAAATTTTTGAAAGCTCATGGAGTCTGGTATAAAGGATCCAAGGTAGTGCTTAGCCCAACATCTAGTCTCAGAAGACTGATAATTTTTGAACATCATGATACACCCATAGGTGGTCATTCTGGGTATGATAAAACTTTGCAAAGAATCCGCAGATCATTTTGGTGGAGGTTAATGAAATCGGATGTAAGGAGCTATGTCAAAGAATGCACAACATGTCAAACTAGCAAATATGTGTGTCAATTACCTTCGGGATTACTCCAGCCACTACCAATACCTGAGAAAGTTTGGGATCAAGCTAGTATGGACTTCATAGAAGGGCTTCCCATTAGTACAAGTATTCAGTGATTTTAGTTGTAGTAGACAGGCTGAGCAAATATGGTCACTTCTTTCCCATTTAACATCCATACACTGCATCTACTATTGCCCAAGTACTAACTGATGGCATCTTCAAGTTATACGGAATGCCTATTTCCATAGTATGTGATAGGGGGGCTGTATTCACAAGTTCAATCATGAGGGAATTCCTTCGTCTACAGGGTACTAAGCTAACTTTCTCCACCGCATATCATCCTCAAACAGACGGCCAAACAGAAGTAGTTAACAGGAGTTTAGAAACTTATTTGCGGTGTTTTTGTCACTATAAACCCAATGATTGGAGCAAATGGTTACCCTGGGCTGAAACCTGGTATAATACATCCTATCATAGTGCAATAAAATCCACTCCATATGAAGTGGTCTATGGCAGAGCACCTCCAACTCTCATCTTTTACATTCCTCATACAGCGAAAAATCCACATGTGGAAGAGAACTTGCTAGCAAGGGATGTAAGCTTGAAGTTACTCAAGGATAATCTGAAGAAGGCTCACGATAGAATGCGGAAACAAGCTGATCATCATAGGCTAGATTAAGCATTTCAAGTGGGAGATTTAGTCTATGTGAAGTTGCAACATTATCGGCAAGTTTCTGTGGCAACTTGAGCTATACGAAAGTTGTCTCCATTGTATTATGGACCCTATGCTGTACTAGAGCGTATTGGGACTGTTGCTTATAAACTAGACTTGCCAGCGGGATCTAACATCCATCCAGTATTCCATATTTCACAGCTCAAAAAGCACATTGGTCCTTCAATTGATGTGCAACGAAGCATTCTAGATCAAATTTCTACAGCCCTGTGTGAGCCAGAGGAAATTTTGGATCGGAGATCAGCCATTAAGGGGAAGAAATTGATATCAGAGGTTTTAATCAAATGTAAACATCAAGATGTTACTAATGCCACTTGGGAGCCGTATTGGGAATTGGTGCGGAAATTTCCACTCTTCAACCTTGAGGCAAGGTCTCTGAATAGGGGGGGAGGAGTTCATACAGTCCAGAGCTTAGAACCTTCAGCAGCAAGGGTGATGAGAAGCTGCAGCTGAGGTAAATGCGAAGGCAAGTGAAAAGATTGAAGAAGAAGAGAAGGATTGTATCTGTTGGTATCAGATTATATGTAACAGATGAGTATACAGGGGTTTAGTTGCAAAAATGTAAATATGAACCGGTATGGGTGTAAAGCAGCCGTTGGATGCTAATGAATTAGATTGAGGCCATTAGATGAGGGGGGACCCACCTTGTAACTAATTGTAACGGCCAAGTCCGAGTACGCACTGTGCACGTAGTTAGCTGTATAAATAAAGGACATACTCTGATGGGTCTGTGTGAACTTTGAGACTCATTTCCTTGCATCCTCTTCTTGATTTCTTCTTCCCTAACCTTCTAACCACCATTATACTGACCTAGTAGCTCTCTTCTCATCAGCCATGGCCAAGAACAGGGGTAGAGGTGTATCAGGCTTTTACGAAATCCAAATAGGACGGACGGATAATAATTTTTCGTCCGATGTTAAAATTAAAAAAAACCTAAAAAAAAAATATTAAAAAAAATGGGAAATGATTAGGAAATGATTGGGTGATAGTGACAGTTAAACACAAAAAAAATTCAAAAGCTCCCCGGATGTGTAGGACGAGGGATTGAGTTTCGTTTGTGGTTTTTTGGCAATTTTCAAATGGAATGGACGGGAAATCATTTCCCGTCTGACCGTTTTAAAAAAAAATTTAAGGGACGAGGAATAATCCCTCGTCCGATGAGTACTCGTGAAAAAAATCTCCCAGACGAAAAATAATCTTTCGTCCGATCGAACGGACGAAAGATTATCTTTTGTGAGATATATTTTGGCAATTGTCATTTCGTCTGCCAAATATAGCTCGCTACTGTAGCAACGAAACCCAATTTTTGGGTATTTGGCCAACGACTATAGCGGCTATTTTGCCAAAATTTGGAAATTTTGGCAAAATGGCCAACGACTACAGATGCTCTTACATCTCAACCACACACTTAGTTATTCATATGCATTGCACGTGTTAAGGTAACCGGTACATAAATAAATATAGACCTACTTTAGGGTTATGTTTAGTCTTGTGAACAGTCTACAATTATCATTCGGTAGCTTTGGGTGGGTGGGTGTGGTTTGCTTCTGTCGTCTCTCCCTCTTTTTCACTTTCGTCAATCAACCTTGAAACTGCTTTTCCTCCCTATTTTTGTTGGTATGGGCGGAAGATGACAACAAGATGGCAGATGGCTGTGTCGATTTGTCGATTACAATATCAACTGCAACTTCATCCGCGCGGGGGGGGGGGGGGGGGGGGGGGGGGGGATGCTTACCACCTACCCGAGGTGATTCCCAAATATTAACGTGATGATGTTTCTATCACTAATGAAATTGTACTGAAATACATAAGAAACATGATGATATGTGTTATACCGAAATTACAACTTAATAGCTAATGAAATTATAACTTTATCCTGTTGATGTTAGGTAGACTCACTTTCAGGCAAACTACACAATTTAAACTGTAAAAAAGTAGCTAAGAAACAACATGTTAAAGCTGGGGGAAGATATCAACCAGTTGTACAAGCAACAGAAAATCAAATTGCAACGAAGATTAATAAGCTCGTGGCTGAAAGATGGAGACGCGAATACTGTATTCTTTTATCGGGCGGCCATTTCTCGACATAGGTCCAATATGATCATATTTATCCAAACCGAGAATGGGACGACACAAGAGGAGGAGGAAATCAAATAGGCGTTCCAGTCCAACTACAAAAACATATTCAGGTGTAAAAGTGAATTTGGAGTTCCGCTCACAACGAATTTCTGGCAGGAGAACTATGAAGACCTTATCTAGACAGTGCAATCTATCGAAGAGCCGTTCTTGGAGGAGGAAGTCCAGGGGGTCATCACATAGACGGAAAGGGATAAGGTGCTAGGTTCAGATGGGTTTCTGATTCTATTCTACCACACCTTCTGAAAGGAAATCAAAGACAATCTTCTGACTGTTTTTACCAAATTTTACAGCCACAAAGTTAGACGGGGAAGACTCAACTAAACTATGTAGAAGTGTTCATTATCCCTAAAATAGAAGAGTCACACCAAGTAGGAGAATTTCGCTCCATCAACCTCCTTAACTATTCGGTCAAGATAATCACCAAAATCCTCGTCAACGGATTATAGAGGGGGATAGAAAAATTGATCAGTCCGGAACAAATTGGATTAATCAATGGTAGATGTATTATGGACTGTGTGATGATAGCGGAGGAAACTATATATCAGTGCAATGTCTCGAATGATAAGAGCTATTTACTTAACCTCGACTTTAAGAGAGCCTACAACTCGATCGAATGAGATTGTCTAATGGAAGCTTTCAAAGGCAGAGGTTTCAGAGACAAGTGGATCTGGTGGATCAATCACTGTTTCACTACCAATAGGACAACAATCCTGGTAAATGGGGTTGTGGGCCAACCGTTCTCATGCAGAAAAGGATTGAGACAATGGGACCCATTGTCCCCGCTCCTATTTACCATCGTGACAGATGTTCTCAAGTCTATGTTGGATAATTGCAAACAAGCGAGATGGATTATCCCGGTGGTCAGTGGAAGAAATCTTCCAGGATGCACCATCCTATAATATGCAGATAATAACTTAGTGTTTGGAAATGGTGACCCCGGAGAAACGATCACTTATAACGGATTGCTAAACAGTTTGGAAGCTTGGTCTGGTCTATGGGACAACTTTCACAAGCGTGTCCTTGTACCCATTGCCATGTCTAGGGAGGAAGCGGAGGAACATGCGTTCATTCTAAACTACACAATTGAGAGTTGCCTATATAATACCTTGGGCTAACAGTTCGACAAGGGAAGTTGAAGAAATTAGAATGGTTCCCGATCATTGATCGAGTGAAAAACAGGTTTGCCGGTTGGAAGGGTAAGTCGGCCTGTACTTGGAAGAGAGAGTAACCCTTATCAACTTGGTACTCTCTAACCTGCCAACCTACTACTTGTCGTTCTTCAAAATGCCAAGATGGGTCATTCATAGGATTGATCGAGTTCGGAAGTGATTCTTGTGGAAAGGAGCATATACAGATAAGGGTGGATACCACTAGCATTGTCACATTTACTCGTTACTCGGACTTGACCCGGACCGGACATTGGACAGGAACCGACCCGATCTATACAGGTCCGAGTCCTTAAAAAAGACTTGATGCACTTTCAAGTCCGGATACTGGTCCACTCAAAATAGAACCGACTCGAACCCGGACCCAAGCCCGGACCCGTTAAAAACACCCCAAATTTTTTAGAATTTGAATAATAGGGTTATAGGGATATACATATAAATAGTATTTGTTGAAGATAAATGTGTAAATATAATATTTATTCATGTACTTGAGTGCAAAAATTGTTGGAACTGTAGGGTATCGGATGCAAAATACTTAAGTGCACATATTTATTCTCCGCTACCGGACCAGTTGGGTAGATTTTTTTAACTATGACCCGAAACTGGACCTGGACCTGGTTCTCGCAACTCTGGGCCTGGGTCCAATTTTTGGACCCGTGAGGTACCGGGTCCGGGTCCGAGTAGTGGAGGACCCGACCTGATAAGACCCGATACGAGCTCTAGCTACCACCTTGTCCTATGGGAGAAGGCATGTATGAAGAAAATACACGCATGTCTGAGCATTATTGACCTTAGAGACATGAACTTGACCCTCTTTGACAAGTGGTGGTGGGAAGTTTTCCATCATAATGGGGAAGGGTGGCAAGACTTCATTCAATCTTATTATCAGAGAAAAAGGACATGATACCTAGCTAGGCTTCAGGGTTGGGCCCAAAGTCTCGTTGTTCTGAAGAGGGGTGAATAAAGCATATGATCCTTATAATAGTTTTGTAACATCATTTATATGAAACGATCGTTTAACCAAATTCTGGTGGGATAAATGGTGTATAGAGCACACACTCACAGAATTGTTCCCAGATCTCTATGAACAAGTGTCACAACCACACTACACGGATGCCAAAACATGGAAAAGATGCTCATGGAGGCCTACCTATAGAAGTAGTCTTAGCCAGGAATCTGTACTTAGACTTAGGGAACTGCAACACCAAATTACCCAGTGTGGGTGAAATGTACTTATGTACATAGGGCCCAAACAGGAATGTGTGGGGGCCAGGAAAGATGGTGCTTTCATGGTTAGATCACTCTACAACTGGATTCATTTTAGAGGTTGCAAGTCAAAATGGTCTACAATTGTAACACCCCGAATTTTAAATAAGGATAAATTTGAGATTTCACAGGATCTTTACTTCACTTCGTACAATTTTACAAGGAAATTTTTAAAACTTTTTCAATACTACATCAGAGTTCCTTTACACTTGGTTTTTACACAGCGGAAGAAATAAAACTTACAACAGTTGAAAGACAAAAACATAACTTGTACAATTTTACATCATTTGCAACATTTTTAACTTTCATATAGCAATAGCATATCCACTTTATAACTCCATGAATGGTCCTTTACCTGCATGTCAATCTGTGGGCACGTCAGTTACTTACAACTGACGAAATGTTATACACGGCTATCCTCTCTATGCCGGGAAAAGTATAACGATCTCATACTTTAACAAATCACAAAAAAAGATTGAATGAACAAGTAAAGTGTCAAGGGTGATTATTCTAAATATAAGTGTATGTCATGCCTTAATGCCTAATGCACACAATTCTACACTAGGATGACACTAATGCACACTTGTTCAGATTCTATGCATCCCATACAACATAGGTCTGAGGGCAAGTGCCTACGTACTCCATATTGAAGGGTTCGATCCCTCGCCATGAGACTACCCAGTAATTAAACAAGTTTTAGAGTTATTTCACAGATACGGATCTCAGCCTCCCTGGCTATAATAACAGATCCCAGCCTCCCTGGCTATTATATCGTGAGAATAATCTCGTAAATGCCCCTCTAGCCCTGGTATATACATATTCTTTGGAGTATGGTAAACATCCGCCGACTACCCTAAGTCCCGGATAAAATACAGTCCATCTCCTACGGAGCAGCCACAGTCCACCAACTGGGTCTATAGCCACGGAGATCCACCGCCGACTATATAGAAGCACCCATTTACGTTTGCACATGTCTATTACATCTTCACCTAAGTGCCTAATTATTTTTTAGTTCAAGACATGAATATGTTATCACCCTAGAATCAGTTTTACCTCATACCAGATTTATTCACAAAATACGAGATCGCCCGATGACATTATCTCGAAATCAAGTCTCAAAATCTTTCTTTCAAAATTATCGGTAACCGAGGTCTTACTAATTCTAAATCATAAACCTTTCATGTACAAGAAATATGGGTACACCTACCCTTTAATAATCATGTCTTAACTTATTATATTCATGTCTCTAACTTATCCATAATTTAATCAATGTCTCATTTTTGCATTACCCATGATTCATTCATTCATTCATAATTTCCCATAGAAAATAATCCTTTTTCATGAACAGAATTTTCATCCATTATCAATCTTTTTAACAACTTAAGCACATATTCATAATCAACCTAAACCAAGTATGTCTTAAATCAAGTGAGTGTATAATCACATCAAGATCACATGAATGAATAAGTATTCAAAAAAATATAAAGCTCGCATCCTTTAATAATTTATTTGTGTAAAAAACTCATTAACAATTTGAACTCATATAATATGTCTCAACCATCGCAAAATATTTCTTAAATCAAGTAAAAGTAAAATATCTTTCTAAGAGAATTAATTCTCTTATCAACACTTTATTTTTCTTCTAAGGATTTAAATCATGCTATTCACTAATTTATTTTAAATACAATATCTCATTATATCTCAATGTCTCTTTTATTCCTCAAGAATATACATGGAAATCTTTAGAACTATTTTTAATAGATTCTCTATAACATTTTATGAACACTATAATTAATTTTGAAGACAATATCTCGATCTATCTTTTATTCATCAAAATATGCATATAAATCGTCAATCTTATTATTTTTATAGATTCTCCATCATTTAGTATAAACCCTAGATTATTCTCCAAATTTTTAATTGCATTTGTCTCATTAACACCCAAAAATTATTTGAAAACACCCAAAAAAAAATTAAATAAATAAAAGGGGTTGTGGGGTTTTGATCCCGTGAGCCAACAGCCAAGGCCCCAACAATAGACCGAAAGCCAAGAGTCCAAATGGACTCTATGTCGGATTTCGTAACTCCAACTCCTTTTGAACTTAAAGTGGGGCTCTGGATGCATTATGATAAATCACAAAAAAAAAAGTATGCACTTATCAAGTTTCGAACTCCAGCCAACCAGGAAGCAGCGCATGGTCAGACCACTAGGCTACCCGTACCCAACGACGCACAAGCAACCCGAAAGGTTTTTTCTTTTTGTTTTTCCAATTTCGTTTTATTTCATTAATCTCGTAAAACTTAGTTCTCTCTTTTAATCAAATCTTTCATTAGTCTACAATAATTTAATTAGACTGAAAATTAACAGAAACTCATGTATTAAAAATTCATATTTGATAATACATCTAAAGTTCAAATCTATTTCCTCTCTTTCATTATATGAATTGTAATTCATTTTAATCGAACTAGAAAATTTGTATTCTCTTACAATAATTTAAAATAAATTATTTATACCCATTTCACTTTGCAAAAACTTCTTTTAACTATAAGGAAAATCTCTCCAAATACTTTTAAAATTACTAGTTTCTATATTAACATGCAAACTACAATTTCTCTTCTCATGTGCAAGCAACAAGACAATTACTTTGCTCTTTAAACAAATGTTAACATTTCTATCACTTAACATATATGAAAACATGAATTTATCTTCTAATTATCACATCAAATTTTTTCTACTCATTTAGCATGCAATCCCTACAATTAGAAAGTATAGGATCACTCACCTTAGTTGAAAGCTTGAACAATTGAAAGAATGATCACTACTTCTAGCTCCAAGACTCCTATTTCTCTTCTCCTCCTAGCAAGAGACTCCAAGAACAAGAGCTCGCTTTCTTTTCCTTTTTCTTTTCTTTCTTGATTACTTTTTGGTGTGGAAAAAAGAGAAGAGAATGGGGCTATTTATAGGTCTAGGGTAGGGTTCAAATTGCATAATTTTCAACTCAATAAATCCCCATTTTAATTATCCATCTTTTCATTTCTCAACTCCTAAAAACTCCCATCTCTTCACCTCCTTATAACTCCTACCTCTTCTAATTCTCAACTCCCTCCTCTGATACACAAACCGGTTAAGTGTGAGTGAAAAGTCCAACTCCCACTTCAAACACGATGACTCATCACCCATTACTCACACAACATCACACTAGTGCTGTGCATGAACCCGTGGGTCCCCATCTCCTACACACTCACCATATCAAATTAAATTACCAAATGCCATACATACTACCTTTCATTACCAAATCAGTCAATCTTATACTATATAACATATATACATATGTATTATTATTATTATTATTATTATTATTTTGAAAACTACGGATGTTACACACACTCCGAAAATTATTTTGAAAACAACTACGCTTAAATGTGCACGCCGAAACCACGTGCTTCGCACGTAAAACATGAAAATGTGGAATTTGGTTTTATCAATGTAAAAAATGTTAAAGATAATAAAAATACAATATAGGAAAATTATTTATAAATTTTATGACGTAATTACTACGTACGTAGAGAACACGTGCATTATACGTGCGAAAAATCAAAAACTGCATTTTAATCAAAATAGGGGGAAAATAAATTTCCGTTTTATAAAATGGATTTAAATACATGAAAATAATTTATTTAAACACATAGAAAATATTGTACGTAGCGGTACAGACTCGTGCATTAAAAACCAATAAAAAGTACGTACAATACAAGATTGAAATATTATATTTTTGTTGAATCAAAATAAGATAGAATCAGTACAAAAAAATGCATAAATAGTCGGTAAATAAAATATGGGGTAAAAACTCGTTACAAAATACACGTGCGTAACACACGAGGGCAAAATTGTAATTTCCAATTTTGCGGGGTGTTACAACAATAATATGGAAGGCAAAAGCGCCACTAAAAGTAAGGGTTTTCCTGTGGCTGCTACTGAACGATACGACTCTGACATGGAAGAATTTGGTTAAGAGATAGCCGAACATCACGACTAATTGTGAGTTCTGCAATGTGGCTATTAAGACTAGAGACCTCTTATTTATTGAGTGTCACATAAGCAAAACGGTTTTGTCAGAGGTATTTAGGGCCCTCGGTACGAATGAATACCCCAAAACCTATGAGAATCTATGGATATGCCCCAAATTTTCTATTGAAAGAAGAGAGATGGAAGAAGCATGATACAATGTCATCGCCATAATGACCTAAGTTTTATAGTTGAATAGAAATAACTTTTACTTTCGTGGGACTAGTAATAATATTTCTTGTAATGTTACTCATATTATGTATCTTATATATTTTTGGACTATAGTTGCTGCGACGAGTCCTAGAGGGAGAATTAGTAAAGCCTTCCCGATCAAAGAGTACGATGATGAGGAGATAGAGATTGGACTGATACTGGACTGAGGAGCACCTGTAGGTAGATGCCTACCTTCCAAGGGGTTTGTTGGAGGGATCTTTATTATGTACTGATTAGGGTGTCAATATTTGTAATTGTCCCACCCTCCTGAGCTTGTTGGAGAAGTATGTTTTATTTCCTATCTTGTTATTTTACTTTTACCTTGTATATTTAACTAGTTTTCTAGGATTATTTTATTAGCATCTTATTATCAAGAAAATATGGTAGCTATATTTTATACTTTTATTTTTAAAAAAATACTGCTAAGAAATTGTATTCACTTTCAAGTGCAAAAAAGCTCAAATTTTAGGAAGAAACCCAATTCTCATACTCACCACAAGATCAAATTAGAGTTTGATGTTGTCAGCTTTGGAGGGATACACAGATTAATGCATGTGACAGACAGAAGACGAGGAGGGAAACAAAAAACACTAGTATATAATATAGGGCTCTACTGGAGCACACAAATAAATTAAATCACACAAATAAAATAAAGGTAATGTTACACCTAGTATCAAATCTGCTATATTTTTCATTAGGTTAAATTTTAAAAAAATCACATTAAGTTTTAGGCCAGTTTAAAAAAAATTACACTAATTTTTAAAGTTTTTTCAAAGGACACAAAATTTTAAAAATTTCACTGGATTAGTTAGGATTAGAGTTAATTCGGGAAGGTTTATTTATACATCTGTTTAATTAAGTGATGTTTTTTTAAACACAAATAAAAGATGAATGTGGTTTTTTTAAACACAAATAAAAAATGAAAGTGGTTTTTTTAAACCCTACCCTAACCCTAACCCTAACCCTAACTAACCCAGTGAATTTTTTTGAAATTTTGTGTCCTTTTTTTCAAATTTTTTTTATACGGTTTAAAAAAAAATAGTGCGATTTTTAAAAACTGGCCCAAAACTTACTGTGGTTTTTTTAAATTTAGCATTTTCATTACTATCTTAGGTGGTACACTATTAGTGGAGGTTATTGTACAGTAGGTGGTACAAACATTTAATAGTGGTGTGCCACCTAAGATAGTAAAAAAAAAAATTAGTAAATTTGAAAGTAGGTGTAGCATTACCCATAAAATAAAATAAAGAATTTTTCTCATATGGATCACTAACAAACATTTTAATTCTATATATCTTACTTTTGAGTGAGTTATATAGATTTAATTTTTTGTTAAAAATGATTATTTCAAATTAATTTTATATTATAAGTGAGTTATATAAAATTAGGTATATGTGAATAAGGTACGTGAAATTAAAATATTTAGTCACCCATGCTAGAAAAATCCTAAAATAAAACCAAAACAAAAGAGAACCCATTTTACCAGGCAAAATCAACTTACAACAATATTTCACAAGATAATGAATGCACATTAATCTCTTTAACAATTAAATTATGAAAACTCATTAATAAGGATGTACAGAAAAATAAATATTTATTTCACCGTTCTTTAATCTACGTGGAATATCACTTAAAGAGGGATTATAGAGGGAAAGAGGGATCAGAGAGGGAGTACAACTTACAAGGATGTTAATAGTAAATTATAGAAAGGGTAAATTGCGTATAAAATCACGATCTTTTTATGAGTTGCAAATAAAACCCCACCTTTTCAATATTGCAAATTAAATCATAACCTTTTCTAAACATTGCAAATTAAATCATTAGCCGATGTATAAATCATTAGCCGATGTAGGTTTTGGGATATGTATGGGATCCCTTGCATCCATGCTCGTTCAGCCAGACATATTCCAGACAAGCATGTATGGCTGAACAGCCCGTAATGATTTAATTTGCAATGTTTAGAAAAGATGATGATTTAATTTGCAATATTGAAAACGTGGGGTTTTATTTGCAACTCATAAAAAGATCGTGATTTTATATGCAATTTACCCTTATAGAAATGCACATTAAATAAATTACTGTATGACAGAGGTCCTTTCATTGTCAACTCTCAGTCAACTTCAACTCCTCATACGCCATCTCCAGACCAGGTCATCACCATCACAATGCATCTTTTGATCTGGACCGTTGAGATCTTTCTTTTTAATCCTGATCAAATCCAACGGCTGTCTTTCATCTTCTCTACTTCTCACGCTCTTTTCATTTCACAGAATACCCATTCCTTTTTAATGAGTGTTCAAATTCCAAAGAAAAAAGCCTTACTATTTTCCTGGAACTTAGCCACAGAAAAAAAAAATACAAAACCGTTCATCTTCCCAAATCCCCAAATCCCCAAATCAGCCCCTAACCCTTCCTCCCCAAAAACCTACCCGTCGTCGTTCGCCCTTCACAACTCAGCTGCCGTTCGCCGCGCACCGTTCACAACCCCGCTGACGACCGTCGCTCGCAGGCCCACTCCACCGCTCGTCTTCATCAATGCCTAACCTCATCCGGACCATTTTGCTTGGTGAGGAAATACCATGCCCACTTTGTTCCGAAATTGAAGAGGTGGGTGAGGAGGAAGAGAAGAAGAAGAACGTAGTAAAGATCGATGAGAAGATGCAGAGAAGAAGAAGAACGTAGTAAAGATTGATGAGAAGATGCAAAACATAGGTTGTGTTTGTTGATCATCATGACAGTTTCCGATTCTCTGTTCTTGTCTATTAGAGTGTGTGTATGCATGTTTAGTTTCTTTTATACAGTGAATGAGAAAAGGGTTTTAAAAATTATTGGGATTTTAAAAGTTTCAAATTTGGGTCTGATGTTTGGATTATTTACTACTTTGCTACTCTCATCCTGTTGTTTGCAATCTGATGGATGTTTGATGTTTAAAAGTTTCAGTACTCTCACATACATAACACAATGTAGCGTTCGTTAATGATCCACTGCCCGACTTGTGCATTATGGGAACGCTTGACAAATTTCGAGCTTCTAGTTTTGAATTTTTTTATTTTTTTAAATGTTTATGCTCATTTTGTTTGCTCATATATATATACAAACATAAGGGAAACTTAAAGTTTATCACATGATAAACCCTCTCATTCAATACTATTATATCTATGGTTTAAAACTTCCATTGTTAAAAGATATAGGTTCCAAAGTTATATAATCCAAGAAATAGCACCACCTTTTTTTTTATTTTTTTTAATATATAGTCCATTTCGCATGTTCCATTGTTCTTTGAATATTAGTGTTTGGAAAAGCATATTAACTTTCGAGATCTTCAACATTTCTTAAGATGCACTTGCCCTTTTGAAAAACTCAGTGTACTATTTCACACAGGGTTCTATATGTTATCGAGTTGCATCACACGCCAGCCGGTTAGATTTTAGATAATTTTCAAGTAGTAGGGGATTATATTGGGCGTTCTTTTCGGGTACTGAATTTATATATATATATATATATATATATATATATATATATATATATATATATATATATATATATATATATATATATATATATATAATAATAATAATAATAATAATAATAATAATAATTAATATTATAATGGGAGAAGGCCTTAGTGTCATTTGTCATTTTGTCATTCTGCCAACATGTATCTCGCACAACATGTACCATGCACGTACATAACTAATATAAAAAAAGTTTCCGGTTCGATTCCTTCCTACGTCAAAGTTTTTATTTTTTATTTTTTGAAATTATTAAAACGTGCATCGCACGTTTAAATTACTAGTATATATTAACTAATCGAAATCACTTTGCTTCTCCCTACAATCTTCATTGTCAACATTTTTCATACTTTTAGAACAGACTCTTCTGAATAATGAGAAAATTTTGAGAAGACGATGATTTCTTGTTATTATTTGGGACGGGGCAAATGCACACATCTAGGAGGTACATTTAATGAACCAGTTATGTGATATTTATTTCAAAATTCGTCAAAATGTGTATGTGTTACTCTTTAGTGACTGTCCTCCTTCGTTTTAATCATTTTTTTGGTAACGCTTAATTGTTTGAAGTTTTAGCAAGATACCTACTGTATTAATTAATCGATCGTTGCTAGATATAATATGATTGTGATTACTAATAATTTCTCTTGCAGGAAATGAAGGGGCATTCACTTGTAATCCACATGGTGCCGCGACACCTCATGGTTTGCTTTCAACATTGCATTTGTGCTTTTACTTAATAATTACAGTCTTCCTATTAATCCTTTAATATATGCTGTATATCTTACTTTGTTCTTCTATATACTGCATGCAATTTGGTTGAGTCCCTGAAAAGTAGTAGTATAATGCTATAGATTTAATTCTGTTGGGATTGGGGCATTAACAAACGCCTCTGGTCGCAACGGAACTAATTAGAGCAATGAGCAAGTCGAATAGATGAGACGAATTAATTGAGCAGGCAAGTAGATCCACCAATCCAAACACAAACACAACGAGGATTTATCCCAGTTAGCTTTTGCTTAATTCAAGAGGAAATATAGGAGATCTGATATTCAACTAGAAGAGATTACAAGGAGTTACTGATAGCATTGGTATAAATACCCGAAACCCAGATCCGACCCGAAACCTACATTGGACCGGAACCGACCCGCCCTATCCGGGTCCTAAAATTGAACTCGTTGTACTTTCGGGTCCGGGTCTGAGTCCGCTCAAAAGAGACCCAACCCCAATCCGGACCCGGACCCGGACCCGGACCCGTTAAAAAAATCTAAAAAATCAACATAAAAATAAATATTCTATCCTCATCCCTCGCTTCCGTCCTCCTCAATTCTAAATCTTCCTCTTCCAAACTCAAAACTCATGCCTTTTTCTTTTTTTCTCTATTCTAAATCCTCCACTCGCCGCCTCCGCTCTCCGCTCACACTCCCGCTCCTACCCGAACGGGTAGGAATATTTTAATAGGACCCAGTCCTCACCCGTCCTGGTCCGGGTCCAATTTTGGACCCGTAGGGGACCGGGTACGGTTAGTAAAGGACCCGACTCGATACCAGTGCTAGTTACTGATTCACTCAATACAATGAATTAAACTCACCCACCAAAAACTATCTCTTTCGAGCTTCTTTTTGCAATGGAGAAAAAAATCTGTGAAGTATTATCTCACATATTGGAGGAGTTTACAATATATATAGAAAAATAGAGAGAAGCCTAGGTCTAATCTTAATTCTCAGTCAACCGATATAACCTGAAAAAAAGTAACTGAATAGGAGCCGTACGATCTAACTTGGAGTTGAAGATTGGGCTGAAACGATCTAACAAATCGAGACCCAAAATGAACACAACGCCGCGGTCGGTCGACTGTCCAACAAGACCGGTCGACCGTCCATCCCTCTCTCGGACAATCCCTGTACTATGAACGGTCAGGGGGTGCGGTCGACCGTCCATTCCTCTCTCGAACACCTTGTTGCTGCTGTTTTCTTCTTCTACTCACTTCGACGCTTCGACTTCTGTGCTTCATCTTACCTTCTTCTAATTTGAACCACGAGTATACAAGACGCGATCCTAACAAATTTTTGTATGTCAATATATATATAGAGGAATGCTTCATTGCAAACCACTGAAGTCGTTGAAAACAACCCATTGTTCCCAACAACTAAAGTGACTTCAGTGTTAAGTGTTAACATAACTGAAGTCGTTGTTCTCAACGACTTCAGTGGTTTGCATACTTGTTTGCACGGGACCCATTATATATATATAGATGTATGTCCTACTGTACTAACTTATCTGCGAAATTACTAACATGTGGTGGGGTTATGATACCTACTAATCATATGGCTGAATGTCCATACTAAAACAGTTAAACTAAAATTTTCTTTAGGCTAATGTCACGAATCAAGATAAGAAACTTCAGTATATTTTCAGAAAAGCACTTAATTTCTTCTAAGGAATACAAAGGACCGGCCGGCTTTTTAAAATTATTTCTTGACTTATAATTAAGACTTATTAGGTTTGTATTACTTTCTTGTTGCATGTTTCTCTTTTTGAAACTTAAAATTAATAAAATGGTGGAGAAAATTAGAGCCTTCATACAGATCTGGCAAAAATTCTCTGTTGTTCGTGCCGTATGGTTGCATGAAAGAAAATCCCAATTCCTTTTAATAATCGATTGAGAAATTTTGTTTGCAATGAAAAGAATATATTTTTCTACTTAGGTGTTTCTAATGAGATATTTGTAATAAAAAAAAAAACAAATTCATACTTATATTTTTGTTTAGGCTAAATTTGAATAAACACCCCCCATCAATTAGATACGATTCTCAAGAAACACCCCCTTAACTATTTATTTTTTGTTGTAAAATACCTTTCAACTTATTTGTTAAAGTGATTTTGGACATGAATTGATCAAATTACTCAAAAAATTAAGTGTTTTTTCCAAAAAAAAAAGTAGGGGTCTTTTTTCAAATTTAGCCTTCTCTTTATAATCAAAATTGTTTTAGATTCTAGTGTTTTTTTGAGTTAATATTTGACCTAGTGTTCTCAAATTGTTTAACCTATGTAACACCGGTACTTTTAGGAAGGAGCCGTATCCATACTGAGCATGTGTAGGACATCGACACTTTATAAACACTTCATAGACACTTGTCGGACACTTCTGTGTCTCACATTTAATAATACATCTTAATGTTGGACACTTATATGACACTTATCTAACATTTATTAGAACATATTTTTAACAAATTAATTTTCAAACTCATATTCATATTTCTCATAATAATTAACTCTAGTAGTTGCACACACATCTTGGATTGATAGTGTAGTGAATTATTATGACTCTTTGTGGACATTTTTTTAAAATTTTTTATTTTATTTTATTATATGAGCAACAAATTGTATTATTCAACACTATTTTTATTAAAATCATACATAATCGACTAGATAGGAAGTCCAAGTTAAATGCAGTTCCGAGCTTAACAAGGAAGGCAAGAAAGGAGGTTTGGGTTAGATGTGGGCCCAAACTTAGCAAGAACACCAAGTTCATAATAAGCTCGGATTGTAATACCCTCAAGTGAGCTTAGTCTGATGATTAAATAATGGACTTAGAGCATCTCCAACCATGTTAGCTATTTTGGCTAACTAAAATAGTCAAAATGGATAACAAATGGATAATTTGGCTAACGAAAAAAAGTATCAACTCCAATCATGTTATCTATTTTGAATAACCATTAATAATTTAAAGTCCAAAATTAAATACAAAAACGCTCTCAACCATTCAAAGAAGTAAGAAGACAAAAAAAAACAGAAACTCTAAATTAATGCTGAAGAAGAGCTTCATTCTTCTTCTTAAATAATTGAATCGATTACCTATGCTGCCTCCTCTCACAATTCAAAATCATCATCAATCTTGGACAGCTCCAATGCAGCCTCCTCTTCATCCGCATCAATTGCGAAATACAGATTACAAACCTCGGGCCCAAAATTGTACCCTGTGAACACATAGAACACCGGAGTGACAACCTCCTTGGCAACCACACTTGTCCAAATATACCTATACGACGTAATTGTCTGCAATGCAAACACCACCACCCTCGTAAAATAAATATAGCAAATCACCACAATGTAATACTGTCTGAAAAGCGTCAGCTTCATAAGATTCACCGCAGCCTTCCCATCAGTCCTCGTAGCCTCCCTGATGTTCCTAATCGACCGCACAATTGGAAACAGAACAGCGCAGCAACAAATAACATCAACCAAAAGAAAAGCCTGACCCCAATCTGCCGAATCATGTGAAAACGACCAGTCTCGTCAAGTGCTATCTGAGCTACATTTGCCACAACTTGAAGAGGAATAACAATCATTAAAATCCTCTTCTTCTTAACTTGCAAAAAGGTTTCAGAAAAGACCATCCAGTCCCAATCAGAACAGTAAACAACGTGATCCCTTTCAAGAAGCTGAAGAAGTAGAACATCACATCCCAGCCGTGCGCAGTGCTCTTGCGGTTGATGAAGGATTTGTCCTCCAACTCGGCCAGCAGATTGAAAGCCTTCAAGTCGATCTGTAATGTGTGATGCACCATTCCCGATGCACCATTCCCAACCTCTCCAATCGCAAGCAAAATGCTCTCAACCATGAAACAATCCAGAACAACCCCACCCATCCGCAATGCACGGTAAACGACAGGGCTTCGACGATGAGGGCTTCGACGACGACGACAGGGCTTCGACGACGACAGGGCTGCTTCGATGAGGGCTTTGACGACGACAGGGCTTCGACGATGACGACAGGGCTTCAGCTTCGATGAGGGCTTCGACAACCTCAGAGCTGCTTCGATGACGACAGGGCTTCGACGATGAGGGCTTCGCGATTTCGATTTGCTCGCGATTTTGGAGGAGGGCTTCGGCAGAAGCAATATGGCGAGCGGATCCCGCTCGCCAGATTTGGCGAGCGGATCGCGAGCGGAAATCAGATCGCCAGGGTAGCGACTGATTTGGCGAGTCCGTTGGAGAGGATTTTTGGGGATTTAGTCGCTATTTTAACTAATTGAGAGGAATAGCGATTAGCGTTGGAGATGGTCTTAGAAGTTAGTATTTCATTTGTAGAATTATTAGATTATTATGGGCATAGCTTGAGCCTAGTTAGGATTTTTTTTATAAGACACTTTTCGAAAATATTTGCAGAAAGATAACAGTTGGCCAAGTATTTGCGCTCATGGATTCAACAACTAAACTCGCCGTTTCCAACGGCGAGTTTAGTTGTTTCATCATCGCCATTGGAAAACAACGTGTTTAGTGCTATTTTAGTTCAAAATTTTCAAAGAAGTCTCGTTGTTCCCAACGGCGATGACATTTATACTAGACTCGCTGTTGGGGAACGAGTTTAGTTCAAAATTTTGAAAAAAGACTCGCTGTTCCTAACGGCGAGGATATTTACACTAGACTCGCTGTTGGGAATAGCGAGTTTAGTTCAAAAAAAAATCTATGGAGTTTTTTTCTTCGGAAATTTACTAAGTCCAACAGAATGTTTCACTCTCTGTAAATTTTTCTACATCTTCGCCGTTCCTAACAACGAGTCTAGTGTAAATGTCCTCGCCGTTGGGAACAACGAGTCTTCTTTGAAAGTTTTGAACTAGACTCGCTGTTCCCAACAGCGAGTCTAGTATAAATGTCCTCGCCGTTGGGAACAACGAGTCTTTTTTGAAAATTTTCAACAAAAAACCAGCACTAAACACGTTGTTTTCCAATAGCGATGATGAAACAACTAAACTCGTCGTTGGGAACGGCGAGTTTAGTTGTTGAGTCCATGAGCACAAATACTTAGGCAACTGTCCTCTTTCTGTAAATATTTTTGAAAAGTGTCGTATAAAAAAAAGTTAATTCCCTAGTTAGTGGGCTTAGAAAATTTAGATTTATAAATGTGGTTGCGAGCTAAGTTAGATGAGAGTGAGAATTTAGTCCCCATTAGATAGAATATTGGATGAAAATTTCTTTACATAATAAAGTGAATTAACCAAAAGTGCCTCTCAGTTTTTTTTGATGATACGGATAGAGTCAACTGACTCCAGCCATGCATTAATCAATCAAAAATAAATTACAGTGAGGGTCTTACAAGTAGTAAAACAAACAAAAAACAGGAAAACACTAAATACAGAAGTAGACCAAAAACAAATTAAAACTCGACTACAGAGAAATAGACTCAGACTACGATAGAAGAAGCCACCAAGACGGACCGCGGCTGTAGCTGAGCAATCAACTGGCGAAACCGAAAATCCTAACATGAACAAGGGAGAAATCATCGATCTCCGGCGTTAAGCGCCGACGTCAAAGGCAAACACCATCTCGGCCACCTGACTGACCATAGACAATGCATCCATGTTAAAAAGGAGAGGACGTCCGCAGCTCCCCAAACAACCAGGGCCGAAGCCAGGGAGTGAAAATAGAGCAGTGGAAGATAAGATAAACATAGCATAAAACGAAAAGGTCAAGAGTGTCTAAAATGAAATAGGCTAGTCGGACCAATCCGATCGCCTAGCAATCAGTCACCCCCATCAGAACATAAAGGTAACTTCAAACAAGAAACACACCTCAGCCAAACATGATCAGAACACAACCAATAGAATATCCAAACCAAAAAAGAGCTAGAACATAATAAGAATAGTTATAGATGAGCAAGCAGCCAAGTAACGGCCAAAAAGACAAACCAAACTGAGCCCATAGTATGATAATTACACATAGATCAGAGCATCAAAAAGGAAGGAGAATAGGTGGTAAGAGACCAGCCCAAAGATGAAGGATGGACAAAGGCCGCATACCCTCCTTACCAAAAAGGCAGCCTAACACCACCGCCATCGGCTGCCAGTCCCACCCACAAAATATGGGCAGCCCTACTCAGTCAACCTTGCAAACGTACAAGATGAAGACAGAAGTCATGCCTACAAGAATCTCAAGAACAGTGTAAAATAGTAGATAAAGATTGCTACACAAACTGAAACGAGGTGAATGGAATACAATAGACAGTAACACCATAGTGGCCAACAGGGAAGGGCAGCGAGCGTTAAATAGCATTGAGGTTAAAAAGACAATGGAAGGCATCTTCCAATCTCTCATACATGAGGGCTTCTCTGGCTTCAACTTTTAAAGACGAGGACCAAAATTTGAATAGATAAAAGAATTCATCAGTAATCGAACGAGAGGAAGAAGCTGTGTGACGGAAAATTCTTTTATTCCTTTCCATCCACGTGATCCAAACGATAATCTGAAAGGAAAGGTACCACGATCTGTGGTATATGCCATTCGAAGGGAGCCTCGTCCAGCATTCGGCCAGACTGGCCGGAATGGCTGGCGATTCCCAAGCGAGCACATTGATTTCCAAAGAGGACGCGAAAATTCACAACCCACGAATAAATGGTTCACATTCTCAGATTCGAAAGAGCACAGCGGACACAATTGGCCCCACGCTAGATTCTCTTGTTGAGAATTTCAACGGTCAAAAGTTAATTATTGAGGGCTAGCCACGAAAGAATTTTCACCTTAATAGGGGCACAGGATTTCCACACCAAGTCAAAGAAAGGCGATAATAAGCCTCTAAAATTAAGAAATCGATAGAAAGAACGAACCGAGAATGTCCCTGATGCGTTCCAACTCCAAAACATCTCTTCTTTATCTTTCCAAACAAAATTGTTGAGAGAGAATAGAAGTTCATTAAATTCAGGAATTAGATGATGGGGTAGATTGGTCGCTAGTGGGGATCAACCATTGCCTTTGCATGCCGTTGGTGATATAGGAATCAGCAACCAAAGCACGAGGATCGGAAACCAGACGGTAGATAGCTGGGAATGCGGTGGCTAGAGAAGTGTTACCGATCCAAAGGTCGGTCCAGAATCTAGCCTTGGAGCCATCGGCACAGGAGTGGCTTAAACCGCAATGGAAAGCCGCCGACGCTTTCCACACTCCCTTCCAGAAATGGGAGGCATTACGATGAGTTTGATACGGGAAACTCCACCATTCATCCACCGAAAAGTATCTGTCTTTGATACTGATGATCCAAGGTAAATCCTCATTTATGAGGAATCTCCAGAGTCATTTGCCCAGTAATGCTAGATTCTGGTGCCTAAGGTCTAAAACCCCTAAACCTCCAGCTTCCTTGGAAGAACAGATAAGATTCCAGTTACACAGATGCGATCCGGGTTTGTAATGAGGAGACCCTGACCAAAAGAAGTTACTTCTGATCTGGTCTATCCTCTTGATAACGCAAGATGGCACGAAGTAGGACATCATGTAAAGTGGAATCGATGATAGAACAGAATTGAGCAGAATCAATCTACATCCACGGGCTAGCAGTCTCCCGGACCAAACAGATAGCCTGGATTCCACCTTATCGATCATGGGGGATCAATCTGATTTATGTAATTTACCCCATCTCAGAGGAATACCCAAATCCGATTTAAAGTGCCTTTTAGTTAGTTAGTGTTTTTTTTTATAGTGAGACTGTAACCTTGTGGTGGGGCCGTAGCTTTACAGAGTTATTACCATGAGAGTTACTGGTTTTTAGCCAAAGTGACCCACTTTTTGAAAGTATTTAACAAACTGACCCACTTTTAAAACTATTTACTAACTTGACCTAGTCTCTATCTAAGATAGCGAGTCTAGTTAAAATGAACTCGCTATCTCAAATAGCAAGTATAGTTCTATGAATTTCTCTAACGCCTGGAGAAATTTTGAGCATGCAATTTCTACTGAAATGTATACAACTACATTCGATATCTGAGATGGCGATTTCATTTGAACTAGACTCGCCATCTCAGATAGCAAGTGTAATTGTACTCACTTTTTCAAAAAAAATTGAACATAAAATGTATACAACTACACTCGCTATCTGAGATAGCGAGTCTAGTTCAAATGAACTCGCTATCTCATATAGTGAGTGTAATTGTACTCGTTTTTTTCGGAGAAATTTTAAACATGAAATGTATACAACTACACTCGCAATCTGAGATAGCGAGAGTGTAAGTCTATGCATTTCAAGTAGAAATTGTATTTTTAAAATTTCTCTAAAAAATTAGTTTAACTACACATTATCTAAGGTCAGTTGAACTAGACTCGCTAGCTGAGATAACATGTAGTTATATATACATATCTGGTAGAAATTGCATATTCAAAATTTCTCTAAAAAATGAGTATAACTACACTTGCTATTTGAGATAGCGAGTTCATTTGAACTAGACTCGCCATCTCAGATAGCGAGTAAGTTAATTTGGTAAATAGTTTCAAACGTGGGACAGTTTGGTAAATACTTTCAAAAAGTCGGTCATTTTGGAAAATCCAGAGTTACTCGATTTTTTTTTCGTAGACCATTTTTTAAAATTATTTGCGATTATGAGTCAGTTTCGAAACTATTAGCGCTCATGGGCTATCTTGTGCCCCGTCAGCATCGACCGGTATTCTCATTAGCAACCTATTCATTTTAGAAGTCGCTAATGAAAATAACGGCCTATGTTTTAAAAAATTTTGAATTTTTTTTTTGGTGTCGCTATTCCCACTAGCGACCTTAGTATATATGCGGTCGTTGATGAGATTAGCGACCTCAAACGAATATATTGAGAGACTTAGCGATTTCTAGAGAGATTTTGTTCTCTTGGAAAAAAAAATTAAAACTAAGGTCGCTATTGGGGATAGCGACCTTAGTATACTTCGGTCGTTATTCGCAATAACGACCTCAGTAGGAAACACAATCTCATTGTTCTTTGTAAAATTTACAAAATAGTCACATAACTAAAGTCTCTATTCAGAATAACGACCTTAGTACAGTAAAGACCTCTATTCCGAATAGCGACCTTACTACAACTAAGGCCTCTATTCCAAATGGCTACCTCAGTTTCAAAAATAAATTGATTGTTATTTTTTTAGAGAGCAAAAGCTCTATAAATTTTGCTAAGTGTTAGAATACAGTTCATTAAAGGTCATTAATCCCATTAGAGACCTCATATATACTAAGGTCGCTATTCCCAATAGCGAACACTGTTTTATTATTATTATTATTATTATTTCCAAAGAGAGCAAAACTCTCTAGAAATCGCTAAGTATCTCAATACATTTATTTGAGATCGCTAATTTCATTGGCAACCTCATATATACTAAGGTCGTTAGTGGAAATAGCGACAGCAACAAAAAATTCCAAATATTTTAAAACAAATGCCACTATTTTCATTAGTGATTTTCAAAATGAAGATGTCGCTAATGAGAATAGCGGTCGCTGACGGTGGCACAAAGTAGCCCACGAAAGCTAATAGTTTCGAAATTGTCCCATAATCGCAAATATTTTAAAAAAGTGGCCTATTACGGCAAAAAACTCGAGTTACTCAGGGTTCTTAGAATCGTATGTAGGTGATGGCAATGGTACACTTAACTCCTTGAAGTCATTTATTGTTTTCACTTGCTCCTCTTCCAGTATGAACATCAGAACCCCTGCCATCCAACTATAATTTAAAAAAAAAAAAAAAAAACCCTCCTATCTGTGACCTCTAAACCTGTTGAGGCTGCCACTTAGTATGTGGCAGAGGAAGAGTCACCTCCCAAACAATCTCCTTCCTGTCGGCTGAGGCTGACTAGAAATTGAAGAATGTGAGAGATACATCTATCTCCGTTAATGAATTGAGATACATATATATCGAGCTCACTAGCCAATGATATCTAATCTGCCATGCTGCTTTATCATCTTTTCAGTATTCCTGAATGTTTCGCAAGTACTACTCTTCACATTAATTTCCTCTTAAAATTCAGAAAATATATAACTCCAAACTCTCCCCCCGTTTCCCATCTTAATTTGCATTAGAATACTCATGGTTGATTAAGAGAGTGATCAGTTCTAGCCAAGCTTGCTCTTCTTTCCAGAAATGCATTTTTGCTTAGTCTCATCTCCTTTGCTATATATGTTGGACAATACTACATTGTTGGGAACCAACTTAGTTCTCCAGCGATGATGATGCTCCATCGCAAAGCACTCCACTTTATCACCTATTCTCCTAGCTAGCCAAAGAAACATGGTCAGGTGGTGGGTTGTTAATATATATGCTCGCGCGCTCCAACTATTCATGTCCTACGAATATTATAGATAGATACCAAATAATTCCAAATATGCCAGTTGCATTGATGTAAAACCAACCCTAAAATAGAGAATTTTCCAAGAATTTTAATGGGTTAATTTTACCAACATGAAAGTGCGGATTTAGATTGGATATTTTAACAGTTAACAGGTCCGATGGGTTTTCAAGAATTGAATCAAATGCTAACAATCCCAATTAATAATTCAATCTTAATCAATAAGTAAATCCCTACGTGTTTCAGCAAGTAAAAAGAGCAATACCAATTCGTACCCTAATCTAGCATGTGGATCACTCAATCTCAGTATTTTGTGGTCGACAGTCAAATCAGATAATATACTAGATGATAAGGCAGTAAAACATAAATACGGAAGAGATGGAAAGAGTATACCGAATGCAAAAAAATCCCACGTAGATCTCGGAGTTGGGCAGCTACTAAGATCTCAGCAACACGTCACGAGTACGGCAGCAATCAGCTTCAAGGGGAAGAGCAGCACTCGACAGTGGCGGGTACCACGGGAACTGGTCAACGGCGGCGCGGCGTCAGGTGGAGGACGGCGCGGCGGTGAACAGGGCATCGACGCAAGGCGTGGTGGTCGGCGTCGGGATGGCGCCGGTTGCAAGGAGGGGAAAACAACAGCGGTCGTCGGGGTCCGGTGGGATTAGGGTTTGGATTAGGTGGGTTAGGGAAGGATTCGGGATGGCTGTGGATGGGGGGATCTTGATCGGGAGGAGGAAGAAGAGAGGAGCGGGAGTGGAGGAGGTTGGGGTCGTCGTTGATGGTGGTGAACGATGATGGTGAAGGCAGCGGTAGTGGAGTTGGGTGGTGACAGGGGTTGGGGATTTTGTGAAGGGAGGTTGATGGGTTCGGTGGGAGTTGTGAAGGGGATTTGAACGGGATAGGGATATGAAGAAGAAGGAGAAGGAAGAGGCGGCGGGTTACGGGTAGGGGGAAGAGGATTAGGGTTTGATTAGGGGATTAGGTTTTGGATTAGGGGATTATGATTTGTATTGGGGATTTTTAAGTGGGGATAAATTTTAGAATTAATCACTAATTCAAAAACTAGATTAGGATTTATCACAAACCCTAATTTGTATCTCAGTTGTATCACACAAAGGAGAGAAAATGAAGAACAAAACTCAACACAGATTTTTTTTATCAATAATGGCATGCTTTTCTCATTCATCTCAGGGCCTTTAAATAGGCTCAATTACATCTTGAAACATATCTCTAAAATATTCTCAGAATCTAAAAATTACAAAAAGATTACATATAGCTATAATTGCCAGAAATAAAAATGGTAATAAAATAAAATCCTAAACTGTAAAGATGTCCTCATCATTCTCTCCGGGTGGGAGAGAGCTCGACCCAGTCGAGTCAAAACCAGTGATCATATCATCGTGCTCCAAAAGATCTGGATCCAGTTGCGGGAGCCCCTCACGACCACTACAAGTGTCATCCGACTTCGGCTTATTTTTCCACCTTACCAAATACTTGTGCATACCACCATCTCTAGTAGAGATTATCTGATCATCTAAAATATTATCCAATTCTTCTGTCGATGGGTAAGTAATATCTGGTAGTGGAGGTAATGGGGGAATCTCACCATTAGGCTGCAGGGTAGGCTCATCTATAAGAAAATTTCTAGGGTTGAATTCTGAGCCTTCATAAAGTACTAGATCCTCAATATTGAAAATCTTACTTATGCCAAAACCTTCAGGAAGGTCAACGACATAGGTATTATCATTGATTGTATGTAGAATCTTAAATGGGCCTGCAGCACGTATGTTCAAGTTCTTAACGGGTCCAACAGGAAACCGTTCCGGATGAATCCGAACCATCACTTCGTCACCAATATCAAAAGTTATAAATTTCCTTCTAGTATCTGCTATTAACTTGTAGTTAAAATTATTCTCATTAAGTTCCTTGGAAATTTCTCTATGCAAGTCATGAATGTTATATGCAAATGTAGGGTGCAGACTCTGTGACTTTGTGATGTTCTAATACATGAGTAGAATCTATGGGTTGCCAAGTGACTTGGGAAGGAATGGGTGTCTCGGGTATACTCAATAGAGGTGACTGGATAGGCTGAATACAATTGAGAGACTGGTCATCCTCTTTTTTATCAAAGTCATCACTTATATTAGGTTCATAAGTAAACTCATTGTCGGGCTCATCAGCGATGACTGCGGTACCCTCTACTATATTAATCCTACTGGGACTGGGACAGTTGCCAGCAACATGACCGTATCCCTTACATTTATAGCACTTAGTGAGAGGGTCAATCTTACTGTAATCTCTTTCGGTGTTCTTACCCTTATGTTCATCTCTATGTGAATTAAAATTTGAATTAGATTTGCTGGGGTAAGATTTGTTGGGGTGCTGAGAGGGAGACTGAGGTCTAGGTGGGTCAGTAGAGGTCATTCTAGAGGAATGATCTCTCGAGTCGCTGGACCTAGAATCAGAACTAGCTTTAAGGGAATCCATGTCGAGGACTAGGGCGTAGGCTGCCGCTATTGAGTCCACGTTTCTATAGATTAGCTCGTTCCTAAGGTCAGCTCGTAGTCCAGCTCTGAACCTAGAGAGAGTTTGTTCGTCACTCTCTTTACCTAACGCATTGCACCGAATAAGGAAGTCATCGAATTTATCGACATATTCTTGTGTGGATTTACTTCCTTGATACAATAGGTTCCACGAATCTAGCAATCGGGTGTGGAACGATAACGGTACATACCTCTCAGTGAGCTTCTCTTTCTTGGCCTCCCAAGTGGCTATGGGTGCCAGGCCTCGCCCTCTGCGGGCATGTTCAAGATTGGTCCAATGCTGTTGAGCTTTACCCGTTAATTTCATAGTTGCAAATTTAACTTTAAGGGCTTCGCTCATGTCGAACCACACAAAATAGTGGTCCATGGCATGGACCCAATCAAGGTAAGCTTGGGGTTCCATGTGGCCTTCAAATTGGGGAACGTCAGCCTTAACGTTCTTTTTATATTGTTCGTCAGGGTCACGTTCTTGACGTCGATCATCATGAACATTCCCTTGAGGGATCTGACGATGGCCATGAAGCTCAGGGACACTTGTCTGATTTAGTTCCACTTTCTCAAGCCTCTGATTGATATTGGCAAGAGTTGCTTGGATGGCAGCTAGGGTAGCGGAGATATCAGAATTGTCCATTTCAGGTCTGGGAAGTCTAGGGTTCCTAATTGGGTGATTGGGAAGGGATAGGAAAGGCTCTTCAGGGTCTGTGATGGTGCTGCGAAGACGCATTCACCAAAAGTGTGAAATAGAGTGTCCTATTTTTTATTTTATTTTATTTTTATTTTAATGAATCTGAAATAAACTAAAATAAAAGAAGAAAAAAGATAAAAACTACACAATCCTAAATGAATGCAAAAATGATGCCTACGATGCAAGAACTAAGGTTTTAAGAACCTTTGCTCTGATACCAAAATGATGTAAAACCAACCCTAAAATAGAGAATTTTCCAAGAATTTTAATGGGTTAATTTTACCAACATGAAAGTGCGGATTTAGATTGGATATTTTAACAGTTAACAGGTCCGATGGGTTTTCAAGAATTGAATCAAATGCTAACAATCCCAATTAATAATTCAATCTTAATCAATAAGTAAATCCTTACGTGTTTCAGCAAGTAAAAAGAGCAATACCAATTCGTACCCTAATCTAGCATGTGGATCACTCAATCTCAGTATTTTGTGGTCGACAGTCAAATCAGATAATATACTAGATGATAAGGCAGTAAAACATAAATACGGAAGAGATGGAAAGAGTATACCGAATGCAAAAAAATCCCACGTAGATCTCGGAGTTGGGCAGCAACTAAGATCTCAGCAACACGTCACGAGTACGGCAGCAATCAGCTTCAAGGGGAAGAGCAGCACTCGACAGTGGCGGGTACCACGGGAACTGGTCAACGGCGGCGCGGCGTCAGGTGGAGGACGGCGCGGCGGTGAACAGGGTGTCGACGCAAGGCGTGGTGGTCGGCGTCGGGATGGCGCCGGTTGCAAGGAGGGGAAAACAACAGCGGTCGTCGGGGTCCGGTGGGATTAGGGTTTGGATTAGGTGGGTTAGGGAAGGATTCGGGATGGCTGTGGATGGGGGGATCTTGATCGGGAGGAGGAAGAAGAGAGGAGCGGGAGTGGAGGAGGTTGGGGTCGTCGTTGATGGTGGTGAACGATGATGGTGAAGGCAGCGGTAGTGGAGTTGGGTGGTGACAGGGGTTGGGGATTTTGTGAAGGGAGGTTGATGGGTTCGATGGGAGTTGTGAAGGGGATTTGAACGGGATGGGGATATGAAGAAGAAGGAGAAGGAAGAGGCAGCGGGTTACGGGTAGGGGGAAGAGGATTAGGGTTTGATTAGGGGATTAGGTTTTGGATTAGGGGATTATGATTTGTATTGGGGATTTTTAAGTGGGGATAAATTTTAGAATTAATCACTAATTCAAAAACTAGATTAGGATTTATCACAAACCCTAATTTGTATCTCAGTTGTATCACACAAAGGAGAGAAAATGAAGAGCAAAACTCAACACAGATTTTTTTTTATCAATAATGGCATGCTTTTCTCATTCATCTCAGGGCCTTTAAATAGGCTCAATTACATCTTGAAACATATCTCCAAAATATTCTTAGAATCTAAAAATTACAAAAAGATTACATATAGCTATAATTGCCAGAAATAAACTGTAAAGATGTCCTCATCATGCATATATCCAACTTCGGGGCAATAATCCCTTGGCGATCCTCAAATATTCACGCATCCATTTTGTCCTGACTTAACCTCTAACATAGTACCAAAGTAGTCCAACAAACACAAAATCCATATTTAGATTGAGAGAACAAATTAATGAAAGCCCACAAAACCTTCTTATCTAATACTATCAAATAAACAAAAACACAAACGGCAATTTGTACAAGGGATGAGGCAGGTGACAAAAAGGGAAAAAGCAGATCTAATCAGCAGTTGATGAAACCGACCAGATCTGGTTGGAGGGTTAGGATATGGTTGAAGTCGACCAGGAATGGCGGCGACGTTGAGGTGGTAAGATCAGAGAGAGCATAATTAAGAGGGCACAGAGAAGATAGTCGGAAGGTGAGGGGATTGGAGAGAAGTGGCGGTGGCAATATTAACTGGTGGTCAGGGTTAGGATTTTATTGCTGATTGCTTTGCTTTGATACAATGACAATATTTTAGAGTAGAAATGAAATACTAATTCATGAATTAATTTGGTCCAATACAGATCTTGTATATTTATAGATGCACTACTCTAATTTACTCTAATAGGATTGAAATACCACGACTCCATATGACTTTACAGCTGACACATATACCATTTTCAATTTCTTAAAGAGAGGCAGCTATAATACATAAAATTTGGAGAAATTCATTCATGAAACTTCATTAGAAATACGTCTTTTTTCTCTATGTCATTGTTCCATGGAATTATATATCCATTAAAACATTGTTTTATTTTTCCTAATATATAAATATATATATGGGGAGTATTTCATGCAAGAGATAGATGAAAGAGACAGATAAATTTGTTTCTAAAATCTTAATTTTACTAGCATTTGATTACCATGCACCAATGTGCTGTCTTAAGTTGAAAGGTACAAGCTACTGAAAATTCGAAGAGTGTCATTCTTCCATGTGAAATTATGGGGGATATTATAACAAAAAGATTTATATGGCTATCTATATTCTTTGGTAAAATTAGTTCAAGTACATGCGTTCTCATGTTTGTAGTTGCCAAGTAAACCCCCGCATTCTGACGTTGAGAGTTACTAATATATTTACATTTAATGATATATATATATGGTCTAACGTAGCTTCTATTTTCTTTAGGTCCTTCACTTCCTGGACCACTCGGACCTGCTTACCGTCCATCTAGTGAGATCCTCGGTTAGTTTAATTTTAGTGTACACTTTCTTATATATATATATATATATATATATATATATATATATATATATATATATATATATATATATAGGGGAAAAGGGGTATGAGCAACTTGCTCATTTAGTAAATAAGCAATTGATGATGTGGCATACATGTGATTGGAAAAGCCTTAAAAGGGTTAGTTGTCCATTGTATCACATGCATGCCACATAATCAATTGCTCATTTACTAAATGAGCAAGTTGCTCATATCCCTTTTACCCATATATATATATATATATATATATATATATATATATATATATATATATATATATATATATATATATATATATATATATATATATATATATATATATTTGTTGTTGTTCCTAGTTTGTAATAAATTACTTTGATAGAATTGTTAACATTCTGCATTGCTTCTTAACTCAAAAAAAACATTCTGCATTGCTTCAAGTATTTAATTAATTATTGTGGGTAATGCATTATTACTAGAGCTGGTATGGGGTTCTATCGGGTCGGGTCGGGTCCTCCACTATCCAGACCCCGACCCGGTACCTCAAGGGTAAATCATTATTGGAATTTGAATAATAGTGTTATAGGGATATACATATAAAAGTAATTGTTGAAGATAGATGTGTAAATATAATATTTATTCATGTACTTAAAAGTGCAAAAATTGTTGGAATCGTTGGGTATCCGGTGCAAAAATGCTTAAGTGCAAATATTTATTTTTTACTACCGGACCCGATGGGTATATTTTTTTATAACTAGGACCCGGATCCGGTTCGTGCAAGTCCGGATCCGAGTCTTAGATCCGTGAGGTACCGGATCCAGATAGAGAACCCGATCCGATATGACCGATGCCAGCTCTAGGTACATACAATTTCTTTTGCTAGCACATAAAGCAACTAGGTTTTCAGGGTGCAAGGCAATGATTATATATCACATACATCCAGCTAAAGTGGAGTCATTTTATACAGGAGTCAATTTCACTAATCTCTTTTTTTCCTGGGATTTTCGCCGTCCTTTTTACATAACAACTTGAGATATTAAGTTCACAAAAATGCAAACACGAAGAGATATTACAAAATAAATTGTCAACAGGGAGAGATTTGTGAGCTAATATAATTTGATCATGATGAAACTTTGAAGGAGTTGCCGTTTATTTCTGTGTGAGAGCAAACAGATACTGAATTCTTTAAATAAAAACAGTAAAAATCGAACATTCGCTTTTCGTCGATTTTGATCGCCAAAAAGCTGCTCGTGACTCCGAGATCTGATCATTAGGAACGGCTGAAATCGCTCCTCTGGACTTGCAAACAACCCTGAAACACTGGGGGTGATCCCGGTAAAAGACCCTCCGACGCCCAAGTCAGAAACTCAAAGATGTTGTGGGTTTTGAAAGCGGAGTTGTTCGTTACCTCGTTTACAAGGAGGTCTTGAGGTATATATAGTCGCCGACGGGGCCAATTTCAAGATATTCATCTATCTCTACCTTCCGGTAGTTGGATAGAGTCGGTTATGTCATCCATATGAAAAAATCGAGTGTGGACTCCTCTCTTGATGAAGAGATAGAGTTTTCAAACTCTCTTGTATATGGGTGGATAGAATCAGTTACACCCTAGGAATATGAAGCTTAAATTGGGTTCGATGAATCTGGACTCCTTTGTGATAAGCCTGTTGTAACAGTCCCTATTACATGTTGGATCGGATAACTGGGCTTGAAAACGACCCAACTTATCTTGTTGGACCTGTATCTGCTGAAATTACCATTTTACCCTTGAGAGCTTTAAGATCCGTGCCCGATTTGGATAGTCCTGATTTTGTTCTATTTTTATACATATCACAAGCTCCCCACCCCCGAAGACTGAGATTCACAGCCTTTGTTGAATAATTCGCTATGTTTAATGGTTAACAGAACTTATCAGATTCTTCGGGGATGTTTGAATCTTGCTCGGGGTGTACCGACATTGTTATGACTTCATAGAGTATCCATAATTATTTTAACAAATTTCTGGACTTTTAGTGATTTTTCTGGATTTTTTCCAACTTTTAATAATTTTTTGGAATCTTTAATTAATTAATCCGAATTTTAATTAACTTCTAGAATTTTTAAATAATTTTTCAAAACAACAATTATTTTTCTGGATAATATTCCTATTTTTTAATTATTTTTAGAGTTTTAAAATAATTTTCCAAAATTTTAAAGTAATTTTCGGATTTTAAAAATATTTTTCCTGAAATAATAATAATTTCTCATAATTTAAAAATAATATTCTGAATTTTAATTATTTTTCGGAATTTATAAAATATTTTCCAGATTTTAAAAATATTTTTTTGATTTTTAAATTAATTTTTTGGAATTTTATAATAAGAAAATGAATTTTAAATAATAAATAACTCTTGAGTTAATATGGATCGTCGATCGTGAGAAGCACACTTTCTGAGGAAATCTAAAGGTCGAAAATGTCCAAAGCAACCCACCTCCTCGGTTTTGCTTTTGCGCCGAGGAGTATGGTGGAGCCCACGTGGGGCTCACTGTTAGTGAGACTACGGTGCTACTATGCGGCCCACTTGCCATGTCAGCAAGCAGTCTCTCTCCTCTTTCTCTCTCCTCATCTGTACATGCATAGCGTGTATTAAACTTTGGCTCGCTATTTGGAGCAATCTGACATCTTGATCAAGGTGGGCGCGCTTTTCGAAGCATCGAACGACGTAGAAGGCGGGAAGAAAGCGACCTCAGTTTTGCTTTTACGCCGAGGATAATGGTGGGGCCCACATGCCATGTGGGAAGCTCAAATGCCGCCATGGCAACGTGGTGAATAGGGAAAGGTGGACAACGGCTACAAGTCTGGGGCCCATAGTGTCAGTCTCTGCTCATTCGACACGTGGCGGAGGATAGAGGAAAAGAGGGGACAACTGCAATAATGGGGCCCATTGTGTTCTCCATTCCGCAGGCGACACGTGGCTGTGCATGTTTTTCCCCCTCTTTTATGCAGCTGCATTGTAACTGACTTTCCTGGTGCTACAGAGCTCCGATCGGGGCCTATGACCACTCGTTTCGAAGAGGACTCTAAGATTTCGGGGTGTATGACCACTCGTTTTGAAGAGGACTCTAAGATCTACAACTTCTGTTCAGAATTGGTTTAACGAATCATCCATCTATATGTTCGAAACCGGCTCACAATGTCTCTGCCTATTGAAAGTTTAAGAAGAGGAGCTGTGCAGTCAAACTGACATTTCCGCTGCTACAGACGACCGATTGGGGCGTACTACCAGTCATTTCAAAGAGGACTCAAATGCCTACATGTTCTCTTCAGAGTCCGTTGAAGGAATTACCTATCTTCATGGTCAAAATGTGCCTACAATATCTTTGACTTCAGGAATCTGAGAAGAGGAGCTTTGCCACCGTGGTGTTACGAAGAGGAGATTCGACATCGGGAAGCTTTGAAAAGGAGCTTCGCTTCCGTGGAGCTATGAGCTTCGACCCCAGGGAGCTACAAAGAGGAGTTTTGGCTCCGTGGAGGTACAAAACGGAGTTTTGCCCGGAGCAGGGAGATCGATACCGAACTTGCCGTTTGAGCCTGACAAGTTGGTAGAGGCGACCCGAGGAGGGAGATGAAGCCGACTTTGCCGTTTGAGCCTGACAGGCTTGTAGAAGCAACCCGAGGAGGGGGTTGGTGCCAATCTTGCCGTTTGGACCCAGCAGGTTTGTAGATGCAACCCGAGGAGGGAGATGGATGCATAACTTGTCATTTGAGCCCGTCAAGTTTGTAGTGGCGACTCAAGGAGGGAGTTGGCACTGATCTTGTCGTTTGGACCTGACAGGCTAGTAGAAGCAACTCTTAGGGGGAGTTGGCACCGACCATGCCGTTTGAGCCCGACAAGTTGATGGAGGCAACTCGAGGAGGGAGATAGATGCCAAACTTGACGTTTGAGCGCAGCAAGTTTGTAGAGGTGACTCGATGAGAGAGGTAGGGCCGACCTTGACCGACAAGTTTGTAAAGGCAACTCAAGGAGGGAGATGGATGCAGATCTTGCCGTTTGAGCCCAACAAGTTTCTAGATGCGACCTGAGGAAGGGGTTGGCGCCGACCTTGCCGTTTGGACCTGGCAGGCTTGTGAAAGCTATTCGAGGAAGGGGTTGGCGTCAACCTTGCCGTTTGGACCCCGCAAGCATGTAGAGTCGACCCGATGAGAGAGTTGGCACTGACCCTGACGTTTGGACCTGACAGGTTTGTAAAAGCAACCCTAGGAGGGAGTTGGTGCCAAAATTTTTGTTTGGACTCAGCAAGCTCGTAGATGCGACCCGATGAAGGAGTTGGCGCCGACCTTGCCGTTTAGACTCGACAGGCTTGTAGAGGCGACCTGATGAGGGAGTTAGCACCGACCCTACCGTTTGGACCCGGCAGGTTTGTAAAAGCAACCCGAGGAGGGAGTTGGTGCCAGACTTTCTATTTGGATCCAGCAAGCTTGTAGATGTGACTCGAGGAAGGGTTGGTGCCGACCTAGCCGTTTGGACCCGGCAGGCTTGTAGAAGCGACCTGATGAGGGAGTTGGCACCGATCCTGCCGTTTGGACCCAACAAGTTTGTAAAAGCAACCCGAGGAGGGAGTTGGCACCGATCCTGCTGTTTGGACCCAACAGGTTTGTAGAAGCAACCCGATGAAGGCGTTGGTGCCGAACTTTATGTTTGGACTCAACAAGCTTGTAGATGCGACCTGAGGAAGGGGTTGGTGCTGACCTTGTCATTTGAACCTAACAGGCTTGTAGAGGCGACTCGATAAAGGGGTTGGTGCTGACCTTGCCGTTTGGACCCAATAGGTTTGTGGAGGCAACCCGAGGAGGGGGTTGGTGCCGACCTTGCCGTTTGGACCCGGCAGGTTTGCAGAGGTAACCCGAGGGGGTTGGTGCCAACTTGCCGTTTGTACCCGACATACTTGTAGAGGCAACCTATGGACTGAGTTGGATGTCGTGTCTGATGTTGGAAGGTGAACTAATTGTAAAAGAAGTTCCATGAACGAGCTTTGAGTTGATGAGTTGTTTGTAGCCGCTTGGAGTGAGCTATAGAGATAGTCTTGGGGAAGGGCTGCTTTCTTAGCTTGCTTGTTTGCGATTTGACGTGTTTTAGAGAGGATGTGAATGGTTGCTCGATCTCCAAACCTGCATGCTCGCGTGCTTCCGACGTTGCCGCGGTGTTACACCTATTCACGGAGCTATAAAGCTCCGATCAGGGCATATGACCTATCGTTTCCACGATGACTCAGAGGCCTACAAGTTCTATTTAGAAGTAGATTGATGATTCGTTTATCTCGGAGATCAAAAATGGTCCGCAATATCTCCGTCTCTCGGGAGCTTAAACAAATGAGCTTCACCCTTGTGGAGTTGTTGAGAGGTTCAACAAGTTGTGGGAGCAAATCAGAATGGTGAGCTACTCCGCGCTTGCTTATTTGCAAGCGACTAAAGTGGCGTCGAACCAAGTGTTGGACTCCAAACTTGTTATTTGATAATTTCAACGAGTTGTAGGAGCAATTCCGAATGGTGAGCTACTCCAAAGTTGCTTGTTTGCAAGTGACTAAAGCAGTGTCAAACCAAGTATTGGATTCCGAATTTGTTCTTGGAGGGTTTCAACGAGTTGTAGGAGCAATTCTGAGTAGCGAGCGGCTCCACACTTACTTGTTTGCAAGTGGCTAAAGCGGCGTTGAGCCAAGTATTAGACTCCGAACTTATTGTTTGAGAATTTCAACGAGTTGCAGAAGCAATTCCGAATAGCGAGCGGCTCCGTACTTGCTTGTTTGCAAGTGGCTAAAGCGGCATCGAGCCAAGCGTTGGACTCCAAACTTGCTGCTTGGGAGCTCTTCGACCCACAATCCCTTAGGGGTTTCGTCAAGTCTCTTCTTGAGGCCATCAAGGATTTGCCTATTGGCGTTCTCAGCTTGGCTGTTGAACCGAGGGTGGGAGATGGAGAAGAATCGTTGCTAAATCCCTAGGTCGACGCAGAACTTGCAAAACGCCTTAGCCATGAACTGAGTTCCATTGTCTGTTACTAGGACCCGGGGTTGCCGAACCGACAGACGATGTTCTTCCAGAAGAACTGTTGGACCTTGTTCTCCGTGATGGTTGTTAATGGTTCTGCCTCGATCCACTTAGAGAAGTAATCGATGGCTACCACAAGGAAGCTTCTTTGACCTATTGCAGGGGGAATGGTCCGAGCAGGTCCATCCCCTACATGGCAAAGGGGATTGGGCTGGACATGGAAGTGAGTTCGGCCTGGGGTGTCCGTCTGATAAATGAGAACCTCTGGCACGACGCGCATTGATGGACATACTGTTCAGCATCGCCGAGGAGGGTAGGACATACTGTTCAGCATCGCCGAGGAGGGTAGGAAAAAAATAACCATGGTTTGGGATCTTGCGAGCAAAGGATCTGGCTCCCATATGAGCGCCTCCAATGCCTTCGTGGACTTCTTTCAGAGCATACTGAGCCTCTTCAGGGGAGAGGCACCGTAGATAGGGCATGTCATCCACCGGAGTATAAGAGCGTTTGTACATGATTTCCTCAATGAGTGTGTACCGCTCTGCCCTTACCCGTATCTTTCTGGCTTCTCTGGGGTCTGAGGGGAGGGTTCCTTTGTCGAGGAATTCAAACAATGGCTTCATCCAATCATTTTTAGGTACCGGAGGAGGGATCACCATGAGTTAATCAGAACAGTGTGGTCGAGTCCTTCAAGGGAGGAGGAAGTCAACTTAGATAGGGCATCTGCTTGTCCGTTCTTTTCGCAGGGAATATGGGTGACTTCTGTTTCTTGGAAAGTGGCTAATAGCCTCTTGACGTGTGCTAGATACTTTATCATATGGTCATCCCTGGCTTCGTATTCTCCTTGTGGACTTGTTTCACTACAAATTGAGAGTCACTGAACACTTTGACTCGCCGTGCCTTGGCCTTGCGGGCTAGGAGAAGGCCCACGATTAAAGCTTCGTACTCTGCTTCATTATTGGAGGCTTGAAAATTGAGGCGAAGTGAATACTGGAGGGTGAACTCATATGGACCTGACAAGAAAACTCCGGTCCCCTCCCCCACCCCCAACCCCACCCAATGCATGAGGATCCATCGACGTAGACACTCCAGAACGAAGGGTGTTTGCCTTCCTTATGGGGGTCAAGAATAGTGCTCTCCACAATGAATTCAGCTAAAGTATGGGCTTTGATGGTCGTCCTCGGCCGATAGTTGATATCAAACTGGCTCAATTCGATGGACCATTTCATAAGTCGCCCCGAGTTCTCTGGTTTGTGTAGGACCTGCATGAGGGGTTGGTCAATGGGAACCACTACCAAGTGCGCCTGAAAATAGGGGCAGAGCTTGCGGGCAGCCATGATCAGAGCGTAGGTCATCTTCTCCACCTTTGAATAACGGAGTTCTGCATCATGGAGGACTTTACTTACATAGTAGATCGGTTTTTGGGTCTGATCCTCCTCTCTAAACAGGACGACACTGAGGGTTTGATCTGACGTGTCCAGATAGATGTACAGCGTATGTCCTGGCTCGAGCTTGCTTAGGAGCGGTGGGTTGACCAGATATGCCTTAAGCTACTCAACGGCTACATGTTGTGACTGTCCCCACTCAAAACTCTTTGGCCCTCTGAGTACTTTGAAGAACGGGAGGCACTTCTTTCCTGACTTGGAGAGGAAGCATCTGATGGCGGCGAGGCGCCTTGTAAGCCTTTGAACTTTCTTAACACTGGAAGGGGGTGCCATGTCCAGTATAGTTTTGATCTTCTCTGGGTTAACCTCGATTCCCCTCTGGTTGACCATAAACCTCAGGAATATGCCAGATGACACCCCGAAGGCACATTTAGAGGGGTTAAGCATCATATTGTGCTTCTGTAGGACATTGAAGGCTTCCTGGAGGTCGCTCACACGGTCTCTTTGGCTGATGCTCTTCACCGGCATGTCATCCACATAGACTTCCATGTTCCTGCTGATCTGACACTTGAAGACCTTACTGACAAAACGTTGATAAGTGGCTCCGACATTCTTCAGCCCGATGAGCATGACTCAATAACAATAAAGACCTTGGTCTGTGATAAAAGAGGTCTTCGAAATGTCGAAGAGAAACATTCTGATTTGATTGTACCCTTAGAAAGCGTCTATAAAATTTAAGAGTTCGTGACCGGACGTGGCGTCGATCAAGGCATCGATGCTGGGAAGGGAAAAGGGATCTTTCGGACATGCTTTGTTCAAGTCTGTGAAGTCAATGCATATTGTCTACTTTCCATTGGCCTTCTTTACCATTAGCACTGTCATAATTACCCGATACCCGAACTCGACCTGGACCCGGCGTTGAACCGGAACAGACCCGATCTATACGGGTCCGGGTCCGGATCCGGGTCTTAAAATAAGACCCGATGTACTTTCGGGTCCGAGTCTGGGTCCGCTCAAAATAGAACCGACCCGGACCCGGACCTCGACCCTAACTCGGTCCCGGACCCGAACCCGAACCCGAACCCGAACCCGAACTTATTAAAAAATACCTTTAAAAATACAAAATTTGAATAAGAGTGTTATAAGGATATACATATAAATAGTAATTGTTGAATATAGATGTTTAAATATAATATTTATTCATGTACTTAAGTGCAAAAATTGTTGGAACCGTAGGATATCAGGTGCAAAATTCTTACGTGCAAATATTTATTCCCCGCTACCGGACCCGACGGGTAAATTTTTTTAACTAGGACCCGGACCCGGTTCTTGCAAGTTCGGATTCGCGTCCAATTTTGGACCCGTGAGGTATCGGGTATGGGTCCGGGTAGTGGAGGACCTGACCCGATAAGACCCAATACCAGCTCTATTTACCACAAAAATTGTTGGAACCGTAGGATATCAGGTGCAAAATTCTTACGTGCAAATATTTATTTCCTGCTACCGGACACGAAGGGTAAATTTTTTTAACTAGGACCCGGACCCGGACCCGGTTCTTGCAAGTTCGGATTCGCGTCCAACTTTTGGACTCATGAGGTGTCGGGTATGGGTCCAAGTAGTGGAGGACCGGACCTGATAAGACCCGATACCAGCTCTATTTACCATCACCACGTTTACCAGCCACTCAGGGTAACTGACTTTTTGGATGAAACGGATGGATAGAAGTTTATCCACTTCTTCCTTAATAGTTTGATGTCGATCCGAGGTGAACTTGGGACATTTTTGTTGGACCGTCTTGACTTCAGGGTTAACACTGAGACGGTGCATGATCAACTCCTCTGAGATACAGGGCATATCAGCAGCGGTCCAAGTGAATAAGTCTCAGTTTCCTCCAATGCACCCAATAATCTGCTCTTTGACCTGGAATGGGAGGGTTTTGCTGACTTAGAATGTCTTGGTTGGGTCCTCCATAGAAAATGGGATTTCTTCTAGTTCATTCACCGGCTCCGAGATGGCTTGGCTGCTCCCTTGGGAGAGTTCTAGCGCTTTGAGGGAAAGGATCGGACCTCCCATCGAAGTCATATAGCATTTCCGAGCAGTCCCTTGGCTTCCCTTGACTTCTCCCACCCCTACCGTGGTTGGGAATTTCATCTTCATGTAAAGGATGAAGGTACGGCATGAAGCGCAGCTAGGCCGGGTCGGCCGAGGATGGCATTGTAAGCGGCTTTCACATCGATGACCATGAAGTCCATCAGCTCTGTTCAGGTTGTTGGAGCTTTTCCGGTGGTTACATCAAGAGTGACTACTCCTTCGATTGTTAATGGAACTCCTGAAAACCCGCAGAGAGTGTATCCATCAGGTTTTAGGCGATATCGGCAGAATTTGAGGTCCTCAAATGCTTCTAGAAAGAGGATATTGACAGAACTACCATTGTCGACCAGGATCCGCCGCACTTCGTGATTGACCATGCTGAGACTGATGATGAGGGCATTAAGACGCCTTCTAGATCCATGTCTGAGAATGTCATCGGAGTCCCAAGGCTCTTGGGCGGTGGGAAATTCTGTACCGAGTTAACTTCTCGAATGAAGGCCTTCCGGGAGGAATTTGACTCCCTCCATCGGACCTCCATGAATAAGATGGAGGATGGCCCCAGATTCGGAGTCTTGGCACTCGGTGGGCCTTTCGGTTCGCTTGTTAGCTCCTCGGGGTGGAGGGGAATCGACCCTGTCCTTCCTGACGAACCTGGCCAATTTCCCACGCGGAATGAAGGCTTCAATCTCTTCCTTAAGGGCCCGACAATCGTCCATGTCATGGTCATGGTCCATGTGAAAGCGGCACCACTTGTCTTTGTTCTTCTTCCTACCATGGGTATTCATCTTCGGGGGAGGTTGGAGCAAGCCTTCCTTGTCTACTTCCATAAAGACCGCCGAGATGCTGACATTGAGGGAAGTAACTTTTCAAAATAAGGAGGAGGGCGACACTGACCGTTATTCTCTTTCTAGAGCTTCTTGGGACCTTCTTCATCCGCACCATTCCGTTTGTTCCCGGACGGGGGCTCCTTCTAATCATGGCGATACAGGGCCTCTTCAGCCCGGATGTACTTCTCACTCCTCATCAGGAGTTCCGAGAAGTCCCGAGGAGGCTTCTTAGCGAGGGATGCCTTCAGATCGACATGGTTGATGTTGTATCTGAATGCTACAGAGGCTACTGATTGGTCGAGAGTAGCAATAAATCGAGCTTCGGTGGTAAAGCGCCTTACATAATCTTTCAGGCGTTCACCTTTCCTCTTGCTGAGGGATAGCAACGATGCACTTGTTGTCTCGACTCGGTGGCTACAAACAAAATGGGTGAGGAAAGGTTCTTCAAACTGATCGAATGAACAAAAAAAATGGAGGCTGGAGATAGGTGGGAGTACCACTCCCTTGCTGGGCCCTTCAACGTTTTGTAGAGAAGCGCATTTGAGGCTTGATAGATCATCATGAGAGTTTTAAAACTCTCGAAATGATCAGTTGGATCAGACTCCCCATTGTAGGAGTCGAAGTGAGGTGGCTTGAAGGTATCGGGGCCGGGGCTTCCATGATGGTCTTAGAGAATGGAGGTCTGTTTGGTCGAAAATTCTTGGCTTGATGATCATCTTCTCGGTCGATGTTGTTAAGGCGGTCTTCTATCTGTCGGAGGCGGCGAAGAACCGAGTTGTCCCTTCGGTCGAATCTTGTCGACACGGGACTCTCCTTCACGTACGGTTGCGAGACGACGACCGTTTGTTTGTCGGACTCTGTCTGGAGCGACGTTGAGGTCTTGGAATATTTTATTTATGAAATTATCGAACTCTGCTTTGGTTACAGGTGCCTGTTCATCTCCGTTGGCCCCATGAACTGATCGACTGGCCGCGGTCTGATTCCTTTGCTGCCGAGAGGGAGGTGACCTTCTTTGTCCCCTGGGAGAAGGGTTCTTCTACACCCCCTTGGAGAGGGGGTTCTTCTATGTCCTCTTGGAGATGGGTTCTTATGCGCCTTTGCCTTTGAGGAGAGAGATTTCTCATGTTTCCCTGATGTTCTAGACTAGGGGGCTCGTCACGAGTTCATCCCTTATTCAATCGGGTTCAATGGTCGATCCCTTGTTGGCGGTTGACTATGATTTGACGGAGGTCTCTTGACCCCTGAGGACCTTGCGCGGCCATCGATTCGGGGGTCGGGGGGGGGGGGTGGTTGTGGACCGAGACATGGTCATGAAGAGAATCCGTCATTAGGTATTTATGCATAAAATGCATAATTTATGCTAAAAACCTCTGCAGTCGTTATGTATATATGCATTTTTTGTCGTTTCGGCTACAATAAATAGGAAAATATGCATATGGAAATAGCTATAAGCATATTATAAGCGACGAATGTTTCGTTTGCAATTTTTTATATTATTTTTAAATCATCGGACGAAACATCATGAAATTATGTATTTATGTATTTTTTTTTTTAAAATCTCGATTGAAACATGATGTTTCATCCGATGAAAATCCCATATCTTTTTTTCAAATAAGTTTAGTTCTTTAATTAGGTAATTAATTAGTTTAATTAGATATTTAGTTGGATAATTAGGTAATTAATTAGTTAATTAATTAAGATTAGTGTTAATTAATGAAAAAAAATAATTTTTGGTTAATCCCACCAATGAGATGTTTCGTCCCACCGGTGGGTCCCACCAAATTTTTTAAAAAAAAATTAAAAAAACAAAAAAAAAATATAAAAATAACTCAAAAATTATTTTTTTCTCGGACAAAACATCATGTTTCATTCAATCAAAAAAATTTGTGGGTCCCAATTAAAATAATATTACAATAATTCTAAAAATTACAAAAGTTTCAAACGGACGAAGCATTCTAAAAATCATGTTCCGTCGGTTCGTTTATTTTTAAATTTATGCATTTTTTACCATTTAACGACTGTAGTGAACCAACCGAAAGCTATTTCAAATTATGCATATATGCATAATTTACCACTCATGACTGTGGATGCTCTTAACGGCTTCGACGAGAGCCCCCAAGTGTTGCTCCTCTAGATAGAGGTTGGATTCGTTGGAGAGGGGGCTGCTCGAGTTGAGGTTGTTGAGACTGCTGAACTTATAGAGGTGGTTGAAAAGATCACCAATCCAACCTCGTCGTTGGAGAGGGGGCTGCTCATCGGCGGGTAGCTGTCGTCCTCGCCTTCCTTCTTGGAGGCATGGCATGGTTGGAAAGGTAGTTTCGGATCGACGAGGTTGGATTGGTGATCTTTTCAGTTTTCCGCAGACGGCGTCAATCTGTTGCTGCTTATTTTCTGTGTGGGAGCAAACATATACATGAATTCTTGAAATAAAAATAGTAAAGGTCAGACATTCACTATTCCTTGATTTTGACCGGCAAAAAGCTGTTATTGACTTCGAGATCTGATCATTAGCAACGGCTGAAATCGCTCATATGGACCTACAAACAAGCCTGAAACACCGGGGGTGGTCCCGGCGACAGATCCTCGGACGTCAGAAACTCGAAAATATTGTGGGTTTTGAGAGCGGAGTTGTTCGTTACCTCGTTTATAAGGAGGTCTTGAGGTATATATAATTGCTGAGGGGGCTAGAGTTGAGAGATTCATCTATCTCTACTACTCGGTAGTTGGATAGAGTGGGTTATGCCATCCATATGAAGAGATCGAGTCTGGATTCCACTCTTGATGAAGGTATAGAGTTTTCAAACTCTCGTGTATGGGTGGATTGAATTAGTTACCCCATAGGAATAGGAGGCTTAAACTGGGTTCGATGAATCCGGACTCCTTTGCGATAGGGCTGTTGTACAAGTCCCTATTACAGGCTGGATCGGGTCACTAGGCTTAAAAACGGCCGACTTTATTTTGTTGGGCCTGTATCTATTGAAATTACTGTTTTACCCTTGAGAGCTTTAAGATCCATGCCTGATTTGGACGGTCCCAATTTTGTTCTATTTTTATCCATATCAGATGGTGAGGATATGAAAAGGCGATCGAGGATGATTACAAAAGGGTTAGCTTAGACAATTGTGCATTTACCACAATGACATCCAATATTTATGGTGGTATTGTGCAGTTACGACAATGGCATCCAATATCTATGGTGTTAGCAACAGTGGTGGCGTAAATCTCCCCGTACGGGGATGGACGGGATGGAAAGGGTGAATGGGTGATGGTACGGAACTTAAAATTTAATAATAAAATAATGCAATAAATCAAGAATTTAGCGTTTAAAGAAAGCAAACATAGCTAGCAATCGCATAAGACATGCAATGTGTAATGGTTCAGTCCCTTGACCTATCGCACTTTTTTGTAGCAGTTGTACACAGCTACGAATAAGTTTCATGATATCAAAATCCCATGGTGCAGTTTTCTTGATTTATTACCAAGTCTCCATATGCCCCCTGATCTACTCAAATGAGTAGTCTCAGAAAGAAAAGGTCAAAAAAACTTGATCCGAGTTCGTTGAATGGTTGAAGGAAGAAAATCTCTCAAGAGCATTTGTTTTTCACGAGTTTCAAAGCTCTCAAATATCTGGTCCAAAAAAGATTAAAAACAAATATGTTCTCCCATTTTCTTTATATAAATATGACAAATTTCTTGCCAAATATAGTTGTGCAAAATCGTGGATTTTGGCAACTATAAGCACTTGACAAACTACTTGATGAACTTCTTCATCTTTGAAACCTTGCAATCCACTTTGATTCTTTGCTTCGTTCTACTTCTCTGTCTTTGAAACTTTTCAATCTCGCTTTGACTTTTTTGCTTGAACTCTTTTCCTCGTATCCATTTGTTGCCTTCAATGAATCTGAATTACTTGACACCACAAGGTCCACAACACATTGTTACAACACAATTTAGGTGTTTTGTCAACACCAATCTCTCTCTAGAAATTCTAGAGAGAGAAACTTTCCCCAAAAAAGACCCTAAACAAAAATCCTAGATCTGACTTCATGGGGGCGGCAGCGGCTAGGGTTTGTCGCCGCCGCCCCGTTCCTTCCCTCCCGCCATCCCTCCAGCCCATCGTTCCACCTCCGGGCCCTCTTCTTCCCGCCGCTAGCCGCCGCGAGGAGATGGTGGGTCTATCATCGCGGGCCATCTCTTCGGCGTCCTCTTCCACCTCGCCCTCCTAACCTTCCACTCCATGCCACTCCGCGACATCCCTCATCCACATTCGACCCGCAGATCTGATCTCTCAGATCTGGGCGACACTACTCCTTCCCCATCTTCGTCAAGCCCGATCCTCTCAAATCTGGGCGATGCTCCTCCAAAGTCATCAAGCCTCCGTCATCTCCTCTCCCTTCCCCATCTTCGTCAAGCCCGACTCGCGGTTCTGTCTGTGGATGTGGTTGTGATAGAAGAAGAGAGGAGACCCATGGTGATGGTGGTGGGGAGCACTTCCGTACGGCCTGAAGATGGGGTGTCGAGGGGGACTACATTGGGTTTAGGGGATTTTGTGTTTTACAGTGTGTTGGTGTTGAAGAAAATAATTTTGGGGAAAATAATTCTTATTCTTCTTGTTGTGCTTTATTCTTTACTGTATACATCTATATGTAGGGATTACATTCTTGGAGAAGAAGAAAGGGGATTGAGAGAAGATTGGGAAGATGAGAGATTTGGGGAATCTATTTCCTATATTAGAAAACAGAATATACAAATACTATATTTCAACACTCCCCCTCAAGTTGGTGTATAGATATCGAGCATGCCCAACTTGTTAACAAATTTCAAGAAGAGCCGAGTCGAAACGGCCTTGGTTAGGATATCTGCGAGTTGATCTTCTGACTTCACTTTGGATATCTCAATAACTTTCTCATCTAATTTTTCTTTAATGAAGAATCTGTCCACCTCTACATGTTTCGTCCTATCATGCTGAACTGGATTAGCCGCAATATCACACGCCGCTTGACTGTCACAATACACCTTCATAGGTTCCTTTGGACCATAGCCTAAGTCCTGCAACAGGAGTTTTAGCCATAAAGCTTCTGTTATACTTAAAACTACTCCGCGATACTCAGCCTCTGCACTAGAGCGTGCAACAACATTTTGCTTCTTGCTCCTCCATGTAACTAAATTTTCCCCCAACAAAGGTGAAATATCCTGAAGTGGAGCGCCTATCGATTGTAGATCCTACCCAATCAGCCTCAGTATATGCCTCAACCTTCAAGTGACCATGTTTCGCAAATAAGACTCCTTTTCCTGGGGCTGACTTAATGTATCTCATAATTCTCATTACCGTGTCCACATGTTGTTCCCAAGGTGCATGCATAAACTGACTTACCACACTTAAAGCATATGACAAATCTGGCCGTGTATGTGCAAGATACATTAGTCGTCCAACCAATCTCTGATATCTTTCCTTATCACAAGGCATTTGATCAGCTTCGTTGCATAGTTTCAGTCCTTCTTCCAATGGTGTACTAATCGGTTGACAAGCAGACATTCCAGTTTCCTTCAATAAATTCAGAGCATATTTTCTTTGAGAAAGAATTATCCCTTTTCTTGAGCGAGAAACTTCAATACCAAGGAAGTATCACAAAGGACCAAGATCTTTCATTTCGAACTCTTGTGACAAGTAGTTCTTTAATGCCTTCATCTCCTCAGGATCATCTCCAGTTACTATCATATCATCAACATAAATAATAAGAGTAGTAATTTTACCTTCTTTTCTTTTTAGGAATAGAGTATGATCAGAATTACTCTGATCGTATCCGAATGTCCTCATTGATTTTGTAAATCTCCCAAACCAGGCTCTTGGCGACTGCTTCAGTCCATACAATGCTTTCTTCAGACGACATACTTTGTTGCTGCATTGGACTGGTCTGTTCGACCCTGGTGGAAGATCCATATAAACTTCTTCTGTCAATTCTCCATGCAAAAATGCATTCTTCACATCAAATTGCTCCAACTGCCAGTCAAGATTTGTAGCAAGTGACAGTAGAACTCGAATAGTGTTGAACTTTGCCACAGGTGCAAATATTTCGTCATAATCAATTCCATAAGTTTGAGTGTATCCTTTGGCAACCAGCCTTGCCTTGTACCGCTCTATCGAACCATCCGATTTATATTTCACTATATAAATCCATCTGCATCCTACTGGCTTCTTCCCTGCTGGCAGTTCGACTATCTCCCAAGTCTCATTCTTCTTCAAGGACTTCATCTCCTCATCCATAGCTGCTTTCCACCTTGGATTGGCTAAGGCTTCCTACACACAGTTAGGAATAGATACAGCAGATAATTGATTCACAAATGACTTATTTGATTCAGACAATCGGTGAGTGGACACATAATGACTGATGGGATACTTGACTTTACTAGTGGGATTAGGCTCGTAAGTAGGTTTTGGGATACCTATAATAGTACGGTTTGAGAGTTCTCTTCTTGGAGCTTCGGACAGCGATGGCGATTGATTTTGGGGTTCTGCTGGGAGTAGAGATAGATCTGATGGTACTGGTGGTGGGGATGGTTCAGATGGTGCTGATGGTGGAGATGGCTCATCTTCATAGAGGTTCGGCACTGACTGCAGATCTTCGTGGAAATTTTCTTCCTCAACCAAGTCTTCATTCGAGTGATCGTCATTACTTACACCCTGATTTTCTCCTCTTATATCTGATTGTTCAGTTTGAATAGTAACCACTTCATCATAGGCAAGAGTTTGAACTTCACTTCGGTACTCCCCCTGAAGTTCAACCTCAGAGGAAAAATACATCTCATCTTCATGGAACACAACATCCATAGTCACAAACATCTTTTGAGTTGGTGGGTGATAGCACCAATACCCTTTCTTATTCTATGCATATCCCACGAAAACACAGCGGACAGCTCGAGGAGTTTACTTATTGCGTTCATGTTGATGAAGATGAACAAATGCAACACACCCAAACACACGAGGTGGTAAGTTGACGATTTTGGTGCATTCACAACTTCATTTAATGCTTGAAATGGTGTGAGGCAGTTTAGGATATTAGAGGGAACTGGTTGATTAAGTATGCAGCAGAAGCAAGGGCTTCTCCCCAATAAATGAGTGGCATATTTCCATGGATGAGAGAAGCACGGACCACTTCGAGCAAGTGTCTATTTTTTCTTTCTGCAACCCCATTCTGTTGAGGTGTATACGAGCATGTAGTTTGATGAACAATTCCGTGTTCCACCAAATATTGTTGCAGATTTGAACTCAGGTATTTTCCGCCATTATCACTTCTAAGAACTTGAATATGTGATTTATACTGAATCATAACATGCTTGTAAAATTTCTGAAACAAACCACTAACTTCACTTTTCGACTTCATCAAACAAATCCAGGTCATACGGGTACAGTCATCAATAAAGGTCACAAACCATTTGGCTCGTCCAAATGTAGTGGTTTTGGATGGACCCCGAACATCAGAATGAATAATCATAAAAGGTAGGGAGCTTTTACTTGGACTTGGAGGAAAAGAGACACAATGGCCTTTTACTAGTTCACACACATCACACCGAAAGGCAGATATATCCAACTTCAAAAATAAACTTGGAAATATTTTCTTCAAATAACCAAAAGAAGCATGTTCTAGACGTCGATGCCATAGCCAAATATCTGATTTCTTCTTCTCATCTTCGGATCCTTCCACACTTAGAGCTTGATTCAACTTGCTCGAACATTCAGATTCTAAATCCAGGTAATAGAGCTTCCCGTGCCTAACCCCATAACGAATCGTCTTTCGAGTCCGAATATCCTTAAACACACAATGGGAAGGCCAAAAGACTACAATACAATGTAAGGCAGTAGTTATTTGAGCAACAGATAATAGGTTGAAATTCAAGGATGGCACAACTAGGGCAGTATCTAAGGTTAGGTTGTTTGTGAGATGTATGGTACCCTCACCAGTAACAGTGGCAGGATCACCATTGGCAGTGGACACAGTCGATTTAGTGGATGGTTGAAAATTTTGAACTTGTCTAGAATCAAAAGTCATATGATCGGTAGCACCCGAATCAATTATCCATGCACTATTCATAACAGAAGCAGAAATATTAAATACCTTACCATCATTACCTGCAGCTGTGACTAATGTAGAGGCGAGTCCAATACTCTTCTCAGCTCTATCAGTTTGTCCCTTGGTAGCGGCACAAAAGGGAAAAACAATGGATCTGATCTTCAACAACCAATAGCACATAGCACAACTTGATCAAGAACAGCTCCAAGTCTTCAACAACCAGCAAAACAGCAACAATCCAACACCCAAACAGCAACTCCACTGCAGATCAGAACACCAAACACCGAGATCCAAATGCCAAACACAAGATCAAGATCCCTCCTTTACAAAAAAAAACACCAAACATCGGTCCAAATCAACCCTTCATCTTCACCCCCAACAGCAAACTGAGAGAGACACAACAGCAACAGTAGAAGAAGGGAGAGAGGGCAAGAGTGTCGATCGATCAGAGGGCAGGGAGTTCGGGTTTGGGTGGTTCACGAGGCGGCGGAGGCGTCGAAACGCAGCGGCGGAGGTGGAAGAGGATGATCGGAGGTGCGACGAAGGATGAAGGCTCGAGGTTGCAGGGGCCCGGGGAGCGGCAATGGAGTCGGAGGTTGATGGCGATTGGGTCGATGGACACAGGGGCACGGCGATGAGAAGTGTGGAGGATGATGGTCGACTGGCACAGGGATAAGCGGAGAGAAGATGAAGAAGATGGGGTTCAACAGTCGATGGGATGACGAAGAGGACGGGAATGAGTTGACGGTGCACGGTGGTCGGAGAGCGAGGAGAACAGGGTGATGAGAGTGTGATCGGGGATGGGTTCGGCGAGGTTGATGATGGTGGCGGGATCTGACGGGATCAAGGTAGAAGATCGGTGACGAGATCAACAACGGGATCAGATCAAAATGGAGGTGATCAGCCTCCTCTTCTTCTTCTTCAGTTGGCCTAGATCTGATTAGGCTCTGATACTAAGAAGAAAATAATTTTGGGGAAAATAATTCTTATTCTTCTTGTTATGCTTAATTCTTTACTGTATACATCTATAGAGTAATGCTATTAAGAGCTCGGAAGCTGAATCCCTTATCGGGAGCTGGGAAGCTCAGCCGTCTGATCGATCTTGATCACGATCGGACGGCTGAGATCGTCCCCGCCCTTTCTTCAGAATAACAGAGGGGTAAAAGGGGTATACTCATACGAATGAGTATACCCCTTATCTCTAAACTTCCTTATCGATTAAGCCTTCCTCTCTTCTCTCCCGCTCTCTCTCGTTCCAAACCCTAATCCCCCTCTCCCGCTCTCGATTCCCGCTCTCGAAGTTGAAAGACGATCTCTTTGGATTCCTCTCTTCTCTTCTCACCCTATCTGAAGAGATCGGCACCTTCGAAACCCTAATCGAAGGTCTCTTCGAAACCCTAATCGATAAGGAAGAAAGAGAGAGCGCTCCTCTCCTGCTCACTTTCTTCCTCACCTGTGGAAAACCCTACCCCTACCACCGATCGGAGCCAGACTTCGCTCATCTTCAGATCTGCCGAGGGGTAAAAGGGGTATACGCGATCGGAAGCTCGGCTGTGTTAGCTCTGGGCTGGGAAAAAATTGATACTTCATGTTATGTCTGTGTTGGTTATGATCTTACATATTTTGCATGCTACATGCTCTGTCTGTGTTTGTTCCCAGCTTACAAATTTTGCTTGCTTCATGATCTGTCTGTGTCTGTACTGGGCTGGTAAAATTTTATACTTCATGCTGTATACATCATGATCTTTTTGTGTTTGTTCTGGGCTGATAAAATTTGTATACTTCATGCTCTACTTGTGTTTGATCTTTCATGGGAAAAATTGATACTTCATGCTCTATCTTGTTGTTTATGAGCATTGCAAATTTTGCATACTACATGCTCTGTCTGTGTTGCTACTCAGCTTCCAAATTTTGGATACTTCATGATCTTTTTGTGTTTGTTCTGGGCTGATAAAATTTGTATACTTCATGCTCTACTTGTGTTTGATCTTTAATGGGAAAAATTGATACTTCATGCTCTGTCTGTGTTGTTTATGAGCATTGCAAATTTTGCATACTACATGCTCTGTCTGTGTTGCTACTCAGCTTCCAAATTTTGCATACTTCATGATCTGCCTGAGCTTGTTCTGGGCTGATAAAATTTTTTTACTTCATGCTCTACATGTGTTTGATCTGGAGTGGGAAAAATTGATACTTCATGCTCTGTCTGTGTTGTTTATGAGCATTACAAATTTTGCATACCACATGCTCTGTCTGTGGTGCTACTCAGCTTCCAAATTTTGCATACTTCATGTAACTCCTGTTTCCGATTATACGGATTTCCATGTATTCTTGTATTTCAAATTCCGTATAATCATTCCGATGCATTTATAGCCTTTTAAATCTACTATTGAAACCCAAATTTATCTTGTCTCTCCTCTTTTCAGTTTGAAGCTCATCTCTTGTTGGATTTTAGCCCATTGATTTTGATATGTGTTGTATTATTTAACTATATTTAAATGAAGCCCAAATTCAAGCCCACCTCATATTGAACTCTACCCTAAACCCAAACCCACAAATCCATACACACATCCCTATACAATTTCTCCACCTTTTCCCCACTCTTCCCACAATCCCGTAACCACTACCCCATCTCTCTCCCGTTATTCTCTCTCTCCCGTTACAACTAAAACCCCCTCTCCTCTCTCACCCGTTCCATCTCTCCATCTCTCTCTCTGTTCTCTAACAAAACAAAGAAAACAAAGCAGACCCAAACAAAACGAACAGAACAAAACAAACCAAATAAACCCCCGCTCACTTCTCCTTCGCCTTCTCGTTTTCCCCCTAAAACCGAATCAAACCCAACACATTCACCGTCGCCCCCATTCCGCTCCGCTGTCGACTCCGCGAAGCCGCTATTGCCAAAGCTTCGCCCCCATCGTCTCCATCGTCTCCAGTCAAACTCCATCGATGACGCCATTGCCATCGAACTTCACAACCACCACCGAACCCACCTTCTTCCTCGACAACATCTCCGAGAACCCGAAGCAAGGCCAACTCCGCCATTGACGACTTCCACTCGCTTCGTCTTCCCCATCGAAGCTCCAAACCAGTCGAGCTCCCCTCCCTGAGCCAGCCAATCGCAGACCGTCGCCGCTTCCCTCCTCCACAGTCGAAGCCCGTCTCCATTAGCATCGTCTTCATCACCTCCGAGAATCCCCGAGTTCTTCCTCCGCCATTGCCATCGAGTTTCGACCTCGACGCTCAGTCTCCACTCGAACTCCGCGAAGCCCGCCATTGCTGCTCGAACCCATCGAGGACCCATCGAACTCCTTCTCTGTTCGTCTCCTTCCTCCAACTACGCCTCCGCCGAAGAACACAGTGTCGTCTTCAACCCCCGAAACCACCGCAGTACCCATCACACTCGTCGCCACCGTCGAAGACCCCGAAGCTTCACCATTCGCTCTCCCCTGTTCTCGAACCAAAGCAGAGCTTCGTCACCGCAGTCGCTTCCCGACCAGCGCCGTCGTCCCACGCCGTCTCAGGCCGCGGTGCCGCTCCACCGCCGAAGCCGTGCCGCCATTCTCTCTCGCTCTCAGTTTCGTCGAAGAAGAAGAACGAAGAAGAAGGAGACGATCGGTTGGGCGGGATTTAATCTGGACCGTCCGATCGCTTCACGATCCGTGCCCTTGATCTGTGTTCCGTGTTCGACTCGCAGCCGATCCGAGATCGCTGTTTCCTGTTCTGGATTGGATCCAGTGTGAAGAAAGGATCTGATTGGGCCCTGATCGCTGTTCTGTGTTCCACCCGCGCCAAATCCAACTGCTGTTTCGCTGTTTGTAGCTGATCCGGTGTGGGGAAATCAACTCTTGTTGCTTGCTTTTGGAGTTCTTCGTACGTACTTCGCACGTACCTCTTGGGATTGTTCCCCGGGATACTGATCCCGTTATTCTTAATTATTTCGGAGCGACTACTACAAAAAGGCAAGTCCACTTGAACAATTTTTATTTATTCTAGTTCAAGTTTAATTGATCTCTTATGCAAGTAGTTCCAAATATAATATCGTTAAACTCTGCCTTGCGTCCCTTCTCGTTAGGAGTATTGAGGGTTTACACGAGCTAACCCGACATACTCTTGACCTCCTAAAATTGTCCATTGACTCAAACCTAAGCCCGTATAGATATAATCGAAATGAATAAAATGAATAGAATTGTGTACAAAGGAAATGAATGGTAATTGTATACATTGATTGAATGAGACAATTGTGATTGGATTAATGACTTCATAAAGTGGATTGTACACAGAAATGACATTCTAATCGTTATATAACATTGTAATGTGTTCCATAATTTGTAGTAGCACATTAATTGGCATTTTAATGAACGCATGTGTGATGGCTTTTTATAAGTTACTACTGCATTGTCTGCACTGTACTGAGGTTTCGACCCAGTTATAATTGGAATCGGTTTAAATAATAAAAAGAGAATTGTTGTTTTAAATTTATTACTTCATCTTTATTATTTAGCAATGCATCATTTTGCTGCATTCTATCGTCTCCTTGACATTATTATATACACATTTACATGGACATGAATGATTTAACAGTAAAATACAAAACAAGCCGGGGTTTATAAGGGTTGACCTAGTAGTGGGAAATCTCAGAAAATGTACTCGAGGGCCTATATTGAAATGGTATTGAAATGGAAGGAGAAGTAATGAATGTGAATGAATGAAAATGGTAAATGATTGTTATTGAAACCGAGTACACGCTCTGTAGACCCCACCACTATGTCTCAAACGAACACTGTTGTGCGTGCGCCGAATCTGTAGTATGGGATGCAGTAGTACGTGCACTAGATAGGAGAAATGACACTCTAATGAACATAAATTGACATATATGTATACTTTATTAAGACCATTGTTATTACTGCCATTATTGTCATCGTATATTTGATCTTGATTCATATTCCTTCATGTAACCGTTCCCTTTACTCTCTGCTTGTCACTACTTGCTGTCCGTACTTGCTCTAAGGACAAATTTTCCTTCTTTTTAGATAATCAAGCACAGGTGCATAAAGAGAATTTCCAGAAGGCATTGATGAGCAGATATTTCATAATTGGAACATGAGTCTCTCGAGTTAATTGGTAAGTCCTTATTTTCCAAATTGGTTATTGAATTTCATTCTCGTTTATGTGATTATTATGTTTCCTGCGTGGTTGTGATTCATTTTTCTTATATTGTTGAGTTAATACTGGTACAGCTTATGGATGGTATGAGTTGGCATACTTATACCATTTGCTGGGCCTCAGTTACGGGCTCGTATTCCCGTATTCCGGGAAGCGGGGCGTGACACTTCATGATCTGCCTGAGCTTGTTCTGGGCTGATAAAATTTTTATACTTCATGCTCTACTTGTGTTTGATCTGGAGTGGGAAAAATTGATACTTCATGCTCTGTCTGTGTTGTTTATGAGCCTTACAAATTTTGCACACTACATGTTATGTCTGTGGTGCTACTCATCTTCCAAATTTTGCATACTTCATGATCTGCCTGTGCTTGTTCTGGGCTGACAATTTTTATACTTCATGCTCTATTTGTGTTTGAACTGGACTGGCAAAAATTGCCACTTCATGTTCTCTCTGTGTTGGTTATGATCTTGCAAATTTTGCATACTACATGCTCTGTCTGTGTTGCTTCTCAGCTTATAAATTTTGCGTACTCTGTGTTAGTTCTGAGCTTTACAAATTTTTTTACTTCATACTCTGTCTTAGTTCAGACCTTACAAAATTTATGTACATGATGCTCGGTTTGTGGTACTTCTGAGCATAAAAATCAATTGGATACGCCATGCTGCGAAATACACCCACAAAAACACATACTTTCAATCATTACATCAAGACAATAATGAACTGAATATTTGGAAAAAATTGGATCTTCATAGAATTGCAAAGTAATAGTTCACAATAACTCTACAGCATAAGAAATGTACTTGACATCTGACACTGTACAAAGAACTGAAACATAAATAATAATTTACAGCATAGTACATTGTTCAATAAATTTCAAAGACATGACAAAATTTAGATATTTTGATCCGAATATCTAGTTTCCCCGTACTGCAGTCTTCAATCGCTCCAAAATGCATTTCATGCAGAATTCAACCTGAAATCAAAAGTAAACTGAAATTATTGAACATGGAGAAGACAAAATAAATAAAAACGGACAGTCGGTTCAGAACGGAAAAAAATTTCAAGTAAATATTGTAGGCTCAGGAAAACAGAGGTTGAACATGAAGTTCAAAAATCATGAAGTGTTAAATTTTCCTCTTCGATCAGAACCAACACCAAAAAAAGCATGAACTATCAAAATTTGCCACCACAGAAACAACACAGAGTATGAAGTATCAATTTTTGCCATTCCAGATTAAACACAAAGAGAGCATGAAGTATAAAAATTTTGCCAGCCCAGAACTGACTACATACAGGTCATGAAGTATGCAAAATTTGTATGCTGAGAAGCAACACAGACATAGCATGTAGTATGCAAAATTTGCAAGATCATAACCACCACAGAGACAACATGGAGCGGCAATTTTTGCCATTCCAGATCAAACACAAATAGAGCATGAAATATAAAAGTTTTGTCAGCCCCGAAGAAGCACAGGCAGATCATGAAGTATGCAAAATTTGTAAGCTGAGTAGCAGCACAGACAGAGCATGTAGTATGCAAAATTTGTAATGCTCATAAACAACACAGACAGAGCATGAAGTATCAATTTTTCCCACTCCAGATCAAACACTAGTAGAGCATGAAGTATAAAAATTTTATCAGCCCAGAACAAGCTCAGGCAGATCATGAAGCATGCAAAATTTGGAAGCTGAGAAGCAACACAGACAGAGCATGTAGTATGCAAAATTTGTATGCTCAGAACCAACACAGAGAGAACATGAAGTGGCAATTTTTGTCAGTCCAGAGCAAACACAAATAGAGCATGAAGTATAAAAATTTAACCAGCCCAGAACAAACACAGGCAGATTATGAAGTATCAATTTTAGCCGGTCCGAAACTAACAGAAACATAGCATGAAGTATACAAATGTTGTTAGCTCAGAACAATCAGATACAGATCGTGAAGTATCAAAATTTCTAATCTCAGAACAAACAAAAACAGAACTTGAAGTATCCAAGTTTGTCGAGTGCATGTCATTAAGTATCCAATGTTGTCAACTTGAAGTAAGCCCAGAACAAACAGAAACATACTGATGAAGTATCAAATTTTGTTCACTCAGAACAAACAGAAAATGAACTCTTTCAACATGGACACGAAGTACCAAAATTTGTGTGCTCAAGACAAACAGAAGCTTCCCATGAGTTTCAAACTTGGTATAGTGTCAGAACAACAGAAACTGAACATGTGGTTTAAATAAAACTAGTAGGCTCAGAACACACTATTCATACCTAGGGCTGCAGTGGGGTGCCGTGCCAACTAAGATATGATAGATATATAATCAAGAATAAATACAACAATCTTGAAGTAAATATTTAGATCATAAACTGTTTTGCATCACGGCCTACACCAACAAAGCATTTGAGAGACTCAAAGACCAAAAGGCTTAGATGAGTACCCAACACATACACATCCAACTTCGGTTACTATAAAATCTAGTTTTCTGTTGTTTGGAGCTTACAAATTTTGCATACTTCATGCTCTGTTTCTGCAGTTTTGAACTTATTATCAACTGTCTTTCATAAACAAATGAAAAAACAGTAGGCTCAGAACACACTATCCATAACTAGGGCTGCATTGGGGTGCCGTGCCAACTAAGATATGATAGATATATAATCAAGAATAAATACAACAAATTGAAATAATTATTCAGATCATAAAGTGTTTAGCATCACTGCCTACTGTACAATTTTTTTTGTATACTTCATGATCTGTTTGTGTTTGTTCTGGGCTGACAAAAATTGATACTTCATGTTCTGTCTGTGTTGGTTGGAGCTTATCATCAGCTGTCTTACATATATAGAGTAAGTCTATTAAGAGCTTGGGAACTGAATGCCTTATCGGGAGCGGGGGGGTTTTAGCCATTCCTTCGCGATTGTATGCGATGGAACGACTCATGTTTGATACTGCTTATCTTCAGAATGTTTGGGGGTAAAAGGGGTAAAATCAAATACCCCTATCTCTTATCTTCTCACAATCAATCGGCCAAGCTCACATGATAGACTTACTCATGAATATATATAGACTAAAGAAAACCAATAGGCTCAGAAAACACTAATCATAAGTAGGGCTGCATTGGAGTGCCGCGCCAACTAGGATATGATAGCTATATAATCAAGAATACTTAGAACATGATTGAAATAATTATTCAGATCATAAAGTGTTTTGCATCACTGCCTAAACCATTGTGAGTCATCGGTGTCAAAAATTTTGGTGAATTGAGTTAGTCTCAAAACTCAAAATTTGATACTTTCAAGCCTTCCTCTCTTCTCTCCCGCTCATACCCCAGATGTGTATTCAACTTTGAATAATTATCATGGCACACAATCAAATAGACTTCAAAACAATAATTTCAATGGCCCAAAATTTTGTAACCAACTAATATCCAAATCAATCTCATCATTGCCTACAAACAAAACCGAAAGAAAATGCAAGAAATTAAACAGATATCATTAAAGCATTTATCAGAGTCAAATACTTCCCTCCGGAATATGAGAGAGGAACAACCCAATGAGCCAACAAATCCAACCGCCAGCCGAGCTTCCGATCGCGTATACCTCTTTTACCCCTCGGCAGATCTGAAGATGAGCGAGGTCTGGCTCCGATCGGTGGTAGGGGTAGGGTTTTCCACAGGTGAGGAAGAAAGAGAGCGGGAGAGGAGCGCTCTCTCTTTCTTCCTTATCGATTAGGGTTTCGAAGAGACCTTCGATTAGGGTTTCGAAGGTGCCGATCTCTTCAGATAGGGTGAGAAGAGAAGAGAGGAATCCAAAGAGATCGTCTTTCAACTTCGAGAGCGGGAGAGGGGGATTAGGGTTTGGAACGAGAGAGAGCGGGAGAGTAGAGAGGAAGGCTTAATCGATAAGGAAGTTTAGAGATAAGGGGTATACTCATTCGTATGAGTATACCCCTTTTACCCCTCTGTTATTCTGAAGAAAGGGCGGGGACGATCTCAGCCGTCCGATCGTGATCAAGATCGATCAGACGGCTGAGCTTCCCAGCTCCCGATAAGGGATTCAGCTTCCGAGCTCTTAATAGCATTACTCTACATCTATATATTGGGATTACATTCTTGGAGAAGAAGAAAGGGGACTGAGAGAAGATTGGGAAGATGAGAGATTTGGGGAATCTGTTTCCTATATTAGGAAATAGAATATACAAATACTATATTTCAACAGGTGGGGATGGCGGTGATGTATTGTATTGCACGATTGTGGAGTTTGGGCCCGAAGATGGGGTCCCTCCATGATGTGCGTTCTCTTGTCTCAGCATTCGGGGGGTCCAACGATGTCGCCACGCCCAAACGCTCGTGCCTCCCCAGATCGCGTGCCTCGGCGAGAGGGGCGCATCCCCCTCTCCCCACGTCGCAGTCGGGGGCCGTTCCGCCGCCGTGGTGTCGACGCCGCTGCCCAGGTGCTCCCCCACCGCCGAGCTACCCTCCTTTATCAATTGATGTGTCGATGTCTTTGTTGTGGGTGGTGTGGAGGGTCTCATATGTTGTTTTGCACGATTGTGGAGCTTGGGTCCGAAGATGGGATCCCTCCAGGATGTGCGCTAACTTGTCTCAACTTTTGGGGTACTTGTCTCAACTGTCGCGGAGCGACTACGTCGCGCCAAAGCATCCTCCCGCGTCTGTTGTTGCGAATGCCATGGATCTGGGGCTCAAGTGTGTGAGGGCAGTGGTTCGGTACGGAGCCCGTTGGGTGATGGGGTGGGGGGTTTGGGTATGGTTGGTCTCTAGTGTCCTACGATGTTGCCGGTGAAGTCCTCACAGCGCCTACTATCAGGCTATTTAGCTTCTTCCAGCTTAGGCCACTGACTCGTGATAGTGTCGCCTCTTCCCTCGGATTGGGAGTATGAGTCGAGATAAGTCTGTGTGGTGAGAAATCGCCGGAAATAGCTTGAGCATGAGAGAGGTTAAAGTATCATCTCCACGGCTCTATCTGGAGCGTGGTGTTTGGTAGGGTGAGCGAGATAGTTGTTTGGTGAGAAATCGCCTGAGATAGCGCTATCGTGTGAGAGGTGAAGGTATCCTCTTCAGGGCTATCTCTTTGATAGCGGCTGTGGGAGCTACTGGCACGTTTGTAGGTTGAGTGGTGGAGATGGTGGGAGGGTGCGGTCGCTGTGCATGTGCCGTGGGGTCAGTTTTCGATCTGCGGGGCTTGGGCCCATAGACGGGGTCTCCCTAGCGGTGAAGACAGGGATCGGCGGGTGATAAAATCCTGCCAGACTTGTCTCAGGTGGGTGTGCATGTGCCGTGGAGGCACTGTACGAAGCTAAACTGACGTACTTACAATTTTGCTAGACCGAGCTTGTTTGTCGACCCACCCTCCAGGGTTGTTGGAGGGATTTGTTGTTTGTACGCGTTATGTTGCTTCATTTATGTTTTATTTTCTGTCGGTAGTTTGTACTTGGGCCCAGTACTCTGGGTTTTTTCGTTAAGCTCTTATTAATGAAACGGGGTTGCCAGATTTCACCTTTTCCATAAAAAAAAACCCCAAAATCTCTCCATACTGGATGATGACAAAATACATAAATACTAGCATATAGCTTCCCCTTCAAGTAGCTATTCAATACTATAAATTTATAGGATGTGAAGTGTAGTATCACTAACAAAATAAAATGTAGCAAATGTAGTTAATTATAAGGTTCATGGTAACATTGGTGTGTATATAAGCAATATCATTCACACTATATAGTCAAGTATGCCATCACATTTAATTTGTAAGAATTCATATGGAATAACCAACATGCTATGATATAATCAACTAGCTATACAACTTTTATCGAAAATACACACCAGGCACCAGTATCAATAACATTCAAAACAGCTCTGACATATTGACATATTTTGTCATTTAAAGGCAGTATCTTTAATAAATTGGTTTCTAATATCTTTAGTGCCTTTGGTGATCATGTCATATGCATTGTACCAGTATTATCACACATTAGGGATGCGGTAGGAAATATCAAGTTGTCCTCCAAGGTGTGTTTCATCCACTTTACATGTGCACAACATGCGCTAGCATCTTGTTATTCAGCCTCGGCCATGGACAAGGCAACAGTTCTGCTTGTTTGACGCCCAAGACGCGCAATTTTCCAAGAATTGACATATGTTGCTTGTACTCTATCAGATGACTACCTGCATAATCTACGTCTCTAAAAGCAAATAAACACCATTTTAAGGATAACACAAAACCCACATGTGCAGTACCTTTATGCAAGGTTGGTCCCACCCGTGAGGCCGGTGAGGCGGCCGCCTCAGGCCCTGGATAATTTGCAAATTTAGGGGCCCCAAATTTGTACTCCCCTTGTAAATATAGACACCGTATTTTGTGCATAACGCAATTTTTTTAAAAAAATGTAAGGGGAGGGGGGCATTATGGGAGTTTGCCTTGGCCCCCAGAAATTCAGGGCCGGCCCTGCCTTTATGATATCGAGTTACAGCTTAATGACAATTAAAATCTCGTACATAGACACACATTGGATATAATATCTGGACGAGATGCAGTTAAATAAAATAAGCTACCTATCGTATCTCTACATGTAGATGTAGTAGTATCAATACTTTCACTGTTTTCCTCCTTCGATAGCTATGTAATGGTTGACATAGGTGTTTTATAGGGATTTGCATCCTCAAGATCATACTGCTTAACAAGTTCCTTGCTGCATTTGGATTGGCTCACAACGATCTCATCTTTTGATTGATGTAGTACTTGCAAATCCATGTAGATAGTTGAGCTTTACATGGATCCCATCACTCATTTCGAATTCATCTTGGATTTGCTTTGAATATTCAATGTACATTGATTTATTTAGTACACCCAAAAATAATATCATAGTCATAGATTTGTACAATAAGTATCTGTATCATGATGCTTAATTGAGAGTGTAGTGTTTACTCTTCCTATGGAGAAGCTTGGAGAAGCCTGTGTGGGGCAAAAGATCCAGACGCTCATACAAGTAGGTGGTGCTTAACCATATATCACTTTATCAAGCTTGTGTACTTGATTTGGGTGTGTCGAATCCAAAATTCCGGGTAATTTGTCAACATATACTTCTTCTGAAAAGTATGCATATAACAAAACACTCTACATCCATTAGGAATGGAGTAAAATCAATATGAGAGGCAGGCAACTGCAATTTTGGATGTATCATCAAGTACATGGGCTTGATAATACCAGAAGTGGCTAACAAATAGTTTGGTTGTACTGCCAAAAATTTCGTGCTTTATCTATTTATTCTTCTTAAATTAACTAATCAACTTGCTGTCGAGAAAAACAAAACCCAAAAGGCAACGGAATGGCTCCACTCAAATTAGATTGCATCATACAACTCTAATTTTCAATATAAAAACTCATGTTAGTTTCAATCACAAGTTTCCATTATCGCCCAATTGTATGGCAAACACCATCTAAATCATACACAAATCTTGTAACAGAAACGACATAACAATCAACCGTAGGAATTTGATATTTAAGTACTTTGCATATGGGAAATTGAACAATATCACCAGTTGTAGCAATTTTGCAAAAAACTTATTAAGATATTGTTTCCTCTGTACGCCATGATGTTGTGCGTTGTTTAGAAAGATTTATTTTGTAATTATGATATTGACACTTAATAGGTGGATTCGATAAGCTATTCAGAAAGTACAAGTGGTACATGCAGTCCCATTTCATCAGAGATTCCAGACAACCACAGAGACTGATGGGTTTTGGATTCATGGTTGGCGACTGTCCTGAAGTTGATAAAGAATTTGAGGCATCCCATTGTTTGAATGAGAAACAAGTGAGTATTGTTTACTTGGAAAATGTTACTTCGTAAATAATGTATACCAACTTACAGATAGAGAATATTTTTCAATGATTTAAATTTTCCTACTTTCATACAAATTACTTTAAATGAAACATCAAATAATTTTGATATAACATCAAAAGTTGCAAATCTCACTTCTGTATTAATTATTTGATCATTAGATGTTTTATTCTCAAGTAAAATTAGAAAATAATTTCAAAAGCTTATTTACTTTGGAATATAGGGTTTTTTTTTCTTTTCTTTTTCTGGTATGTTAGATGGGTTAGAGGCATACAAGTTACAACTTGTCCTGTGACTAATTTATCTGTTGGAAGGGTTCTGCTACACGGAATCCAAATCTAACTTGGAAACTATCTGTGAATTTCTTAGGTCACACTTCTTACTTTCATCACAGTAGCTCTTTAAAAGCATTTTATGTCTTGTTTAAATAAATGAAAATCTGGTCAGCATCAAGAATCTGAACAAAATAAACATCTCACTAATAATGTCTCAGAAAATTATGTTTCCGTTCTCAATTCTCTCCATATTGCACTAAAAGATAATTAATCTTTGGTTCCCCAAAAGATCCGAAATATATAATATCAAGACCAAGGTTTAAAAACTCGGTTCCAATTTCGGTTCGCTTCCTGAAAGATTTATTATTTTAGGTGGGTGTCTTTATTTTCGGTTGGTATCGTTAAGAATTATGGTTTCAATTTTTATGCTAAATTTGTGTATATACACATATCAAAATATAGTAAATAATAGTTTTCTTTTATTTTTCTTGAAGAATAGGGGTTAAAATGAAGGGAAAAATGTTAATATTAGGTATTTCTATTGTGTTTAAGTGAAAGGGTATGTGGGAACAACCTCTAACATCCAATTATTTGGTCGGGTTGCGTCAGAATTCAACTATATATGACCCAATAATCCGTCTTAGAGTAACTCCACCCATCTCTCAAATGGGTTGCCATTTTCATATTTGGCAACCCAAATGAGAAACACCCCTCACACCAACCTCTCAAATGGGTTGCAAATATGACAATTGATATTTTTTTCTCAAATTTGGCAAACAAAATGGCAATTTCCATATTTCTCCAACCAAATACTTCTTTTTTTCCCACCAAATTTACAACTAATTTTAAAAAATAAATGTAAAAAATAACTAACAAAGGAAGAAAACATGGAGAAGAGCACATGAGATTGAGAGGGGCGGTGAAAGGGTATGCGTACCAGGTTTGAATGAGTTCAAATCGGACATGTTCAACCTCTAATATCCAATTATTTAAAAATTTGATATGGGTAAAAATAGAACTAAATCGGGACCGTTCAAATCGGGCACGAATCTTAAAGCTCTCAGGGGTAAAAGGTAATTTTACCTATAAACGGGTCCGAAAATGAAAACTATGTCTTTTTCAAGCCCAAAACCCAAAAACGGGTATGACCTACTGGGTTAGGGTGACGACCCATTACAAACCAGTCCAGATCATTTAAAGAGTAATCCAAATTCATGATTATCTCTAAGAGGCGGTTTAAACCAAATCTCTTATCATGAAATGATTTAAGGCAAAATTTAAAAAAACAACACAAAAGTTTGGATCTGTTTAAAAAAACAGCACAAAAGTTTCACTTTTTAAAAAAACAGCACAATCTTTAATTCTCAACTAACAGAGTTAACTAAACGTTAACTGGATTATACGTGCACTGCATGTACATACATAAAATGTCCAAAATACCCCTGTATACCCTGTCTCTTCTTCCCCAATTAACCACCGGGAAAAAAAAACCCATTCTCACCGAAGTATTTCTCCTTCCACTTGAGGTATCTATCTTTGCAGATTCTTTCTAGATTCCATCGAATCTCTTTTCAATTAGTTGATGGAAAATCCCTAACCTTAGGGTTTCTATATTCGAAGATCAGATCCCCTTTCAATCCATTTGTGAGATCTGATCTCCTACGGTTTACAAATTTCTTGATTCGCGTAAAAAAATTGATCGGAATCCGAAATATCGCTAACCATAACCCTAATTTTAGATCTGACTTTAATTCCTATATTACGATTCGAAGATTTGGTTGTTGGATTTTACAGAAATGATTGGTTAACAATTTGATTGATGCCTTGAATCATAATCTTACGAGTTTAGGTGCAGTGGTAAGGAGATTAACGAAAATCTTAGTTTAGAATATCATGATGTTTAATTGTTTCAATTTGTGTGCTTGACGAGTTGAGTGTTTTGTGGTTATTAATTTTTTTTTCTTCTTATTTTTGATCCTGTGTCTGCGATATTCTTTAGGAGGGGATGCGTATTTTTTTTCCCGGTGAGAATGGGTTTTTTTTTTTCCCGGTGGTTAATTGGGGAAGAAGAGGCAGGGTATACGGGGGGTATTTTGGACATTTTATGTATGTACGTGCAGTGCACGTATAATCCAGTTAACGTTTGATTAACTCTGTCAGTTGAGAATTAAAGATTGTGCTGTTTTTTTAAAAAGTGAAACTTTTGTGCTGTTTTTTTAAACAGATCCAAACTTTTGTGCTGTTTTTTTAAATTTTGCCATGATTTAAACTTTATTTTTTATCTAAACTGTCTCTAAAGGCGACTATAAATACCCTTCTGCCCCCACCATAAAAAAGGTAATCAGTATTTTTTTCCACAAACGCTCTTTCATAATCTTCCTGATTACTAACTTGAGCATCGGAGGATTCGTCGCCGGGATCCATCTCGGTGTTTCGTACCTTTTGCAGATTAGCGACAGTAGTGAGAAATAGTCAACGCCGACAAGAAGTCAACAGGTTTGCTTTTATTGTTTCCAGAAGAATCTACAAATTATCTGTTTGCTCCCACACCAAAATTAGCAGCAACAGATTGGCGTCATCTATGGAAAACAGAAAAAAGCAATCCAACCTTACTTCACTAGTGGAAGTAGTTTCTAGCTTTGCCTCCGAAAGGAAAAGGGAAGGCAGTGGCGTCCAGCCGAAGAGCCTCTCCTCTTCCTCCACTCCAAGATGTTCTTATTCAACCAGACCAGCAGGTTCAGCAAACGCAGCCTAAACAACCTCCTTCTCAACAAGCTTTTCCCAGGTCCAGGGAGGCTTCCCCGGGGGGCTCTCGTCGAAGCCGTCAGGGGCAACACTTTCACCATGACCATATCTCAGTCCACAATCTTTCAACGGACTCCATGGCCTCACAAAGTCCTCCAGGGCCGGGAGACCTCTGCCAAGTCATTGTTAACCGTCAGCAGGGGGTAGATCTCCGAACTCGCTCGAATAAGAGGCGAGCCCTTGATGAATTCCTTCACCCCGAGCACCAAATGCCCTAGAGAGTCAGTTCCTCCCATAGGCCAAGATCTAGAAAAAAACCCTCCCTAAGGAGACGAAGGGAGTCCCCTCCACATCGTCAGCGGAGAAGTCTCACCCTGACTAGTCGGTCAACACCGAGAAACCGCCGAGATGGAGGGGCACCGGTGACTCAAGCAGAGTTTCAAAACTTCAAAGAGGACATCCTGTGATCCCTCAACGTTGCTACCAGTCGCGATCAGCGTACACCTAGCCCTCGTCGTACCCCGACTCGTAATCACCATGTGCCTGGCCCTCATCGTGCCACCCCTCACGAAGGAGAATTCCGAGGGTCGATCCGACTTGACCAGAGGGACGACTCGGTCCATCCCCATCTCCGAGAGATGGAGAGGCGCCTTAACAGACCCAACCTAGAAGAAGAACAACGGGTTAAGAATTTTCGCTCGAGCAGGCCTCCCTTCTCCAGGGCTATCATGGAAGCTCCGGTCGATCATATAGAGATTTAAAACTCTCATGATGATTCATCAAGCCTCAGATGCGCTCCTTTGCAAGACCTTCCCGACCACTTTGAAGGGACCTGTGAGAGAATGGTACTCTCGATTGTCCCCCGCCTCCATCTTCTCGTTCAACCAGTTTGAGGAACTCTTCCTCACCCACTTCGTCAGCAGCCGATGAGCCGAGAAGACGACACATCTTTGCTAGCCACCCAATCAGAGGAAAGGCGAGCGTCTGAGGGACTATGTCCAGCGCTTTTCTACCGAGGCTCAGCTATCAGCGACTGTTCACCAAAATGGTTGCCAAACATCGATCTGCTTTCTCTTTCTCTCACTCCTGAAACCCACAAACCCTAGATCCCTAAAACCCAAAATCCCAAGTATTGGAGTACTCTCAAACTTCATATATCCTACATCACTCTCACTCTCATCTCATTCCTCATCCACGATGTATTTTCAAGCTATCCAAGATACGGTCTAATTTGAATGTATTATTATAACCGTATGTTTATATGTATTCATAGGTTACGCTTATGAGTAGTTAATGACTTGAATATGTTTGAGTCTTTATGTTTAGGTACGGAATATGATATCTCTATTTGGTTATATTTTGGGGGTGAAATAATTAGAGATCCGAAGATTGGATATTGTTATAACGATGTTGAACCAGTCATTATTTGGGCTCCCCACAATTTTATATACTCACAACTAATAGATAAGATATTTGAAGTCACTAATTAGGATAGAGGTGAATCGAGTCTCAAAATCATAGCCCGTTCTGCTACCGGTAAAGGGGAAGGGCAATATTTCATGGTGGTTCGCGCAGATAATAATAATTCTTTGAGGTCCATGATTGGTAAGACACTTGATCCAAATTGTAGTTGGACTGCATTGGAGTTATATATACAGTAAATTAGGCTTCCAAACACTAGGCCAGTTGTTATTCAAAGTCCAAGCCAAGCTCCGACTTTGAAACCATTTGCCGAGTCACATGCAAGAATACCAAATACAGAAGAAGATATTAACACAACTCCAACAGAATCTATTACCACTGAATATGAGCAGGTACATCCCGTTCACCATGACACAATATTGTCCACCCCGACATGGTAATGCAAGACTTTGACAACGTCATTGTAAATAACGATTTGGTAGAAGAGGAAGAAGATGAGGATCACGGTCTTGAAGTTGAGGAGGAGGATGCCGATGAAGCTCCGGTTAATGATATCAACGTTCATGTCCCGGTTAACAATGTGGTGTTGTCAAATCTGTCTATTAGTGCAACTGTACTTGAGGTTCAATCGAGTGAATTGATGTCCCGTGTGACCATACATGAACATGCACAGTCTTCCGTCGACTCTTCCAACACGGATGAGCTCTCCATAGGTCAAAGATTTCCAACTAAAGATTGCATACAACATCAAGTGAAGATGTACTTCGTGAAGAACCATCGAGAATTCGTGATGGTAAAATCGACCCCTAGTTTGTACTATGTCAAATGTAAATACGCACTCATCAAACATTCAGCCGAAAATCCAACACTTGTAAATGTAGTTGGTTGTCCTTGGCGATTGCGTGCGATTGTTCCAATAGGACGTATTTATTTCGTAGTAAAGAAGATTGAAGGTCCGCACAAATGTGTGAATCCGACATTGAATCAAGATCACAGGAAAATTGATTCAACGATTATGTCAACGATCATATTGAACGTTGTAACAGCACAACTAGGAGTAACACCAAGAGCCATAATTGAGATAGTGAAGCTTCAGTTCAATTACAAAATTTCATACTGGAAAGCTTGGAAGTCGAAATATAAAGCAATTGAGCGATTATATGATTCCTTTGAAAAAAGCTTACACTAAATTGTCCTATCTTCTCAATGCAATTCAAGCATCAAATCCGGCAACGACCGTCCATTGGGCCAAGATTGTGTCCGGTCCGGCCGAAGAAACTTTTAAGGGGATCTTTTGGGCATTCGGGCCTTCAATCGAGGGGTTTAAGGAATGCATACCAGTTATAAGTATTGACGAAACATATTTGTATGGAAAATACAAAAGTTATTTGTTGATTGTTGTTTCACCGGATACAAACAATAGGTTGTTTCGATTTGCGTTTGCAATAGTTGATGGAGAGAGCATAGAAACCTTGATATAGTTCATAAACTGTATTCGGTGCTTTATCATGGACCGTGCAGGTCTATGTGTGCCAAAGTTTGGGTTAAAAGTTCATGCTTTATTCATTCATTCATCAGCCTACTTATACAAACTCATACACACTCAATCAAATCCAGATCCTATAAATTAGGATTCAATCAAATCCTATCAGATCCAGATCTTATAAATTAGGACTCAATCAAATCCTATCAGATCCAGATCCTATAAATTAGGAAACAATATTAACCTCCCTATGGCCTATCAAATCTTTCCATAACACCCCCCTCAAGTTGGAGCATTTAAATCACAAATGCCCAACTTGCGAAGTAAGTATAAAAATTGGCGCTTGCCTAATGCCATCGTAAAGATATCGGCCAGCTGCTCATTTGTGCACACATGACTCGTAGAGATAATTCCTTCTTGAATTGCATCTCGTACATAATGACAATCCACCTCTATATGCTTCGTACGCTCATGGAAGACAGGATTTTGAGCAATGTGTAGAGCCGATTTGCTATCACAAAATAAATTCACAGCACGGGAATGATCCACCCCAAGACTACCAAGAAGCGCTTTCAGCCACTTGAGTTCAGATGTAATCGAAGCCATAGAGCGATACTCTGCTTCTGCAGACGAGCGGGAGACCGTATGTTGTTTCGTGGTTTTCCAGGAAATGGGGTAACAACCAAGAAAAATTATCCAACCCGTAAGAGAGCGACGAGTCAAAGGACAACTCGCCCAATCAGAATCACACCAACCTGATAAGGATAGATCACTAGCAGACTGAAGAAGAATACCTTGTCCCGGACGGCCTTTAAGATAACGTACAGTGCGAGTCGCCGCATCCCAATGTTCTTGTCTTGGTGCCTGAATGAACTGTGCCAAAATATGTACTGTATATGCCAAGTTAGGACGCGTGAAGGAGAGATAAATGAGACGCCCAACAAGACATCGATAACTTTCAGGATCCTCTAACAACTCACCATTAGCGTGAGCGAGTTGATGGTTTTGCTCAATCGGCAATCCAGTGAGCTTTGCTCCCTAAAACCCCGTCTCGGCGATGACATCAAGAGTATACTTCCGTTGACATAGAAAGATACCCTCTGGACTACGAGCAACTTCAATGCCAAAAAAATATTTCAAGGTCCCCAAATCCTTCATATGAAAATATTCACCCAAATATTTCTTGAATGAAGCAAGAGCGGAAGAGTTATTACCAAAAATGATCAGGTCATCCACATAAACAAGAACATTGATCTGGACAGGTCCCAAACAAGAACATTGATCTGGACAGGTCCCTGATGCAACGTGAAGAGTGAGTAATCTGAATAGGACTGAGTAAAGCCATAGTTTTTCAATGAAGCCGTCAATTTAGCAAACCAACACCTCGGGGCTTGTCGTAAGCCGTACAAAGATTTCTTTAGACGACAGACCATGCCGGGTTGATGAATAGTAAAACCTGGTGGTAATTTCATGTATACCTCTTCATCAAGATCGCCATGTAGAAAAGCATTGTGAACATCCATCTGATGTAACTCTCAGTTTTTCGCTGCTGCAACAGCTAGAAAGGCACGAACCGTCACCATTTTAGCAACTGGAGCGAACGTTTCATTGTAATCAATTCCCTCAACCTGATGATTCCCAAAGATAACAAGGCGAGCTTTTAGCCGTTCAATCATACCATCTGCATGATATTTGAACTTATATACCCACTTGCAACCAATAGCTTTCTTCCCGGAAGGTAGTTCTTCCATAACCCAAGTCTTATTAGCATCCAAGGCACCGATCTCCTTTTGTCATTGCCTCACGCCATCCAGCATGTTTTATGGCCTCATGAAAGGTTCTAGGTTCAATCACTTCAATTACAGCTGCAAGAAATATACGATGTCGCATAGAAAATTTATTACAATTCACAGTGTGCTATAGGATAAGGGGGTACCGGAGGAGCTGGTAGAGGACGGTGAACTTGAGGAAGGACTCTTTTTCCGAACTGGTTCAGCAACAAAGTCTCGTAACAAAATTGAAGGACGTTTGTGCCGCAGTCCACGACCCAAATTAGCCTCGGGTGCACTGGCAGTCGGCGGAACACCTTCCACTGCGGGACTGGCAGAATCAGCAGTCGGCGGAGCACCTTCCATGGCGGGACTGGAAGCATCGGTGGGACTGGCAGCACCTTCCACGGCGGGACTGCCCTCCGGCCCATTTGTATCCTCCACTGTTCCTGTAGTCTGAGCATCCTCTAAGACCCCCTCCAAATCATCCAGGACAATATTATCAACTCCCACCATGTCACTAGAAGAGGAAATAGGAGTGTCAACCATAGTAGATGCATTCTCAGTCAGATAGGGATACTCATTTTCATGAAACTTGACATCGTGAGACACAAAAATTTCATCTGTGTCGAGATTATATAATTTCCAACCCTTCTTGCCATGAGGATAGCCAACAAATACACACTTCCTACTCCTTGGTGCAAATTTATTTCCCTTTGCTTTTTGATTGTGAGCGAAACAGAGACACCCAAACACCTGTAGCACATCAAAATTAGAAGTTCCGCATAAGATCTCAAGAGGTATTTTATTGTGTAACAAACCTGATGGAGTGCGATTGATTAAATACACCGCACTAAGTACACATTCCCTCCAAAAAGTAATAGGAAGATTGCCCTGGAACATTAAAGCACGAGCCACATTAAGTATATGCTGATGTTTCCGCTGATTCATTTTGTTGCGGAGTTCCAACACAGGAGGTTTGAAACAAAATACCATCGTATCAAAATAATCAAGCATGCACTTAAGTTCCGTGCCATTATCACTTCGCACAATCTTAATAGTTTGCTCAAATTGACGTTCCACAGTGGCAAAAAAAGAGGAGAAAGCTTGATAAACCTCAATTTTATTATGCAACAAATATACCCAGACTGCTCTAGAGAAATCATCAATCAATGTCAAAAAATAATACGCACCACACGAAGAGGGTGATTGATTATTTGGCCCCCATAAATCACAATGGATGAGTTCAAGAATACGACTGGCTTTGCTATCACTAACAGGAAAACTATCACGAGTTTGTTTTGTCTGAGGACAAATAACACAAGCTTTATTCAATTTCTTCCCAGCAGTATTAGTATTAGAACTGATTGCAGTTACTAACTTGACGACTCTATCCGACGGATGACCCATTCTTCTATGCCATAATCCAAATTCAGATAATTCAGGAACTGTTACCACGTGCACTGTAGGAATCGTTCGGAAAAAATAGAGTCCATCCTTTTCGTTCACCGGCTCCAATCCGGCTCCCCGAACATTGGTCGTGGATAGCACACAAAGAATTAGTGAATCGAACAAAACAGTTTGCATCATCAATTAATTGCGACACCGATATTAAATTGCATTGTAATGTTGTTACAAATAAGACACGCTTAAGCACTAAACTATCAGCAAGAATTACATGCCCCTCCATTGTGGCGTATTCCTACTGCCCATCAGGTAAACCAACGGGACATGGAAGAATGTCATGTGCTTGAGTCAAAAGTTGTGAGTTGCCGGTCACAAGAAGAGATGCCCCTGTGTCAAGTATCCAAGAGGAAGGAGAATGGAACTCACCCATCATTTGATCTTGCTGATGATTTGTAACGCCCCGAATCCCTATGCTGATGATTCGTGACATAATCCAGAATTCTCCCTTCTAACATGTCTCAATGCAGGAAAAGCAGGAAAAATTAAACAAATCTTATTCCACGATATACAAGTTTAAGTGTTACAATAGACCTGGTTCTGAAAAATTACAACCCATGTTTTACAAAAGAAATGTAATCAGGAGTGAGTAAGAAACACTTGGAACTGTCACTTGGATGCATCACCAGGCTTGGGCCTTCGTGGACTTTATGATCGGCATCTAGTACCTAAAAGAGTGGGCACGTCAGTAATTCTACTGACGTAATGCTGATGAAAGCAGCGATTTCCAAACCAACTAAATTCAAATATGAATGCATGAGAAGAGTGCTAAAAGGAAAGGGGAGGTGGGGTTGCATCAAGTACGTCCGTATATGACATATTCTAGTGTCTAATGCGCATGTCAAATGTACTTAATCTAATGCAAGCGAGGCTTTGGAAATATATGCATCCCATACTACATAATTTCCAAATCAAGCTGTTGTCTCCAAGTTTAGGGATTCTAACCCTCGCTGTGCAATGCATTCTAATTCGGTCTACTTTCTGTTCCTGATAGTATGACATGGTTGGGTTCAAAGTCGTGACGAACTTAAAGATATACTGCAGTATACCTACAGCATTGTCTTTCTATCGGACCGCAGTCCGTACAACCCGTTCGTGTCCACTAGCATATACCTGGATCCTATTCAACAGTCGTGACGAACTTAAAGATATACCGCAGTATACCTACAGCATTGTCTTTCTATCGGACCGCAGTCCGTACAACCCGTTCGTGTCCACTAGCATATACCTGGATCCTTACTTCTATCTAGACGTGTTATGAGAGTGGTCACAGCTTAATCCACGGTCTAGGTCACACCTAGACTCGGTGGTTTCCCTTATCGGAACCCTAGTCCTTGTCTGCCAGCCGGTGGCTCTGGCGATGCAGCCTCCCCGCTCGCCACTTCCCACGTCTTAATCAGCGTGGATGAAACAACCGAGTATGGGGGCATGCAACTACCCCCTCCCAACACTCCAATCCTCACTCGAGAGCAAAATGGAAGATTATGCAAACATCACTCATGAAGGGTAGCTGGATCTGTCCAGTGCTAGAAAAATCGCATTAATTCCTGCGTAACTCAGAATTTCGATTTTCTAGGCTCGTTGGGAAGCTTGGGGTCTCTACTACCAACCTTTAGTGCAACGCTTGGGCAATTTCCGAACACATGTATCCGGAAAATCAAAATGCACAAGCTGCGCAGTCAGCCCAAGTAATGAACGCTGTGCATGCTAAATTCCATATAAAATCAACCCCTCATCAAAAGCTCAAGAAATTTTAGAATCTATAGCTAGACACTCATCACTATCATGTGTCCAAAAATGTCGCTTAGACTCCTAATATGCATGGAGCTATGGCTCCCTAACCAAAGATGCACAATCTCCTCTGTTTTTCAGACAACCTTTTACTCGTATTTAGGAATTATTTCGGAAACCTTATCAAACGTCGTCTAAAAATTCTAAGATTCGGGGATCTACAAGTTGACTCCTACCACAACTTGCTCACAAAATTTCAAGGTGATATAATAAGCACCCGCGAAGTTATGCACCTAAGAAACTGCGCCTACCTGCAGAAATCTGCAGTCCAGACCCTCTGGACCAGCGGTGTTGAGGAATTTTTTTGAGGTAGCAAACCATTTCAGAACAGGGTGAAATTTGGTATTTTAGTAGTAGACATATACATGGATTCCCACAAAAAATTTCAGCCAAAGATACCTAGTCCATAATTAACTATGATTTTTCGAATCTTATGATAAAAATTCTTAAGCTGCTGTTCTGCAGATGCCTTGCTGTCCGAAAATGTGGGGCTTGTTTGGCCCACTAAGTGTTGTCTATATATTACAAAAAAAATCATGTAGATCCTAGATACATGTAGAAACACTTCCCCAAAGTTTGGGCTCAAGATTCTTAGCCATTCATGGAATAACAATTCTCTAAGTGAGCTTCAAGAACATGGTTTTCTTTTAAACAATCTTTGAAGAGAAAGAATATTTTACCATGGGACTACTTCTCTTATTAACATGTTTACCATGGGACTACTTCTTTTCTTAACATGTTCCTCATTCACACATGATCAAGCAATTTTTTTCTTGGTTATTCTTACATGCAAGAATCATACAATAGTAAAAACTAGATTTTTATGAGTCGGAGAAATCACCCACTTTGTATGAAGTCCTAAGTAGCTTTCCTCCCTTGCTTCTTGTGAGACTCTTGGCACTCCCAAATCCTTGCCTACTAGTCCTCCCTTCTCCTCTTTCTCTAACTTCCTTTCTCCTCTCTTTCTTTCTTTCTTCTCTCTTTTTTTTTTTTGGAAAGGTAAAACAAGAAGGTATCTCCAAAGAGAGAATGAGGGGAAGGGTTTTATAAAAATGGAGCTAGGGTTTTCTTGGGGATGGTGAGGCCGGCCATGAGTTGTAGGGTGGGGATTGTTCAAGTACAAGTGAGTGGAGGTGAAAGGTTAGATTTAGTGCCAACACCCAAAACTAGAAAGTTCCCAAGTCAACTAGAAGTCTTCCATGAAGAACTCTTCATGTGCAATTCCCACCCTTGGATCTCATCAAGATGGAGCTTTAGGGTTTGATGAGGTTAAGGTTTTGGCCTTACCCTAAGTTATGCCAACCCTAATTCTCCTATTCTAACCTTAACCTCTTAACAAAAATAAACATGGCTATTTACCTTAATAGTTATGTACCAATTTCCATGATATACATCTAATGGAAGTAAAATATATTCCCAGGAAATATTTTATTAATTCTTTGGGATATTACATCACTCCCTCCTTAGAGTAGTTCTGTCCTCAGAACTATACCTAGTTGGAAGGGAGAAACATCATTCTTCAAAGAGTTCAGGAAAAGAAGCTTTCATGCGGCTCTCTGGTTCCCAAGTGGCTTCTTCCACAAACTGATTTCTCCAGAGAACCTTCACCATTGGAATGGTCTTGTTCCTCAACACCCTTTCCTGATGGTCGAGAATTTTGACTGGTTGTTCCTTATATGAGAGGTTCACTTGCAAATCCTCAGGAATCTCAGGTAGTTGATGACTGGGATCTGGTATGTACCTTCTTAACATCGAGACGTGGAATACATCATGTACTCGGGATAATTCTGTCGGTAGCTCCAATTTGTAGGCCATCTTCCCAATCCTCTTCAGAATCTTATATGGCCCGATATATCTTGGTGCTAATTTTCCACCCTTCCCGAATCTGAGCACACCCTTTGTTGGCGAGACTTTGAGAAATACTTGGTCACCTTCCTCGAATTCCAGTTTTCTTCGGTGATTGTCAGCGTAACTCTTCTGTCTGCTCTGTGCTGTTTGTAACCGTTTCTGGATAAGCTTGATCTTCTCAGTAGTTTGTTGTACGATCTCTGGTCCAAATATCTGGCGTTCTCCCACTTCGTACCAGCACACGGGGGTTCTACACCTCCTTCCGTACAATGCTTCATATGGAGCCATACCAATACTTGCCTGATAACTATTATTATAGGCAAATTCTATTAAGGGTAGATGTTTTTCCCAGCTTCCACCGAAATCCATAATGCAGGCTCTCAACATATCTTCGAGAATTCGATTGACTCTTTCCGTTTGTCCATCCGTCTGGGGGTGGAAAGCCGTACTGAAATCTGTCCTGGTTCCCAAGGCTGACTGCAGACTTTGCCAAAAACGGGATGTAAACCTTGCATCTCTATCAGAAACTATAGATACTGGTACTCCATGCAGCTTTACCATGTTCTCAATGTAAACTTCTGCTAATTTCTCGAGTGACCAGGTCGTCTTTACGGGCACAAAATGTCCGGACTTCGTTAGCCGATCCACGATGACCCAAATTGAGTCGTTCCCCTTGGAGCTCCTGGGCATACCTGTGATGAAGTCCATACTAATGTTTTCCCACTTCCACTCCGGAATGGGCAAGGGTTGTAGCAGTCCCTCGGGCCTCTGGTTTTCGGCTTTGATTTGCTGGCAAGTTAAGCATCTGGACACAAATTCTGCTATGTCCCGTTTCATCCCAGACCACCAGTAATGCTGCTTCACGTCCTGATACATTTTGGTGCTTCCAGGGTGCACCGCAAGTAGGGTGGAGTGAGCCTCCTTCAGGATTTGTTCCCTTACCTCCTTGTCCTTCGGTACACACAGTCTACTGTCATACCAAAGTGATCCTTCCTTTATATTGAATTCTGAAAGTTTCCCCTCATTCACCTGCTTCTTCAGTGCCTCAATTTCGGCATCTGCTGTCTGAGCCTTCTTCACTTGCTCGTTCAGACTTGGTTGTAAAACTAATTGTGCCAAAATTGTACTTAAGTCTTGAGTAATCACTTCGATGCCTGCTTGTCTGATTTCATTTTCTAGCTCTTTTCTTGTTGCAGTAAGTGTGGCAATGCTCCTCTTTCGACTGAGTGCATCAGCTACTACATTAGCCTTCCCTGGGTGATACAAGATTTCTGGCCTGATATCTTCCAAAACTTCCAGCCATCGCCTCTGTCGTAGATTCAAATCTTTTTGCTGGTATATGTATTTCAAACTTTTGTGGTCGGTGTACATTTCTACCTTTGCTCCGTAGACGTAATGCCGCCATAGTTTCAAGGCAAAGATTATGGCCGCCAGTTCCAAGTCGTGTGTGGGGTAGTTCTTTTCATGAGGTCGGAGTTGTCTTGATCCATAAGCTATGACTCTCCCTTTTTGCATCAGCACACATCCGAACCCTAAATATGATGCGTCACTGTAGATAACATACCCTTTGTCAGCTTGAGGCAAGACCAAGATGGGCGCAGAGATCAATCTGTTCTTTAATTCTTGGAAACTCTCCTTGCACTTCGTCATCCAGTTGAAATTTTGATTCTTCCTGGTCAATGCGGTGAGTGGTCCTGCTATCCTGGCATAGTTTTGAATAAACCTTCGGTAGTATCCAGTCATACCCAGAAAGCTTCTTACCTCCTTTACTGTCTTCGGCTGTGGCCATTCCTTGACTGCTTCTATCTTTTGCGGGTCCGTGGCCACTCCCTCCTTAGAAATGATATGGCCAAGGAACGCAACTTCCTGCTTCCAGAACTCACATTTTGATAGTTTGGCATACAATTGATGTTCCTGCAGCTTGCTTAATACTGCGGTTAAGTGTTCCACGTGTTGTTCTTCTGTCTTTGAGTATATTAGAATGTCATCGATGAAGACCACGACAAACGAGTCGATAAACGGTCGCAAAATTCGGTTCATCATGTCCATAAAGATTGCCGGGGCGTTGGTTACTCCGAATGGCATTACTAAGAATTCGTAGTGCCCATGTCGAGTCCGGAAAGCTGTCTTGAGTACATCCTCTTCCTTGACTCGAACTTGATGATAACCGGACCGTAGGTCGATTTTGGAAAATACAGCTGCCCCTTGAAGTTGATCAAACAGATCGTCGATCCTGGGAATTGGGTACTTGTTTCGAATAGTGACTTTGTTCAACTCCCGATAATTGATGCACATTCTTGCAGATCCATCCTTCTTCTTAACCAGTAAAACTGGGGCTCCCCAGGGTGACGCACTTGGTCTGATGAGTCCTTTTTGCAATAGTTCCTCAACTTGTTTCTTAACTTCGTTCTGCTCTACAGGTGCCATCCTGTAAGGCGTTTTTGATGTTGGAGCGCTGCCTGGTTGTATTGAAATGCTGAATTCCACGTCCCGGCGTGGGGGTAGCCCTGGTAATTCTTCCAGGAATACTATGGGAAAATTCCTTACCACCGGTATCTTCTTCACTTCTTCAGGTATCCTTACTCTCGTGGTGGCTGTCACCATTATCTCCCTGGGCCTTTTTCCTCCGTGAAACACAAGTTCTATTCCTTCAGCGGCAACGACCACCCTTTTTTCCTTGCAGTCGATGCGTGCTTCATGTCTTGACATCCAATCCATGCCAATAATGGCGTCCGTTCCGGCGAAATCCAACTCTAACAAGTCGATCTTTAGGGGCTCCTTGTTAATCTCGAGCTCACAATCTTTGTAGCATTGGTCTGTAGTGAGGGTCGCCCCTGAGGGTGTAGCTACCATTAAGGCTACTTCTGGAGTTGCCTCTTACGTGTATTTTAACTTTCTTGCAAATGGTTTTGACACAAAGGAGTGAGTTGATCCACTATCGAACAAAACGGTAGCCAAAATTCCATTTATATATACATTTCCTGTTACAAAAGAGTTACAGTCTTCATTCATACCTTTCTAAGCAAAAACTTCAAAATACAACCAAAACATATTACAATGATCCATCACATACCAGTGATCACGCCATCATTGTTTTCTGCATCTTCTTCCCTTAGGGCAAATACTCGACCTTGGCGAAGAGGCTGTTTCCCTCTGTTGGTGGTTCCTGGTGCTGCTTTGCTGTTATCCTTCCGGTATTGGGGGCACTCTGGCTTGATTTGTCCTTCCTTCCCGCAATGGAAGCACGTTCTCTTCTCACTCTTTGGGCATTGATTTTTGAAATGTCCCTGTTCCCCGCAGAGAAAACAACTTCCTGGCTTCTGCCCTCCTTCCTTGTTACCGGTCCTCTGAAACTTCTGACTCCTACCGTGCCTCTTGAATTTTGACGCTGGGGCAGACCTTTTCCCCCGGTTCCAGGCCTCGGTCCTTCCCTGTGGCGCTTGGCCTTGATTCATATCTATTTCTGTTGCAGCGGCTCGCCTGACCAATTTATCGAACCTGCGGATTCCCAAGGGTACCATCCTGGACCTCAATCCAGGCCTAAGTCCTTGTTCGAACCTCTTGGCTTTCTTTACTTCATCTTGAACCATTTCGGGTGCAAAACGCGACAGTTGTGTGAACTTGGTTTCGTATTCTCTGACTGTCATGTTTCCTTGTTTCAGATTATGAAATTCCATTGTCTTTTCTTCCTGTATGTCCAAGGGAAAGTAATGTTCCCTGAATTCTTCCAAGAACTCTGCCCAGGTTATTGGTTCTTCTCCCCAGCTGCGCTTTATGGACTGCCACCATACACCGGCATCCTTTTCTAGTAAAATTGTAGCCAACCGGACCTTGCTATCGTCTGGTGTCATGAGGACTTCAAATACCATTTCTACTTGGCGTACCCAGTCATCTGCAGCAGTCGGATCAGCCTGTCCCTCGAAGACTGGGGGTTTCATTCTTTTAAAGGATTCGACCATCCGGACTGGGTCCGTAGCTATGGGCCCTTGAGCGACACCCGGTGCTGTTGGCGGCGGTGCCTGATTTCTGCTTGCTTCTACGAACGCTCCCAACACTTGGTATAATCGGGCAAATTCTGCTCCTATGTCGAGGTTGGCGTTGTTGGCCTCGCTACCCTCGCCTTCTGTTATCCCGCTTTGGCCATTACGTGCTCTTCCAGACATCTGAATATCAGTTCTTATTACTATTTATGCCATAATAATAATGCGAACTCAAAGCATACCAGAAGTAGTCAAGGGAAAACACTAGTTCTTCATTCATTTTTATATATACATGTGGAAGATTACATTAGCCCCCACCCCCCCTTTTGTACAACCCAAAATACTACTACCGCAAATACCGTTATCATAGTAGTAGTCAAAACTTGTCAAGCATTCATTGGTTCAGGAAGCCTTTTCTACATTAAAACAAAACATTGTTTTTTTTTTTTTCTAGCACCCTAGGCAGCCAAAAAGCATCATTCTATAAACATCAAAATACCAAGACAAGACGTCCCCAGATCCCTTCATAAAGCTAGGTCACACATGTCCCTGACATGGTGACCCCCGGTGGCCGAGTGCTCAGTCATCGTGAGCTGCTCAAGCTGGGTCTGTTGCTGCGTAACCCTTGTCTGCAGGTTTTCAATCCTCAGTTCTAACTGCGCCATTTTTTCCCCATGTTGGTGCCTTAACAGTGTTAGTTTCCTCGAGAGCCTCTTCCTTGACCTCTTCAGTTTAGCCATCTTCCTGTTAGCAGCTATCAGAGCGTGACCGCAATTTTCCAGACGGTCCTCTATCTGCCCCTGGTTCCAACGGTACGCAGCCACATCCCTGAATAGCCTGCTAATGGCTTGTTCCACAGTAGTGGGCTGCGGAGGGGGAGGAGCTACAGTGTCAGCTGGACCCGACCCATTTTGAGTTCCGTTTGCTATTCCATTCTGTGCCCCTGGCATCTGTTAGGAGAAAACAATAGAGGAGTTAGTCCAGATATAGAAAATTATAAAACATAAGTTGAAAAGAACAACAATATGAATTATAATAATCTACCACTGGCTAATCCTGTCCCCCGAATGATGCCCAAGTCTATTTTCCTGTTACATTGGACTATAGTTTGAAGGTGGCTCTGATACCAACTCTGTAACGCCCCGAATCCCTATGCTGATGATTCGTGACATAATCCAGAATTCTCCCTTCTAACATGTCTCAATGCAGGAAAAGCAGGAAAAATTAAACAAATCTTATTCCACGATATACAAGTTTAAGTGTTACAATAGACCTGGTTCTGAAAAATTACAACCCATGTTTTACAAAAGAAATGTAATCAGGAGTGAGTAAGAAACACTTGGAACTGTCACTTGGATGCATCACCAGGCTTGGGCCTTCGTGGACTTTATGATCGGCATCTAGTACCTAAAAGAGTGGGCACGTCAGTAATTCTACTGACGTAATGCTGATGAAAGCAGCGATTTCCAAACCAACTAAATTCAAATATGAATGCATGAGAAGAGTGCTAAAAGGAAAGGGGAGGTGGGGTTGCATCAAGTACGTCCGTATATGACATATTCTAGTGTCTAATGCGCAAGTCAAATGTACTTAATCTAATGCAAGCGAGGCTTTGGAAATATATGCATCCCATACTACATAATTTCCAAATCAAGCTGTTGTCTCCAAGTTTAGGGATTCTAACCCTCGCTGTGCAATGCATTCTAATTCGGTCTACTTTCTGTTCCTGATAGTATGACATGGTTGGGTTCAAAGTCGTGACGAACTTAAAGATATACCGCAGTATACCTACAGCATTGTCTTTCTATCGGACCGCAGTCCGTACAACCCGTTCGTGTCCACTAGCATATACCTGGATCCTATTCAACAGTCGTGACGAACTTAAAGATATACCGCAGTATACCTACAGCATTGTCTTTCTATCGAACCGCAGTCCGTACAACCCGTTCGTGTCCACTAGCATATACCTGGATCCTTACTTCTATCTAGACGTGTTATGAGAGTGGTCACAGCTTAATCCACGGTCTAGGTCACACCTAGACTCGGTGGTTTCCCTTATCGGAACCCTAGTCCTTGTCTGCCAGCCGGTGGCTCTGGCGATGCAGCCTCCCCGCTCGCCACTTCCCACGTCTTAATCAGCGTGGATGAAACAACCGAGTATGGGGGCATGCAACTACCCCCTCCCAACACTCCAATCCTCACTCGAGAGCAAAATGGAAGATTATGCAAACATCACTCATGAAGGGTAGCTGGATCTGTCCAGTGCTAGAAAAATCGCATTAATTCCTGCGTAACTCAGAATTTCGATTTTCTAGGCTCGTTGGGAAGCTTGGGGTCTCTACTACCAACCTTTAGTGCAACGCTTGGGCAATTTCCGAACACATGTATCCGGAAAATCAAAAATGCACAAGCTGCGCAGTCAGCCCAAGTAATGAACGCTGTGCATGCTAAATTCCATATAAAATCAACCCCTCATCAAAAGCTCAAGAAATTTTAGAATCTATAGCTAGACACTCATCACTATCATGTGTCCAAAAATGTCGCTTAGACTCCTAATATGCATGGAGCTATGGCTCCCTAACCAAAGATGCACAATCTCCTCTGTTTTTCAGACAACCTTTTACTCGTATTTAGGAATTATTTCGGAAACCTTATCAAACGTCGTCTAAAAATTCTAAGATTCGGGGATCTACAAGTTGACTCCTACCACAACTTGCTCACAAAATTTCAAGGTGATATAATAAGCACCCGCGAAGTTATGCACCTAAGAAACTGCGCCTACCTGCAGAAATCTGCAGTCCAGACCCTCTGGACCAGCGGTGTTGAGGAATTTTTTTGAGGTAGCAAACCATTTCAGAACAGGGTGAAATTTGGTATTTTAGTAGTAGACATATACATGGGTTCCCACAAAAAATTTCAGCCAAAGATACCTAGTCCATAATTAACTATGATTTTTCGAATCTTATGATAAAAATTCTTAAGCTGCTGTTCTGCAGATGCCTTGCTGTCCGAAAATGTGGGGCTTGTTTGGCCCACTAAGTGTTGTCTATATATTACAAAAAAAATCATGTAGATCCTAGATACATGTAGAAACACTTCCCCAAAGTTTGGGCTCAAGATTCTTAGCCATTCATGGAATAACAATTCTCTAAGTGAGCTTCAAGAACATGGTTTTCTTTTAAACAATCTTTGAAGAGAAAGAATATTTTACCATGGGACTACTTCTCTTATTAACATGTTTACCATGGGACTACTTCTTTTCTTAACATGTTCCTCATTCACACATGATCAAGCAATTTTTTTCTTGGTTATTCTTACATGCAAGAATCATACAATAGTAAAAACTAGATTTTTATGAGTCGGAGAAATCACCCACTTTGTATGAAGTCCTAAGTAGCTTTCCTCCCTTGCTTCTTGTGAGACTCTTGGCACTCCCAAATCCTTGCCTACTAGTCCTCCCTTCTCCTCTTTCTCTAACTTCCTTTCTCCTCTCTTTCTTTCTTTCTTCTCTCTCTTTTTTTTTTTGGAAAGGTAAAACAAGAAGGTATCTCCAAAGAGAGAATGAGGGGAAGGGTTTTATAAAAATGGAGCTAGGGTTTTCTTGGGGATGGTGAGGCCGGCCATGAGTTGTAGGGTGGGGATTGTTCAAGTACAAGTGAGTGGAGGTGAAAGGTTAGATTTAGTGCCAACACCCAAAACTAGAAAGTTCCCAAGTCAACTAGAAGTCTTCCATGAAGAACTCTTCATGTGCAATTCCCACCCTTGGATCTCATCAAGATGGAGCTTTAGGGTTTGATGAGGTTAAGGTTTTGGCCTTACCCTAAGTTATGCCAACCCTAATTCTCCTATTCTAACCCTAACCTCTTAACAAAAATAAACATGACTATTTACCTTAATAGTTATGTACCAATTTCCATGATATACATCTAATGGAAGTAAAATATATTCCCAGGAAATATTTTATTAATTATTTGGGATATTACATGATTACTAATTATACTCAACAAAATTTGGACTTGTTCAGGTTTGAGATCTGCCAATGTTGAACCACCGGCCCCTGTGCTTGCACTTGCACCGTCCACCATTGATGATCAACGATACACAGTTTCAGGCTGTGGGTGAGTGGTCGGCTGTGGATGAATGGCCAATTGAAAGAAAAAATAGGTTTTGATGGTAGGGTTTGCTTAGACGGCTGGCTCTGATACCATACCAAAGTTTGGGTTAAAAGTTCATGCTTTATTCATTCATTCATCAGCCTACTTATACAAACTCATACACATTCAATCAAATCCAGATCCTATAAATTAGGACTCAATCAAATCCTATCATATCCAGATCCTATAAATTAGGAAACAATATTAACCTTCCTATGGCCTATCAAATCTTTCCATAACAATGTGTCATTTTTTATCGTCATACAGGCATTTTATCAGCAATGGATAATGAGTTCGGAACATGGAAGGAATCACTTATCATCGTTAGTGTATGCAGCATTTTGCTAGTAATTTTCATAAAAAATTTGGTTACAAACTTTTGATGAACAAGCTCAAGGTGATCGCGTGTCAAAATCAGTTGAAGAAGTTTGAGGAAAAAATTGCACAGCATGAGGCGGCTAATGTTGATGGAGCTAATTGGTTGAAGGAGAAGTCGATTGAGAAGTGGGCACTTTCCGCCGATGGAGGTCGTAAATATGGTATAATTACAACAAATTTATCGGAAGTATTCAATTCGGTTTTAAAAGCTCGGGAGGTCGTAGGAGGGCATGCATATTCCTTTGATGAAGCGGAGCCTTATATCCCTGAGAACTCTAGAAGCTCGGGACTGCAGGTACACAGATCCAGGTAGAGTTCGTTTAGTTTAAAAAACTTATCGCAAGGTGATGAAGGGTGAGAGGGGGATTGAGCATGGTCAGCACAATCTGTACCAGCTTTGGAGGAACATGAAACCTTGGCCAAGTTGTTTGAAGCCCATTGTTCCTAAAGCACCATCTAGTATGTCGTCACTAGAATCATCCGAGCGAGACTGCGACGTTCGAATATCGTCAGAAGGTGGAGAGACTTGAGGTAGGTGGAGTTCGTGTGGAGGGTGACACCTCCATGATTACATCTACTGTGGTGTGCCCTTAAGGGGGGCATACAGCGAGAGAAAAATAGGTGGAGATAGATTCAACTAGCAGAGGAAGCTATCGAAACGAGTTGTTTGCAAGAAGAGAACGAAAAGAGTCTAGAATGTTTTAAATCACACAGGTGTGGATTCATGAGTATGCAATCCAATCTGGAGATTGTTGGATTTATGTCTTGCATACTATGTTGGATAAGAAGACGATGAGACGATGGAGGAATCGAGACGATCGGAGACGGAGTGGAAGCAAGGGAAACAGTCAGCAGCAGTAGCAGCAGGTGGAGTTGTGGTCGATCATACTTGGGGTGCGGTCTATGAAGCACCGATACGAGTACGGCGATACGCGTATGGGGACACGAGTACGGGGGATACGACAATTTTCAAAAAAGTAGGATACAGGATACCGCGGGGATACGGGTGTGTGTGTGTGTGTGTGTGTGTGTGTGTGTGTGTGTGTAATTACACATAACTAAATCTTTCTTGTTAATAAGGAAATGGTAAATATATTTCATTTAAACATAAATAAAATAATCCATAAAGGCTACAAAAATTATTCATAAGCATAAGCCATAACATAAGTAAACAAAGCAAAGTTCATAAGCAATATAATATAAGCAGACAAATCAAATGGTGGGACAAGTTTCGGCCGTATCAAATAATTGGATAATAAAAAAATGCAGGATATGGGGATGTATAGGATACAGGGACACGAGTATCAGATACGTACAGGATACGGGAACGACACCCTCCGTGAAGTATCCATGCTTCAGAGGGTGCAGTTGATCGCCCTATTATGCAGAAGTTCCCGAGAGGGGAATGGTCGACCGAACGCGGTGCTGATGGATTGTTTAGGTCGGGTCTTGGTGATTCGTGAGAAGCCCAACTTGTTCTTCAAGTTAGATCTAACGGCTATTATCGTAGGGTTATCTTTTCAGGAATATCCAATAGTTATTGTATCAAGATATCAAACTAAATTTTCTCTAGATCTCTATATATTATTGTTATTGGTCTCTATTAAGAGCTAAGAGAGAGAGTACTTCATTGAAAGAGAGATTGAGTGATTCTTTAATTGTAAACAACTAGTACTTGCTGGTGAGGCTTGAGAGAGGGTCGTGGCGAGAATTGTAATATTCTTGTATCTTGGGTTTTTTCTTCCCCGGATTAAGGCGAAAGTCCCAACCGAGATAAATTTGTGTGCTTTGGTGTGCTTTGTATGATCTCATATGTGCTTGGTAGTTTGTGTTGGTTGTATCGAATAACTCAACAAGATTCTAAGAGGAGTTTTTGGTAGAAATCCCTATCAGGGGGTGTTAAGCGGGACATATAAAATGCATGATCCTGTTACTTTAAATCCAGTTAATTAATAAGAAATTTGTGAAGTGTCCCCTTCCGTTGTGCACCACTTTGGTGTGCAGTGCCGCATGCATTCGCGGAGTAGAGCCCCCATGAAAAATCTAAATCACTCATCTTGTTTTGGACGCCTAAGATTGCCCAACAATAAGAAATCAAGTAATTTGAAGTTCTGATGAGGACATCGGTTCCAGACGATTTGGGCATTTCTATCAGCGCAGGCATCGTCTTCATCAGCTGTTTTATTCACTTTAGGACTTTTATTTTATTTCCATTTTTATGTAATCTTTTTTGTAATTTTTGGATTCTGAGAATATTTTGGAGATGTGTTTCAAGATGTAATTGAGCCTATTTAAAGGCCCTGAGATGAATGAGAAAGGCATGCCATTATTGATAAAAAAAAAACCTGTGTTGAGTTTTGCTCTTCATTTTCTCTCCCTTGTGTGATACAATCGAGATACAAATTAGGGTTTGTGATAAATCCTAATCTAGTTTTAGAATTAGTGATTAGTTCTAAAATTTATCCCCAATTAAAAATCCCCACAAATTTCCCTAAATCCCCAAATAAAAAAAAACCCTAACCCTAATTCTCCACACATCAGCCGCCACCCCCAACGCCTCCTTCTTCCTTCCTCCTTCGTTTTTTTCCCAAACCGATCTCCAAATCCAACAGAACCCAGAACCCACGCCTTCCTCATCTCTTTCACAACCCCTTCTCCATTAAAACCCAACCCATATCCTCCCTGCCGCTATCCCGAGAGCCACCCAAACCGCCACCACTCTTCGCACACCCCAGCCTCGTCTTCGGCACCGCCACCTCACCATCATCCCAGTCTCCCCTCCATTGCTACTGCCCTCAACCCACAGCCACTCCTCCTCCTTCCCCTCGACAGCAGCCACCCGAGACTCGCTTCAGTCGACCGCCAGCGCTCGTCCGTCCCGTCGTTCGCCGCACGACCGCCAGTCGACCCTGCTGTTGACTTGCCCTGTTGTTGCTGCCGCTCTTCTATTGTTGCTGAGTTGCTGAGTTCTTAGTGGCTGGTCCAAATCCGAGATCTACGCAGGATTTCTCCGCATTCGGTATACTCTTTCCATTCTTACATATTTGTGTTTACTGCCTTATCATCTAGTATATTATCTGATTTGACTGTCGACCACAAAATACTGAGATTGAGTGATCCACATGCTAGATTAGGGTACGAATTGGTATTGCTCTTTTTACTTGCTAACATATAGGGATTTAATTATTGATTGAGGTTGAATTATTAATTGGAATTGTTAGCATAATTCAGTTCTTGAAAATCCATCAAATCCGCTAACTGTTTTAAATTTCTAACTTAGATCAGAACTTTCATGTTGGTAAAATTAACCCATTAAAATTCTTGGAAAATTCTCTATTTTAGGGTTGATTTTACATCATTTTGGTATCAGAGCAAAGGTTCTTAAAACCTTAGTTCTTGCATCGTAGGCATCATTTTTGCATTCATTTAGTATCGTGTAGTCTTTTATTTTATTTTATTTTTATTTTATTTTAGTTTAGTCCAGAATCATTAAAAAAAAAGAAAAAAAAAATTTAGGACACACACTGCCCCTAGCTTTCACTTTTGGTGAATGCGTCTTCGCAGCACCATCACAGACCCTGAAGAGCCTTTTCTATCCCTTCCCAATCACCCAATTAGGAACCCTAGACTCCCCAGACCTGAAATGGACAACCCTGATATCTCCACTACCCTAGCTGCCATCCAAGCAACTCTTGCCAATATCAATGAGAGGCTTGAGAAAGTGGAGCTAAATCAAAACATTGTCCCTGAGCTTCATGGCCATCGTCAGATCCCTCAAGGGAATGTTCATGACGATCGACGTCAAGAACGTGACCCTGACGAACAATATAAAAAGAACGTTAAGGCTGACGTTCCCCAATTTGAAGGCCACATGGAACCCCAAGCTTACCTTGATTGGGTCCGTGCCATGGACCACTATTTTGTGTGGTTCGACATGAGCGAAGCCCTTAAAGTTAAATTTGCAACTATGAAATTAACGGGTAAAGCTCAACAGCATTGGACCAATCTTGAACATGCCCGCAGAGACCGAGGCCTGGCACCCATAGCCACTTGGGAGGCCATGAAAGAGAAGCTCACTGAGAGGTATGTACCGTTATCGTTCCACACCCGATTGTTAGATTCGTGGAACCAATTGTATCAAGGAAGTAAATCCACACAAGAATACATTGATAAATTCGATGACTTCCTTATTCGGTGCAATGCGCTAGGTAAAGAGAGTGAAGAACAAACTCTCTCTAGGTTCAGAGCTGGACTACGAGCTGACCTTAGGAACGAGCTAATCTATAGAAACGTGGACTCAATAGCGGCAGCCTACGCCCTAGTCCTCGACATAGATTCACTTAAAGCTCGTTCTCATTCTAGGTCCAGCGACTCGAGAGATCATTCCTCTAGAATGACCTCTACTGACCCACCTAGACCTAAGCCTTCCTCTCAGCACCCCAACAAATCTTACCCCAACAAACCTAATTCAAACTTTAATTCACTTAGAGATGAACATAAGGGTAAGAACACTGGAAAAGATTACAGTAAGATTGACCCTCTCACTAAGTGCTATAAGTGTAAGGGCTATGGTCATGTTGCTAGCAACTGTCCCAGTCCTAGTAGGATAAACATAGTAGAGGGTACCGCTGTCATTGCTGACAACTCAGACAATGAGTTTTCTTATGAGCCTATCGAAGGCGATGACTTCGGTGAAGAAGAGGATGACCAGTATCTCCACTGTATTCGGTCTATCCAATCACCTCACTTGAATGTAGTTAGATGTGCTTTGTCCCAACCAAAAGAGGAAGATGATTGGAAGCGCACTGCTATATTCCACACCTTTACGACTATAGGTGGCAAAAACTGCAAGGTGATTGTTGACAGTGGGAGCTGCGTCAACGCTGTCTCTTCTGCGGTCTTAGCAAAGACCGGACTTAAGGTTGAACCCCATCCACGCCCATACAAAGTATCTTGGATTGATGCAACAGCACTCCAAGTAACACATCGATGCTTAGTCCCTGTGGACTTCAAAGCTTACAAAGAGGAAATTTGGTGTGATGTGCTTAAAATGGATGTGGGTCAAGTCATTTTAGGGAGACCTTGGTTATACGATCACGATGTGACTATATATGGTCGATCCAACCAATGTGTGTTCCAGCACGATGGACTAAAAATAAAGCTCATTCCCGTGAGGCCACGAACTAGTCCAGCTGAAACAACACCGGCTCCCTCGAGAAAGGGCAAGGAGGTAACGTATATGGGTGAAAAGGAACTTACAAATGAAATTGAAAAGGGGGCTACCATTCTTTTACTCACAGCGAGAGAAGTCCCTAAAGATCCTAAGTCACTCATCCCGCCCCAAGTTACTCCTATCCTTCAGGAATTTGCAGATGTGTTTCCTGCTGACCTCCCCAACCAGTTGCCCCCATTGCGTGACATCCAACACGCTATTGATCTGGTTCCGGGAGCGAGTCTTCCCAACTTGCCACATTATCGGATGAATCCGACAGAGCATGCTGAGTTGAAACGGCAAGTTGATGAGTTATTGGCAAAGGGCTTCATCAGAGAAAGTTTAAGTCCTTGCGCTGTCCCTGCCCTATTGACGCCAAAGAAAGATGGAACTTGGCGTATGTGTGTGGACAGCCGTGCCATAAACAAGATCACGGTGAAATACCGTTTTTCCATTCCTCGTTTGGATGACATGTTGGACATGATGTCTGGTGCCACAATCTTTTCCAAAATTGATCTTAAAAGTGGCTACCACCAAATACGTGTTCGTCCTGGTGATGAATGGAAGACCGCCTTCAAGACGAAGGATGGCCTGTACGAGTGGATGGTCATGCCATTTGGAATGACAAATGCCCCGAGCACGTTTATGAGAATCATGACGCAAGTACTCCGTCCCTTTATGGGCAAGTTCCTTGTGGTGTACTTTGATGATATTCTCATTTACAGCCAATCCGTTGGGCAATATCTTGACCATTTGAGACAGGTCTGCGGTGTTTTGAGGAAGGAACAGCTTTATGCTAATCCTACCAAATGTACCTTCCTCTCCGATCAGACTATCTTTCTGGGATTTATTGTGTCGGCCAGAGGAGTATCTGCTGACCCAGAAAAGATACGAGCTATTACAGAGTGGCCTGAGCCCCGCAATATTCGTGATGTGCGGAGTTTTCACGGCCTTGCCACCTTTTATCGTCGGTTCGTGCGAGGATTTAGCACGATCATGGCTCCGATAACCGACTGTTTGAAGAAAGGTGAGTTTGTCTGGTCGAAAGAAGCCACGAATGCCTTCGAAGAGATCAAGAAGAGAATGACTCAGACACCTGTCATGAGGTTGCCTGATTTCACTAAAGTCTTCGAAGTAACATGTGATGCTTCTGGTATTGGTATAGGTGGAGTCCTCAGTCAAGAGAGTCATCCAGTTGCTTATTTCAGTGAAAAGCTGAACGAAGCAAAACAAAAATACTCCACCTATGACAAGGAGTTCTATGCGGTCATTCAGTCACTTCGCTATTGGCGACATTATCTCCTACCGCAAGAATTCGTTATCTTCTCAGACCATGAGGCCTTAAGATTCCTTAATTCTCAACAAAAGTTGAATCCGAGACATGCTAGATGGGTAGAGTTCCTACAGGAATATTCATATACCATTAGGCATACGAAAGGGATTGATAATAAGGCCGCGGATGCGCTAAGTCGTTGTTACATGATCTTGTCTGCTCGGCGCACCGAAATTATTGGTTTTGAGAGATTGAGAGATGAGTATGCCTCCTGCCCAGATTTTCACGAGATCTACACCTCTTTGAAGGAAGGCATAACTCGAGTGATAGATGATTATTTCTTGAAAGATGATTATCTCTTCTATCGCTCCAAACTGTGCATTCCTAGTACATCCTTACGAGAGTATCTTGTTTGGGAATTGCACGCTGGTGGCCTTGCTGGACATTTTGGGCATAGCAAGACCATTGATGCTGTGGAACATAGGTTTTACTGGCCGAAGCTAAAGAGAGACGTTGTGAGACTTGTTAACAGATGTCACACCTGTCAACTTGCCAAGCAACAAAAACAGAACACAGGCCTGTACACTCCCTTACCTGTTCCCAGCCGCCCTTGGGAAGACGTGAGTATGGATTTCGTGTTAGGCTTACCGAAAACACAAAAAAAACACGACTCCATTCTTGTCGTCGTGGACCGTTTTTCTAAAATGGTCCACTTCCTCCCGTGCTCGAAAACTTTTGATGCATCCCGCGTGGCTCAGATCTTCTTTGATAATATTGTGAAGCTACATGGGTTGCCAAAAACCATTGTGTCTGATAGGGATGTGAAATTCACGAGTTATTTTTGGAAGACCCTATGGCACAAGTTAGGTACAAAATTAAAGTTTTCGTCAGCGTTCCACCCACAGACAGATGGACAGACTGAGGTTGTCAATCGGAGTCTTGGCAATCTCTTACGTACTCTTGTAGGAAAGAACTTGGGAACATGGGATTTGAAATTAACAGTTGCTGAATTTGCATATAACACATCTAGGAATAGAACCACTGGCATGAGTCCACACGAAGTTGTACACGGTTATCGTCCTAGGCAGCTTATAGATCTTGTCCCCATGTTAGAACATCACCGAGTCTCTGAGTCTGCATCTGCATTTGCATCCCGCATTCATGACTTACATAGAGAAATTTCCAAGAAAATTAATGAAAATAATTTTAACTACAAGTTAAGAGCTGATGTTAGAAGGAAATTTAAAACTTTTAATGTGGGTGACCAAGTGATGGTTCGGATTCGTCCGGAATGGTTCCCAGCGGGATCTGTTAAGAAATTGAACGCACGTGCTGCAGGTCCATTTAAAATTCTTCATAAAATCAATGACAATGCCATGTTGTTGACCTCCCCGAAGGCTTTGGCATCAGTAAAACTTTCAATATTGAGGATTTAGTACCCTATGAAGGCCCAGAATTTAACCCTAGAAATCCTGTTATAGATGAGCCTACCCTGCAGCCTACTGGTGAGATTCCCCCATTACCTCCACTACCAGATACTACTTACCCATCGACAGAAGAGTTAGATAATATTTTAGATGATCAGATAATCTACTAGAGATGGTGGTATTCATAGATATTTGGTAAGTTGGAAAAACAAGCCGGAGTCGGAGAACACTTGGATAGATCGCGGAGAGCTCCAGCGCTTGGATCCAGACCTCTTGGAGCACTATGACAGGAGGACTGGTTTTGACTCGACTGGGTCGAGCCTTCTCCCACCCGGGGAGAATGATGAGGACATCGGTTCCAGACGATTTGGGCGTTTCTATCAGCGCAGGCATCGTCTTCATCAGCTGTTTTATTCAGTTTAGGACTTTTATTTTATTTCCATTTTTATGTAATCTTTTTTGTAATTTTTGGATTCTGAGAATATTTTGGAGATGTGTTTCAAGATGTAATTGAGCCTATTTAAAGGCCCTGAGATGAATGAGAAAGGCATGCCATTATTGATCAAAAAAAACCTGTGTTGAGTTTTGCTCTTCATTTTCTCTCCCTTGTGTGATACAATCGAGATACAAATTAGGGTTTGTGATAAATCCTAATCTAGTTTTAGGATTAGTGATTAGTTCTAAAATTTATCCCCAATTAAAAATTCCCACAAATTTCCCTAAATCCCCAAATACAAAAAAACCCTAACCCTAATTCTCCACACATCAGCCGCCACCCCCAACGCCTCCTTCTTCCTTCCTCCTTCGTTTTTTTCCCAAACCGATCTCCAAATCCAACAGAACCCAGAACCCACGCCTTCCTCATCTCTTTCACAACCCCTTCTCCATTAAAACCCAACCCATATCCTCCCTGCCGCTATCCCGAGAGCCACCCAAACCGCCACCACTCTTCGCATACCCCAGCCTCGTCTTCGGCACCGCTACCTCACCATCATCCCAGTCTCCCCTCCATTGCTACTGCCCTCAACCCACAGCCACTCCTCCTCCTTCCCCTCGACAGCAGCCACCCGAGACCCGCTTCAGTCGACCGCCAGCGCTCGTCCGTCCCGTCGTTCGCCGCACGACCGCCAGTCGACCCTGCTGTTGACTTGCCCTGTTGTTGCTGCCGCTCTTCTATTGTTGCTGAGTTGCTGAGTTCTTAGTGGCTGGTCCAAATCCGAGATCTACGCAGGATTTCTCCGCATTCGGTATACTCTTTCCATTCTTACATATTTGTGTTTACTGCCTTATCATCTAGTATATTATCTGATTTGACTGTCGACCACAAAATACTGAGATTGAGTGATCCACATGCTAGATTAGGATACGAATTGGTATTGCTCTTTTTACTTGCTAACATATAGGGATTTAATTATTGATTGAGGTTGAATTATTAATTGGAATTGTTAGCATAATTCAGTTCTTGAAAATCCATCAAATCCGCTAACTGTTTTAAATTTCTAACTTAGATCAGAACTTTCATGTTGGTAAAATTAACCCATTAAAATTCTTGGAAAATTCTCTATTTAGGGTTGATTTTACATCAAGTTCATTTGCCCATGATTTACATTATCACAAAATTGTATGACCGAAAATTCTAACAACATGAAGGAAGGGCAAACGAACTTCAAATTACTTGATTTTTTATTGTTAGACAGTCTTAGACATGCAGAATAAGATAAGTGGTTCAGATTTTTCATGGGGGCTCTACTCCGTGAGTGCACGCGGTAGTGCGCACCAAAGTTGTGCACAAAAACTATATATATATATATATATATATATATATATATATATATATATATATAATATACAAAGAAAGCTATCAAGTGGCTCTCCTTCAATCCCCCAAAAAATCAAAGGCCCAGATCTAACTTCACAAAATATATTTTTCCTCCCAAAAGTTTCCCCCCAAAACTCAAATTCAAATCTCCCACCCAAAACAACTCCTATATTTATTTAATTACTCTCTCTCTCTTTCTCCCTCTTCTATTTTAAAAAATAAGAAATAAAATTTTTTAAATTTTAAAAAAAATAAAAACTAAAAAACTAAAAAAACTAAAAATTTAAGAACTTTAAAAATAATTTTAAAAAATCAAAAAAATCATATAATATGTTAATTTGCTGGTCCCCAAAGTTTCTCATATATTATGTTTGCTACTTCAATTAATTTGTTGGACCTCCAAAACTATTTTCTATAATCAAACAAGGTGCACCGTTCCGAAGACGTGCCATAGGCACGTGTCAAAGGGCAAACCTAGTATATATATATATATATATGTATATATGTATATATCTATATATATATATATATATATATATATATATATATATATTATGGAAATAAAATCAAAAAGTAATACGCTAATTTACGGGAATTACTCAAGTAAAAACTTTGGGCCAAATATAAGAAATTCCCTCATCTTGCTTTCACATGCATAAGCAGAACATAACTCTCCTAAACTTATATGTGCGGGAAAAAAAGGTGTAGTTCTCACATCCCATGTAATAATTCCTATATAGGCTAAAATATTCTGTGTCAAAAACAAAAATTTAAGCATGGCCCTCTTTATACCCTTTCATGAGGTGTTACATAATAGCTTAATGCCTTAAACATCATCAAAGTAACATAAATTAAATTAGTACATTGGTAAACACTAAGTTTAAATATGAAGCAAAAAAAAAAATTCATATTATCTTTGATTATAAAATAAATAAGCCTAGTTTTACAAAACTGGAAAAGAACTTGCTGCAACTGTACCGATTTTTCAAATATTTATAGAAACTTCTAAATTGCAATGTGGAGTATGTCAACTACTGTAAACGTTAAGTCTATGAAAAGAAAATTAAATTAGTTGCGGACAGTAGTACTACTGTGTGAAAGAGTGAAAGCTCCTCAAGTCATGAAAGTTTTTGTTTGCAGGTTTCTGTGAGCAGGACCATTTCTGTTAGCACGCTGCCTGAAACTGTGGGGAAAGGTGAGTTTGATAGAATATGTGAACGTTTACGTTCTATTTAATGTGGAGTACTTCTGTTCAGTTGCTTGTTTTCAATTTTGGAACTATGTTTAGATGACTTGATGGGCTTCTTCTCCAAATATGGCAAAGTTTTGGAGTGTGAGATTATTTCTGGAACTGGTTTGGGGATTGTGATTTTTGACACAAAAGAGAGTGTGGATGCAGTGTTTCGGGAGCCCAATCTTTTTTTGCACAATTCAAAGGTGAGGGAAACACCAACCTTTTATATTTATGTTTGTTCCAAATTTAATATTATATTGTTATGGGGACTATTTATTTAGATAGTGCTGTTTTAATAATTAAAACTAGTATAACCTGTGTAATATATTGCACATAATTTTTTTTAAAAATGAGAAAATAACAAAACAATTTTTGAAAAAAAGTCTCTAATAACATCTATACAATATTGTACGTTTTTTAAGGTTTGATTAAGAAATATGATAGCATTTCAAAATTTGGATGGAGAAAGAATGCTCTTCTTTTTTGTTTTAAAAAGAAGAAAATTAGAAAAATTATTGGACCAAAAGTAATTTAGCATAATATATTGTTTAGAATAGTTACAAAAGTAGTGACGTTCATAAAAAAGAATTTCATAAAACACACAATTTTTTATGCGCCAAATATCAATTCCTCTGAGAAATTAAACTTTTTTTTTTTTATCGTAAAAGGTTGGCAATTGCCCCCCGTATTTCAATCTCTGAGAAACTTTTGACTGACCCGCTTTGGAGTATAGGGAGGGTTTTGATGCACATCCTAAAGAGCCTCTTTTACATAAACCCTTGATTCTAATAGTGAAAGGTGCAAGTTTATAGGCCGGTAGACATCTTTCTAGGGTGGGAGGGAAGACAGGAATATGGGCAGTATTTATACGGAAAGATATATATATATTTCCAGATTACGTTAAAACGATGCAAATATGGCTTGCCCTGGTTTCCTGGATTCTATATACACTACTTCAAAGGGCAGATATATTGGTTGAGATATCATATTTGTTTACAAAGTTATAATTTGTATGCACAATTTTTCACCTAATACTCTGGTTTCTTTTCTAAAATTGATTTGGTCCTATTTGGTTCAAGCTCGATTACTCATACCCGATTGTCGACTTTGAAAACACAATTTGTTAAAACAGCTATTGGAACTAATCGGTCTAAGAGCGATTAAAATCAGCAGCCCTTGCATACCACCTAGGCAGTTAAAATTGGTTTTTGGAACTAATCGGTTAATCGAAAATTAATCGGGAATTAAATCGGAAAATTTGTGTTATATATATATATATATATATATAGCACACTAAACTCTAACATAAAACTATTCTAAGATTATCAAATATGAATATATAGTTATAAAGGACAATAAGAGATTACTTGGTTTGAGCTGGGTTTGGATTCTAGATGTGGGTCGGATCGGGTTTGCTGGTTGGTTCCAGCAAACAAAAACAATTGGGGAGGAGGAGGTGCAGCAGATGCAGGTCGGGTCAAGTTTGCGACAGTGCAGTGGGGGCGACGGCGGGTTAGATTTGGATTTGAGTTTGCTCGGGGAAAGAAGAGAATCGGTTTGGGTTAGAATTTGGGTTTGCACGAGGAAGAAGAAGAGAATGGCGAGAGGTCGAATTTGAGTTTGCGCTAGGACTAGAAGGAATTTGGATGTTGAAGTTGGATTTGAGTTTGGCCGATTTGAGCCCAAATAATGTAAATTTGAATTTTGTGACATTTTGAATTTGCTTATGCTTCCATCTTGAGATCCCGACAACCATGTTTCCGTATGTCCCATTTTCTTATAGTAATGGCATCGACCCCTTCTATTTACAATCCTCGATCTTTCCACCTCTCTCTCTCTCATCAAACAAAAAAATTCTGTCATCAACTGCAATGATGTCAACCAGTTCCAAAAGTTCATCTGACAGTAGAACAATCATTACCACCAAACCAATGGTTTCTATCATGTAAAAATGAATTACTTACTATTAAATGCTCTCATATAATGCAGCTAAAGATGATAGTGAAATAAGGGACTCATCTGTTCATCAATCACAACTTGCATCATCAGTAATTGAGAGATAATTATCTTTTTAATGTAAGCAATTATGAAGAGACGTTTCTTTCTTAATTTAAGAGCTTGTAGAGTTGTACTTCATAACCAGGTCAGGTGTCTTTGTTAGTTAGGCCGGCCTTTCGTCATTGAGAGGTTCTAGCTTTGGCAAGACCCACTACCCCAGTAGTTTTCTACCTAAGAGTATATAATACTTACCTCATCATCTCAACAAAGACATCACTCACTCACTCACTCACTCAATATGCCGCTGTTTCCTTGTAGACCTTGTTACACTAACTGATATTTCTTCATATTGACTTGCCATAAATTGAGTTATAATTATCTCTTCCTGTTGAAGTTCTTCACTTGAACCATTGTCTCATAAGGATTGCCATTTGTTTGATATCCTGTAGAATATATAATGCACCGTGGAAGAAAACTCGACACTGGTTTGAAACCAGTTGTTGGGAATTGCCTCGACCAATGAGAGATTGATAAAGGCAAAACTCCACTGATCCGTAGTGGAATGAGCATAGACAACCTAGCTAGCGACTAGGGTTTCTCAAACAGCTAGCAGATATATATATATATATATATATATATATATATATATATATATATATATATATAGATAGATATATATATATATATATATAAAGAAAACACAATGACAATGATCTAACACCTATTGGGATGCAACTGGAAAATTACCACTAATATATCAAGGATATAATTAGTGTTCATCAATGATCAAATTAAGGTCCCTTAAAAATGGAGAACGAACAGCATTCCCCTCATTCAAGACTCAGTAATCTCTCCTCATGATATAGCCACAAATTAAGTGGTTTCCTGTATTTACAAAAGCTCCGGCCTCGACCAAACCCAACAAACAAACCTCTGGAGTCTGGACTACTAATTTTAACTCTTTCATCTTAATTAACCCTATAACATTAATTCTATCTCTATATATATTCGAATTTGAAAACCCATTCCATATCGAGATTGAATTTGGAACTAACAGACTTAAACTCAACCCAATCTGATTTGAGTCAGATCAGATCCTAGGGTTAGTGCGTTAGGCTAGTCCACTAACTGAATTTATATTATAGAGTCGTGGGCAGGGCAACCATTCATTTTCTGGATCTGGACATGAGATCCAGTCAACTGCTTGCTTAATTGGGTTAAGTCGATCGATCGGCTGAATTAAGACAACATTGAGAAATCAGAGATTGTGAAGGCTTAAACTAACCACATAACTGTGTACTGTATTAAAAGAATGCCTTTTTCCGTGATGAGAAAAGCAGTGCCGCCATGACTCCCCTGCAGTGGGAGACGACTGCATGCAACTAGAACTGTTGTGATCAGGTCAACCAGGGATAGATTAAAAAAAAAAAAAAAAGTCATTTGTAGACAACTAGGGTTTGACCAATCCAGTGATCATCTAAAAGAAATTGATCAAGTCATATTTAGGGGGTTTAATTTTGTTATTAGTAATCCTTAAAAATGGCTAGTTTCTTAATATATATATATATATATTCTTCATTAGAAAACTTCTATATATATAGACAAATTGCCAATGTTAATGTTACTATTTCCGTTGCATTTACCATACTTGTTTTGTTCTATTATTTCTTATTATTATTCCCGATTCTTTTTGAAGCTCTTGTTATTTTCTTGTAGGTTGAGGTTAGGAAAGCTCATCTTAGAAGATCCTGGATGCCACCTCCACCTGCAACTGGGTGGCGGGGTGTGAAGGAAAAGATACTGTCTATGATAGGACTACAACCAGAAGACATTATCTGAAGTCCACCGATACCTTAGTAGTTTGCTTCCCAGACACAAGTTTATTGAAGTCTATGATAAGACTACTGTGTGAGAGTGAGAGTGTGTCTGAAACTATATATTGTTATGCTTAGTAGTTTGCTGCCCAGGTTATCAGTTATCACAAGACAAATAGTTTAAGTTTCTGAAACTAGCTACTTATTATATATTACTGAGTCCATGATTATAACTTAAATGATTTCTTGATGTGCATCTTAGTCAAGGTTAATATTATAGAGGGAAGAAGGAAAAAAAAAAACATCTTGTTCAAGCCATGTAGCTATTTTAACGCCTATAATTTTATGTAGTAATTCATCAAATGGTATAAGTTTCAGGAGTATTTTTGGTAAACCAATAACAGCATAAGCTACTGCCAAAATGGGTTAATCTTTGTTGTGTTGGGAGCAGTTGCGATATCAGAATCTGGTGGGTACGTATCAAAAGAATTACCTAGCTACCCCTTAAGGATGCCTTTGAAAGAAAGTATATTATGAATTTGTCGGCCTCTAAAATGTATTTCTTGCATGCCTTGGCCACCGGCAGTTGATGACCGATTGCATGCATTATTTGTCGTTCATGTCAATGCAATGGTGAATTGCATTTTTTAGCTGCCTTGCCCAAGTCAAGTTTTTGGGATAGTTTTGAGCTGCCCAGGTTATTTTTTGTGTTTGGTCATTAAAAATGCAGTTTAATCAAATACTCACTCTATAGCAACTGCAAATTTTAAGCAGTAAGCAATTACTAACTGTGATGTTTGTTCGTGGTTTTGAACATGTTTTGTTAGACATGTATTGAGAATTATTTAGGAAATTAAGAGATATATATGGCTAGGGATTTGTTTTAATCTTTTGGCTTAGGCATATTTTAAAATTATTCACCTATTCACTTTTATTTTCACTATTCACCTTAATTCCTGACTGACTTTTTGTATTTTGGGCAAATGCGGCCAATGATTGTACAAAACTGTCACAATAAATAGGTGGGCCGGGTGAAATGATTGTTTTATTGGTTTATCCCCTACGTACCTTGCTTTGTCCCGTACGTTCATCATGCAATAGCCACCTTCACTACTATCATCAACATTGCCACCTGAATCACTTTCTCATCTCCTATAATCCATGGTCACCACCACTAACATCATCTATGTTCCAAGTTAAAATCTTAAGCCTCTCTTCTCTTTCCTCCATATATAGCCCCACTATAATAGTCGATAACTATCAACTCCTTTTTCCAAACTCAACCCTCATTTCTTAATTTTCTGATACAAGTTATCTTTGAAGCTTTACCAGTAGACCTAGAGCTTATGACAGTATCAAGTGAATTAAACTCAAAATTATTAATTGAAGGGAACCCCTGCTTTTGCTCAAAGCTCATGCAACACTAACAAGCAGCACTTGTAGAAGGAAATGGAATATTCCAATATGAAGGTAAAATTACAAGAAATAGAAAATTAAGTTCACCTGATCTAGGTATAATAGTAGCACATAGAGAAAGAGGGAATCATATTCAAACTAACAGTCCCCAATATCAATATAAGAAAGCCTAACAACAACTATAGATGCGCTAAAGAACAACTTTTCTGAAAAATGAGATGTTCTACACCAATGGTTGCTATTTGGATTGTCAAATATGTATATAATAGTATATTAATAGTGTATAAAAGTGTATATATAATTATAATATTAATTTGTATATATATTATTAAACACAATTAATATAATATTATATAATTATAATATAATATATATAATATAATATTATACACAAATAATATTATAATAGTGTATATATAATTATAATATTAATTATAATAGCGTATATATATTATTATACACTATTAATATAATATTATATAATTATAATATAATATATATAATATAATATAATATTATACACAAATAATATTATAGTAGTGTGTATATAATTATCTATAATAATATTATAATGAGAGAGTTGGGGTTGCAATTTGTCAACATACAAACCCGTGCGTTGTACATGCAACTCAAAATCTTCCATTAATTACAAAAAATACTAACAAACAAAAAATTTTCACCTATTTAAAATGTGCAATGCACATGCAAAATAAATTTTCAATATTTTTTAACACCAAACATACACATATGTTGCACGTACAACTCTTTGCACGTACAAAATGTAGTCTTTTTTCAAAATATTTTTTTCAATTACGTGCAACGCACGTCCAATTCCAAAATTATTTCTTAACACATATATCGCACGTGAAAATCCTCAAACTCTTATCAAAACGTGCATCGCGCATGAAAAATACTAGTAATATTAATTATAATAGTGTATATATAAATAGTTATGTATATAATATAATATAATATAATATATATTATTAATTTGTAATATATATATATATATATATATATATACTAGATTTGCCCGTGGGCACGTGCCTACGACACTTCTTCGGAACGATACATCATATGAAAGTCTTGTAAACAGTAAAACAACAATTATGTAGCTCAAGTTTGAATAATAAAACAATAATTAGTTGTAAATAAAAGTCCATGTTTCCATTAGTATATGTTGAAAAATAATTATAAATGGGGGTGTAAAATGCAAATTCTTAGAACTTTGAGTATGAAAAATGATGAAACTTAACTGTTGATGAGATATTGGCTATTTTCAATGTAACATGAGCAATAGAAAAATACATACAAATCTGAAAATTTACAAACCTGAAATCTGAAAATATAAATTTCTCTGTAAATAGAGAGAGAATGAGAGAGAGAGAGAGAGAGAGAGAGAGAGAGAAATAAATAAATAAATAAATAAATAAATAAAGAACTTTTAGGGGATTTGAATTTGAGTTTTAGGGGAAACATTAGGGCGGGAAAATATGTTTTGTGAGGTTAGATCTGGACCAATGATTTCAACCCTATTGAATGAGAGCCACTTGATAGCTTTCTTTGTGTTTTATTATTATTATTATTATTATTATTATTATTATTATCATTATTATTATTATTATTATTATTATATATATATATATATATATATATATATGAGAAAAGTGAGCCTCATATAGAGTATGAGGAAATTTTATTTATACAAAGTGATTATACTCACTTGGTGGGGCCCTTAGGATGATCCACTCCGTCCATCATTTTTATCATACTAATGGATGTATGTGTAGAAAAAATCAAGTGGTTTGGAGATCATTCACCCATGCATCGTGTGGTTGAAAAATGAACGATTTCAATAGTAATACAAATCGAACCACAAATTGGACCCACATAATGCATGGGTGAATGACCTCCAAACCACTCGATTTTTTCTACACATATATCCATTGGCATGATAAACATCATGAACGGAGTAGATCTTCCATGAGGACCCCACCAAGTGAATATAATTACTTTATATGAGCAAAATTTTCTCATACAAATATGAGGCTCACATTACTCTATATATATATATATATATATATATATATATAATATATAATTTTATATTTATTTTCTTTTTTGTTAGTTATTTTTTTATAATAATATTTTTTCCAATCAATGCGGGGGGAAATGAAAGAATATGGGTGATTGGACATATAGAATTGCTATATGGTGTGCCAAATTTGACCCCCAAAATGGCTATTTTCAAATTTGGCAACCCAAATGAGAGGTTGGTGTGGGAGCACCTTTCTTCTAATGGAAAGGAAAAATGTCACTCCCCATTTCCCAAAATACGGGAATACGAGTCTGTGACGAAGGCCCGGCGAATGATATTCACATCATTCATAAGCTGTACCAGTCTCAACTCAACAATATGCAAAATGAATAATCACAACCATGCTGATAATTATCATCACATAAACAACAACTGAAGTTCAACATTTAATAGTTCAACATAATATTCAAATATTTACGTGTCAACTTAGGTCTATTAGCATGTTGTTTTTTCTATCTAGTGCACGTACTACTGCGTCTCATACCACAGGTTCGATGCACGCAAAACAGTGTATGTTTTAGATATAGTGGTGGAATCTACAGAGCGTGTACTCGGTGTGACACAATAACAAGATAACAAGATAACAAGTTCACGACTTCACAAGTAATTCTCCACCTTCCATGTCAAGATTCCATGTAAACAAGAAGGGTCCTACCGAGTACATTTTCTGAGACTATCCATTACTAAGTCAACCCTTATTAACCCCGGCTTGTTTTAGTATTTTATTAAGTCATTCATGTTCATGCAAGTATATGTGTAAAGATGTCAAGGGGATGATAAGAATGCAGCAACATGATACAACACATAATAACAACATGATACAACGCATAATTGAAAGAAACCGCCTGGGTTGCACCGTCTTACAATATGCATATAGTACGCTCTTGTTTGGTAATGCAGATATGGGGGAAACCATCGTCTTCAAAGGTGTACTCTATATATAGTTTCAAAGCATGGTCTGGATTGAAGGTTAACTTTCACAAGAGTGCGCTAATACCTATTGTTATGTTCGCAGAGGAGGCCGGGGTACATGCAACCATCCTAAATTGTCAAGTTGACAAATTCCCTATCAAATACCTAGGATTACCAATTAGACGAAGCAAGTTGAAGAAACAGTTTGGCTCACAACCATCGAACGGGTGGAGAGTAGGCTAGCCAGTGGAAAGGGAAATCCCTCTCACTGGGTGGGAGAGTCACCCTCATAAACTCAGTACTATCTAATCTGCCAACTTATTACCTATCATTCTTTTAAATACCGAGATGGGTTATTCACGCGATAGATCGAATTCGGAAACATTTTTTATAGAAAAGTGTTTTTTTAAAAAGTAAAAGTGACCCAACAGTCACTTGTTTCATTAATGAGAATTTAAAGAAACCCAGTCCAATCAAAATATTACAGACTCATAAAGTTCACTCTAGATCAATACCCCTTCTAGATTCAAAATTACAACAACACGAAAATAAGACAACAACATAATGCATGGAGCAGTAAATAAAACCGATCTGTCCCCAGTGACGACTCCATTGGCTTCCCTTCCCTCTTTACTCGTGCAGATCTGGTTGTAGCTTCCTCCTGACACCCAACTTACATGCCCATGCATTAATAAGACTTAGAGATTTATAAAACATCATTTTAAAGCTACATCTAGTATCACGGAAACAAAAATTATTTCTGTTTAGCCATAGGGTCCATACACTAGCTGCAACCATGATATCCCACATATCCCTACACTCCGTTCTAATCCTTTTAGATCTTCAGCTACCCCAAAGGTCCTCTACCTGACTCAGAATTTCCACCATACCGAAACTCAAAACCATTATTTTCCATGCTAACTTCGCCCTAGGGCACAAAAAAATATAATTTACATCCTCCTCCCCTTGGTTACATCTTGGACACACACTGTCGATCGACAGGTTTCGTTTTCTAAGGTTCATCTTTAATAGAATAGCATTGTTCATAACTAGCCACAAGAATGCTTTAACTTTACTTGGAGCTTCTGCTGACGGTACATAGAGGCCACCGTGAATGTCCCACCAGATTCAAGGTTCCAGTCCCAAGAATCCTTCATTCTGTTAGAAACGTGCCCCACTCAGTGACCATCGTCTTGAATCTTTGGAACTCACTGCGGTTTGATTACGAAAGTGCTCCTCTGAAGTCAATCTTTAGTCTCCCGTTACGGCATATATCACACACTAACAGGTTGTCGTTATTGGCTTCGTTGGCTAGATGTGGAAACAATGATTGCAGCGTGTTATCTCCGCACCATTTGTCCTTCCAAAACCTTATGACTCTACCATCTCCAATCTTCGATCTAGTGTTTGCGTGAAATAACTCCCCCCCCCCCTTGCAATTCCTTTCCACAGATACGAAGCCTTCCCTTGTGCGCTCCTACCACCAAATCTATATCTTTTTCCTTCTTCTATATAAATCAAAAGATTTACACCACCAAGCTTTGCGATGTTTATTCATCTTCCACCACCATTTTCTCAGTAGGGCTTTATTCATGTCTCATAAGTTTACTATTCCTAGACCTCCAAATTCTTTCTTCTTACACACCTTCCCCCATCTAACCAAGTGAAAACCTTTGATGTTCTCTTGGTTCCCTTTCCACAGAAACCGCCTTCTACATTTATCTATTCGTTCGATGACCCAGCTTGGAAGTTCATAGATAGCCATTAAGTATGTGGGAATGTTACTAAAAACCGCATTGATGAGTGTAATTCTTCCATCTAGGGAGAGGAATTTTCCTTGCCATCCTGCTAGTTTTTTCTCAATTCTTTCCACCAAAGGTATCCACTCCTCTTTCCGCAACCTGCTTGCTCTGATTGGCGTTCTCAGATACTTAATCGGGTATTCCTCCTTAGCACACTCCATCGCGGTTGCTATATGTTGTTTGTTAATTCCAGACTCCAAACTAAGTGCAATCACACCACTCTTATGTAAATTCACTGCTAGACCCGACCAGTACTCAAAGCATCTTAGCATGACCCGCAGCGCCATGATCTCCTCCCACTTCTTATCTCCAAAAATTAGAGTATCGTCTGCATATCGTAGAATCGACAAAGACTCATGAATCCCTTTTACCTTCACCCCTTTGATAATTTGTTCCTTTCTTTCTCTATTTATCAATTCTGCTAGTCTGTCTGCAATCAACGTGAAAATTAAAGGTGATAGTGGGTCACCTTGCCTCAATCCTCTACAGCAACAGATTTCCTTTCCGTATTTTCCATTAATTTGGATGAAAGATTTCCCATTTCTTACGCACTTCCTCATCTATAATCTCCATTTCGGCCCAAAACCTCTTAATTCTAAAGCTTCATCTACACAATCCCATTCCATCGTGTCATATGCTTTCTCAAAATCTAGTTTAAGTAAAAAGCTGTTGATCTGATCCTTGTTACTTCTGAAAACCATCTCATGAGTTGATGCAATTCTATCCATAATATCTCTTCCTTTCACAAAACCACTTTGTGAGTCATCTATGATCTCGCACAGAAGTGGATCCAGTCTCCTTGCAAGGACCTTCGTTACAATCTTGAACGAACCATTTAAGATACTTATGGGTCTAAGGTCTGAAACTCTCTGAATTACCGCCTTTTTAGGAATAAGGATCACGTTTGCGTAGTTTAAACGTTTCACTTGTGCATCGCCCTGGTACAAATCATGAAGATATCTAGTAAATCCTTCTTTATGATGTTCCAATATATTTTGTAAAAAATATTGAAAATCCATCAGGCCCTGGTGCTTTATCCTGGCCCAATGCCTTGATGGCTTTGAAAATCTCGTCCTCCGTGGAGTGACTCTCTAATCCATCACTACCTTCTAACCTCGAATCCTCCCACATATCCCTATTAAGACCACACCATTTCCTTCTTGACTTTCCCAGAAGTTCCCTAAATGAAGAATTAGTTTGCTGACTGATCAAAGCACTGTCCTCTGTTCAAGTTTCCCCCACATACAAGCCTGATATGCAATTGTTTCTTCTTCTACCGTTTGCGACTTTGTGAAAGAAAGCCGTGTTTTCGTCCCTCTCTTTAAGCCATTGCACTCTTGCTCTCTGTCTCCAGTATGTTTCTTCCATTTCACCCAATCTATGCAATTCGAGTCTATCGGCTGCCAATTCTTCATAATACCGATTGTCGAGGTTCGAATCTTCTTCTAACTTTTCCAACTCTTGAATTCTATTTTCTATCCTCTCCTTGTTTCTTTTAGCCTCCCCAAACTCTCTTTTTTCCCAAGATTTGAGGTGACAGCGTAGGCGTCTAAGCTTCGGAATCCATTTTGAGACCGCATTATCCGACATAGTTGGTTGACTCCATGAATCCTCCATGAATCCTCTATGATCCCTCTGATATTAACACTCTTTAACCAAGCCTTTTCAAATCTAAATTTGCGTGGTTCCTTACTACGCTCGTCCCCGCAATCCAGAATCAAAGGTATGTGATCCGACGTGAATCTAGGAATAGTTTTGGTCCTTGCTAGTGGGAAAAAACTTTCCCAGTTTGAAGACACCAAAATCCTATCTAACTTAGCTAAAATCGGATTTCCCTGCATATTAGACCACATAAATCATCTCTTCGCCGCATCGAGCTCCATTAGCTCTAGCATGTTGATGACTTTATTGAAATTTTGTTTCTCACTCTCGGACGCACCTCTCCCTCTATGTTCGTTACCCAATCTAGTTATGTTAAAATCTCTCCCCACAACCCAAGGGCCATCCCATCTTCCCCGAATCGAAATAAGTTCAGTCCAAAATAATTCCCTCCTATTACTCGTGTACGAGCCATACACCAAAGTAATCATTTGTTCCCGTCCATCCCTTTTTCTTTTAACCCTAATGGTGACCGTGAAACTCCCAATAACCTTATCAATACACTCGAACAGATTAGCGTCAAACCCTAACGCAATACCCCCCGAAAAATCAGTGGCCGAGAGTGTAGCACCCCGAATTTCTAATATAATATCTTAGAAAATACGTGGCACAATCCCAGCATCAACTTCAATGTAATAGTACACATAGCCCAAAAACACAAATAATTTTATTCCAAACTTTTATTACATCAATCTTTACAAACACAGCGGAATACAAAACACCTTAAATTACAACATTCTTTTTACAACACTTTTTTTTACAAAATTTTACACAAAGCTCTATTACATCAGTTTATCTCCAAAACTAGCTCAAGCATCCCAACCTCCAAACTCTAAGCAACAACCTGTAACACATGAGGCTAGAGATGATCCCTAACCCCCAAAACTAAAGGGGTCAGCCATAAATGGTGTGAGTGACATAAAAACAAACAACATAAATGAACGTTAAGCATGAATTCTTAAACAACATGTAGTAAACATGAATACATAAAATATGACATAACAAGGAAACAGGTAAACAACAAGTGAAACTAAACTAAGTGTCAAGTGTAGAAAACAGGAAACCACATGCATAAAACCAAGTCAAGAAAACACAATTTCTATATGCGGACTCTCTAATGCGTACTTGTCGAAGTCTATGCATCCCACTCTACATAGGTTCGGTGCAAGCCCTTAACGTCTCCACATTATAGGGTTCAATCCCCGCTATGCAACTAATCCTAACACGATGACTACTACGAGATAACGATAAACTGTGAGTATTAGCCCATGTCCCGATAATTTCGGAGATAAATCCCACACCACAGGTAATTCCGTAGACTAACCTGGATAATTCCGGGGATTATCTCACACCGCAGCAATGACCTTCATCACATGAATACCACATGTGCGTCGCCTCGACCCCGATAATTCCGGAGATAAATCCCACACCACAGGTAATTCCGTAGACTAACCTGGATAATTCCGGGGATCAATCTCACACCGAAAGCCATACTGAGGTACATAACCCATGTTCCCGTTCATCATATCACCACTAGCGCATGTCCTTATCATTTTTGGGTTATTTAATTACTTAACGAATCTCCTAAAGTTAGTGTGCCCCACCGGACTTAACTCAACAATTGAACAACTAAAATGCCTCAACAGGCCTAAACATAATGAACTCAACCACCGGTATGCTAGGGTCACACCCACCCTCTAGAGACTCAAACTCAAATATCTCAACCAATCTTACTTCATAAACTGCTCAACTTAACATCTTGAAAACATAGGTTCAATAGAAGATAAGACATAAGTAGTTATAGATCAAGATATCTAGAGAATAAACCATTTGAAAGAACCTTCATAAATATAAAAATACATCTGTAACGCCCCGCCCCAATGCTCAGACAAATTATAAATACTATGTAGTTCCACTGCCCACCACAGGCTGCCTCTCAAAAGGTGGTTAACCGAATTGGTGACTCTTGATCCTCGGCAATAGTATTTATACTCTGATTATCCTCGCAAATTCCCGATATGGGACTATCTTTCACAATTCTCTCACAAATCTCACGGACCAGTCTACTGCTGGCAGTACCAGTCGACTGTCCTCTACCAGTCGACTGCTGGCAGTACCAGTCGGCTGGTCTGGGGTATTACAACATCAGTACCAGTCGACTATAAAAAGCATAAGAGCATCCACAGTCGTTTGCTATAATTCCCATATTCTCATATTATGAGAATTTTATAAGAATTGAGCGCTGCAGTCGTTTGCTATTTTCTCAAAAAATAGCGAACGAGCTACAGTCGCTTCTCAAATATGAGAAGTGGGCTAGCGAATTTGAGAATATAGAAGACGACACATCATGTATCGTCTCAATTTTTTTTTTTTCATTCCGATCGGACGAGACAACTTGTCTCGTCTTGTATATATAACTTTTTTTAAAAAAAAAAAATAGGGTCGGACGATACATGTTGTATCGTCCTTCCCAAAAAAAAATTTTTTTTAAAAAAACAATCGAACGAGACATGTTGTCCCGTCCGTTTTGTTTGTTGGATTTTTTTTTTTCATTGATCCAACGGACCAGATTGGATGAAAAAAAAAAATTCAAAAACAAAGCACGGACGGGACATCATGTCCCGTCCAGCTTTTAGGGCTTTTAAGAAAGTAGGTTTAGTTGGTTTAATGATGCTTTAGTAGGTGTTTAGATAGGTTTAGGTTATATTATAATATTTAATTTATTTAATTAATATGTTTTAATAGTTAATCGGTAATTAATTAAATCTTAAAAAAAATAATAAACGACGAAATAAGATGTCTCGTCCTTGTCAAAATATAGCAAACGATCACTGCAGCACTTTCGATCTATTCCATTTCTATTCGTCCCATTTTGCCAAAAATAAGAATTACCATTGTGGATGCTCTCATTGGTTAGTTTAATTTTAGTGTACACTTTCTTAAATATATTTGTTTGTTGTTAATATTTCCTAGTTAGTAATAAATTACTTTGATAGAATTGTTAACATTCTGCATTGCTTCAAGCATTTAATTAATTATTGTGGGTAATGCATTATTACTAGAGCTGGTATCGGGTCCTATCGGTTCGGGTCCTTCATTATCTGAATCCGGACCTGGTACCCGTGGGTAATGCATTATTGGAATTTGAATAATAGTGTTATAAGGATATACATATAAAAATAATTGTTGAAGATAGATGTGTCAGTATAATATTTATTTATGTACTTAAAAGTGCAAAAATTGTTGGAACTGTAGATTATCGGGTTCAAAAATACTTAAGTGTAAATATTTATTTCCCGCTACCAGATCCAATGGGTAGATTTTTTTAACTAGGATCCGGACCCAGTTCTTGTAAGTCCAGGTCCGAGTCAAATTTTTGAATCCGTGAGGTACCGAATTCGAATAGTGAAAGACCCGACCCGATAGCACTCGATTCCCGCTCCAGCTACAAAAAATTCCTTTTGCTAGAGCATAAAACAACTAGGTTTTCAGGGTGCAAGACAATCATTATATACCACATACATCCACCTAAAGAGGAGTCATTTTATACAAGGAAAAAAAGCCTCTCTCTCTCTCTCTCTCAATATATATATATATATATATATATATATATATATATATATATATATATATATATATTAGTATTTTTCACGTGCAATGCACGTTTTGATAAGAATTGGAGGATTTTCACGTGCGATTTACGTGTTAAGAAATAATTTTGGAGTTGGACGTGCATTACACATAATTGGTAAAAATATTTTGAAGAAAAAAAATTACAATTTGTACGTGCAATGCACGTGTTTATAGATAGTCATATGTGTATGTTTAGTATTAAAAAATATTGTAAAATTATTTTGCACGTGCGTTGCACGTTTTAAATATGTGAAATTTTATTTATTTATTTGTTTACGTGCAATGCACGTGTTTATAGGTAGAATTTGAGTTGTATGTGCAACATATGTGTATGTTTAGTATTAAAAAATATTGTAAAATTATTTTGCACGTGCGTTACACATTTTAAATATGTGAAATTTTATTTATTTATTTGTTTTTGATGTAATTAATAGGAGAGTTGGAGTTGTGCGTGCAACGCACGGGTTATATGTTAACAACATTACAACTCCAACTCTCCCATTATAAGATTAGAGTGTATATATATATATATATATATATATATATATATATATATATATATATATATATATATATATGAGAAAAGTCTCTCTATCTCTCTCTCATCTTTTTCTCAATTTTACTAATCTCTTCTTTTCCTGGAATTTTCGTCTTCCATTTTACATAGGGTTTTTAACATGTATGTCCCTAACAAATATGTGAATATCACATATACCCCTCAGAAATGTGTATTTTCATATTTACCCCTAACAATGTGTGTCCAACCTCTTAGTTACCCCTTAAATGTAAACTACATTAAAAACATAAAAATGTATAAAATATGCAATTCTGTTTAATAGATTTTATGTAAAATGACTGAAATATCATTCCTCCACTAGTCAAGCTTCTTCTTCTTACTTTTTTACAAACTAAATCAACTATAAAACCAATTGAAATACATCAACAATTCTCAATTTTTATTCAGTTTTCTTAATAAATGGACAAATTTACAATATATCTTTGTAATTTCATATTCTTTATCATGTTTTCTAGCCAAATTTGCCACTAATCTTATAAATTCCATATACACGTAGTTTGAAGCAACTTTTAGGGATAAATAAGAAATAAGATTATATTGTTAGGGGCATATATGAAAATACACATTTTTGAAGGATATATATGATATTAGCATATTTGTTAGGGGTATACGTGTTAAAAACCCTTTTACATAACAACTTGAGATATTAAGTTAACAAAAATGCAAACACGGAGAGATATTACAAAATAAATTGTCGGCAGGGAGAGATTTGTGAGCTAATATAATTTGATCATGATGAAACTTCGATGGTGAGGATATGAAAAGGCGATCGAGGATGATTACAAAAGGGTTAGCTTAGACAATTGTGCATTTAGCACAGTGACATCCAATATCTATGGTGGTATTGTGCAGTTAAGACAATGGCATCCAATATCTACGGTGTTAGCAACAGTGGTGGCGTAAATCTCCCCGTAGGGGATGGAAGGGATGGAAAGGGTGAATGGGCGATGGCACGGAACTTAAATTTTAACAATAAAATAATGCAATAAATCAAGAATTTAGCGTTTAAAGAAGGCTAAATACAAAAAAAAAAGGACACAAAGTTTTAGACCAGTTTAAAAAAAGGACACTAAGATTTTTTTGTTTAAAAAAAAGGACACAGTTTCAAAAAGCTCCACTAGGTTTGTTAAGATTAGGGTTAGAATTAGTTGAGGGTTTGACTTCAAAGCAGCCTTGACATATTGACATATTTTGTCATCTAAAGGCAGTATCTTTAATAAAATGATTTCTAATATCTTTAGTGCCATAGGTGATCATGTCATATGCATTGTACTAGTATTATAACACATTAGGGATGTGGTCAGGAAATATCAAGTTGTCCTCCAAGGTGTGTTTCATCCACTTTACATGTGCACAACATGCGCCAGCATCTTGTTATTCAGCCCCGGCCATGGACAAGGCAACAGAGTTGAGTTCTGCTTGTTTGACGCCCAAGACACGAGCAATGTCCCAAGAATTGACATATGTTGTTTGTACTCTATCAGATGACTACCTGCATAATCTATGTCTTTCAAAGCAAATAAACACCATTTTAAGGATAACACAAAACCCACATCTGCAGTACCTTTATGCAAGGCCGGCCCCTCCCCCGAATAATTTGTAATTTTAGGGGCCCCAAATTTGTACTCCCCTTGTAAATATAGACACCGTATTTTGTGCATAACGCAATTTTTTTAAAAAAATGTAAGGGGAGGGGGGCATTATGGGAGTTTGCCTTGGCCCCCAGAAATTCAGGGCCGGCCCTGCCTTTATGATATCGAGTTACAGCTTAATGACAATTAAAATCTCCAGTTAAGTAAAATAAGCTACTTATCGTATCTGTAGTAGATGTAGTAGTATCAATACTTCCACTGTTTTCCTCCTTCGATAGCTATGTAATGGTTGACATAGGTGTTTTATAGGGATTTGCATCCTCAAGATCATACTGCTTAACAAGTTCCTTGGTGAAATGGTAAAGCATCAGCCATCAGTTGTTCTCTCACTCACCCCCTAACAAAACCCAAGAACTTGCATCTGAAATATTCCCCAAGAAAACAAAGACATGAGACTCTCCTCTCCTTCTTCCCACCCCACCCACAGAGACTCCCGAAACCTCTCCCCAAACATGCCAAAGCGTACTAGAGAAGAGATCGAGTGGCAACCTAGACAAGGCGATCGGAGCAGAGTAAGGAGCTCAGCCAGACAGCACCACAGGTCTCCTTCCCCTAGGGCCAGGAGGGAACGCGAAGTCATCGAAGAAGCTAGAGGTAGACCCCTGCGACAAGAGTACCGCCGAGACGAGGAGGAGAAGGCGAAGACGCCAAGGACATACGAAAGAGTCGATAGATCCAATCCGCCGAAAGACTGGAGCCACAGAAAGTTAGCCACATACGCAGATGTGACTAGAGGAAAGATTAGGGACGACGCAGCGCATAGAGCGCAGCGTCGATCTCCTTCTACTGAGTTAGAGCGTCGCACAACCAAGGAGGACGAACTCGGCGAGTGGGTTCTCGTAAAGCCAAGAAAGCAGAGACAGGCCAAGAAATCAACTTCGTCGGAAAACTCGCGCATCGAAGGCCGCAAGAATTGCCACAAATGCGCTAAGCCTGGTCATTCCATTAGCAAATGCCAATCGGACTGGTTTTCCTACCTCTGCCGTAGCTCCGGCCATATATCGCTCAACTGTCCTAAGCGAGCTAAAGGATCAAACTCCAACGCAAAAGCAACGAAGAAAGTGATTACCACTGGTTCTGAAGGTAGCAAAACGCAAGAAAGTTCGGCTGGTGATCGTCGTGTTATCCACGCGGCGATATCTCCGACTCCAGTTGATCGCAGATTTCGAGCGTCGCTTCAATAGGGGCATCCTCATCAAAGCTCAGACTGGAGAACCCACTCCATCAGACGTATCCGAACTGCTTCTAGCTGCTCTTGTGACAACGCCATCTCCGACGTGGGTTATCCAAGAAATAGCGAGTAATACTTTTTATGCGTACTGTTCGGATGACGCGCTAGCTCAAGAGACGATCAGAGTAAAAGGGTTGGAGGGGAAAGATGCAAACGGATTAGAGTTCTTCGTCACCTTTAAGTGGTGGTCTCGCGAATTCGGTGCTATTAAAGCGGATAGTCTGCCCCCAGTGTGGATTCGCCTTTACAATCTCCCCTTCCACTGTTGGGTTCGTTCGGGGTTTCAAAATGTAATCAGATCCTTCGGCATGCTCATCGACATTGATAGACAGACCATGACGCACTCGGCAAGAAAATTCGCAAGAATTAAGATTGGGGTTGCTAATAAGTCCGACATCCCATCTAAGATTATTACTGAGTTCGATCAACATCTTTATGAGGTAAAAGTCATCGTTGAAGTTCCGAAATTCGTCTCCTTTAGAGCTCCAATCAATGGAGTAGAGAAGGATTTCAAGGGCTGTGATTTAACGCCAGAGGTTGAAGACAACTCAGAGCCGTTCGATGCAAAGCTTGTACCACGCTGGCAACCTGTCAATCGTTCAGATCAAATCTCTCTCCGTCCGTTGGATATTGAGCGGGAGCTCAAAGGCAGTTTCAAAGACACGCTGGATAAATCCCTACCGCCCATTTTTCAAAAACAGTCAACCTCCTTGAAACCCAGCTGTCATCGGGCCCCACAACAGCCTACTCTTCTCCATCCAGCTACCCTGGCCCCTACTGGACGTGACATCTCCACTGTAGCTGAAGAAACTACTTTCGGCGATGGGAAGCGTGATAGAGTGAGGGTCAATCTTGAAGCGACAGCTGGTTCTAAACCCAGCGGATTAACTGGCATTCTCAAACAAGCCACTGACTTGGGCTTATCTGATCAGATGGGCCTTCCCAATGAAGCTTGGATGAATTTCTCCAAAGATGAAATCGAACAATCTGTCAAGTTGGCCCTGTTCTCTCTGATCCAGGCCAAAGAGCTCAAACTTAACGGGCCCAGGGACAGGGAACTAGACAATTCTCTCTCAAAAGATTTTGCTACCCCGATAGGAGTCATTTCCCCAATTCAGCAACAGATCGGTGATACTTCGACTATTCAGCCGCCCAACTCGAACAAGATTCATAATGTTTCCGCTACGGCATCAGAGGAGGGAATTATCGGAGCGCTAGACGGTATTCGAGAGGATAATCTTATCTCAGTCACCGAAACAGAAGGCGACGACAAAGAAGTCAGAGGCAGTGTCGGAAGCTCGGCTACTAAAATATTCACAGAATATCAGAGAAAAGGGAAAAGACAGTTGAGGAGTAACATTCATACTGAGGGAAAAGCATCAGGCGAAGGTACCGCTCAATCTAACTGCTCTGTTCTTAATTCTTTATCAGACGAATCTCTTATTTACTTTGCTAGCTTGTACGGTCTAGCCATGGGTTCCAGTAGGGCTGAGCAATTAGCTAACGTTGCAATCATTAGAGAGGATACCAAAATTTTAGCTAACTAATTCTGGGGTCCTTTTGGTGGAGTAGTACCTCGCTTAGAGTTATAGTTCGTATTAATGGTATACATATTTTGGAACGTTAGGGGTATGCGTCAAAAATTAAAAAGACGCGCTATAGGAGTCACTTTGAGCAAGATTCCGCCCTGTGATCTGCGGATTACAAGAAACTAGAATAGAAAGCCCAAGTTTGGAGGATTTCATCACCCTTAGAGGTATGTCAGATTTTCACTGGTGTTTTAAACCGGCTAGGGGCTATTCGGGAGGTATTGCGATGGGGGCTAACTCTCGCTACTTCGAAATCGTTGATAATTTCATCGGTGAGTTCACGGTCTCGATTAGAATTAGACGTAGACTAGACAACTGGACCCAGATGGTTACCAGTGTCTACGGCCCGTATGACAGTAGATTGCGTCATCTGTTGTGGGCCGAACTTAGATTCATTAGCAACAAATGGGGCGGCCCGTGGATCATTGGAGGAGACTTCAATATTACTAGATTCCAGGACGAGCACTTAGGTAGAAGTCATAGTCAGTCTGAGCAAGACTCCTTCAACCGAACGATAGACGACCTAGACTTACTGGAATTAGAGATGACGGATAGGAAATTTACCTGGTCTAACATGCAGCGTAATCCTATATTGGCCAAGCTAGACAGAGTTTTAGTTTCCAACGAGTGGGAGGATGACAACCCCTTTGCAAAAGTCAAATCGGCGATTCGATACACGTCGGATCATCAACCTTTAGTGATTGATTGCGGGCTTACTGGATGGAAAAAGCAACTCAGTTTTAAATTCGAGAAAGCATGGACCGCTTGCGAGGAGGCTCGGGATGTCATTGCAGGCTCGTGGATGGGTGACACAGAACAGACTACAGCAGTAGGTGTTTGGGTAGAGAAGACAAGGAGGCTACGAAGGGAGCTAAAGGCTTGGGCGAGACAAAAGATGCTTGATCTGCATTTCAGAAGAGAGGAGCTCGCAAGCGGCATCGCCAACCTGGAAAGTGCTCAGGAGGAGAGAGACCTCCATGAAGACGAAAAAAACGTACTCGCCAATAATAGACTAGAGTTACAGAACATTTGTAGGATGGAGGAAATGTACTGGCAACAGAGATCGAGAATTCAATGGCTAAAAGAGGGAGATGCAAACACCAAATACTTCCATAAGATCGCTAACGGTAGGAAAAGACAGAATCACATAACGGGAATATCAATTAACGGGGTCTGGACGGAAAACGAAGACTTGATCAAAGAGCATATAGATAGGCAGTTTCATGACCTTCTAGGAAGTAATACAACTAGCAGATGCGAGATGGCCCAGGATATGTGGAGCGGCTCCAGACTGGACGGAAGCAACGGCATCGAAACAAGTTTCACTGAATCCGAGGTGCTCGAGGCCATAAAGAAGTTGGGACAGGATAAAGCTCCGGGGCCAGATGGTCTTCCTATCTTCTTCTTTAGCAACTATTGGGATATTATCAAAGGTGACCTGTTGAATATATTCCACGAGTTAGATGAAGGCGTAGCTAATTTGGAGAGGTTAAATTATGCTACGATTGTGCTGGTCCCCAAGAAAAACGAGGTTCATACTCACGAGGATCTTAGGCCAATAAGTCTGCTGAACGGAGCGTTCAAAATCATCACAAAGGTTTTGGCACAAAGGCTAGCGCCGCACCTGAACGAGATCATCGATCAATCACAAAGTGGTTTCATTAGCGGAAGGGACATCATGGACAGCATAGCTTCTGCCCACGAAATTGTTTTTCGCGGTCACAAAGATAAAGAGAACGGCTTCATTGTTAACCTCGATTTTAGGAAAGCTTACGATACGATATCTTGGGACTGCGTGGAGGAAGCCCTGACTCTTAAAGGGTTCAGTGAGAAATGGAGATCTTGGATGAAAAAGTGTATTCGAGGTGGAAAATCGTCCGTCCAGGTCAACGGGTGTCGGGGAAGAGAGATTCTCTGTAAGAGAGGACTGAGGCAAGGGGACCCATTGTCTTCCCTTCTCTTCGCTATAGTGGCAGACGGATTAGCGGAAATGATAAGAAGAGCAATGAATAACAACACGATAAAAGGCATAAAGATCAAAGGTATCACACAGCCAATGTCAATTTTACAATACGCGGACGACACAATCATCTTCGGCAAAGCAACAGCGGAGGAAGCAATCGCCATTAAGACCGTGTTGGCTTGCTTTCAGGGATGGTCAGGCCTGCAGGTGAATCTTTCTAAGACTAGTATCGTGCCGATTCATGAGCAGTCCTCAGATGTGTGCAAGGATATTTCGGAAATTCTAGGGTGCAAGGTCAGCGAATACCCTATCAAATATCTAGGCACGCCAATTAAGCCGGGAGCTCTTATAAATGAGGACTGGAAGTTCATTATCGCCAAAATCGAAAAAAAGCTGGCTGGATGGCAGAGTAGGTTCCTCTCTCTTGGAGGAAGGATTATCCTACTTAACTCCGTTATTAGTGCTATTCCGCTGTACCTGATGTCTATCTACGAGCTGCCTAAGTGGGTTATCAATAGGATAGATAAGCTTCGAAGAAGATTCCTTTGGAAAGGCGCAGATGAGGGTAGTAAAGGTGTTCATTTGGTGAATTGGGGTAGGGTGTGCAAGCGTAGGGAATTTGGAGGATTGGGTATTGTTAATCTCCACGATATGAACAAAGCCCTGCTCTGTAAGTGGTGGTGGAAGATGTCTAATAAGCATAAAGGTTGGTGGAGACACTCTTTCGACCTATTCCGAAAGAGACGTAAATTTCGATTCGGAGGAAGAAGCCCCTCATCAAAAGTTTCCTTCATCTGGAAGGGGATTGCTAAGGTTGGGACTATTTTTCATGCTAATACCACTTGCAAAGTAGGTAACGGGAGATCCACCAGATTTTGGAAAGACAAATGGTGCGGTACTACAACTCTTGAAAACCAATTCCCCCGAGCAGCTGATGCTGCTCAGAATCTAGATCTATTAGTGGCAGACGTTCGAAAGAAAGGGAAACTAAAGTTCATAGTGTCACAAGAAATCTCGGCTGAGAGCAGGGCGCAATTTGAAGAGATCAACCAGCGGGTTATCCAAGAAGGCGGGCAGGAAAATAGCCTTTACGACGAAAGATGGTGGGACAGGGAAAACTCTAAAGCTTTCACGGTCTCATCAATGTACAAATGGATTAATGATGGAGGTACGAGATGCCAGGTTTAGTCGGTCATTTGGGGGGCTAAAGTTCCATATAGAGTGAAAGTGTTCTGTTGGTTAGCACATTGTAACGCGATACTATCCAAAGCCAACCTTAAGAAGAGAAATATGCTAGTAGACGTTAGTTGTGAGATGTGCCTTGCTATTGAAGAAGACGTTGACCACATCCTATTTCGATGTCCAAAAGCGCGGCTTACTTGGGTGATAGTTTGTAGGGGTTTCGGGTGTAGTGAGGTCCCTAATTCCACCATTGACATTTGGGCTAACATTAGGTCATCGCACATTAAACAAGCCGATAGGAAAGCATATGATATAGCAACAGCAGCCACAATCTGGAACTTATGGCTAGAAAGAAATGAACTAATTTTTCGCAAGAAAGTTTTTACTTTTCATCACTCTATGAATAAAATTTTCCTTCTTATTTATGAATGGGCAGGTGCGCAGGAATCGGCCAAGAGGGCCAGGATCATTGACGGAGAGTAGCAATTCATATGGTTAGACGGGGTTGATTTGCGGAGAGTCAACTCGGTGACATTATGTTCTCCCATCTCTGCTGTGCTTCCATTTTGATGTCTAGACAGGCCGAGGGGACTTGGTGTGCTTTCAGTCCGGCTGATCTCATATTTTGTGGTCTAGATTATGTTATTTTGGTTTTTCGAGGCTGACTATGTTACTGTTCATGTAATATTGGTACTGTGTAATGCTTTGTTTCATTTATCCTCATTAATGAAACGATGATCTAGGTCATCTTTTATCAAAAAAAAAAAAAAAAAAAAAAAAAAAAAAAAAAAGTTCCTTGGTGCATTTGGATTGGCTCACAACGATCTCATCTTTTGATTGATGTAGTACTTGCAAATCCATGTAGATAGTTGAGCTTTACATGGATCCCATCACTCATTTCGAATTCATCTTGGATTTGCTTTGAATATTCAATGTACATTGATTTATTTAGTACACCCAAAAATAATATCATAGTCATAGATTTGTACAATAAGTATCTGTATCATGATGCTTAATTGAGAGTGTAGTGTTTACTCTTCCTATGGAGAAGCTTGGAGAAGCCTGTGTGGGGCAAAAGATCCAGACGCTCATACAAGTAGGTGGTGCTTAACCATATATCACTTTATCAAGCTTGTGTACTTGATTTGGGTGTGTCGAATCCAAAATTCCGGGTAATTTGTCAACATATACTTCTTCTGAAAAGTATGCATATAACAAAACACTCTACATCCATTAGGAATGGAGTAAAATCAATATGAGAGGCAGGCAACTGCAATTTTGGATGTATCATCAAGTACATGGGCTTGATAATACCAGAAGTGGCTAACAAATAGTTTGGTTGTACTGCCAAAAATTTCGTGCTTTATCTATTTATTCTTCTTAAATTAACTAATCAACTTGCTGTCGAGAAAAACAAAACCCAAAAGGCAACGGAATGGCTCCACTCAAATTAGATTGCATCATACAACTCTAATTTTCAATATAAAAACTCATGTTAGTTTCAATCACAAGTTTCCATTATCGCCCAATTGTATGGCAAACACCATCTAAATCATACACAAATCTTGTAACAGAAACGACATAACAATCAACCGTAGGAATTTGATATTTAAGTACTTTGCATATGGGAAATTGAACAATATCACCAGTTGTAGCAATTTTGCAAAAAACTTATTAAGATATTGTTTCCTCTGTACGCCATGATGTTGTGCGTTGTTTAGAAAGATTTATTTTGTAATTATGATATTGACACTTAATAGGTGGATTCGATAAGCTATTCAGAAAGTACAAGTGGTACATGCAGTCCCATTTCATCAGAGATTCCAGACAACCACAGAGACTGATGGGTTTTGGATTCATGGTTGGCGACTGTCCTGAAGTTGATAAAGAATTTGAGGCATCCCATTGTTTGAATGAGAAACAAGTGAGTATTGTTTACTTGGAAAATGTTACTTCGTAAATAATGTATACCAACTTACAGATAGAGAATATTTTTCAATGATTTAAATTTTCCTACTTTCATACAAATTACTTTAAATGAAACATCAAATAATTTTGATATAACATCAAAAGTTGCAAATCTCACTTCTGTATTAATTATTTGATCATTAGATGTTATTGTAGGATAATGGCTCGATTCTGGTATTTGGTATCTGCAGTGTTCGAAAGTTTCAGAGCTTCAGTCGACTGGGTTGGAGGATCAGGCGACTGTCCAGAGGAGGTTTTCGAAGACTGAGAATACAGCAGCAGCAGTCGACTGTATGTGGGAGTCAGTCGACTGGGCAGAAGGATTATCAGTCGACTGGTAATTGGACCAGTCGACTGTCGGCGGGTTTTGGATCCAGATTCGGCCCAATTCGAAAGGCCCAATAGTTTCCCTATAAATACACCCGTTAGGGTTTTGTAAATAGTAACACCTAATTCGGATTTTGTAGCCGTCATCTCTTGTAAAGGCTTTGTTTGCCCATTGGAGAACATAGTAAAGAAACCCCAACCGCCCCGTGGATGTAGGCATCGTTTTGCCGAACCACGTAAATCTTGTGTTCTTGTGTTGCTTGCTTTTCTGTGTTTTCTCGCTGGTTCTCTCTTTGTTTCCGCGTTGGTTTGATTGTTGGTTTGATTTGTATTCCGCACAACAAGTGGTATCAGAGCTGTTGGTTCGACCTAGAGGGAGATGGCGGGTGATGCAGATGCAACCAAGGATGTTGTGGGATCAAGTTCGTCAAGAACAACGATTCACAACGCAAAATTTGAAGTTGAAAAATTTGATGGGACAAACAATTTCGGGATGTGGCAATGTGAGGTGTTGGATGTTCTTGTTCAACAAGAACAAGATGTTGCTTTGGAGGTAGAAAAACCTAAGGATATGTCCGAAGCAGATTGGAAGAAGTTGAATCGAGTTGCGTGTGGGACTATTCGGCTCTTTATTGAGAAGGCTCAGAAGTACGATTTGATGAGGGATACCATTGCTGCGGTGTTGTGGAAGAAGCTCGAAGACAAATACATGAGGAAAAGTTTGGAGAATCGGCTGTATTTGAAGAAGAGACTTTTTCGCTTCACCTATACGGAAGGTATGTCTATGAATGCTCATGTTGAATCATTTAATAAATTATTGGCTGATTTGTTAAATTTGGATGAGCAAATTAAGGATGAAGATAAAGCCCTAATTCTATTGAATTCATTACCTGAAAGTTATGATCATTTAGCAACTACTTTATTATATGGAAAAGATACTGTGAAATATGAAGATGTTGCAAATGCTTTGTTGAATAATGAAACTAGGAGAAGGGATAAAATGGTTGATAGAGAAACTTCTGAAGCTTTAATTGTAAGGGGCAGGACTGAGACCAGATCTGAGTCCAAATCTGGGAAGAAGGGAAACAAATCTCGTTCCAAATCGAGAGGAGTTTCGAAGGACAGGAAAATACCTGCCAAAGATGAATGTGCTTTCTGTCATGAAAGGGGGCATTGGAAAAAGGATTGTCCAAAGCTACGAAATAAGGGAAATTCGACTGCAAATGTGACTGTTGATAATTTAGAAAGTGGCGATGATTTTTCTTTTGCACTTGCTTCTAGTCCCTCACTTTATCAAGAAGTATGGTTTCTTGATACAGCAGCCTCCTATCATATGTCTTGGAAAAAGAAGTGGTTTACTTCTTTGGAGTATATGGATGGTGGTGTAGTTTTGATGGGAAATGATGCACCTTGTAAGAAGGTAGGAATCGGGAAGATTGAATTGCTAATGCACGATGGTCTTATTAGAGAGCTTTCAGATGTATGGTATGTTCCAGATTTGAAAAAGAATTTGATTTCACTTGGTGCTTTGGAGGCCAGTGGATTGAAATTTGCTAGTGAAGGTGGCATTCTGAAGGTGACTAGCGGATCACTCGTGGTGATGAAAGGGCAAAGAAAAAGGAACTTGTTTTTCTTGCAGGGAAAAACATATTTGGGTCAGGCTGCCAGTGTAACTGAGAAGCCTAAACAGGTTGTTCCCGACTCTACTAGGTTGTGGCATATGCGACTCGGGCATGCAGGAGAAAAGGCCTTGCAGGGGCTTGTGAAGCAAGGGTTGCTTAAAGATGCTAAAGGGTGCAAGTTGGAATTTTGTGAACATTGTGTTTTGGGTAAGCAAACTAGGGTGAAATTTGGTACAGCTGTACATCAGACAAAGGGTATCCTCGATTATGTGCACACAAATGTTTGGGGCCCTACTCAGACACCTTCTATGAGTGGTAGACACTGGTTTGTTACTTTTGTTGATGATTACTCCAGACGAGTTTGGGTATATACCATGAAGCACAAAGATGAAGTTTTGACATTGTTCACAAGTTGGAAGAAGAAAGTTGAAGATCAGACTGGTAGGAAGATTAAGGTTCTGAGGTCAGATAATGGAGGGGAATATAAGAATGATCCATTTCTGAAGTTGTGTGAAGATGAAGGGATCCAGAGGCACTTCACAGTTAGGAAGACTCCACAGCAAAATGGGGTTGCAGAAAGGATGAATAGAACCTTACTTGAGAAGGTGAGATGTATGTTAGCACAGTCTGGATTGAAGAAGACATTTTGGGCAGAAGCTGTTATATATGCAAGCCACATCGTCAACCGTTTACCATCAGCAGCACTTGAAGGCAAAACGCCTATTGAGGTATGGAGTGGTAAACCTGCATCTGATTATAGGTTTTTGCATATATTTGGTTGTCCTGCTTATTTTCATGTAACTGAAACTAAACTTGATGCAAGAGCCAAAAAGGCTATATTTGTTGGTTTTAGTACTGGTGTCAAAGGTTACAGGTTGTGGTGTCCAGAACAAAAGAAGTTAGTAATCAGCAGAGATGTGACTTTTGATGAGACCAGCATGATTTGCTCGGGACAGTCGACTGGTGGTATAGGACAGTCGACTGGTGAGCAGCAGAAGAGTGGGACAGTTCTTCAACAGGTGAGTAGAAGAAGCTCGGGACAGTCGACTGGTGTACAGGAGCAGTCGACTGGTGGTCCAGAACAGCAGAATTGTGGGAGCTCGGGACAGTCGACTGGTGGCAATAACCAGTCGACTGGTAGGAGAGTTCTCCAACAGGTGGAGTTAGAAAAGTTGTCAGTTGAGAATCCTGTTCCTGTCCAAGATAAAGATGATGTGGTTGATACTGAGAATGATGAAGAAGTTCCTATCCAGCAGGAAGAATCAATTGCAGTAAGAAGGCAAAGAAGAGATATCAAACGACCGTCTCGTTTTACAGACACAGTGGCATTTGCTCTTCCCATTGTGGATGATGAAGTTCCCTCCAACTTCAAAGAAGCTACTAGAAGTTCAGAAAATGCAGATTGGAAAGTTGCTATGGATGAAGAGATGAACTCTCTTCATAAGAATAAGACTTGGGATCTAGTGCAACTACCAAAGGGGAAGAAAGCAATTGGTTGCAAGTGGGTGTATACGAAGAAAGAAGGTCCAAAAGGCAGTGTTCGGTTCAAGGCTAGACTAGTTGCAAAGGGGTATGCTCAACAGGAAGGTATTGACTATAATGAAGTGTTCTCTCCAGTTGTGAAGCATCCTTCTATTCGGATTTTGTTAGCTTTGGTAGCACAGTTTGATCTTGAATTGACACAGATGGATGTGAAGACTGCGTTCTTACATGGGGATCTAGATGAAGAAATTTATATGTCGCAGCCAGATGGGTTCAAGACAGCTGGGAAGGAAAATTGTGTTTGCAGGTTGAAGAAGTCTCTCTATGGGTTGAAGCAATCTCCAAGGCAGTGGTATTTGAGGTTTGATCAGTTTATGAAGGTGCAGAGATATTCCAGAAGTGAGTTTGATCATTGTGTCTACTTCAGGAAATTGCAGGATGGTTCTTTCATATATCTGTTATTATATGTGGATGATATGTTGATTGCCTCTAAAAATGCTAAGGAGATTCAAAATTTGAAGAATCAGCTGAGTTCTGAGTTCGAGATGAAGGATCTTGGTGAAGCCAAGAAGATACTTGGGATGGAGATAGCTAGAGACAGGGCAAAGGGCATAGTGAGTTTGACACAGAAGCAATATCTTTTGAAGGTGCTGAAACGGTTCGGTATAGATGAGAAGACTAAACCAGTAAGTACACCCTTAGCCACTCATTTCAGAATTAGTGCTTCTCAGTCTCCAAGTACAGATGAAGAGAGACAGTATATGGCTAATGTACCTTACACTAGTGTGGTTGGAAGTTTGATGTATGCTATGGTTTGTACTCGACCAGACATCTCTCAGGCGGTGAGTATGGTTAGTCGATATATGCATGATCCAGGCAAAGAGCATTGGCAAGCGGCTAAATGGATTTTGAGGTACATAAGTGGCACCACAGATGTGGGTTTGAAATTTGAAAGGGATGACAATATTAGCAGGTTATTGGTTGGATATGTTGATTCAGACTATGCAGGTGATCTAGATAAGAGGCGGTCTACTACAGGCTATTTGTTTACTATGTCTAGAGCACCTATAAGTTGGAGGTCAAATTTGCAGTCCACTGTAGCGTTGTCTACTACTGAGGCTGAATACATGGCGGTTGCTGAGGCCATGAAGGAAGCCATTTGGATACATGGACTTTTGAAGAGCTTGGGAATTCATCGGGAGAAGGTGGAGGTACACTGTGATAGTCAGAGTGCTATTCATTTAGCGAAGAACCAAGTTCATCATGCGAGGACCAAACATATTGATGTCCGTTATCATTTTGTGCGTGATTTGATAAAGGATGGTGATATTCATTTGGTAAAGATTGGAACAGCTGATAATCCTGCGGATATGTTGACCAAAGTTGTTGGGGCAGCCAAGTTCAAGCATTGCATGAACCTGGCTAATATTTTGCATGTTTGATAATTTGGCATGGGCGAGTTGGGATAGTACTTTGCTATTGGTTTGTTTAGTATGTGATATCATACTAAGGTGGAGTTTGGGTTCGTTTGTTGCATTTGGTGATGAGCAGTTGTTTTGGAGTATTTGTGGAGATTGCTTGGGCTATTTGGAAGATTTCACCAAGGTGGAGATTGTTGGATACTTGACTTGGAAGATCTCGCCAAGGTGGAGATTGTAGGATAATGGCTCGATTCTGGTATTTGGTATCTGCAGTGTTCGAAAGTTTCAGAGCTTCAGTCGACTGGGTTGGAGGATCAGGCGACTGTCCAGAGGAGGTTTTCGAAGACTGAGAATACAGCAGCAGCAGTCGACTGTATGTGGGAGTCAGTCGACTGGGCAGAAGGATTATCAGTCGACTGGTAATTGGACCAGTCGACTGTCGGCGGGTTTTGGATCCAGATTCGGCCCAATTCGAAAGGCCCAATAGTTTCCCTATAAATACACCCGTTAGGGTTTTGTAAATAGTAACACCTAATTCGGATTTTGTAGCCGTCATCTCTTGTAAAGGCTTTGTTTGCCCATTGGAGAACATAGTAAAGAAACCCCAACCGCCCCGTGGATGTAGGCATCGTTTTGCCGAACCACGTAAATCTTGTGTTCTTGTGTTGCTTGCTTTTCTGTGTTTTCTCGCTGGTTCTCTCTTTGTTTCCGCGTTGGTTTGATTGTTGGTTTGATTTGTATTCCGCACAACAGTTTTATTCTCAAGTAAAATTAGAAAATAATTTCAAAAGCTTATTTACTTTGGAATATAGGGTTTCCTTTGCTGGCTTTTAAATATTCTACCCATTTCCTTTGGAATATGGGGTTTTTTTTTCTTTTCTTTTTCTGGTATGTTAGATGGGTTAGAGGCATACAACTTGTCCTGTGACTAATTTATCTGTTGGAAGGGTTCTGCTACACGGAATCCAAATCTAACTTGGAAACTATCTGTGAATTTCTTAGGTCACACTTCTTACTTTCATCACAGTAGCTCTATAAAAGCATTTTATGTCTTGTTTAAATAAATGAAAATCTGGTCAGCATCAAGAATCTGAACAAAATAAACATCTCACTAATAATGTCTCAGAAAATTATGTTTCCGTTCTCAATTCTCTCCATATTGCACTAAAAGATAATTAATCTTTGGTTCCCCAAAAGATCCGAAATATATAATATCAAGACCAAGGTTTAAAAACTCGGTTCCAATTTCGGTTCGCTTCCTGAAAGATTTATTATTTTAGGTGGGTGTCTTTATTTTCGGTTGGTATCGTTAAGAATTATGGTTTCAATTTTTATGCTAAATTTGTGTATATACACATCAAAATATAGTAAATAATAGTTTTCTTTTATTTTTCTTGAAGAATAGGGGTTAAAATGAAGGGAAAAATGTTAATATTAGGTATTTCTATTGTGTTTAAGTGAAAGGGTATGCGGGAACAACCTCTAACATCCAATTATTTGGTCGGGTTGCGTCAGAATTCAACTATATATGACCCAATAATCCGTCTTAGAGTAACTCCACCCATCTCTCAAATGGGTTGCCATTTTCATATTTGGCAACCCAAATGAGAAACACCCCTCACACCAACCTCTCAAATGGGTTGCAAATATGACAATTGATATTTTTTTCTCAAATTTGGCAAACAAAATGGCAATTTCCATATTTCTCCAACCAAATACTTCTTTTTTCCCCACCAAATTTACAACTAATTTTAAAAAATAAATGTAAAAAATAACTAACAAAGGAAGAAAACATGGAGAAGAGCACATGAGATTGAGAGGGGCGGTGAAAGGGTATGCGTACCAGGTTTGAATGAGTTCAAATCGGACATGTTCAATCTCTAATATCCAATTATTTAAAAATTTGATATGGGTAAAAATAGAACTAAATCGGGACCGTTCAAATCGGGCACGAATCTTAAAGCTCTCAGGAGTAAAAGGTAATTTTACCTATAAACGGGTCCGAAAATGAAAACTATGTCTTTTTCAAGCCCAATAACCCAAAAACGGGTATGACCTACTGGGTTAGGGTGACGACCCATTACAAACCAGTCCAGATCATTTAAAGAGTAATCCAAATTCATGATTATCTCTAAGAGGCGGTTTAAACCAAATCTCTTATCATGAAATGATTTAAACTTTCTTTTTTATCTAAACTGTCTCTAAAGGCGACTATAAATACCCCTCTGCCCCCACCATAAAAAAGGTAATCAGTATTTTTTTTCCACAAACGCTCTTTCATAATCTTTCTGATTACTAACTTGAGCATCGGAGGATTCGTCGCCGGGATCCATCTCGGTGTTTCGTACCTTTTGCAGATTAGCGACAGCAGTGAGAAACAGTCAACGCCGACAAGAAGTCAACAGGTTTGCTTTTATTGTTTCCAGAAGAATCTACAAATTATCTGTTTGCTCCCACACCAAAATTAGCAGCAACAGATTGGCGTCGTCTATGGGAAACAGAAAAAAGCAATCCAACCTTACTTCACTAGTGGAAGTAGTTTCTAGCTTTGCCTCCGAAAGGAAAAGGGAAGGCAGTGGCGTCCAGCCGAAGAGCCTCTCCTCTTCCTCCACTCCAAGATGTTCTTATTCAACCAGACCAGCAGGTTCAGCAAACGCAGCCTAAACAACCTCCTTCTCAACAAGCTTTTCCCAGGTCCAGGGAGGCTTCCCCGGGGGGCTCTCGTCGAAGCCGTCAGGGGCAACACTTTCACCATGACCATATCTCAGTCCACAATCTTTCAACGGACTCCATGGCCTCACAAAGTCCTCCAGGGCCGGGAGACCTCTGCCAAGTCATTGTTAACCGTCAGCAGGGGGTAGATCTCCGAACTCGCTCGAATAAGAGGCGAGCCCTTGATGAATTCCTTCACCCCGAGCACCAAATGCCCCAGAGAGTCAGTTCCTCCCATAGGCCAAGATCTAGAAAAAACCCCTCCCTAAGGAGACGAAGGGAGTCCCCTCCACATCGTCAGCGGAGAAGTCTCACCCTGACTAGTTGGTCAACACTGAGAAACCGCCGAGATGGAGGGGCACCGGTGACTCAAGCAGAGTTTCAAAACTTCAAAGAGGACATCCTGTGATCCCTCAACGTTGCTACCAGTCGCGATCAGCGTACACCTAGCCCTCGTCGTACCCCGACTCGTAATCACCATGTGCCTGGCCCTCATCGTGCCACCCCTCACGAAGGAGAATCCCGAGGGTCGATCTGACTTGACCAGAGAGACGACTCGGTCCATCCCCGTCTCCGAGAGATGGAGAGGCGCCTTAACAGACCCAACCTAGAAGAAGAACAACGGGTTAAGAATTTCCGCTCGAGTAGGCCTCCCTTCTCCAGGGCTATCATGGAAGCTCCGGTCGATCATATAGAGATGGATGATTCATCAAGCCTCAGATGCGCTCCTTTGCAAGACCTTCCCGACCACTTTGAAGGGACCTGTGAGAGAATGGTACTCTCGATTGTCCCCCGCCTCCATCTTCTCGTTCAACCAGTTTGAGAAACTCTTCCTCACCCACTTCGTCAGCAGCCGATGAGCCGAGAAGACGGCACATCTTTGCTAGCACTCAATCAGAGGAAAGGCGAGCGTCTGAGGGACTATGTCCAGCGCTTTACTACCGAGGCTCAGCTATCAGCGACTGTTCACCAAAATGGTCGCCAAACATCGATCTGCTTTCTCTCTCTCTCACTCCTGAAACCCACAAACCCTAGATCCCTAAAACCCAAAATCCCAAGTATTGGAGTACTCTCAAACTTCATATATCCTACATCACTCTCACTCTCATCTCATTCCTCATCCACGACGTATTTTCAAGCTATCCAAAATGTCTAATTTGAATGTATTATTATAACCGTATGTTTGATATGTATTCATTGGTTACGCTTATGAGTAGTTAATGACTTGAATATGTTTGAGTCTTTATGTTTAGGTACGGAATATGATATCCCTATTTGGTTATATTTTGGGGGTGAAATAATTAAAGATCCGAAGATTGGATATTGTTATAGCGATGTTGAACCAGTCATTATTTGAGCTCCCCACAATTTTATATACTCACAACTAATAGATAAGATATTTGAAGTCACTAATTAGGATAGAGGTGAATTGAGTCTCAAAATCAAAGCCCGTTCTGCTGCCGGTAAAGGGGAAGGACAATATTTCATGGTGGTTCCCGTAGATAATAATAATTCTTTGAGGTCCATGATTGGTAAGACACTTGATCCAAATTGTAGTTGGACTGCATTGGAGTAATATATACAGTAAATTAGGCTTCCAAACACTAGGCCAGTTGTTATTCAAAGTCCAAGCCAAGCTCCGACTTTGAAACCATTTGCCGAGTCACATGCAAGAATACCAAATACAGAAGAAGATATTAACACAACTCCAACAGAATCTATTACCACTGAATATGAGCAGGTACATCCCGTTCACCATGACACAATATTGTCCACACCGACATGGTAATGCAAGATTTTGACAACGTCATTGTAAATAACGATTTGGTAGAAGAGGAAGAAGATGAGGATCACGGTCTTGAAGTTGAGGAGGAGGATGCCGATGAAGCTCCGGTTAATGATGTCAACGTTCATGTCCCGGTTAACAATGTGGTGTTGTCAAATCTGTCTATTAGTGCAACTGTACTTGAGGTTCAATCGAGTGAATTGATGTCCCGTGTGACCATACATGAACATGCACAGTCTTCCGTCGACTCTTCCAACACGGATGAGCTCTCCATAGGTCAAAGATTTCCAACTAAAGATTGCATACAACATCAAGTGAAGATGTACTTCGTGAAGAACCATCGAGAATTCGTGATGGTAAAATCGACCCCTAGTTTATACTATGTCAAATGTAAATACGCACTCATCAAACATTCTGCCGAAAATCCAACACTTGTAAATGTAGTTGGTTGTCCTTGGCGATTGCGTGCGATTGTTCCAATAGGACGTACTTATTTCGTAGTAAAGAAGATTGAAGGTCCGCACAAATGTGTGAATCCGACATTGAATCAATATCACAGGAAAATTGATTCAACGATTATGTCAACGATCATATTGAACGTTGTAACAGCACAACTAGGAGTAACACCAAGAGCCATAATTGAGATAGTGAAGCTTCAGTTAAATTACAAAATTTCATACTGGAAAGCTTGGAAGACGAAATATAAAGCAATTGAGCGATTATATGATTCCTTTGAAAAAAGCTTACACTAAATTGCCCTATCTTCTCAATGCAATTCAAGCATCAAATCCGGCAACGACCGTCCATTGGGCCAAGATTGTGTCCGGTCCGGCGAAGAAACTTTTAAGGGGATCTTTTGGGCATTCGGGCCTTCAATCGAGGGGTTTAAGGAATGCAAACCAGTTATAAGTATTGACGAAACATATTTGTATGGAAAATACAAAAGTTATTTGTTGATTGTTGTTTCACCGGATACAAACAATAGGTTGTTTCGATTTGCGTTTGCAATAGTTGATGGAGAGAGCATAGAAACCTTGATATAGTTCATAAACTGTATTCGGTGCTTTGTCATGGATCGTGCAGGTCTATGTGTGCCAAAGTTTGGGTTAAAAGTTCATGCTTTATTCATTCATTCATCAGCCTACTTATACAAACTCATACACACTCAATCAAATCCAGATCCTATAAATTAGGATTCAATCAAATCCTATCAGATCCAGATCTTATAAATTAGGACTCAATCAAATCCTATCAGATCCAGATCCTATAAATTAGGAAACAATATTAACCTCCCTATGGCCTATCAAATCTTTCCATAACACCCCCCTCAAGTTGGAGCATGCAAATCACAAATGTCGAACTTGCGAAGTATAAAAATTGGCGCTTGCCTAATGCCATCGTAAAGATATCGGCCAGCTGCTCATTTGTGCACACATGACTCGTAGAGATAATTCCTTCTTGAATTGCATCTCGTACATAATGACAATCCACCTCTATATGCTTCGTACGCTCATGGAAGACAGGATTTTGAGCAATGTGTAGAGCCGATTTGCTATCACAAAATAAATTCACAGCACGGGAATGATCCACCCCAAGACTACCAAGAAGCGCTTTCAGCCACTTGAGTTCAGATGTAACCGAAGCCATAGAGCGATACTCTGCTTCTGCAGACGAGCGGGAAACCGTATGTTGCTTCGTGGTTTTCCAGGAAATGGGGTAACAACCAAGAAAAATTATCCAACCCGTAAGAGAGCGACGAGTCAAAGGACAACTCGCCCAATCAGAATCACACCAACCTGATAAGGATAGATCACTAGCAGACTGAAGAAGAATACCTTGTCCCGGACAGCCTTTAAGATAACGTACAGTGCGAGTCGCCGCATCCCAATGTTCTTGTCTTGGTGCCTGAATGAACTGTGCCAAAATATGTACTGTATATGCCAAGTCAGGACGCGTGAAGGAGAGATAAATGAGACGCCCAACAAGACGTCGATAACTTTCAGGATCCTCTAACAACTCACCATTAGCGTGAGCGAGTTGATGGTTTTGCTAAATCGGCAATCCGGCGAGCTTTGCTCCCAAAAACCCCGTCTCGGCGATGATATCAAGAGTATACTTCCGTTGACATAGAAAGATACCCTCTGGACTACGAGCAACTTCAATGCCAAAAAAATATTTCAAGGTCCCCAAATCCTTCATATGAAAATATTCACCCAAATATTTCTTGAATGAAGCAAGAGCGGAAGAGTTATTACCAGAAATGATCAAGTCATCCACATAAACAAGAACATTGATCTGGACAGGTCCCAAACAAGAACATTGATCTGGACAGGTCCCTGATGCAACGTGAAGAGTGAGTAATCTGAATAGGACTGAGTAAAGCCATAGTTTTTCAATGAAGCCGTCAATTTAGCAAACCAACACCTCAGGGCTTGTCGTAAGCCGTACAAAGATTTCTTTAGACGACAGACCATGCCGGGTTGATGAATAGTAAAACCTGGTGGTAATTTCATGTATACCTCTTCATCAAGATCGCCATGTAGAAAAGCATTGTGAACATCCATCTGATGTAACTCCCAGTTTTTCGCTGCTGCAACAGCTAGAAAGGCACGAACCGTCACCATTTTAGCAACTGGAGCGAACGTTTCATTGTAATCAATTCCCTCAACCTGATGATTCCCAAAGATAACAAGGCGAGCTTTTAGCCGTTCAATCATACCATCTGCATGATATTTGATCTTATATACCCACTTGCAACTAATAGCCTTCTTCCCGGAAGGTAGTTCTTCCATAACCCAAGTCTTATTAGCATCCAAGGCACCGATCTCCTTTTGTCATTGCCTCACGCCATCCAGCATATTTTATGGCCTCATGAAAGGTTCTAGGTTCAATCACTTCAATTACAGCTGCAAGAAATATACGATGTCGCATAGAAAATTTATTACAATTCACAGTGTGCTATAGGATAAGGGGGTACCGGAGGAGCTGGTAGAGGACGGTGAACTTGAGGAAGGACTCTTTTTCCGAACTGGTTCAGCAACAAAGTCTCGTAACAAAATTGAAGGACGTTTGTGCCGCAGTCCACGACCCAAATTAGCCTCGGGTGCACTGGCAGTCGGCGGAACACCTTCCACTGCGGGACTGGCAGAATCAGCAGTCGGCGGAGCACCTTCCATTGCGGGACTGGAAGCATCGGTGGGACTGGCAGCACCTTCCACGGCGGGACTGCCCTCCGGCCCATTTGTATCCTCCACTGTTCCTGTAGTCTGAGCATCCTCTAAGACCCCCTCCAAATCATCCAGGACAATATTATCAACTCCCACCATGTCACTAGAAGAGGAAATAGGAGTGTCAACCATAGTAGATGCATTCTCAGTCAAATAGGGATACTCATTTTCATGAAACTTGACATCGTGAGACACAAAAATTTCATCTGTGTCGAGACTATATAATTTCCAACCCTTCTTGCCATGAGGATAGCCAACAAATACACACTTCCTACTCCTTGGTGCAAATTTATTTCCCTTTGCTTTTTGATTGTGAGCGAAACAGAGACACCCAAACACCTGTAGCACATCAAAATTAGAAGTTCCGCATAAGATCTCAAGAGGTATTTTATTGTGTAACAAACCTGATGGAGTGCGATTGATTAAATACACCGCACTAAGTACACATTCCCTCCAAAAAGTAATAGGAAGATTGCCCTGGAACATTAAAGCACGAGCCACATTAAGTATATGCTGATGTTTCCGCTCCACCCATTCATTTTGTTGCGGAGTTCCAACACAGGAGGTTTGAAACAAAATACCATCGTATCAAAATAATCAAGCATGCACTTAAGTTCCGTGTCATTATCACTTCGCACAATCTTAATAGTTTGCTCAAATTGACGTTCCACAGTGGCAAAAAAAGAGGAGAAAGCTTGATAAACCTCAGTTTTATTATGCAACAAATATACCCAGACTACTCTAGAGAAATCATCAATCAATGTCAAAAAATAATACGCACCACACGAAGAGGGTGATTGATTATTTGGCCCCCATAAATCACAATGGATGAGTTCAAGAATACGACTGGCTTTGCTATCACTAACAGGAAAACTATCACGAGTTTGTTTTGTCTGAGGACAAATAATACAAGCTTTATTCAATTTCTTCCCAGCAGTATTAGTATTAGAACTGATTGCAGTTACTAACTTGATGACTCTATCCGACGGATGACCCATTCTTCTATGCCATAATCCAAATTCAGATAATTCAGGAACTGTTACCGCGTGCACTGTAGGAATCGTTCGGAAAAAATAGAGTCCATCCTTTTCGTTCACCGGCTCCAATCCGGCTCCCCAACATTGGTCCTGGATAGCACACAAAGAATTAGTGAATCGAACAAAACAGTTTGCATCATCAATTAATTGCGACACCGATATTAAATTGCATTGTAATGTTGTTACAAATAAGACACGCTTAAGCACTAAACTATCAGCAAGAATTGCATGCCCCTCCATTGTGGCGTATTCCTGCTGCCCATCAGGTAAACCAACGGGACATGGAAGAATGTCCTGTGCTTGAGTCAAAAGTTGTGAGTTGCCGGTCACATGAAGAGATGCCCCTGTGTCAAGTATCCTAGAGGAAGGAGAATGGAACTCACCCATCATTTGATCTTGCTGATGATTACTAATTATACTCAACAAAATTTGGACCTGTTCAGGTTTGAGATCTGCCAATGTTGAACCACCGGCCCCTGTGCTTGCACTTGCGCCGTCCGCCATTGATGATCAACGATACACAGCTTCAGGCTGTGGGTGAGTGGTCGGCTGTGGATGAATGGCCAATTGAAAGAAAAAATAGGTTTTGATGGTAGGGTTTGCTTAGACGGCTGGCTCTGATACCATGCCAAAATTTGGGTTAAAAGTTCATGCTTTATTCATTCATTCATCAGCCTACTTATACAAACTCATACACACTCAATCAAATCCAGATCCTATAAATTAGGACTCAATCAAATCCTATCAGATCCAGATCCTATAAATTAGGAAACAATATTAACCTTCCTATGGCCTATCAAATCTTTCCATAACAATGTGTCATTTTTTACCGTCATACAGGCATTTTATCAGCAATGGATAATGAGTTCGGAACATGGAAGGAATCACTTATCATCGTTAGTGTATGCAGCATTTTGCTAGTAATTTTCATAAAAAATTTGGTTACAAACTTTTGATGAATAAGCTCAAGGTGATCGCGTGTCAAAATCAGTTGAAGAAGTTTGAGGAAAAAATTGCACAGCATGAGGCGGCTAATGTTGATGGAGCTAATTGGTTGAAGGAGAAGCCGATTGAGAAGTGGGCACTTTCCGTCGATGGAGGTCGTAAATATGGTATAATTACAACAAATCTATCGGAAGTATTCAATTCGGTTTTAAAAGCTCGGGAGGTCGTAGGAGGGCATGCATATTCCTTTGATGAAGCGGAGCCTTATATCCCTGAGAACTCTAGAAGCTCGGGACTGCAGGTACACAGATCCAGGTAGAGTTCGTTTAGTTTAAAAAACTTATCGCAAGGTGATGAAGGGTGAGAGGGGGATTGAGCATGGTCAGCACAATCTGTACCAGCTTTGGAGGAACATGAAACCTTGGCCAAGTTGTTTGAAGCCCATTGTTCCTAAAGCACCATCTAGTATATCGTCACTAGAATCATCCGAGCGAGACTGCGACGTTCGAATATCGTCAGAAGGTGGAGAGACTTGAGGTAGGTGGAGTTCATGTGGAGGGTGACACCTCCATGATTACATCTACTGTGGTGTGCCCTTAAGGGGGGCATACAGCGAGAGAAAAATAGGTGGAGATAGATTCAACTAGCAGAGGAAGCCATCGAAACGAGTTGTTTGCAAGAAGAGAACGAAAAGAGTCTAGAATGTTTTAAATCACACAGGTGTGGAATGAGTATGCAATCCAATCTGGAGATTGTTGGATTTATGTCTTGCATACTATGTTGGATAAGAAGACGATGAGACGATGGAGGAATCGAGACGATCGGAGACGGAGTGGAAGCAAGGGAAACAGTCAGCAGCAGTAGCAGCAGGTGGAGTTGTGGTCGATCATACTTGGGGTGCGGTCTATGAAGCACCGATACGGGTACGGCGATACGCGTACGGGGACACGAGTACGGGGGATACGACAATTTTCAAAAAAGTAGGATACAGGATACGGCGGGGATACGGGTGTGTGTGTGTGTGTGTATAATTACACATAACTAAATCTTTCTTGTTAATAAGGAAATGGTAAATATATTTCATTTAAACATAAATAAAATAATCCATAAAGGCTACAAAAATTATTCATAAGCATAAGCCATAACATAAGTAAACAAAGCAAAGTTCATAAGCAATATAATATTAGCAGACAAATCAAATGGTGGGACAAGTTTCGGCCGTATCAAATAATTGGATAATAAAAAAATGCAGGATATGGGGATGTATAGGATACAGGGACACGAGTATCAGATACGTACAGGATACGGGAACGACACCCTCCGTGAAGTATCCATGCTTCAGAGAGTGCAGTTGATCGCCCTATTATGCAGAAGTTCCTGAGAGGGGAATGGTCGACCGAACGCGGCGCTGATGGATTATTTAGGTCGGGTCTTGGTGATTCGTGAGAAGCCCAACTTGTTCTTCAAGTTAGATCTAACGGCTATTATCGTAGGGTTATCTTTTCAGGAATATCCAATAGTTATTGTATCAAGATATCAAACTAAATTTTCTCTAGATCTCTATATATTATTGTTATTGGTCCCTATTAAGAGCTAAGAGAGAGAGTACTTCATTGAAAGAGAGATTGAGTGATTCTTTAATTGTAAACAACTAGTACTTGCTGGTGAGGCTTGAGAGAGGGTCGTGGCGAGAATTGTAATATTCTTGTATCTTGGGTTTCTTCTTCCCCGGATTAAGGCGAAAGTCCCAACCGAGATAAATTTGTGTGCTTTGGTGTGCTTTGTATGATCTCATATGTGCTTGGTAGTTTGTGTTGGTTGCATCGAATAACTCAACAAGATTCTAAGAGGAGTTTTCGGTAGAAATCCCTATCAGGGGGTGTTAAGCGGGACAGATAAAATGCATGATCCTGTTACTTTAAATCCAGTTAATTAATAAGAAATTTGTGGAGTGTCCCCTTCCGCTGTGCACCACTTTGGTGTGCAGTGCCGCATGCATTCGCGGAGTAGAGCCCCCATGAAAAATCTAAATCACTCATCTTGTTTTGGACGCCTAAGATTGCCCAACAATAAGAAATCAAGTAATTTGAAGTTCATTTGCCCATGATTTACATTATCACAAAATTGTATGACCGAAAATTCTAACAACATGAAGGAAGGGCAAACGAACTTCAAATTACTTGATTTTTTATTGTTAGACAGTCTTAGACGTGCAAAATAAGATAAGTGGTTCAGATTTTTCATGGGGGCTCTACTCCGTGAGTGCACGCGGTAGTGTGCACCAAAGTTGCGCACAACGAAAGGGGACTCATTTGTAAAACTATATATATATATATATATATATATATATATATATATATATATATATATATATATATATATATATATATAATAATAATAATAAAATACAAAGAAAGCTATCAAGTGGCTCTCCTTCAATCCCCCAAAAAATCAAAGGCCCAGATCTAACTTCACAAAATATGTTTTTCCTCCCAAAAGTTTCCCCCCAAAACTCAAATTCAAATCTCCCACCCAAAACAACTCCTATATTTATTTAATTACTCTCTCTCTCTCTCTCTCTCTCTCTCTCTCCCCCTCTTCTATTTTAAAAATTAAGAAATAAAATTTTTTAAATTTTAAAAAAAATAAAAACTAAAAAACTAAAAAAACTAAAAATTTAAAAACTTTAAAAATAATTTTAAAAATTCAAAAAAATCATATAATATGTTAATTTGCTGGTCCCCAAAGTTTCTCATATAATATGTTTGCTAATTCAATTAATTTGCTGGACCTCCAAAACTATTTTCTATAATCAAACAAGGTGCACCGTTCCGAAGACGTGCCATAGGCACGTGTCAAAGGGCAAACCTAGTGTGTATATATATATATATATATATATATATATATATATATATATATATATATATATATATATATATATATATATATATATATATATATATATATATATATATATTATGGAAATAAAATCAAAAAGTAATACGCTAATTTACGGGAATTACTCAAGTAAAAACTTTGGGCCAAATATAAGAAATTCCCTCATCTTGCTTTCACATGCATAAGCAGAACATAACTCTCCTAAACTTATATGTGCGGGAAAAAAAGGTGTAGTTCTCACATCCCATGTAATAATTCCTATATAGGCTAAAATATTCTGTGTCAAAAACAAAAATTTAAGCATGGCCCTCTTTATACCCTTTCATGAGGTGTTACATAATAGCTTAATGCCTTAAACATCATCAAAGTAACATAAATTAAATTAGTAAATTGGTAAACACTAAGTTTAAATATGAAGCAAAAAAAAAAAATCATATTATCTTTGATTATAAAATAAATAAGCCTAGTTTTACAAAACTGGAAAAGAACTTGCTGCAACTGTACCGATTTTTCAAATATTTATAGAAACTTCTAAATTGCAATGTGGAGTATGTCAACTACTGTAAAAGTTAAGTCTATGAAAAGAAAATTAAATTAGTTGCGGACAGTAGTACTACTGTGTGAAAGAGTGAAAGCTCCTCAAGTCATGAAAGTTTTTGTTTGCAGGTTTCTGTGAGCAGGACCATTTCTGTTAGCACGCTGCCTGAAACTGTGGGGAAAGGTGAGTTTGATAGAATATGTGAACGTTTACGTTCTATTTAAAGTGGAGTACTTGTGTTCAGTTGCTTGTTTTCAATTTTGGAACTATGTTTAGATGACTTGATGGGCTTCTTCTCCAAATATGGCAAAGTTTTGGAGTGTGAGATTATTTCTGGAACTGGTTTGGGGATTGTGATTTTTGACACAAAAGAGAGTGTGGATGCAGTGTTTCGGGAACCCAATCTTTTTTTGCACAATTCAAAGGTGAGGGAAACACCAACCTTTTATATTTATGTTTGTTCCAAATTTAATATTATATTGTTATGGGGACTATTTATTTAGATAGTGCTGTTTTAATAATTAAAACTAGTATAACCTGTGTAATATATTGCACATAATTTTTTTTAAAAATGAGAAAATAACAAAACAATTTTTGAAAAAAAGTCTCTAATAACATCTATACAATATTGTACGTTTTTTAAGGTTTGATTAAGAAATATGATAGCATTTCAAAATTTGGATGGAGAAAGAATGCTCTTCTTTTTTGTTTTAAAAAGAAGAAAATTAGAAAAATTATTGGACCAAAAGTAATTTAGCATAATATATTGTTTAGAATAGTTACAAAAGTAGTGACGTTCATAAAAAAGAATTTCATAAAACACACAATTTTTTATGCGCCAAATATCAATTCCTCTGAGAAATTAAACTTTTTTTTTTTTATCGTAAAAGGTTGGCAATTGCCCCCCGTATTTCAATCTCTGAGAAACTTTTGACTGACCCGCTTTGGAGTATAGGGAGGGTTTTGATGCACATCCTAAAGAGCCTCTTTTACATAAACCCTTGATTCTAATAGTGAAAGGTGCAAGTTTATAGGCCGGTAGACATCTTTCTAGGGTGGGAGGGAAGACAGGAATATGGGCAGTATTTATACGGAAAGATATATATATATTTCCAGATTACGTTAAAACGATGCAAATATGGCTTGCCCTGGTTTCCTGGATTCTATATACACTACTTCAAAGGGCAGATATATTGGTTGAGATATCATATTTGTTTACAAAGTTATAATTTGTATGCACAATTTTTCACCTAATACTCTGGTTTCTTTTCTAAAATTGATTTGGTCCTATTTGGTTCAAGCTCGATTACTCATACCCGATTGTCGACTTTGAAAACACAATTTGTTAAAACAGCTATTGGAACTAATCGGTCTAAGAGCGATTAAAATCAGCAGCCCTTGCATACCACCTAGGCAGTTAAAATTGGTTTTTGGAACTAATCGGTTAATCGAAAATTAATCGGGAATTAAATTGGAAAATTTGTGTTATATATATATATATATATATATATATATATATATATATATAGCACACTAAACTCTAACATAAAACTATTCTAAGATTATCAAATATGAATATATAGTTATAAAGGACAATAAGAGATTACTTGGTTTGAGCTGGGTTTGGATTCTAGATATGGGTCGGATCGGGTTTGCTGGTTGGTTCCAGCAAACAAAAACAATTGGGGAGGAGGTGCAGCAGATGCAGGTCGGGTCAAGTTTGCGACAGTGCAGTGGGGGCGACGGCGGGTTAGATTTGGATTTGAGTTTGCTCGGGGGAAGAAGAGAATCGGTTTGGGTTAGAATTTGGGTTTGCACGAGGAAGAAGAAGAGAATGGCGAGAGGTCGAATTTGAGTTTGTGCCAGGACTAGAAGGAATTTGGATTTTGAAGTTGGATTTGAGTTTGGCCGATTTGAGCCCAAATAATGTAAATTTGAATTTTGTGACATTTTGAATTTGCTTATGCTTCCATCTTGAGATCCCGACAACCATGTTTCCGTATGTCCCATTTTCTTATAGTAATGGCATCGACCCCTTCTATTTACAATCCTCGATCTTTCCACCTCTCTCTCTCTCATCAAACAAAAAAATTCTGTCATCAACTGCAATGATGTCAACCAGTTCCAAAAGTTCATCTGACAGTACGTAGAACAATCATTACCACCAAACCAATGGTTTGTATCATGTAAAAATGAACTACTTACTATTAAATGCTCTCATATAATGCAGCTAAAGATGATAGTGAAATAAGGGACTCATCTGTTCATCAATCACAACTTGCATCATCAGTAATTGAGAGATAATTATCATTTTAATGTAAGCAATTATGAAGAGACGTTTCTTTCTTAATTTAAGAGCTTGTAGAGTTGTACTTCATAACCAGGTCAGGTGTCTTTGTTAGTTAGGCCGGCCTTTCGTCATTGAGAGGTTCTAGCTTTGGCAAGACCCACTACCCCAGTAGTTTCCTACCTAAGAGTATATAATACTTACCTCATCATCTCAACAAAGACATCACTCACTCACTCACTCACTCAATATGCCGCTGTTTCCTTGTAGACCTTGTTACACTAACTGATATTTCTTCATATTGACTTGCCATAAATTGAGTTATAATTATCTCTTCCTGTTGAAGTTCTTCACTTGAACCATTGTCTCATAAGGATTGCCATTTGTTTGATATCCTGTAGAATATATAATACACCGTGGAAGAAAACTCGACACTGGTTTGAAACCAGTTGTTGGGAATTGCCTCGACCAATGAGAGATTGATAAAGGCAAAACTCCACTACTGATCCGTAGTGGAATGAGCATAGACAACCTAGCTAGCGACTAGGGTTTCTCAAACAGCTAGCAGATATATATATATATATATATATATATATATATATATATATATATATATATATATATATATATATATATATATATATAGGGTAGCGATCCGGTGAGAACCGTTCTCACGATAAGCTTCGTGAGAACTCTATGCCTATCCATCCTATGGATAATCCGAACCGTTCACATTGTTTAACATAACTAAATTATGTCTAGAAATATAAAATCAAGTCATTTGATATTCATTTGTCTATGCATCATGTCACTATAAAAAATAACGATTTTTCAGCCACACAATTTGTAACACTTCAATGCATGGGCAATCGAATCTCAAATGACTTGATTTCTCATCCATAGATTAATTGAGTCATGTAGATCAAAATGAACGGTTCAGATCTTTCAACTAATATCCCAAACGAAAAAACACAATGACAATGATCTAACACCTATTGGGATGCAACTGGAAAATTACCACTAATATAATTAGTGTTCATCAATGAGCAAATTAAGGTCCCTTAAAAATGGAGATCGAACAGCAATCCCCTCATCCAAGACTCAGCAATCTCTCCTCATGCATATAGCCACAAATTAAGTGGTTTCCTGTATTTACAAAAGCTCCTCGACCAAACCCAACAAACAAACCTCTGGAGTCTGGACTACTAATTTTAACTCTTTCATCTTAATTAACCCTACAACATTCTATCTCTATATATATATTCGAATTTGAAAACCCATTCCATATCGGGGGATTGAATTTGGAACTAACAGACTTAAACTCAACCCAATCTGATTTGAGTCAGATCAGATCCTAGGGTTAGTGCGTTAGGCTAGTCCACTAACTGAATTTATATTATAGAGTCGTGGGCAGGGCAACCATTCATTTTCTGGATCTGGACAGATCCAGTCAACTGCTTGCTTAATTGGGTTAAGTCGATCGGCTGAATTAAGACAACATTGAGAAATCAGAGATTGTGAAGGCTTAAACTAACCACATAACTGTGTACTGTATTAAAAGAATGCCTTTTTCCGTGATGAGAAAAGCAGTGCCGCCATGACTCCCCTGCAGTGGGAGACGACTGCATGCAACTACAACTGTGGTGATCAGGTCAACCAGGGATAGATTAAAAAAGGGTCGGATCCACACTTGTCATTTGTTGACAACTAGGGTTTGACCAATCCAGTGATCATCTAAAAGAAATTGATCAAGTCATATTTAGGGGGTTTAATTTTGTTATTAGTAATCCTTAAAAATGGCTAGTTTCTTAATATATATATATATATATATATATATTCTTCATTAGAAAACTTCTATATAGACAAATTGCCAATGTTAATGTTACTATTTCCGTTGCATTTACCATACTTGTTTTGTTCTATTAATTCTTATTGTTATTCCCTATTCTTTTTGAAGCTCTTGTTATTTTCTTGTAGGTTGAGGTTAGGAAAGCTCATATTAGAGGATCCTGGATGCCACCTCCACCTGCAACTGGGTGGCGGGGTGTGAAGGAAAAGATCCTGTCTATGATAGGACTACAACCAGAAGACATTATCTGAAGTCCACCGATTCCTTAGTAGTTTGCTTCCCAGACACAAGTTTATTGAAGTCTATGATAAGACTGTGTGAGAGTGAGAGTGTGTCTAAAACTATATATTGTTATGCTTAGTAGTTTGCTTCCCCTACATATATAATTGAAGTAAAGTATATATCACAAGACAAATAGTTTTAAGTTTCTGAAACTAGCTACTTATTATATATTACTGAGTCCATGATTATAACTTAAATGATTTCTTGATGTGCATGTGCATCTTAGTCAAGGTTAATACTATAGAGGGAGGAAGAAGAAAAAAAACCATCTTGTTCAAGCCATGCATGTAGCTATTTTAACGCCTATAATTTTATGTAGTAATTCATCAAATGGTAGGTAGTTTCAGGAGTATTTTTGGTAAACCAATAACAGCATAAGCTACTGCCAAAATGGGTTAATCTTTCTTGTGTTGGGAGCAGTTGCGATATCAGAATCTGGTGGGTAGGTACGTATCAAAAGAATTACCTAGCTACCCCTTAAGGATGCCTTTGAAAGAAAGTATATTATGAATTTGTCGACCTCTAAAATGTATTTCTTGCATGCCTTGGCCACCGGCAGTTGATGACCGACCACATGCATTATTTGTCGTTCATGTCAATGCAATGGTGAATTGCATTTTTTAGCTGCCTTGCCCAAGTCAAGTGTTTTGGATAGTTTTGAGCTGCATGCCCAGGTTATTTTTTGTGTTTGGTCATTAAAAATAATGCAGTTTAATCAAATACTCACTCTATAGCAACTGCAAATTTTAAGCAGTGCAATTACTAACTGTGATGTTTGTTCGTGGTTTTGAACATGTTTTGTTAGACATGTATTGAGAATTATTTAGGATATTTTAAGATATATATGTGGTTAGGGATTTGTTTTAATCTTTTGGCTTAGGCATATTTTAAAATTATTCACCTATTTCACTTTTATTTTCACTATTCACCTTAATTCCTTACTGACTTTTTGTATTTTGGGCAAATGCGGCCAATGATTGTACAAAACTGTCACAATAAATAGGTGGGCCGGGTGAAATGATTGTTTTATTGGTTTATCCCCTACGTACCTTGCTTTGTCCCGTACGTTCATCATGCAATAGCCACCTTCACTACTATCATCAACATTGCCACCTGAATCACTTTCTCATCTCCTATAATCCATGGTCACCACCACTAACATCATCTATGTTCCAAGTTAAAATCTTAACTCTTAAGCCTCTCTTCTCTTTCCTCCATAGCCCCACTATAATAGTCGATAACTATCAACTCCTTTTTCCAAACTCAACCCTCATTTCTTAATTTTCTGATACAAGTTATCTTTGAAGCTTTACCAGTAGACCTAGAGCTTATGATAAATTTTTTTATAAAAAAAAGCACTGTATCAAGTGAATTAAACTCAAAATTATTAATTGAAGGGAACCCCTGTTTTTGCTCAAAGCTCATGCAACACTAACAAGCAGCAATTGTAGAAGGAAATGGAATATTCCAATATGAAGGTAAAATTACAAGAAATAGAAAATTAAGTTCACCTGATCTAGGTATAATAGTAGCACATAGAGAAAGAGGGAATCATATTCAAACTAACAGTCCCCAATATCAATATAAGAAAGCCTAACAACAACTATAGATGCGCTAAAGAACAACTTTTCTGAAAAATGAGATGTTCTACACCAATGGTTGCTATTTGGATTGTCAAATATGTATATAATAGTATATTAATAGTGTATAAAAGTGTATATATAATTATAATATTAATTTGTATATATATTATTAAACACTATTAATATAATATTATATAATTATAATATAATATATATAATATAATATTATACACAAATAATATTATAATAGTGTATATATAATTATAATATTAATTATAATAGTGTATATATATTATTATACACTATTAAATATTATATAATTATAATATAATATATATAATATAATATAATATTATACACAAATAATATTATAGTAGTGTGTATATAATTATCTATAATCTCTAATATTATAATGGGAGAAGGCCTTAGTGTCATTTGTCATTGTGTCATTTTGTCAACACGTGCAGCGCACGTGTTGGTAGATTTTTTTTTTGTCCTTTTCATTCCCTCTCCCCATTTTTCCCACGAGCAACGCACGTGTATAATACTATATTTTTTTTGTCCTTTTATTCCCCCTCCCCATTTTTCCCACGTGCAACGCACGTGTATAATACTAGTAATATTATAATGAGAGAGTTGGGGTTGCAATTTGTCAACATACAAACCCGTGCGTTGTACATGCAACTCAAAATCTCCCATTAATTACGAAAAATACTAACAAACAAAAAATTTTCACCTATTTAAAATGTGCAACGCACATGCAAAATAAATTTTCAATATTTTTTAACACCAAACATACACATATGTTGCACGTACAACTCTTTGCACGTACAAAATGTAGTCTTTCTTCAAAATGTTTTTTTCAATTACGTGCAACGCACGTCCAACTCCAAAATTATTTCTTAACACATATATCGCACGTGAAAATCCTCAAACTCTTATCAAAACGTGCATCGCACGTGAAAAATACTAGTAATATTAATTATAATAGTGTATATATAAATAGTTATGTATATAATATAATATAATATAATATATTTTATTAATTTGTAATATATATATATATATACTAGATTTGCCCGTGGGCACGTGCCTACGACACTTCTTCGGAACGATACATCATATGAAAGTCTTGTAAACAGTAAAACAATAATTATGTAGCTCAAGTTTGAATAATAAAACAATAATTAGTTGTAAATAAAAGTCCATGTTTCCATTAGTATATGTTGAAAAATAATTATAAATGGGGGTGTAAAATGCAAATTCTTAGAACTTTGAGTATGAAAAATGATGAAACTTAACTGTTGATGAGATATTGGCTATTTTCAATGTAACATGAGCAATAGAAAAATGCATACAAATATGAAAATTTACAAACCTGAAATCTGAAAATATAAATTTCTCTGTAAATAGAGAGAGAATGAGAGAGAGAGAGAGAGAGAGAGAGAGAGAGAGAGAGAGAAATAAATAAATAAATAAATAAATAAATAAAGAACTTTTAGGGGATTTGAATTTGAGTTTTAGGGGAAACATTAGGGCGGGAAAATATGTTTTGTGAGGTTAGATCTGGACCAATGATTTCAACCCTATTGAATGAGAGCCACTTGATAGCTTTCTTTGTGTTTTATTATTATTATTATTATTATTATTATTATAATTATTATTATTATTATTATTTTATATATATATATATATATATATATATATATATATATATATATATATATATATATATATATATATATATATATATATATATATATATGAGAAAAGTGAGCCTCATATAGAGTATGAGGAAATTTTATTTATACAAAGTGATTATACTCACTTGGTGGGGCCCTTAGGATGATCCACTCCGTCCATTATGTTTATCATACTAATGGATGTATGTGTAGAAAAAATCAAGTGGTTTGGAGATCATTCACCCATGCATCGTGTGGTTGAAAAATGAACAATTTCAATAGTAATACAAATCGAACCACAAATTGGACCCACATAATGCATGGGTGAATGACCTCCAAACCACTCGATTTTTTCTACACATATATCCATTGGCATGATAAACATCATGAACGGAGTAGATCTTCCATGAGGACCCCACCAAGTGAATATAATTACTTTATATGAGCAAAATTTTCTCATACAAATATGAGGCTCACATTACTCTATATATCTATATAATAAAACACAAAGAAAGCTATCAAGTGGCTCTCCTTCAATCCCCCAAAAATCAAAGGCCCAAATCTAATATTACAAAACATATTTTTCCCCCAAAAGTTCCCCCCAAAACTCAAATTCAAATTCCCACCCAAAACAACTCCTATATTAATTTAAATTTTTTTTTCTCTCTCTCCCTCCCTCTTCTATTCAAAAAATTAAGAAAATAAAATTTTTTAAAAATTAAAAATTTTTTTAAAAAAATTAAAACTTTAAAAACTTTAAAAATAATTCAAAAAAAATCATATAATATATTTTTTTGCTCTATGTTTGCTACTTCAATTAATTTGTTGGACCTTCAAAACTATTTTATATGATCAAATAAGGTACACCGTTCCAATGACGTGCTGTAGGCACGTGTCAACGGGCAAACCTAGTATATATATAATATATATATAATTTTATATTTATTTTCTTTTTTGTTAGTTATTTTTTGTTATAATAATATTTTTTCCAATCAATGCGGGGGGAAATGAAAGAATATGGGTGATTGGACATATAGAATTGCTATATGGTGTGCCAAATTTGACCCCCAAAATGGCTATTTTCAAATTTGGCAACCCAAATGAGAGGTTGGTGTGGGAGCACCTTTCTTCTAATGGAAAGGAAAAATGTCACTCCCCACTTTCCAAAATACGGGAATACGAGTCTGTGACGAAGGCCCAGCGAATGATATTCACATCATTCATAAGCTGTACCAGTCTCAACTCAACAATATGCAAAATGAATAATCACAACCATGCCGATAATTATCATCACATAAACAACAACTGAAATTCAATATTTAATAGTTCAACATAATAATCAAATATTTACGTGTCAACTTAGGTCTATTAGCATGTTGTTTTTCCTATCTAGTGCACGTACTACTGCGTCTCATACCACAGGTTCGATGCACGCAAAACAGTGTATGTTTTAGATATAGTGGTGGGATCTACAGAGCGTGTACTCGGTGTGACACAATAACAAGATAACAAGATAACAAGTTCACGACTTCACAAGTAATTCTCCACCTTCCATGTCAAGATTCCATGTAAACAAGAAGGGTCCTACCGAGTACATTTTCTGAGACTATCCATTACTAAGTCAACCCTTATTAACCCCGGCTTGTTTTAGTATTTTATTAAGTCATTCATGTTCATGCAAGTATATGTGTAAAGATGTCAAGGGGATGATAAGAATGCAGCAACATGATACAACACATAATAACAACATGATACAACGCATAATTGAAAGAAACCGCCTGGGTTGCACCGTCTTACAATATGCATATAGTATGCTCTTGTTTGGTAATGCAGATATGGGGGAAACCATCGTCTTCAAAGGTGTACTCTATATATAGTTTCAAAGCATGGTCTGGATTGAAGGTTAACTTTCACAAGAGTGCGCTAATACCTATTGTTATGTTCGCAGAGGAGGCCGGGGTACATGCAACCATCCTAAATTGTCAAGTTGACAAATTCCCTATCAAATACCTAGGATTACCAATTAGACGAAGCAAGTTGAAGAAACAGTTTGGCTCACAACCATCGAACGGGTGGAGAGTAGGCTAGCCAGTGGAAAGGGAAATCCTTCTCACTGGGTGGGAGAGTCACCCTCATAAACTCAGTACTATCTAATCTGCCAACATATTACCTATCATTCTTTTAAATACCGAGATGGGTTATTCACGGGATAGATCGAATTCGGAAACATTTTTTTATAGAAAAGTGTTTTTTTTAAAAGTAAAAGTGACCCAACAGTCACTTGTTTCATTAATGAGAATTTAAAGAAACCCAGTCCAATCAAAATATTGCAGACTCATAAAGTTCACTCTAGATCAATACCCCTTCTAGATTCAAAATTACAACAACACGAAAATAAGACAACAACATAATGCATAGAGCAGTAAATAAAACCGATCTGTCCCCAGTGACGACTCCACTGGCTTCCCTTCCCTCTTTACTCGTGTAGATCTGGTTGTAGCTTCCTCCTGACACCCAACTTACATGCCCATGCATTAATAAGACTTAGAGATTTATAAAACATCATTTTAAAGCTACATCTAGTATCACGGAAACAAAAATTATTTCTGTTTAGCCATAGGGTCCATACACTAGCTGCAACCGTGATATCCCACATATCCCTACACTCCGTTCTAATCCTTTTAGATCTCCAGCTATCCCAAAGGTCCCCTACCCGACTCAGAATTTCCACCATACCGAAACTCAAAACCATTATTTTCCATGCTAACTTCGCCCTAAGGCACAAAAAAATATAATTTACATCCTCCTCCCCTTGGTTACATCTTGGACACACATTGTCGATCGACGGGTTTCGTTTTCTAAGGTTCATCTTTAATAGAATAGCATTGTTCATAACTAGCTACAAGAATGCTTTAACTTGGAGCTTCCGCTGACGGTACATAGAGGCCACCGTGAATGTCCCACCAGATTCAAGGTTCCAGTCCCAAGAATCCTTCATTCTGTTAGAAACGTGCCCCACTCAGTGACCATCGTCTTGAATCTTTGGAACTCACTGCGGTTTGATTACGAAAGTGCTCCTCTGAAGTCAATCTTTAGTCTCCCGTTACGGCATATATCACACACTAACAGGTTGTCGTTATTGGCTTCGTTGGCTAGATGTGGAAACAATGATTGCAGCGTGTTATCTCCGCACCATTTGTCCTTCCAAAACCTTATGACTCTACCATCTCCAATCTTCGATCTAGTGTTTACGTGAAATAACTCCCCCCCCCCCCCTTGCAATTCCTTTCCACAGATACGAAGCCTTCCCTTGTGCGCTCCTACCACCAAATCTATATCTTTTTCCTTCTTCTATATAAATCAAAAGATTTACACCACCAAGCTTTGCGATGTTTATTCATCTTCCACCACCATTTTCTCAGTAGGGCTTTATTCATGTCTCATAAGTTTACTATTCCTAGACCTCCAAATTCTTTCTTCTTACACACCTTCCCCCATCTAACCAAGTGAAAACCTTTGATGTTCTCTTGGTTCCCTTTCCACAGAAACCGCCTTCTACATTTATCTATTCGTTCGATGACCCAGCTTGGAAGTTCATAGATAGCCATTAAGTATGTGGGAATGTTACTAAGAACCGCATTGATGAGTGTAATTCTTCCATCTAGGGAGAGGAATTTTCCTTACCATCCTGCTAGTTTTTTCTCAATTCTTTCCACCAAAGGTATCCACTCCTCTTTCCGCAACCTGCTTGCTCTGATTGGCGTTCTCAGATACTTAATCGGGTATTCCTCCTTAGCACACTCCATCGCGGTTGCTATATGTTGTTTGTTAATTCCAGACTCCAAACTAAGTGCAATCACACCACTCTTATGTAAATTCACTGCTAGACCCAACCAGTACTCAAAGCATCTTAGCATGACCCGCAGCGCCATGATCTCCTCCCACTTCTTATCTCCAAAAATTAGAGTATCGTCTGCATATCGTAGAATCGACAAAGACTCATGAATCCCTTTTACCTTCACCCCTTTGATAATTTGTTCCTTTCTTTCTCTATTTATCAATTCTGCTAGTCTGTCTACAATCAACGTGAAAATTAAAGGTGATAGTGGGTCACCTTGCCTCAATCCTCTACAGCAACAGATTTCCTTTCCGTATTTTCCATTAATTTGGATGAAAGATTTCCCATTTCTTACGCACTTCCTCATCTATAATCTCCATTTCGGCCCAAAACCTCTTAATTCTAAAGCTTCATCTACACAATCCCATTCCATCGTGTCATATGCTTTCTCAAAATCTAGTTAAGTAAAAAGCTGTTGATCTGATCCTTATTACTTCTGAAAACCATCTCATGAGTTGATGCAATTCTATCCATAATATCTCTTCCTTTCACAAAACCACTTTGTGAGTCATCTATGATCTCGCACAGAAGTGGAGCCAGTCTCCTTGCAAGGACCTTCGTTACAATCTTGAACGAACCATTTAAGATACTTATGGGTCTAAGGTCTGAAACTCTCTGAATTACCGCCTTTTTAGGAATAAGGATCACGTTTGCGTAGTTTAAACGTTCCACTTGTGCATCGCCCTGGTACAAATCATGAAGATATCTAGTAAATCCTTCTTTATGATGTTCCAATATATTTTGTAAAAAATATTGAAAATCCATCAGGCCCTGGTGCTTTATCCTGGCCCAATGCCTTGATGGCTTTGAAAATCTCGTCCTCCGTGAAGTGACTCTCTAATCCATCACTACCTTCTAACCTCGAATCCTCCCACATATCCCTATTAAGACCACACCGTTTCCTTCTTGACTTTCCCAGAAGTTCCCTAAATGAAGAATTAGTTTGCTGACTGATCAAAGCACTGTCCTCTGTTCAAGTTTCCCCCACATACAAGCCTGATATGCAATTGTTTCTTCTTCTACCGTTTGCGACTTTGTGAAAGAAAGCCGTGTTTTCGTCCCTCTCTTTAAGCCATTGCATTCTTGCTCTCTGTCTCCAGTATGTTTCTTCCATTTCACCCAATCTGTGCAATTCGAGTCTATCGGCTGCCAATTCTTCATAATACCGATTGTCGAGGTTCGAATCTTCTTCTAACTTTTCCAACTCTTGAATTCTATTTTCTATCCTCTCCTTGTTTCTTTTAGCCTCCCCAAACTCTCTTTTTTCGCAAGATTTGAGGTGGCAGCGTAGGCGTCTAAGCTTCAGAATCCATTTTGAGACCGCATTATCCGACATAGTTGGTTGACTCCATGAATCCTCCATGAATCCTCTATGATCCCTCTGATATTGACACTCTTTAACCAAGCCTTTTCAAATCTAAATTTGTGTGGTTCCTTACTACGCTCGTCCCCGCAATCCAGAATCAAAGGTATGTGATCCGACGTGAATCTAGGAATAGTTTTGGTCCTTTCTAGTGGGAAAAAACTTTCCCAGTTTGAAGACACCAAAATCCTATCTAACTTAGCTAAAATCGGATTTCCCTGCATATTAGACCACATAAATCATCTCTTCGCCGTATCTAGCTCCATTAGCTCTAGCATGTTGATGACTATTGAAATTTTGTTTCTCACTCTCGGACGCACCTCTCCCTCTATGTTCGTTACCCAATCTAGTTATGTTAAAATCTCTCCCCACAACCCAAGGGCCATCCCATCTTCCCCGAATCGAAATAAGTTCAGTCCAAAATAATTCCCTCCTATTACTCGTGTACGAGCCATACACCAAAGTAATCATTTGTTCCGGTCCATCCCTTTTTCTTTTAACCCTAATGGTGACCGTGAAACTCCCAATAACCTTATCAATACACTCGAACAGATTAGCGTCAAACCCTAACGCAATACCCCCTGAAAAATCAGTGGCCGAGAGTGTAGCGCTCCGAATTTCTAATATAATATCTTAGAAAATACGTGGCACAATCCCAGCATCAACTTCAATGTAATAGTACACATAGCCCAAAAACACAAATAATTTTATTCCAAACTTTTATTACATCAATCTTTACAAACACAGCGGAATACAAAACACCTTGAATTACAACATTCTTTTTACAACACTTCTTTTTACAAAATTTTACCTAAAGCTCTATTACATCAGTTTATCTCCAAAACTAACTCAAGCATCCCAACCTCCAAACTCTAAGCAACAACCTGTAACACATGAGGCTAGAGATGATCCCTAACCCCCAAAACTAAAGGGGTCAGCCATAAATGGTGTGAGTGACATAAAAACAAACAACATAAATGAACGTTAAGCATGAATTCTTAAACAACATGTAGTAAACATGAATACATAAAATATGACATAACAAGGAAACAGGTAAACAACAAGTGAAACTAAACTAAGTGTCAAGTGTAGAAAACAGGAAACCACATGCATAAAACGGAAACCACATGCATAAAACCAAGTCAAGAAAACACAATTTCAATATGCGGACTCTCTAATGCGTACTTGTCGAAGTCTATGCATCCCACTCTACATAGGTTCGGTGCAAGCCCTTAACGTCTTCACATTATAGGGTTCAATTCCCGCTATGCAACTAATCCTAACATGATGACTACTACGAGATAATGATAAACTGTGAGTATTAGCCCATGCCCCGATAATTTCGGAGATAAATCCCACACCACAGGTAATTCCGTAGACTAACCTGGATAATTCCGGGGATTATCTCACACCGCAGCAATGACCTTCATCACATGAATACCACATGTGCGTCGCCTCGACCCCGATAATTCCGGAGATAAATCCCACACCACAGGTAATTCCGTAGACTAACCTGGATAATTCCGGGGATCAATCTCACACCGAAAGCCATACTGAGGTACATAACCCATGTTCCCGTTCATCATATCACCACTAGCGCATGTCCTTATCATTTTTGGGTTATTTAATTACTTAACGAATCTCCTAAAGTTGGTGTGCCCCACCGGACTTAACTCAACAATTGAACAACTAAAATGCCTCAACAGGCCTAAACATAATGAACTCAACCACCGGTATACTAGGGTCACACCCACTCTCTAGAGACTCAAACTCAAATATCTCAACCAATCTTACTTCATAAACTGCTCAACTTAACATCTTGAAAACATAGGTTCAATAGAAGAGAAGACATAAGTAGTTATAGATCAAGATATCTAGAGAATAAACCATTTGAAAGAACCTTCATAAATATAAAAATACATCAGTACCAGTCGACTCTAAAAAGCATAAGTCGACTGTCCAGAAAGAAAGTTCCATGATTTTAAGAAAATAAACTAAGGGTTATAAGTTGACTTATAAAAGTCATAAGTCGACTTAACAGAGATTATAAATCGACTTAAAAAGTCATAAGTCGACTTACCAGAGAGAAATTCCAGAAATCTTTAAGAAAATATTCTAAGTGTTATAAGTTGACTTATAAAAGTCATAAGTCGACTTACCAAAGATTATAAGTCGACTTACCAGAGAGAAATTCCAGTAATCTTTAAGAAAATATTCTAAGTGTTATAAGTTGACTTATAAAAGTCATAAGTCGACTTATAAAAGTCATAAGTCGACTTACGAGAGATTATAAGTCGACTTAAAAAGTTATAAGTCGACTTACCAGAGAGAAATTCCAGTAATCTTTAAGAAAATATTCTAAGTGTGCCAGTCGAATGAAAAGGGTTCTAAGTCGACTGTCCAGAACGGATTTTCAAGAAAACTAAAGATCATAGCAGCCGGGTCGTACCAGTCGACTGAGAATTCAAAACAGTCGACTGTCGGCCTACAGACTGTATAGTTTTGGTTGTGCATATGTCAAAACTAGGGTTTTTAGGAATCAGTCATATATCAAAATAACTTTCTTTTTTTTTCAAATCTTATTAATACCAAAATAATTAGATTTAACTTAGCATTTGAGAAATCCAAATTCAAACAACATCTTTTACAAAAATCACAAATCCCCAATTTAAATCCTCATAACTCAAATCCTCAAAACATGGTCCTCTAAACCGTTAATCATTCACAAAATTCCTCAACTCAATCTCAACTATTCTCTATAGTTGATTCATGAACAAAACAAATTTATCCTTAACAAGGTCAAGTTGTTTTTATCCAACTCACAAAAAATCCAAAAATCTCATCTTTAATTTAATTAATGCATGACATCTATTAAACTAAATCAAATCAACAATAATCCAACATTTTAAGAAAAATATATTCTAAGCAACAGCAGTCGACTGCTAATAGTCACCAGTCGACTGTTCGCAACGGAAATCCAACATTTTTAGCCTACTAATACTTTATATTAGGTTCTCAACAGATCTAACATCATTCTCATACAAATATCTAGGGTTCTTCTCGGAGATCCAATTTTTCATCCATCCATACATATCCATATTCAACATCCAATTCAATCTAAACATTCATATCATTCTCATATGACATACACAAATCAAAGAGAACAAACCAAACAACCAAACAATTATATCTACTCACCTACAACATACACAAAACAAAATAAAATAAAACAATGTCACTCACATAGTTGGAGAGATCAAGCGAATATCACGAAGCACGATGAAGAATCCCCTCTTTTGCAAAGAATCCAAGATCTCCTCTTCAATCACCAAGAAAATAAAAATATAATAAAACTTGTGTTGTGCAGCGAAAGATGGCTGCACACCCTCTTTTATACAGGCCGGAAATAAGGAATTAGGGTTTTAGAAATACATTTGCAAAATAGTCCTTTTTCAATTCATTACTTTACATATATGACATTTTCTTAGTTAAAATAGGTTAACTAAATCAAAACCAAATCAAATCTTTTTATCACTGAGTTGACCAGCAACCCAGTACAGCTCAGTAAATAAGAAAAAATCGGATTTACAACTCAGGGTGGCGATTTTGCACAAAAGCCCTCCCTTTTGTAATATTTGCAAATACATCATAAAATATTCATAAAAATCCAGAAAAATCAGAAATAATATCTAATAATACATATTATATTTTCCAATCAAAATATTTGACTTTTAATTTCCAGAAAAATATTTGCACAAGATTCTACATAAATTCCATATTTGCAAAAACACCATATTTGTATAAATCTTTACCAAATCAACTCCAAATAAAATTTAAATATACTTTAATTTAAATGATAATCATGGAAAGCTCAAAAATCAGTAAAAAACGAATTTTCATAATTTATTTCAGATCCAAACGGCTTTTTACATAAAAGCCCCTCTCTTCCGAGATATTTATAAAAATAGTTTCTCTACTCAGAAAAATCCCAAAATTTAGAATATACTCCATTATAATTAGGAGAATTTACTAAAAATATAAAATTGGTTATTTATACCAAAAATATTTGCACGTGTTTCGCACGTGTAAAAAGATAAATCTTTAGAAAATATTTATTAAATCTCCAGAAAATCATTTTAATTCATTTTCAAATATTTAAAATAATATTTGAAAATACGGGGTTCTACAGAGAGAAAGCGCCATTCGAAAGATACTAAACTTCTAAGGCCCAGCAGGTCCCCACCAATTGGGTTCACCAATCTAGTTTCAAGAAAAGCACAACACGACAGTTTTCTCTTTGCAATCGTATCGCTAATCACTCTTTTCTTAACTCTAGATCTCATCCCTCTCACATTCCAGAACATGTATGACATTGATAAAACTGTATCATCTAGTATCTTCTACTCATACCCCTGGTTGGGACTCTACAAGCTTAATTTGTATGCCTCTCCTCTCATAACCCACACCTTTTCTGCTTGCTCATCTATAGTGGATCCCATAGCTAGACCGAACATTGAAGCATAATATAGAAGCATATTATCCGAAATTGCATTTAAAATTGACATATCAACTGTGAAATTACCTGTGCATGCCGAAGCTGGTTCCTTGGACTTGGCGGCTGATTTGATAAGATCTTCTTCACATTGACCAAAATACCCACAGTGGTACAATTGCTTCTTACTTTTCCTTGTCGACTCGTCAATTCCTCATGCTTTACCTCTGTGTTGATTTCCTGCAAGAGACCTGACCTGTCTTGCAAACCTCGCTTCGTCATTATCGAAATCCAACCCCTCCTCTTGAACCTCCTGTATTGCTTCAATTCTTCCCTCCTCTACCTCTTCCTCGTACTTTTCACACTGGCTAGGTAAACCATGTTGCAACTCTCCCTCCTCTAGATACTCCCCATATTTCTCACCCTTGACCGAACTTTATATTACCTCTTATTCTATTCCCTTATTCTTATTTTCTTCTTGCAAGGCCTGATTAATTTCACATGGGCCCTTCATCCTAGCTTCTGGCCCAAGAGGAGCCATTTTCTCAGCTAAATTTTTTACAGCCCACTCCACCGCATCATTAAAGTCCCTCTTACTCAAAGTCATCAATTCTAACCCATCACTACATGTGATTGGATGTAAACCAAACTTACCTCCCTCTGTACTTTCGCCAGGTACCTCCGAGCCCTCCCTCACCCTCGTAAACCCATCTCTTTCCTGAGACCTATAGGTATTGTCTAGTAGCTCTTTCCCCACGCCAGCTGCCTCTTCCTGCAGCGCCGAAAGCCTGTCTCTCCCTTTGCTCCTCTCGTCATTTGTCCCATCCCTAGTCACCCGCGACTCCCATACAGTACCAAGACAACTCTCCTCAAAACCCTCCCTTGGATCCGCTGTTATGCCCCTCGCTATGTTGTGCTTTTTACGTGGGATGCTGGTACCACGATTGAAAGGTAAGTAATCTCCAGCTTTCTTCTTAACACTCTTTTGAAATGGACGGCTCTGATCTCCAAGCTCGTTGATGTGCGGCTTGATTGCATCTTCAACCTCTGGTTGCTTCAAAATGGACCGTACCTCCACCCCCTCGAAGTTGACATTCGACGACTCATGAAAAGACACCCTCTTCTTCCTCTCCACGATCACTTTAACATCATGGAAAGTATCCTCAAAACTGATCTGTACGATTGCCGGAATGGATGCCAAACACTCCGTTCCAACTTGAATTCTTACATACTCGTGTCTCGACTGATTATGGGTGTTTTGGTCTATAGCAAGCACGTGGCCAAAACCAGCGACGGGGTTGTTAAACCCTGATCTAACCCAAAAGTGAAATGGGAGATGGAATAGTCTTATCCAAACTGAAGGCAGTTGATTGACCTTAAGTTCGCCGTTGTAGCGACTCCATCTGCTAAACGTTATGTAGAATTTGTCTCCTTCAATGCCCCCCAAGCTGAGAACCTCTTTAACTCTATCCTCATTCTCGCAGTGAACTAACGATATATCCTCCTTATTTTTATCAACCGCCCAATCCCATTTCAGATTTGCCGGTAAGTTGGAGACAAGGAGCTTTTTAATGTGGGCGATCGCAGGTTCCCAGTGTGTATCTTGATAAGAATGCAATTCTTGAACCTACTCTCGATCTCCGCCATCAATGGTGTTGGAGTTATGATCGCTTTGATAGTTCGCCTAAGTTCATAGGAGCTTTCCTCCGAAGCCACCCACTTCTCCAAGAGATTCGCCTCCTTCGTAACCACCTCTACAGCCGTTGACTTCCCCTTGGCCTTCAAAGCCATCATAAGAGTCGGACACACCTTCGAGATGTGTCCGTTCTTCTTACACACGTAGTAAAACCAGTCATTCAAACATTCATGAATAGTATGGCCTTTACCGGCGCATTTGTGACATTGGGGTTGCTTAGGTGCTATGCCTGCCGATCCCGAAGCCGAGTACCACCTGATGGGAAAATGTTGTACGAAGAAAATCCATGGATGATTGAGAATTATTAATCTGTGAGATATGAATTAGGCCTTCCACGGAAAATTGTGGTGAAAAGTGTTCCAACCCAATGGCGAGAGATTGCAAGATTTTGTCCATACCTATTTACAAGGGAAAGGGAGGCTGACACTTGGTTTCATACAAGACATCGATGAAAGAGACAGATTAATTTGTTTCTAAAATCTTAATATTACTAGCATTTGATTACCATGCACCAATGTGCTGTCTTAAGTTGAAAGGTGCAAGCTACCGAAAATTGGAAGAGTGCCATTCTTCCATGTGAAATTATGGGGGATATTATAACAAAAGGAATTATATGGCTATCTAGATTCTTTGGTAAAATTAGTCCAAGTACATGCGTTCCCATGCATGTTTGTAGTTGCCAAGTAAACCCCCGCATTCTGACCTTGAGAGTTACTATCTATCTCTACTACTATAATCGGAGAAGGCCTTAGTCCATAACTCAACCCGTGCAATGCACGTGTTGGTAAAAAAAAAAAAAATTTTGCCCTTTTCATTTCCCCCCTCCCAAAAAAAAATTACCCCATGTGATAATACTAGTATAATAAAACACAAAGAAAGCTATCAAGTGGTTCACTTTCAATTCCTCCAAAAAATCAAAGGCCTAGATCTAACCTTACAAAATACATTTTCCCTCTCAAAATTTTAAACCTCAAAACCAAAATCCCCCCCCCCCCCTCCCCAAAACAAAAAAACTCATTACTTTATTACTATCTCTCTCTTCTCTCCACTTTTTTCATATTTTTCTCTTTCTCTCTCTCCCATTATTTCTTTATTTATTTAGAAATTTAGATTTTAAGATTTCAGGTTTGTAAATTTTCAGAATTTTTATGTTTTCTTTATTTACTTATTGAAAATAGCAAATATCTCTTCAACAGTTAAATTGCATCATTTTCTATACTTAAAGTTTTAAGACTTTAGTTTTTACACCCCCAATTATAATTATTTTTCAACATATACTAATGGACACATGAACTTTTATTTACAACTAATTATGACACTTTATTACTATCTCTCTCTTCTCTCCACTTTTTCATATTTTTCTCTTTCTCTCTCTCCCTATCTCTCTCTCCCATTATTTCTTTATTTATTTTGAAATTTAGATTTAAAAATTTTAGGTTTGTAAATTTTCAGAATTTTTATGTTTTCTTTATTTACTTATTGAAAATAGCAAATATCTCTTAAACAGTTAAATCGCATCTTTTTCTACACTTAAAGTTCTAAGACTTTAAATTTTACACCCCCATTTATAATTATTTTTCAACATATACTAATGAAAACATGGACTTTTATTTACAAGTAATTATTGTCATACTATTCAAACTTAAGCTACATATTTGTTGTTTGGGTTTTTAACGTGTATGCCCCTAACAAATATGCTAATATCATATATGTCCTTCAAAAATGTGTATTTTCATATATACCCCTAACAATATGAGCTTATTTCTTATTTACCCCTAAAAGTTGCTTCAAACTACATGTATTTGAAACTTATAAGATTAGTAGTGAATTTGGCTAGAAAACATGATGAAGAAGATGAAATAATAAAGATGTACTGTAAATTTGTCAACTTATTAAGAAAATTGAAGAAAAATTGAGAAAAATTGATGTGTTTCAATTGGTTTTATAGACGATTCAGTTTATAAAAAGTAAGAAGAATAAGCTTAACTAGTAGAGGAAGAGTATTTCAGTTATTTTACATAAAATCTATTAAACATAGCTATATATTTCATAAATTTTTATGTTTTTAAAGTTGTTTTAACTTTAGGGATAACTAAGGGGTTGGATACACATTGTTAGGGGTAAATGTGAAAATACACATTTGTGAGGGGTATATGTGATATTCACATATTTGTTAGGGACATACATGTTAAAAACCCTTATTATTTTATTGTTTACAGGGCTTTTCGTGTTTTGTATCATTTCGAAGACGTGCCGTAGTCACGTGCCCACGAGCAAATCTAGTCTATATAATAAATTACAAAGAAAGCTATCAAATGGCTCTCATTCAATCTCCCCTAAAATCAATGGCCTAGATTGATTCTCAGAAAACATATTTTTCCTCCCAAAATTTTAAACCCCAAAATTAAAATTTTCCCCCCAAAATTAAAAAACTCATTACTTATTACTATCTCTCTGTTCTCTCTTCACTTTTTCATATTTCTGTCTCTATCTCTCTCCCTCTCTCTCTCCCATTCTTTCTTTATTACTTGGAAATTTAGATTTTAAGATTTCAGGTCTATAAATTTTTTAGAATTTTTATGTTTTTTTTATTGCACTTGTTATATTGAAAATAGCAAATATCTCTTTAACAGTTAAATTTCATCATTTTCCACACTTAAAGTTCTAAGAAGTTGGATTTTACACCCTCATTTATAATTATTTTTCAACATATACTAATCGAAACGTGGACTTTTATTTACAACTAATTATTATCAAACTATTCAAACCTGAACTACATAATTGTTGTTTTACTGTTACAGGGCTTTTCGTGTGTTGTATCGTTCCGAAGACGTGCCGTAGGCACGTGCCCATGGGCAAATCTAGTATCTATGTATTTTTTAATCTATATAATAAATTACAAAGAAAGCTATCAAATGGCTCTCATTCAATCTCCCCTAAAATAAATGGCCTAGATTGATTCTCATGAAACATATTTTTCCGCCCAAAATTTTAAACCCCAAAATTAAAATTTTCCCCCCAAAATTAAAAAAACTCATTACTTATTACTATCTCTCTCTTCTCTCTTCACTTTTTCATATTTCTGTCTCTATCTATCTCCCTCTCTCTCCCATTCTTTCTTTATTGCTTAGAAATTTAGATTTTAAGATTTCAGGTTTGCAAATTTTTTAGATTTTTTATGTTTTTTTTATTGCACATGTTATATTGAAAATAGAAAATATCTCTTTAACAGTTAAATTTCATTATTTTCCACACTTAAAGTTCTAAGAAGTTGGATTTTACACCCTCATTTATAATTATTTTTCAACATATACTAATCGAAACATGGACTTTTATTTACAACTAATTATTATCATACTATTCAAACTTGAACTACATAATTGTTGTTTTACTGTTACAGGGCTTTTCGTATGTTGTATCGTTCCGAAGACGTGCCGTAGGCACGTGCCCACGGACAAATCTAGTATCTATATATTTTTTAATAATATATACATATATGGTCTAACATAGCTTCTATTTTCTTTAGGTCCTTTACTTCCTGGACCACTCGGACCTGCATATTGCCATCTAGTGAGATCATTGGTTAGTTTAATTTTAGTGTACACTTTCTTAAATATATTTGTTTGTTGTTAATATTTCCTGGTTAGTAATAAATTACTTTGATAGAATTGTTAACAATCTGCATTGCTTCAAGCATTTAATTAATTATTGTGGGTAATGCATTATTACTAGAGCTGGTATCGGGTCCTATCGGTTCGGGTCCTTCATTATCTGAATCCGGACCTGGTACCCGTGGGTAATGCATTATTGGAATTTGAATAATAGTGTTATAAGGATATACATATAAAAATAATTGTTGAAGATAGATGTGTCAATATAATATTTATTTATGTACTTAAAAGTGCAAAAATTGTTGGAACTGTAGATTATCGGGTTCAAAAATACTTAAGTGTAAATATTTATTTCCCGCTACCAGATCCAATGGGTAGATTTTTTTAACTAGGACCCGGACCCAGTTCTTGTAAGTCCAGGTCCGAGTCAAATTTTTGAATCCGTGAGGTACCGAATTCGGATAGTGGAAGACCCGACCCGATAGCACTCGATTCCCGCTCCAGCTACAAAAAATTCCTTTTGCTAGAGCATAAAACAACTAGGTTTTCAGGGTGCAAGACAATCATTATATATCACATACATCCACCTAAAGAGGAGTCATTTTATACAAGGAAAAAAAGCCTCTCTCTCTCTCTCTCTCTCTCTCTCTCTCTATATATATATATATATATATATATATATATTAGTATTTTTCACGTGCAATGCACGTTTTGATAAGAATTGGAGGATTTTCACGTGCGATTTACGTGTTAAGAAATAATTTTGGAGTTGGACGTGCATTACACATAATTGGTAAATATATTTTTAAGAAAAAAAAACTACAATTTGTACGTGCAATGCACGTGTTTATAGATAGTCATATGTGTATGTTTAGTATTAAAAAATATTGTAAAATTATTTTGCTCGTGCGTTGCACGTTTTAAATATGTGAAATTTTATTTATTTATTTGTTTACGTGCAATGCACGTGTTTATAGGTAGAATTTGAGTTGTATGTGCAACATATGTGTATGTTTAGTATTAAAAAATATTGTAAAATTATTTTGCACGTGCGTTACACATTTTAAATATGTGAAATTTTATTTATTTATTTGTTTTTGATGTAATTAATAGGAGAGTTGGAGTTGTACGTGCAACGCACGGGTTATATGTTAACAACATTACAACTCCAACTCTCCCATTATAAGATTAGAGTATATATATATATATATATATATATATATATATATATATATATATATATATATATATATGAGAAAAGCCTCTCTATCTCTCTCTCATCTTTTTCTCAATTTTAATAATCTCTTCTTTTCCTGGAATTTTCGTCTTCCATTTTACATAGGGTTTTTAACATGTATGTCCCTAACAAATATGTGAATATCACATATACCCCTCAGAAATGTGTATTTTCATATTTACCCCTAACAATGTGTGTCCAACCTCTTAGTTACCCCTTAAATGTAAACTACATTAAAAACATAAAAATGTATAAAATATGCAATTCTGTTTAACAGATTTTATGTAAAATGACTGAAATATCATTCCTCCACTAGTCAAGCTACTTCTTCTTACTTTTTTACAAACTAAATCAACTATAAAACCAATTGAAATACATCAACAATTCTCAATTTTTATTCAGTTTTCTTAATAAATGGACAAATTTACAGTATATCTTTGTAATTTCATATTCTTTATCATGTTTTCTAGCCAAATTTGCCACTAATCTTATAAATTCCATATACACGTAGTTTGAAGCAACTTTTAGGGATAAATAAGAAATAAGATTATATTGTTAGGGGCATATATGAAAATACACAATTTTGAAGGATATATATGATATTAGCATATTTGTTAGGGGTATACGTGTTAAAAACCCTTTTACATAACAACTTGAGATATTAAGTTAACAAAAATGCAAACACGGAGAGATATTACAAAATAAATTGTCGGCAGGGAGAGATTTGTGAGCTAATATAATTTGATCATGATGAAACTTCGATGGTGAGGATATGAAAAGGCGATCGAGGATGATTACAAAAGGGTTAGCTTAGACAATTGTGCATTTAGCACAGTGACATCCAATATCTATGGTGGTATTGTGCAGTTACGACAATGGCATCCATTATCTATGGTGTTAGCAACAGTGGTGGCGTAAATCTCCCCGTAGGGGATGGAAGGAATGGAAAGGGTGAATGGGCGATGGTACGGAACTTAAATTTTAACAATAAAATAATGCAATAAATCAAGAATTTAGCGTTTAAAGAAGGCTAAATACAAAAAAAAAAAAAAAAAAAAAAGACAAAGTTTTGGGCCAGTTTAAAAAAAGGACACAGTTTCAAAAAACTCCACTGGGTTTGTTAAGATTAGGGTTAGAATTAGTTGAGGGTTTGACTTCAAAGCAGCCCTGACATATTGACATATTTTGTCATCTAAAGGCAGTATCTTTAATAAAATGATTTCTAATATCTTTAGTGCCATTGGTGATCATGTCATATGCATTGTACTAGTATTATAACACATATTAGGGATGTGGTCAGGAAATATCAAGTTGTCCTCCAAGGTGTGTTTCATCCACTTTACATGTGCACAACACGCGCCAGCATCTTGTTATTCAGCCTCGGCCATGGACAAGGCAACAGAGTTGAGTTCTGCTTGTTTGACGCCCAAGACACGAGCAATTTCCCAAGAATTGACATATGTTGTTCACTTGTTTGTACTCTATCAGATGGCTACCTGCATAATCTATGTCTTTAAAAGCAAATAAACACCATTTTAAGGATAACACAAAACCCACATGTGCAGTACCTTTATGCAAGGTCGGTCCCACCCTTGAGGCCGGTGAGGCGGCCGCCTCAGGCCCTGGATAATTTGCAAATTTAGGGGCCCCAAATTTGTACTCCCCTTGTAAATATAGACACCGTATTTTGCGCGTAACGCAATTTTTTTAAAAAAATGTAAGGGGAGGGGGGCATTATGGGAGTTTGCCTTGGCCCCCAGAAATTCAGGGCCGGCCCTGCCTTTATGATATCGAGTTACAGCTTAATGACAATTAAAATCTCGTACATAGACATACATTGGATATAATATCTGGACGAGATGCAGTTAAATAAAATAAGCTACCTATCGTATCTCTACATGTAGATGTAGTAGTATCAATACTTTCACTGTTTTCCTCCTTCGATAGCTATGTAATGGTTGACATAGGTGTTTTATAGGGATTTGCATCCTCAAGATCATACTGCTTAACAAGTTCCTTGGTGCATTTGGATTGGCTCACAACGATCTCATCTTTTGATTGATGTAGTACTTGCAAATCCATGTAGATAGTTGAGCTTTACATGGATCCCATCACTCATTTCGAATTCATCTTGGATTTGCTTTGAATATTCAATGTACATTGATTTATTTAGTACACCCAAAAATAATATCATAGTCATAGATTTGTACAATAAGTATCTGTATTATGATGCTTAATTGAGAGTGTAGTGTTTACTCTTCCTATGGAGAAGCTTGGAGAAGCCTGTGTGGGGCAAAAGATGTAGGTCCCGCCACAAAATGTGCATGCACTCATGCATGCAACGTTTGGTGCATGCTGATGCATGACAACGTTTGATGCAAGCATGGTGTCTCTTCCGAAGCATGGTGTATTTTCCGAAGCATGGTGTCTTTTCCGAAGCATGGTGTCTCTTCCGAAGCATGGTGTCTTTTCCGAAGCATGGTGTCTCTTCCGAAGCATGGTGTCTTTTCATGGTGTCTCTTCCCCTCCTATAAATTCTCACTATTTTCTTCATTTGAAGACACACTCAACTGAAGAGAAAAATAGAGATTGATAGCCACAGAGAGCTTATAAAGTATTGAGAGTTTTTTTGTAAATCTTTTGAGATTGAGAAATAATATTTGTGTTGTTTTCTTCTCAAATTTATCTCTGTTGTTTTTCTCTCGATCCTAACAAGTGGTATCAGAGCGAGGTTGAGTTGTTGAGTGTCAAAAGCCTTTGCTGATCAAGATGTCGATGGAGGAATCAATATCATCATCATCATTTGGAGCCATGATCAAGCTTACTGCCACCAACTATACACTTTGGAGACCTCGGATGGAAGATCTCCTAAGTTGTAAAGATCTCTTTGATCCTATTGAGGAGAAGGGAGAAAGACCTGAAGCTACCAATGAGGCGGACTGGAAGAAGATGAACAGGAAAACGATCGGTCAGATTCGACAGTGGATCGATCACAGTGTCTTCCATCATGTTGCCCAGGAGACGGATGCTTTTGCCCTTTGGAAGAAGCTGGTGGATATGTACCAGGCCAAGACAGCTCGAAATAAGGCCCTGCTGATGAGACGGTTGGTGAACCTGAAGCTACAGGGAGGAACTTCTGTAGCAGAACACACCAGCGAGTTTCAGAGCCTGGTGAATCAGCTATCTTCAGTGGAGTTACCACTTGAAGATGAGTTACAGGCACTTCTACTTCTCAGCTCTCTTCCAGACAGTTGGGAGACATTGGTGGTCTCCCTCAGCAACTCGGGTTCGACTGGCAATCTTACCATGTCTATGGTTAAGGATGCCCTATTCAATGAGGAAGCTCGAAGAAAGGACGTTGGCACAGAAGCACAAGCCTGCGTCACAGAAGTCCGTGGGAGACAGCGAGAGGAAGATCGAGGCAGGTGGAGGGGCAGGAGCCAAAGCAGAGGCAGATCGAGAGGCAAATCAAGTGATGGGAGGAGGCCTGCATACAACTGCCATCACTGTGGCAAACCAGGCCACATGAAAAGAAATTGTTGGAAGTTACAAAAGCAAGGCGGTCAGGGAAGGTCACAACCAAAGAAGGAAGGAGATGCACAAGTCACAGTACTAGAAGATGTGGCTCTTTGCTCTCATGAGGATGAGACATGCCTCCATGTGTCGAATCAGGGCGTAGAATGGGTGGTAGATACTGCAGCATCTTGCCATGCCACTCCTCGAAAGGACATCTTCACGACGTACAAAGCTGGAGACTTTGGCTCGGTGAGGATGGGCAATTCTAGCTTTGCTAAGATTGTTGGAATTGGTGACGTTCGGATGCAGACTGATGCCGGGTGCACAATCACACTGCAGGATGTTCGCCATGTACCTGAACTTCGACAAAATCTTCTTTCGGTGAGAGCCCTAGATGAAAAGGGCTATGATAACCGTTTTTGCAATGGCTCGTGGAGGATGCTGAAAGGTGTAATGGTGATCGCTCGTGGACATCTCTGCAGCACTTTGTACAAGACTCATGTGAAGATCAATGTGGAGAGTCTCAATATTGTTGAACATGAAGCTTCGCAGAAACTGTGGCACCAGAGACTCGGTCACATGAGTGACAAAGGTTTATCAACCTTGATGAAGGAAAATCTTATCTCCATTACCAAAAATGCAGAGCTTCAACCTTGCAACAGCTGTTTATTTGGCAAGCAGCGAAGAGTCTCTTTTAGTTCCTCTTCGACAAGGAGATCAGAGTTGCTCAGTCTGATACATTCTGATGTTTGCGGTCCCATGGAGGTGGAGTCGCTAGGCGGTAACAAATACTTTCTGACATTTATTGATGATGCTTCTCGGAAGGTGTGGGTGTATTTTCTGAAGACAAAAGATCAGGTCTTGGAAATCTTCAAATCATTTCATGCCATGGTAGAGCGTGAAACGGGGAAGAAGCTGAAGTGCCTTCGCTCAGATAACGGAGGCGAGTATACATCCAGGAGTTTTGATGCCTATTGCAAGAGTCAGGGCATTCGGCACGAGAAGACGGTTCCACGTACCCCGCAACACAATGGGGTAGCAGAAAGAATGAACCGAACAATCATGGAAAGGGTCAGAAGTATGCTCAGCACAGCAAAGCTGCCAAAGCCATTTTGGGGAGAAGCTGTTCGCACCGCCTGCTACTTGATCAATCGTTCTCCATCAGTCCCGCTGAATTTCAACATCCCGGAGAAGAAATGGACCGGCAAAAACCCCTCCTACTCTCACCTGAGGACATTTGGATGTCTGGCTTATGCACATGTCTCAAAGGAGCTCAGGCAGAAGCTCGATGCGAGAACCACTCCATGCATTTTCATAGGCTATGGAGACGAGGAGTTTGGATACAGGCTATGGGATCTAAAGACGAAGAAGCCCATCAGAAGTAGAGACGTGGTGTTCCATGAAAATCAGACATATGGGGACACTGAAAAGCCTACAATTGCTGAAAGTCCTGTCAGTACTCAGGACTTTGTTCCAGATACAGTACCAGTACAAGCTGCCGCAGATGATGATGTGTCTGATCAAGAACTAGAAGCAGAACCAGAGGAGGAGGAAGAAGGGATTGATGAGCCTGGGGAGCCGCAACCTTTCACAGCTGCAGAACCAGTACAAGATAATGATACACCGCCTGAGACGAGTGAGCCTCAGCTACGTAGATCTGAAAGAGGCCATGTTCCGTCTACCAAATATCCAGAATCAGAGTACATTCTTCTTACTGATGAAGGGGAGCCAGAGAATTTCCAGGAAGCATTGTCTCATCCAGACAAAGACAACTGGCTGCACGCTATGCGGGATGAGATGGACTCTTTAGAGAAGAACCAAACCTACGATTTGGTTAAGCTTCCAGGAGGGAAGAAGGCACTAAAGAACAAGTGGGTATTCAAGCTCAAGAAAGATGGCAGCGGAAAGGTGGTGAAGCACAAAGCTCGGCTAGTGGTCAAAGGATTCCTTCAGAAGAAAGGCATCGATTTTGGTGAGATTTTTCTCCAGTTGTAAAGATGACTTCAATCCGAGTCTTGCTCGGATTAGCAGCTAGCCTAGACTTGGAGCTTGAACAAATGGATGTGAAGACTGCATTTCTTGAAGAAATTTACATGGAGCAGCCAGAGGGATACGAGGTTCCAGGGAAAGAGAATCTCGTATGTAAGCTGAAGAAGAGTTTGTATGGCCTCAAGCAAGCACCAAGGCAATGGTACAAGAAGTTTGATTCATTCATGGTGAGTCAAGGCTACAAGAGGACTGCTGCAGATCAATGCGTGTACATTCAAAGGTCCCCTGATGGAAATTTCATTGCACTGTTACTATATGTCGATGACATGTTGGTCGTCGGACAAGATGCAGTGAAGATCAGACAGCTGAAGATAGAACTCTCTAAGGTCTTTGATATGAAGGACCTTGGGCCAGCTCAGCAGATTTTAGGTATGAACATCTCTCGAGACAGAAAGGCCCGAAGATTGTGGTTATCTCAAGAGAAATATGTTGAACGGGTGATCAAGCGATTCAACATGGAGGGTGCCAAGCCAGTTAGCATCCCACTGGCTAATCATTTCAAGTTGAGCAAGAGTTCGTGTCCCTCATCCAGGAAAGAGATCGAGGAAATGGAAGTTGTGCCTTATTCTTCAGCGGTTGGAAGTCTGATGTATGCAATGGTGTGTACGAGGCCGGATATTGCACATGCAGTGGGTGTGGCAAGCAGATTTCTCTCCAATCCAGGAAATGAGCATTGGGAGGCTGTTAAGTGGATTCTCAGGTATCTTAAGGGTACTTCAAAGATATGTTTGTGTTACGGGGGAGCTGATCTGGTTTTGGAAGGCTATACAGATGCAGATATGGCCGGAGATCTTGATGGTAGAAAATCGACTTCTGGTTTTATCTACACTTTTGCAGGGGGAGCTGTGTCATGGCAGTCAAGGTTGCAGAAGTGCGTTGCACTATCTACGACAGAAGCAGAGTACATTGCTGCCGCTGAAGCTGGCAAGGAGATGTTGTGGTTAAAGCGATTTCTACAAGAACTCGGGATCAAGCAGAATGACTACAAGGTACATTGTGACAGTCAGAGTGCTCTGGATTTGAGCAAGAATTCAATGTACCATTCCCGAACAAAATATATTGATATTCGCTATCACTGGATACGCGAGGTGATGGATCAACAATTGTTGAAACTGATGAAGATCCACACGAAGGAGAATCCAGCAGACATGTTGACAAAGATTGTGTCTCGGGAGAAACTAGAGTTATGCAGAGACATAACTGGAATGGATGAGAGATGACGATTGGTGCAGATGTGGCGTGAGGGGGAGAATTGTAGGTCCCGCCACAAAATGTGCATGCACTCATGCATGCAACGTTTGGTGCATGCTGATGCATGACAACGTTTGATGCAAGCATGGTGTCTGATGCATGACAACGTTTGATGCAAGCATGGTGTCTCTTCCGAAGCATGGTGTCTTTTCCGAAGCATGGTGTCTCTTCCGAAGCATGGTGTCTTTTCCGAAGCATGGTGTCTCTTCCGAAGCATGGTGTCTTTTCATGGTGTCTCTTCCCCTCCTATAAATTCTCACTATTTTCTTCATTTGAAGACACACTCAACTGAAGAGAAAAATAGAGATTGATAGCCACAGAGAACTTATAAAGTATTGAGAGTTTTTTTGTAAATCTTTTGAGATTGAAAAATAATATTTGTGTTGTTTTCTTCTCAAATTTATCTCTGTTGTTTTTCTCTCGATCCTAACAAAAGATCCAGACGCTCATACAAGTAGGTGGTGCTTCACCATATATCACTTTATCAAGCTTGTGTACTTGATTACAAAACACTCTACATCCATTAGGAATGGAGTAAAATCAATATGAGAGGCAGGCAACTGCAATTTTGGATGTATCATCAAGTACATGGGCTTGATACTACCAGAGATGGCTAACAAATAGTTTGGTTGTACTGCCAAAAATTTCGTGCTTTATCTATTTATTCTTCTTAAATTAACTAATCAACTAGCTATCGAGAAAAACAAAACCCAAAAGGCAACGAAATGGCTCCACTCAAATTAGATTGCATCATACAACTCTAATTTTCAATATAAAAACTTTTGTTAGTTTCAATCACAAGTTTCCATTATCGCCCAATTGTATGGCAAACACCATCTAAATCATACACAAATCTTGTAACAGAAATGACATAACAATCAACCGTAGGAATTTGATATTTAAGTACTTTGCATATGGGAAATTGAACAATATCACCAGTTGTAGCAATTTTGCAAAAAACTTTTTTAGATATTGTTTCCTCTGTACGCCATGATGTTGTGCGTTGTTTAGAAAGATTTATTTTGTAATTATGATATTAACACTTAATAGGTGGATTCAATAAGCTATTCAGAAAGTACAAGTGGTACATGCAGTACCGTTTCATCGTAGATCACAGAAAACCACATAGACTGATTGGTTTTGGATTCATCGTTGGCGGCTGTCCTGAAGTTGATAAAGAATTTGAGGCATCCCATTGTTTGGATGAGAAACAAGTGAGTATTGTTTACTTGGAAAATGTTACTTCGTAAATAATCTATGCCAACTTACAGATAGAGAATATTTTTGAATGATTTAAATTTTCCTGCTTTCATACAAATTACTTTAAATGAAACATCAAATAATTTTGATATAACATCAAATGTTGCAAATCTCAGTTCTTTATATGAGCAATATCAATCTCACTATGCGGTCATATCATCCGCATCCCTTGGCACATCATTATCCAGTGACCTATAGTTCACAACCCTGCAATCGCCTGGAAACATTAAGACACCATTCTGGTGTCAAACAAACAAAATAACATTAGAAAATACAATCATATTAGATTAAATTTTATTCTAGGTGATGTAAAAATATTAGATTTCCTAACACTAATGACACGTACCTCAAAGTCACATGTCGGTTTAAGAGGCATCCTAAGAATGATAACCAATTCATCAATAGCTTTTTTACCTACTTCAAGCTGTGATACGTAAAAAAGAAAAACACATTAACTAAGGCCCATGTCACTACAAATGTATTTTAAAATATATGACGAAATAATTACCACAACATAACGCATTTTAGACGATGTATGTATGTCAAGACTATGCGCTGATTGCATATCATGATACATCTTCTCCTAAAACATATAATAAAACTAGTTAGTGTTTAACAGTTTGATCGTAAGACTATTCATCACTACACTTACCAAAGCATTATCGCAATCATTATATGGGAGATGAACTGAACGTCTCATAATAGGGCCACCTAACCCTGTAAACAGTTATAAGAAAAACATTTTAAATCAAATATGAATTAGGATTAAAAAAACGAAAAGGATGGGGAGTACGTAACTCTGTCCAACGAGGACTGTCCTAACATAAGAGGGGAGAGGAGAGGGGAGGGGAGAGCACATAATCGACATATATCATATCATATGCCCATAGTCTATAGAGTTGGAGAGGTGCTTATATGGATATGTGACATGTGACCTCTCACATGCATTACATTACACTTTTATCAACCAAGATTCATACACATCACGACTAGCATAGATTATATTTAAGAACCAAGGCTCCCCACTGAAGCTACACAATAATAATGGATACACTGTCTATTAACAGAGAGACATGATAGGATACTCAGTAAAACGAGGTGCTGAAGCAGAGAGGGTTTGAGAGGGTTTGTCTGGAGAGTTCCGAGATTTCTTGAGGGGAGGTAGTGAAGAGAGGAGTTTAAGTAGGTGATCCGGTAGAGGCATGTCACTTAGATCATCGACCATGAGGAGAGGTGAGATTGGATTTGACATGCTTTAAGAGGTTGCTAAAATTCCCTTTCAGTCCTGACCATTTTAACTTTAAATTGTTTGAGAGAATCTTGGATTTGATTTGACTGAGACTGCATACTTTGAACTTGTTGGTTCACCAATCACCAAACCTTAGTGAGATCTAGCAGGGGAGGTTTGAGGGAGGAATGGATGGGGGAGTCACTTAGGGTAACTTTGCGGGTCGAGAGGGAATTATAAGAATATTTGATTTTATGGTGTATATCTAATTCATACATCATCATACAATATAAATTTGGATCACCAATCATATAGATATGACATTCTAATTAAAATACTCCCCCCATCAACAAATGACCCCCCCCCCCCCCCCCCCCTCTCCTTCAACAACCGCACAGCCATGGCCAAACGAGAGATAGATCATGAAGTGGAGCGACGTCAGAACAAAAGGAGCGGAGAGGAGTGCGATGCCGGCGAGTTCTACTGGGGAAGGAGTTGTCTAAAAACTAGAGAACTCTGAGCGGACCATAGAGGTCGCTCGAGGTGACAAAACTCAAGGAAGATAGAGGCAGAGGGAGGAGCATAGGAGACATTTCCCGGACATGGCGAAGGAAGTACGTCGTTCAACTGAACAACGTAGGAGAACCTACATGGAGGAGACCAAGGGTGGAAAAGAAGTGTATGGGAGTTAGAGGGATCCCCGGAGGCAGGCTCCGAAGGTGGAGTATAAAGAAGAAAGAGGATGACGAAGGCGAATAGATTTTGGTTCGTCCAAAAAAATTTAGGAAGGCAGAGAAGTCAGCGGATAAGAAGACACGCCTAACATCACCGGAGTCATCCAAAACGAAAAATGAGTTACAGTGCCATAAGTGTGCGCAAAAGGGACACAACTCACAATTGCCCCAACGATTGATTTTGTTACTGTTACCGCTAGATCTGGTGTGGGGGTAAACAGATAGAATTTGTGAGTTCTTGGGAAACCTGAATAGCAAACACCTAACCTGTTCCGCCGGAGTTTGACTGCTGACTCCCGCCGTTCACCTGCAAGGAAGTGCGAGACACCCGGGTTGATCCCGGCGACGCACCCTCCGACGCTCTAGTCAGTAATCAGGGATGAATAAGAAAGAGCGTTAATATGCAAAAGATTGATTACCTGCTGCTGGTGGTGGATGGGAGACGGAGGAGAAACGTTGTTGGATGGCAAGGTCTTCACATAGAGCTCGGAATGCAGCCCCAGTAAATTGGGTTCCGTTGTCTGTTATAAGGACCCTGGGTATGCCGAATCGGCAGATCACGTTCTTCCAAAAGAACTGAAGTACCTTGTTCTCGGTGATAGTGGCCAAGGGTTCGACCTCTATCCACTTCGAGAAGTAGTCGATTGCCACGACCAAGAACTTGAACTGGCCCGGAGCAGGAGGGAATGGCCCTAGTAAATCCATCCCCTAAATTGCGAAGGGGATATGACTTGATAGGGAGGCGATGAATGTTGGAGTATTTCTGACAAGAGCTGCATTGCCGAACGTGTCGCTCGGCGTCTTGGAGGAGAGTAGGTCAGAAGTACCCGTAATTCAGCACCTTTCGAGCTAGGGACCTAGACCCTGAATGTGCCCCGCCGATGCCTTCGTGGAGCTCCTGTAAGGCATAGTCGGCTTGTTCCGGGCAGAGGCATCTCAAGTACGGTCTGCCGTCTACCTGCGAGAAGGAGCGTTTGTACAAGATCCCCTCGACTAGGGTGTACCGCTCTGCCCTGGTTCTCACTCGGCGAGCTTCCTTGGGGTCTTCGGGGAGTAGCCCGTCCCTTAGGAATTCCACCAATGGTTTCATCCAGTTATCTTGTAGCAGGATCGGCAGCGACTCCACCGAGTCTGGAGTTTCGTCTTCAATACTTGGTTTCAAGAGGACCTCGATCAAGACGGTCTGCTCGAGACCCTGGAGAGAGGAGGAGGCTAGCTTGGAGAGGGCATCGGCCTGGGAATTCTCTTCTCGGGGGATCCGCTGGATGAGTGCTTCTTCGAACTGGGCTATGAGAGTTCGGACTTTAGCGAGATACTTCGCCATCCGATCGTCTCGCGCCTTGTACTCGCCCAAGACTTGGTTTACCACCAGTTGAGAGTCACTAAAGATTCGGAGGCGCTGCGCCCCCGCTCTTCGGGCCATCCCGAGACCGGCGATGAGTGCCTTATACTCTGCTTCGTTGTTAGAGGCTTTGAAGTTGATGCGGAGGGAGTATTGGAGAACGAAGTCATCTGGGCCTGCCAGGATGACCCCAGCTCCGCTTCCCTCATTGCAAGAAGAACCGTCTACGAAAACTGTCCAGATGGGAGGTCCGTTCGTTGCCTGGCTGACCTCGGGAATGGTGCTCTCGACGATGAATTCTGCTAAGGCCTGAGCCTTGATTGCGGTCCGAGGCTGGTACGAGATGTCGTGTTGGCTCAACTCGATGGACCACTTCATAAGTCGACCGGAGGTCTCCGGCTTGTGGAGTACTTGCTTCGGCGGTTGGTCGGTGAGGACGACAACCTGATGGGACTGGAAGTATGGCGGAGCTTCCTCGCCGCTGTGATTAGGGCGTAGGCCATCTTTTCTATCTTTGGGTAGCAGAGTTCGGCATCCCGAAGCACTTTGCTCACATGGTAGATGGGCCTTTGAGCCCGGTCTTCTTCCCTCACCAAAACAGCACTTAGGGTCTACTCGGAAGCAGCTAAGTAGATGAAGAGGGTTTCTCCTGGAATGGGCTTGCTGAGCAAAGGAGGGTTGACCAAGTAGGCCTTCAGCTGGTCGAACGACTCCTGTTGCTGTTGTCCCCATTCGAAGCCCTTAGCCCCCCTGAGAGCCTTAAAGAAGGGGAGGCACTTTTCCCCAGACTTCGAAAGGAAGCGCTCGATAGCGGCGAGATGACCCGTTAGCTTCTGCACTTCCTTGACGTTCCTGGGAGGGGCCATGTCCAGAATGGCCTTAATTTTCTCAGGATTTGCCTCGATCCCTCGTTGGATGACCATGAAGCCGAGGAACTTTTCCGATGAGACTCCGAACGCACACTTGTTCGGATTGAGCCTCAAGTTGTGCTTTCTCAGTACGCCGAACGCCTCTTGTAGGTCGGTCACATGGTCGGCACCTCGGATGCTTTTTACGAGCATGTCGTCGACATATACTTCCATATTACGACCTATCTGGTTCTGAAATACTTTGTTGACGAGGCGCTAGTAAGTGGCACCAGCGTTCTTCAATCCGAATGGCATCACCCTATAGCAGTAGAGGCCCTGGTCAGTAATGAAGGAAGTCTTTGGAATGTCCGGGGGGAACATTCGAATCTGGTTGTAGCCGGAAAAGGCGTCCATGAAGCTGAGGAGTTCATGGCCGGAGGTGGTGTCGATGAGGGTGTCGATGTTCGGAAGAGGAAAAGGGTCCTTCAGACATGCCTTGTTCAAATCAATGAAGTCGATGCATATCCTCCAGGTACCATTGGACTTCTTAACCATGACGATATTGGAAAGCCACTCGGGGTAGTTCACCTCCTGTATAAACCGAGCTTTTAGAAGCTTGTCTACCTCTTCCTTGATGGCCTGCTGTCTCTCGGGAGCGAATTTACGCCTCTTCTGCTGAACTGGTTTGGACCCTGGTTCGACGCTGAGGTGGTGGACTAGAAGCTCCTCAGAGATTCCGGGCATGTTGGCGGCGGACCAAGCAAATAGGTCGCGGTTCTTCCGAATGCACTGCACTATGTCGGAGCATAGGGCAGACGGGAGGGTCTTGCTAATGAGGAACTTTTGGCTCGGATCCTCGTCCGAGAAGAGCACTTCTTCCAATTCGTCCACCGGCTCAGACGTTGGTCGGACGCTCGGCTCGGGGATCTCCAAAGTCTCGAGGGAAAGCACCGGACCCCCAGTGGAAGTCATATAGCACTTCCGAGCCATCTCTTGACTGCCCTTGACTTCTCCCACTCCTGCCCGGGTGGGGAATTTCGTCTTGAGGTGGTACGCCGAAGGAACGGCTTCTAGGGCGGCTAAGCCGGGTCGGCCCAGGATGACATTGTATGCAGTCGGGACATCAACGACCATAAAGTCCATCGGCTCTGTCCGGGTGGTAGGGGCCTTGCCAGCAGTTACATCAAGGGTGATTACCCCTTCAATAGTTACTGGCACCCCCGTGAACTCGTGGAGTGTGTAGCCGGCTGGTTTGAGGCGGTCCCGGGATAGCTGCAGCCCTCGGAAGGCTGAGAGGAAGAGGATGTTCACGGAGCTTCCGTTGTCTACCAGGATCCTCTGCACTTTGAAGTTCGCCATACGAAGGTCGATAACAAGTGCGTCACAGTGGGGGGTTCGGACCCCCTCGAGATCTTCATCCGAGAATGTTACTGGAAAGCCGAGGCCTTTGGGGGAGGGGCGCCGTGAACCGAGTTGACCTCCCGGACGAACGCCTTTCGAGATGAGTTGGAAGAGCCCCCCATGGGGCCTCCATGGATGAGGTGAAGAATGCGCTCTTCCTCGAAGTCGGGGGTTTGATCACGTTGCTCGGGACGTTTGTTAGCCCCTCGAGGCGGAGGAGGGGAACGATTAGTCCGATCGTTTGTTCTCACAAATTTGGCCAACTGCCCCCTTTGGATGAGGGCCTCTATCTCATTCTTCAGTGCGCAACAGTCGTTAGTGTCGTGGCCGTGGTCCCTATGGTACCGGCACCACTTTTCTTTGTTCCTCTTCTTGGATGAGGTGTTCATCCTCGGAGCAGGAGGGATGACCCCTTCCTTCTCGACTTCCATTAGAATGGTGGAGACATTGGTTGTGAGAGGAGTAAATTTCTCGAACCTGGGGGAGGGCGGCGCTGACCGCCATTATCCTTCTGGAGCTTCTTGGCCCCTTCTTCTTCTGTAGATTTTCACTTTGCCCCGGAGGCAGACCCTCCGAATCTTGGGAGGTAGGCGGCCTCTTCGGCCCGAATGTACTTTTCACACCTAAGAAGGAGGTCGGCAAATTTCTGTGGGGGCTTCTTAGCAAGGGACGAACGAAGGTTAGAATTGAGGACGTTAGATTGGAATGCGACAGTCGCAACCGAGTGGTCGAGGGAGGCGATTGATCTGACCTCTGCAGTGAACCTCCTCACGTAGTCCCTCAACTTCTCTCCCCTTTCCTGACAGAGGTGGATCAATGAGAGGCTGGTCTTCTCCATGCGTCTGCTACTCACGAAGTGAATGATGAAGAGGGTCTCGAACTGCTCGAAGGAGAAAATTGAAGACGGGGCGAAGCGGGAGTACCATTCCCGAGCCAAGCCCTTAAGAGTGGCGGGGAAGGTTTTGCAGAGCAGAGCATCGGAAGCTTGGTGGATAAGCATGAGGGTCTTGAAGCTTTCGATGTGATCGACGAGGTTCGACTCTCCCGAGTAGGTTTCAAACTACGGGGGCTTGAAACCTCTCGGGATGGGAGCCTCCATGATGGTCCGGGAGAAAGGGGGTCTGCTCGGGCGGGCGGCCCTTCCTCTCGACCCTTCCTCCTTGTCAATTCGTCCGATGTGCCTCTCCATCTCGTGAAGGCGGCGGTAGAGAGCATCGTCCCTCCTTTGATAGTCAAACGAGCCTCTGGACTCGTCTTCATAGGAAGGGGAGCGAGGACTACGACGTCGGTAGCCCTGGGAGCGGCGAGGACTAAGGTCATGTTGTTGGTGGCTAGGAGACGGAGGAGGGGTTACGGATCGATGGCGAGGGCTCGGGACCCGCGGGGGTGTAGGAACCCTTTGGGTATTATTGTTGTTGGGGCGGAGGTTGAGAGCCTGCAACACCGTTGCTTGAAACTGCTGGAACTCGGCCCGAGTAATGGGTGCCTCCTCGTTTCTCGGGCGATGCCGAGTGGCAGGGGAATGGGGTATTCTCCTATGCCGCTCGGGCAACTCTCTCCGCCCTCTTCTGATAGGGGACCTTCTGTTGTCTCGGCGGTGAGGAGATCGCTCATCCGGACGGGAGGTTCCTTCTCGGGCCCTCTTCTCATCCAGACGGCGGCGAAGGTCCTCATCCTTCTGCCGATTGAGAACGGTATTGCGGAGGTCGGAGACTCGAGGGTTGATGGAGGCCATTGAGTCCGTAGAGGCGTTGTGTATTGAAACATGGTCTGGGTGGAGAGGTTGCTTCTTCTTCTGCGGGTTATGGCCAGCAGGACCATTAGGGGGTTGCTGATTCAGAAGAGGAGGCTGGCCCTGTTGGAAATGGTCCTCGGCTGGAGGAGGAAGTTGCCCCTGCTGCGGAGCAGGATGGACGGGGACTTCCTGTTGGTGATCAGGGTTGGGTCCGCGGTTGGACCCCCTGGATCTTACTTTCCTAGGAGGTATGGTTGGAGAAGATCTGACCAACGGGAAGAGGGGAGGCTACTATTCGTATGTTTCCCACAGACGGGGCCAATCTGTTACCGCTGGATCTGGTGTGGGGGTAAATAGATAGAATTTGTGAGTTCTTGGGAAACCTGAATAGCAAACACCTAACCTGTTCCGCCGGAGTGACCGCTGACTCCCGCCGTTCACCTGCAAGGAAGTGCGAGACACCGGGGTTGATCCCGGCGACGCACCCTCCGACGCTCTAGTCAGTAATCAGGGATGATTAAGAAAGAGCGTTAATATGCAAAAGATTGATTACCTGCTGCTGGTGGTGGATGGGAGGTATTTATAGCTACCTTGGGGATCTGATTAGGGATCTCATCCCTATGATCTCGTTAGGAGTAAAATCCTCAAAATCAGTTTAGGAATGTGATCCTTAATTCCTGGTGAGAGGATAATCCTGAATCAGGCCCGTTGATTTGGCTCAATCAGAGACCCTGATTCCCTCTTGCTGGTCTGGGTTTGTTTCGGGTCAAGACCCATTCCCAGATGATGTGGATCCGTTTGCGGGTTGTTAGATCATCGGGAAGGAGATCCAGTACCCGTTTCAGACCCGGTTGTGGGTGAAATTACCGTTTTACCCCCCGGGGCTTCGAGACTCGTGCCCGATTTGGACGGTTCCGATTTAACTCCATTTTTAGCCATATCAGTTATGCCTACAAGAAATTTGGGCATTTCGACTGCAAGTAATAGAGACAAGAACATCCAGAAGACCCCGTCTCGCTCGCTATCAAAGCCAGAAAAATCACACAATTCGAAGCAAAGCAATACTCAAGAGAGAATCGCCGGAGGGAGGAAGGTGATTAATGCAGTAATTACTCCGACACCGATTATGACGGACTTCGAGATATGTTTTGCGATGTGCATCAAAGCTCACACTGGAAACCCTACAACGGACAATATCGCTAAGACAATGGTAGATAACATGCTCTCCTTACTGGAAATGGGTGATCCAAAATCTTAGTCAGAATTGTTACTTTGTTCATTGCCAGAACGAAGAGAGGATCAAGGAGGTTCTAGCGCTTCGATGATTAGAGGGAAAGGAGTTTTATCACCTTCGCTAGATGGTCAAGAAAGGCCGGAGCAATGAAGGTCAGGACATTACCATCATTTTGGATTAGGCTATTCAACTTCCCCTTTCACAGTTGGGTGCGCTCTGGCGAGGCAGTTAAAATTAGTTTTTAGAACTAATCGGTCTAGGAGCGATTAATGATTAATCGGAAAATAATCGGATATTAAATCAGAAAAATCGTGATATATCCTCATTATGTAACAACCCCAAACCCTAATATAAAACTATTATAAAATTGTCAAATAGGAACATATAGTTAATAAAGAAAAAGAAGAGAGTACGGTTTGAGCTGAGTTTGAATTTTGGATGTGGGTCGGGCTGGTTCCAGCAAACAAAAACAATCGGGTCGGGTTTGGGTTTGCTCGAGGAAGAAGATAATTGGTTTGGGTTTGGGTTAGCACGAGGAAGAAGAAGAGAGCGGTGATGGGTTGGGTTTGAGTTTGCGCGAGGATCAGAAGGGATTTGAATTTTGGAGTTGGATTTGGGTTTAGGCTGGATTAAGCCTAAATAATGTAAACGAGCATGAATATTAAATGAGAAGTTTAATAGATTAATCGACCACTTAAAATTGGCTGATTAACCACTAATCGACCGATTATACCCAATTAAATCGCTAACTATTGAAATATTGAAAATCGCTAAAAAAAAAGAATCAATTAGCCTCCGATTAGCGATTAACCGGGGATTAATTGGGAGATTAATCAAATTTTGACTATTTAGCGCTCTGGTTTTCAAATCCTGGTTAGAAGCTTATGGTACGTTGTTGATATAGACCGGAATACGATGATCTAAAACCGACGACAATATGCTCGAATTCGGATATGAGTTGAATCTTGATACAAGCTGAGTTCGATGATGAGGTGTACGAGGCTAAAGTGATTACCGAAAGAACAAAAAGTGTCTTTCAAAGGTTCAGCGGAGTGCAGGGTAGAGTCAGAAGAATCGATGAACGCAGAGGTTGAAGATAAGCGACGTTCATTGGATTTGGAGTGCTCTAATGTTGGCCGTTCAACAGCTAATGAAGGCTTGGTTGTGTTACGACCATTGGATCAAAGAAAATCTCATCGTGTCCTTCCAATTCATGTCGCTTCTCAAAAGGGGAATACCCACAATTTCGAGGTGGGGGATAGCTGTCAACTATTGAGTGGAGAAGCACAAGGTAAGAAAAGCGACATGCATGAGAGGGATGGGGTGAGTCAACATACGAAGTTCAGTCACATCGTCATTGCAAGCAACAGTAGGAGCGGCGGTATCCTCAAAAGATTGGTGGACGCAGGGGCCTCGAGCCAGGAAACAGGGGAAACAACGACGTGCTAACTTTGATAAGAGAGGACTTTGACGAGAGTGTGAGAGCTGCGGTTCGAGCGTTGGTCAATGGATTGGGCCAAACTATAATGGGCCCTTCTTCAAATACAAATAATAAACCAGAGGAGATAAAAGATTTAGGTCAAGCTTCCTGCACTTGGTTAACGAAAAAAAAGTTAAATGAATGATACTATGGCAGTCTCTATCAGGAATTTATCGACTAGTAGAGGATGATCGACCAGGGGAAGAAGGTAGGGAAATTACAGTCGCACCAATTAGAGATGGAATTATCATGGGGGGCGGAGGTGGAGTTAAATGAAGAAGAGTATGAGGATGGGGAGCTTAACATTGGCAAAATTCAAAAAAACAATCAAGTTAGATCACACAGAGGAGACGAGAGGATTGGCGATTTAGATTGAGTAGGAGATGAGGATCTAGACATAGATTTAGTCACCGAGGCATGGGAAGAAAAACGAGTTAGGGAGTTGGCAGGGGGAGGAGCCAAAGAGTCGAGCGTCAACAAGAAAACTGTTGAATACCAAAAGAAGAGTAAAAGACAATGCGACAAATGCAGTTCATAGGGACCAAGTGAGGAGGACTTGATCAAGGCAGCAACAAGGGCAAAGGAACCTGTGTCGGCTTGTGGAAGTACGCCTAAATGTGATTTAGCAATATTAAATTTCATTCCCGATAATATCCTTCTCTATTATGCTAGTCTGTTCGGTCTAGCCATGAGCTCTTTTAGTGTTGAACATATGGAGAGAGTGCAGTCCCTTAGAGGTGAGGTTGATAGACTATGCTCATAGAGTGTGTGCTATCTATGTGGGGGGTAGAGGATAGGCGATTTGAAAGTCGTTTAATGTTATACATATTTTGAAATGTTAGGGGTATGAGACAAAAATATAAGAGTAGACTCATTAGTGACACCTTAGCTAAGAATAAACCTTTGATATGTGCACTTCAAGAAACTAGGATTGAAAATCCGAAGGTGGAGGAATTTCATCGTCTTAGGTCTCTTAGGGCGTTCGATTGGCGGTTCAAATCAGTTATGAGCCTCTTTGGGGGTATTGCCTTGTAGGATAATGGCTCGATTCTAGTTCAGTTTGTTTATATCCGTCGTATCTGCAGCGATCGAAAGTTCCAGTACACCAGTCGACTGCATGTGGATCTCAGTCGACTGTCCAGAGAGGAGTTTCAAAGGCTAAGGATACAGCAGCAGGGTACGCCAGTCGACTGCATATGGGACTCAGTCGACTGTCCAGAACTAATTACCAGTCGACTGATAAGGAGACCAGTCGACTGTAGGCGGGTTTTTAAACCAGAATAGGCCCATTTCGAAAGGCCCAGTAGTTTCCCTATAAATACACCCGTTAGGGTTTTGTAAAGAGTAACACCTCTATTCGAATTTTGCAGCCGTCATCTTTGTAAGGGTTTGTTTTCGCCCATTGGTGATTATTTGAAGAAGAATCCCAACCGCCCTGTGGATGTAGGCACTTGTTTGCCGAACCACGTAAATCTTTGTGTTCTTGTGTTTGCTTGTTTTCTGTTTTTCGCTATTTCTCTCCTTTGATCGGTGGTTAATTTGTATTCCGCACAACAAGTGGTATCAGAGCATTTGGTTCGACCTAGAGGGAGATGGCGAATGAAGCAGATGCAACCAAGGATGTTGCGGGATCAAGTTCGTCCAGAACAACGATTCACAACGCAAAATTTGAAGTTGAAAAATTTGATGGAACAAATAATTTCGGGATGTGGCAGTGTGAGGTGTTGGATGTTCTGGTTCAACAAGAACAGGACATTGCTTTGGAGGAAGAAAAACCAAAGAATATGTCCGATGTAGATTGGAAGAATTTGAACCGAGTTGCGTGTGGGACTATTCGGCTCTTTATTGCGAAGGCTCAGAAGTACGATTTGATGAGGGATACCATTGCTGCGGTGTTGTGGAAGAAACTCGAAGACAAATACATGAGGAAAAGTTTGGAGAATCGGCTGTATTTGAAGAAGAGACTTTTTCGCTTCACCTATACTGAAGGTATGTCTATGAACGCTCATGTTGAATCATTTAATAAATTATTGGCTGATTTGTTAAATTTGGATGAGCAAATTAAAGATGAAGACAAAGCCCTAATTCTGTTGAATTCATTACCCGAAAGTTATGATCATTTAGCAACTACTTTAATATATGGAAAAGATACTGTTAAATATGAAGATGTTGCAAATGCTCTGTTGAATAATGAAACTAGGAGAAGGGATAAAATGGTTGATAGAGAAACTTCTGAAGCATTGATTGTAAGGGGCAGAACTGAGACCAGATCTGAGACCAAATATGGGAATAAAGGAAACAAATCTCGTTTCAAATCGAGAGGAGTTTCAAAGGACAGAAAGATACCAGCCAAAGATGAATGTGCTTTCTGTCATGAAAAGGGGCATTGGAAAAAGGATTGTCCGAAGCTGCGAAATAAGGGAAATTCGACTGCAAATGTGACTGTTGATAATTTAGATAGTGATGATGATTTTTCCTTTGCACTTGCTGCTAGTCCCTCACTTTATCAAGAAGTATGGTTTCTTGATACAGCAGCCTCCTATCATATGTCTTGGAAAAAGGAATGGTTTACTTCCTTAGAGTATATGGATGGTGGGGTAGTTTTGATGGGAAATGATGCGCCTTGTAAGAAGGTAGGAATCGGGAAGATTGAATTGTTAATGCACGATGGTCTTATTAGGGAGCTTTCAGATGTATGGTATGTTCCAGATTTGAAAAAGAATTTGATTTCACTTGGTGTTTTGGAGGCCAGTGGATTGAAATTTGCAAGTGAAAGTGGCATTCTGAAGGTGACTAACGGATCACTCGTGGTGATGAAAGGGCAAAGAAAAAGGAACTTGTTTTTCTTGCAGGGAAAAACATATTTGGGTCAGGCTGCCAGTGTAACTGAAAAGCCTAAACAGGTTGTTCCCGACTCTACAAGGTTGTGGCATATGCGACTCGGGCATGCAGGAGAAAAGGCCTTGCAGGGGCTTGTGAAGCAAGGGTTGCTTAAAGATGCTAAAGGTTGCAAGCTGGAATTTTGTGAACATTGTGTGTTAGGTAAGCAAACCAGGGTGAAGTTTGGTACAGCTGTACATCAGACAAAGGGTATCCTCGATTATGTGCACACAGATGTTTGGGGCCCTACTCAGACACCTTCTATGAGTGGTAGACACTGGTTTGTTACATTTGTTGATGACTACTCCAGACGAGTTTGGGTATATACCATGAAACACAAAGATGAAGTTTTGACATTGTTCACAAGCTGGAAGAAGAAAGTTGAAAACCAGACTGGAAGGAAGATTAAGGTTCTGAGGTCAGATAATGGAGGGGAATACAAGAACGATCCGTTTCTGAAATTGTGTGAAGATGAAGGGATCCAGAGGCACTTCACAGTTAGGAAGACTCCACAGCAAAATGGGGTTGCAGAAAGGATGAACAGAACCTTACTTGAGAAGGTGAGATGTATGCTAGCACAGTCTGGATTGAAGAAGACATTTTGGGCAGAAGCTGTTATATATGCAAGCCACATTGTCAACCGTTTACCATCTGCAGCACTTGAAGGCAAAACGCCTATTGAGGTATGGAGTGGTAAACCTGCATCTGATTATAGTTTTTTGCATATATTTGGTTGTCCTACTTATTTTCATGTAACTGAAACTAAACTTGATGCAAGAGCCAAAAAGGCTATATTTGTTGGTTTTAGTACTGGTGTCAAAGGTTATAGGTTGTGGTGTCCAGAACAGAAAAAGTTAGTAATCAGCAGGGATGTTACCTTTGATGAGACCAGCATGATTAGCTCGGAACAGTCGACTGGTGAAAGTGGCCAGTCGACTGGTGATCCAAAACAGCAGAAGAGTGGGAGAGTTTCGGGACAGTCGACTGGTGCCCATATTCAGTCGACTGGCGATCCAGAACAGCAGAAGAGTGGGAGAGTTCTCCAACAGGTGGAGTTAGAAAAGCTTTCAGTTGAAAATCCTGCTCCTGCCCAAAATGAAGATGATGTGGTTGATACTGAGGATGAGGAAGAAGTTCCTATCCAAGACCCTCCCCAGCAGGAAGAATCGATTGCAGCAAGAAGGCAAAGAAGAGATATCAAACGACCATCTCGCTTTACATAAACAGTTGCATTTGCTCTTCCCATTGTTGATGATGAAGTTCCCTCCAACTTCAAAGAAGCCACTAGAAGTTCTGAAAATGCAGATTGGAAAGTTGCTATGGATGAAGAGATGAACTCTCTTCATAAGAACAAGACATGGGATCTAGTGCAATTGCCAAAGGGGAAGAAAGCCATCGGTTGCAAGTGGGTGTATACGAAGAAAGAAGGTCCAAAAGACAGTGTTCGGTTCAAGGCTAGACTAGTTGCAAAGGGGTATGCTCAACAGGAAGGAGTTGACTATAATGAAGTGTTCTCTCCGGTTGTGAAGCATCCTTCTATTCGGATTTTGTTGGCATTGGTAGCACAGTTTGATCTTGAATTGACACAGATGGATGTGAAGACTGCATTCTTACATGGGGACCTAGATGAAGAAATTTATATGTTGCAGCCAGATGGGTTTAAGATTGCTGGGAAGGAAAGTTCTGTTTGCAGGTTGAAAAAGTCTCTCTATGGGTTGAAGCAATCTCCAAGGCAGTGGTATTTGAGGTTTGATCAGTTTATGAAAGTGCAGAGATATTCCAGAAGTGAGTATGATCATTGTGTCTATTTCAGAAAATTGCAGGATAGCTCTTTCATATATCTGTTATTATATGTGGATGACATGTTGATTGCCTCTAAAAATGCTAAGGAGATTCAAAATTTGAAGAATCAGCTGAGTTCTGAATTCGAGATGAAGGATCTTGGTGAAGCCAAGAAGATACTTGGGATGGAGATAGCTAGAGACAGAGCAAAGGGCATAGTGAGTTTGACACAGAAGCAATATCTATTGAAGGTGCTGAAACGGTTTGGTATAGATGAGAAAACTAAACCAGTCAGTACACCCTTAGCCACTCATTTCAGAATTAGTGCTTCTCAGTCTCCAAGTACAGATGAAGAGAGACAGTATATGGCTAATGTACCTTACACTAGTGTGGTTGGCAGTTTGATGTATGCCATGGTTTGTACTCGACCAAACATCTCTCAGGCGGTGAGTATGGTTAGTCGATATATGCATGATCCAGGCAAAGAGCATTGGCAAGCGGCTAAGTGGATTTTGAGGTACATAAGTGGTACCACAGATGTGGGTTTGAAGTTTGAAAGGGATAACAATATTAGCAGGTTATTGGTAGGTTATGTTGATTCTGACTATGCAGGTGATCTAGATAAGAGGCGGTCTACTACAGGCTATTTGTTTACTATGGCTAGAGCACCTATAAGTTGGAGGTCCAATTTGCAGTCCACTGTAGCATTGTCTACTACTGAGGCTGAATACATGGTAGTTGCTGAGGCCATGAAGGAAGCCATTTGGATTCATGGACTTTTGAAGAGCTTGGGAATTCATCGGGAGAAGGTGGAAGTACACTGTGACAGTCAGAGTGCTATCCATTTAGCGAAGAACCAAGTTCATCATTCGAGGACCAAACATATTGATGTCCGTTATCATTTTGTGCGTGATTTGATAAAGGATGGTGATATTCTTCTGGTGAAGATTGGGACAGCTGATAATCCTGCTGATATGTTGACCAAAATTGTTGGGGCAGCCAAGTTCAAGCATTGCATGAACCTGGCTAATATTTTGCATGTTTGATGATTTGGCATGGGCGGTTGGGATGGTGCTTTGCTATTTGTTTGGTTAGTATGTGATATCATACTAAGGTGGAGTTTGATGATGAGCATTTGTTTTGGAGTATTTTTTGGAGATTGCTTGGGCTACTTGGAAGATCTCGCCAAGGTGGAGATTGTAGGATAATGGCTCGATTCTGGTTCAGTTTGTTTATATCCGTCGTATCTGCAGCGATCGAAAGTTCCAGTACACCAGTCGACTGCATGTGGGTCTCAGTCGACTGTCCAGAGAGGAGTTTCAAAGGCTAAGGATACAGCAGCAGGGTACGCCAGTCGACTGCATATGGGACTCAGTCGACTGTCCAGAACTAATTACCAGTCGACTGATAAGGAGACCAGTCGACTGTAGGCGGGTTTTTAAACCAGAATAGGCCCATTTCGAAAGGCCCAGTAGTTTCCCTATAAATACACCCGTTAGGGTTTTGTAAAGAGTAACACCTTTATTCGAATTTTGCAGCCGTCATCTTTGTAAGGGTTTGTTTTCGCCCATTGGTGATTATTTGAAGAAGAACCCCAACCGCCCTGTGGATGTAGGCACTTGTTTGCCGAACCACGTAAATCTTTGTGTTCTTGTGTTTGCTTGTTTTCTGTTTTTCGCTATTTCTCTCCTTTGATCGGTGGTTAATTTGTATTCCGCACAACATGCCTTAGGAGCTTACCTGCTAATCTTCGAGATTGTTGATGAACTAGTCCGGACTTTCGTTGTCACAATTTGTATCAGATGTTGGAGTGAAGATGTTGAAGTGACGACTGGGAACATACGGTTACCATTATCTATGGGTCGTACGATTCTAGGCGTCGGACTAGTCTTTGGGAAGAACTTCAATCGATTAGAGACTGGTGGTCGAGTCTTCAGGTGATTGGAGGATATTTTAACATCACCATATTCCAGTACGAACATAGAGCTAGAGGTGCTACTCAGAATGATACAAATGGTTTTAATTGTACCATTGATGATCTCCAACTCAGAGAAATAAAGCCTACCAATAGGAAATTCACCTAAACTAATATGCAGACCAACCTTATTCTTGCCAAGCTTGATAGAATTTTGGTATCGACAGATTGGGAAGATATTTTCCCCTAGCCAATGCTAAGTCCGCCAATAGGTTTACCTCCGACCATACTCCGCTAATCCTAAGTAGCGGAGGAGTTAATCGTTATCATCAAGGTCCATTTCGATTCGAGAAAGAGCGAACAATGCATTGTAGTGTCCGCAATATTATCGAGGAATCTTGAAAGACTCTGACGGATGCTGTGAATGATATCGGAAACTGGATCGTTAAGATTAGAAGGCTTTTATAAGTGTCAAAAAGATTGGGTGAAGCAGGAATTTGGTCAGCTGAGGATGAGGAAAGAGCACCTGGGGGAGAGTTCAAGAATTGGAAATTGTGGAAGAAGACAGAGACCTTACTCCACATGAGAGTGAAGAGCTAGCTAATAGTAGAATTGAGATTCAAAAAAACAGAGAGATAGAAGAACAATATTGGAGGCAAAGATATGGGGTTCAACGACTTACGAAAGGCGATGTCAATACCAAATTCTTCCACAAGCTGGCAAATGGAACGAGGCATAACCATATATTCAGAATTTTTGTAGGAGAGGTCTGGTGTGAAGACGAACCTATTGTTAGGCAGCACATATGATAAATTTAAAGAGTTAATCTGGAAAAAAAGATCGACTAGGTGTCATTTGGTAAAGGAGATGTGGAATACAACAAGAATAGATGGAGGCAATGGAATTGAGGGAGCCTTCACTGAAGAAGTTCTTCAAGCTATCAAGAGTTTGGGACAGGATAAGGCACTCAGGCCGGACGGATTCCCAATGTTCTTTTATAGATTGTATCAGACGATTATCAAGGAGGATTTGATGAAAATTTTCAAGGAATTTGAAATTTTAGAATTTTAGATTGATGTAGTAGTTTAATTATGTATTATGATCTACTGTGTTTATTTACCTTTCATTCATGAAGCGGTGACGATGTCACCTTTTTAACCAAAAAAAAATGTCAACAAAATATAAATTTGAATGTCAGAATTATTTACCTAAAGTGAGGACTCCATCTTGAGAGCAGCCTCCAGTCTTATCAACCTTGAACACCTTAGTGTCAGTATCATCCACCCCGACAATCAGTACTCCACACCCAAAGGCGAGCCTGTAAGTTATTTATTACAATTATAAGTTAACGAGCCACATTTAAAGTTTTTCCAATGATAAAAGTGCGAAAAAAATACCTGTTTGATTTTATTTCGAAAAAAATCGACAACTTTCTCAATCCTACAAGTATCCCTAGTTTCACAGAAAACAAAAGTATATACATCACTTTATAAAGTATTAAACCTAAAACATGGAGAAACAAAAAGTTTTAAGTCTTACAATCGATGGTCTCTCAATATCTCGTACACCAGATTCGCGTGAGTGCGCGGAGCGTTGGTAGCGAACTCTCCTGTGAAGCGGAAATACAATAAGAAAGTCTATAACACCTCGCAGATTCGCGTGAGTGCCCGTATTCAGGCGCGGAATGCAGCGTCTGCGTCTGGCCATCTCCTGATGCGCAGATGAGCCTTGTTCATGCTGTGCCATTCGTGGTTTTGGGAGTCTGTTTTGGCCTCCTTTGAGCTGCTAGAGTTCCCAGTGGACTGCCAGTGGAGTTGGTGGCTTTCGTGCGAGGTGGTTTTGGCCCCATGGCTCTTGCTGCTTTCCTGCCGTCCTCATCTTCGTTCGGTTTCTAGTTGCCAGGTTGGCTCCATCAGTAGCTTTGATGATTCCAGACGTTGGCTCCGCCCCCGTCCTTTTTTTACGGTGTGGCGCTTCGTTTTTGATATCGCACCTTCCATTAGAGTGTTTTGCAGCCATTATTGTTCTATTTATGTATTATTGTTTCTGTTTTACTCATTGTAAAACTCCTGATTATTGTCTGTAATTTAACTGTTATTATTGATTTATATATATTGTGATGGCCGGAGCCTTTTGGCTCTATCCGATTCATCAAAAAAAAAAATATCTCGTACACCAAACGTTCGAAACCAGATCTCTATTAAAAAAAAAAATAAAAAAAAAAAAATAAAAAAAATAAAAAAATGGAATTAGCATCACATTTCAAAGTAGGGTTTTTCCCACATAGCTCACTAACAAATGTCTAAATTCCGTATACCTCACTTACAAATTGTTATTTCCATATTACTGCAATGTTCCGAAATCGAAGAAGGTGACCAAGTATCATGGAAGAAGGTTGGTGACGCAAGGGGATAAAGGTGTAAGGTAAAAATTCAATCTTTTCTGAAAGCATTTAATTCTGAAGTATTTCAAACATTTATTGTTCAACAATATTATAAGTAGGTCAGAAATTTTGATGTTCCGATGGTTTACTATTGTGGGTTAGGGTTCAGGTTTATTTAGGGAATAATATTCCCTTATACTGGGATGTGTGAATTTCTAAGTGCAAGTTCCCTGATTAATTTCCTTTCTTTAACGTAATAAAGAATGAGAATTCATTTCGTTTCTTTAGTACAATTTAACTGCTTATTCAATACGATTGATCATGATGTTCCTATATTTAAATAGTTCTTAGTTTGCATATGTGTTTGTGTGTACTTAGATGCTAATATCTTAGTATTTAAATGTGTATATATTCGCTATGTGGAGTTTATCGTTGTATGTTGCAGTAATTTATTCATAAGATATGTAGGACTATAATTATTGGTGAATTGTATTATAGATGTGTAGAAGAATTGTGCTTATTAACTAAAGAATTTTATTTAACCAGGATGTCAATTGATGGTGCAGTAAATTTTGTGGTCTACTCAAATGGTCATTGGAGAGATGTACCTCGAACGAGTAGGAAAAAATACGAGTGTAATAAACAAATAAGATGATTGTTTTCTTGGAGGATACCTCCTTCAAAAAATTTGGCTAGAAGGTGGTAAGAGCAAATTTTAAAGCTTGATTACACTGTCCCTAAAACAAACCCTAGGGAGTTTGATGCAATGAAACACCAATGAGGAGTACATGCAGATGATGGACATTGCAATTAATTCACTCTTTTTATCACTCTTTTCAGAAGTTGAGAAAAAAATCTATAGAAAAACCCATGCTATTTAAGACCGAGAAGAAGAAACTGCCACAAAAAAAAAAAAAAGACAACATATAAGGATCAGCTTGTTGTGAATGAGCTGAATTCAGATGAAGAACTTTGATGATTATCCCGCTCATGAGGATGACAGGTACATCATGTTTGAGGAAGAATTGCAACATGATATAAAAGGTGACACTAAAAATGATCATGATTATGTTGTTTTTGAAGATGAACAAATCCCACAAAGAGAATGAGAGACATAAAATGAACATATACACATAGATAATGATGAAGCAACTTCAGATGATGTTGATGACTGTTATAGCCAAGACTCATCTCAATCTTATAGTTCTAGTGCGGATGAGTTTGATCTGTCATCCAGTGATGAAGAAGATATTGCACAGGGACAAGGCAGACTTAAACTTGTGTCATCCAAGGAGAACAACTCTTATGTTGGGAAGATCTTTATAACAATGGACAAGACAGACTCAAGCTGCAAAACTTCAGTGTTAGAAACAATTTCAATTACAGCCTAGTTCTCAATGACAAAGGAAAGGGTAGTAGCTAAGTGTTTGGTTAAGGATTGTCCTTGGAATATGAGGTGCTACAGAATGGGGGATGACTATAAGACTTTCCAGTGCACGAAGTTTATTCCAACACATGTTTGCAATGGTGTTAACATGTGTGGGAATCAACATGCCATGACTATGTGGATTAGCAAAGTTACACTTGATGAAGTGAAGAGAAACCCTGCAATTAAACCCAAGGAAATCATTAATAGGCTCAAAGACAAATTCAAGGTGAATGTTCCTAATAAGAGAGCTTGGAAGGGAAAAGATAATGCCATGGAAATTCCTTTTGGCAATGTTGAGAAATCTCATGATCTAGTAGATGCTCTAAGGGATGAGCTGATAGCAAGAAATCCTGGTAGTTACATTGTTGTGGATGTCGATGCGGATAAAGCAATCAAGAGAATGTTCATCTCTTTTAGTGCATGTATACAAGACAAGGGTTTATTGATGGTTGTAGGAGGTTTAGATGGTAGTCATCTAAGGACAAAGTATCTTAGTATGTTACTTGCAGCAAATGGCCTTGATGGAAATAAAGGTTTATATACAATTGCTTTTGCGATGGCGGAGTCTGAGAGCTCAGACACATGGTCATGGTTTTTGGAGCATTTGAAACTTGCTTTTCATGCACATGATATGAGTAGAATGACCTTCATATCAGATCAAGATAAAGGGTTGGAGGATCCATTGCATATTGTTTTTGCCTAGAATCTGAGCACAGAGCATGTATGAGACACATGTGGAAGAACTTCAAGAAGAAGTATCCAAGAAATAAATTTGAAAAGATTGTATGGGAAGCTGCAAGGGCTTTTAGTGGACCCGAATACGACAAAGCAGGGGGAGCTTCAACAAGTGTCACAAGCAGCATATGAAGATTTGATGGGCCAAGATAAATACAAGTGGAGCAGGTCACAATTCAATCACAAGTGTAAGAACCACTATATAACCAGCAATCTATCAGAATCCTCCAATGCTCGGGTATTAAAGCCAAGGTATTTTCCAGCTGTGAAACTTATTGACAGGGCTAGGATCAAAATCATAGTAAAAAGACAGAAAAGGAAAATGAAGGCTCATAAGTCGAAAGGCTTGTACCAGTGGCTCATAGGTACATCAAAGATTTGAGCATGAATGTTATTGACTGGGACATTAGTTTGTCTACAGAAAGGGAAGCTGAAGTTACAAATGGTTAAAAAAGATTCACAATCAATTAGTGAAACAAGACATGTAGCTATAATAGATGGCAACTCACAGGTTTGACCTGTGTACATGTGGGGACATTTGTTGCACAACATAGAACGGATATATGGAAAAACTTTGTACATGAATTCTATACAATTGACAAGTATTGTTTTTTTTTAATAATTAATTACCTATTAATGCCTATGGATTTAATTATCTTCTAGGACCTTTTTTAAGGGATAAAGAGGCATATAAATTGTCAATCGGTTCATTGCCATCTAAACAGTGGCAAAGGATTGAAAGGGAATATGTTATAGGCCCACCCCATGCTAAGCGGTCAAGAGGAAGGCCGGCTAAGATGAGGAAGAGAAGTCATGATGAGATACATGGAACCAACAAAGGAAAAGGGATAGCTAAGAGGATTGTGCATTGTAGCAGATGTAAGAGGATAGGGCACTATAAAAGCAGGTGTAAGTATTCCATCAATCTTGTTAGTCAACAATCACAAAAGACACCAAAAATGAGAGACAGAACATTGACCAAGCACAAAGCAAAGAGGAGAAACAACTGTAAACCCTATTCAGTAAGTTTTAAATGTCAGTATGATATAAATTTATGAAAGTTTGTAATATCACTATTTCATTATAGCATCTCAATATTTATTAAGGTCATACACAACTATATCGTATGATTAGATACATTTGTTTAATAATTTCTTGTAGGAGTACAACTAATAAGAAGGGAAGAAAAGGAAGGGAAGAAAGAAGAAAGGGAGTGACATAACTGTCCCGGTTGAAAGCGAACAACACAGTTATCACTAAGTTTTAATTATCATTAACATCAACTACAAATAATTCTTAAACTATATTTTGTCTTCATTTCTATTTATCTTTGTCATGTTAATTACTTGTAGTGTTGGCAATGAAGTTTTATTTGAGATTGATAAGAATGTAGTTATTATGACACAAAACTAAGTTTTATTTGAGATTGCGAACAACACAGTTATCACTAAGTTGTAATTATCATTAACATCAACTACAAATAATTCTTAAACTATATTTTGTCTTCATTTCTATTTATCTTTGTCATGTTAATTACTTGTAGTGTTGACAATGAAGTTTTATTTGAGATTGATAAGAATGTAGTTATTATGACACAAAACTCGGCTTACGCGATTCAGATGTGAGAAATTTATCTGTGGTTAAATACCAAGCTAAACTGCAAAACTAACTTGTTATGCATTTTTCATATATAGTGTTAATGAGACCGAAGGAGGAGTTGGTAGCCTAAAGGGGAGAGGAACTCCACTTTTACTGTGATGCAGTTTGACAATGAGCCAACAGAGGAGATGGTTTTAGTGCAGCAAACTCAAGTGGTGGATGAGCTCCAAGTGCAGTCATCACTAACTGCAGAAGTACAACTGGAGCAAAATCAGATCAAGACACTCAATTCTCAAGATGAGCTATATGCATACTTAAGGTCTGCACCATAACCATGGAAGAAGAAGATTGTACGGGATCTGCAACTCTTGTTTTTGGGTTTTGGGGTATAGTTGTGCTGCTTTAGGATATAGAAAGAAAGAAAGGGAATATGTATTGGGGTATAGATTTGATTTGTCTTATAGTCTTTAGCTTATGTCTTCTTTGTCTTGGTTATGCAATTGTAATTGAAAATTTGTAGTGATTTAACTTTTTTTGTACTAAAGTGACTGCAATTTATTTAAGAGAATCGTTGTTAAATCCAACTTTTTATGCCCTAATTTTATCAGAAATTAGATCTTACAATTCTAAATCCTTTAGTGCTGGCAAATATTAATCCTTTAGATATATCTGTGGATGATTCATCTCTATAGACCTAGTACTTTTGTATCTGATTAAATTTTGTATCATTAAATTTTGACAAAAACAAGAAGTTGAAAACCCAAACAAGGAGAAGAAAGGGGAATTTTAGTGTTGAGGTTTGTATGAGATGAACGGCCAGGATTGAATGGGGGTAAACATGTCATTTCACTAACATTCTGTCAGATTTAACGAAATATTCCTGAGTTTTTAACCTTAGTTAACTAAAGGTATTTTTTTGGGTTGAGTAAAGATTGTGAGTGAATAATATGGCAATAACAATTTGTGAGTGAGGTATGTGGAATGTAGATATTTGTTAGTGAGCAATGTGGAAAAAAACCTTTCAAAGTATCATATGCAAGAAAAAAACTTACATGTACCAAAAAAAGAAAGAAAAAAAAAACTTACACTGCCTGAGCCAGCCACATATAAAATATCCTTTACAAGACACTGTATCTTGTCGTAGTATGAACCATTAACACATACGCCTGCAACAAAGTACAAAAATTAAAATTATGTCTAACACCAAGGAGTGTGTCAAACAACTTACCACCCCGTGATATTCGTGTATCACTCGCTATGACAGCACCTCGGCCGTCAAGGGTGATTGCAGCAACGATGGTTGTACCCAACTCGACGGGCACCTATGAGAATCAGATTGGAGAAGGCAGTGTCAAAGTAGGATCGATGATGTTAAACAAACCAAGTGAAAAAGGTTTGGTTGATAGAAATCCCAATTTGAACTCACTTTTTTTAAATTTTGTTGAGGTAATGTTTACAATATTGCTAGATAAAACACTATCTATCGCCTCCTAGAACCATCAAGATGTATGAAAACGTATCCATGACCATACAATGTAAATTTCTTAGCAAAACAACAGAAAATATTACATAGTGATATAGCTAAAAATAGGGTTAAATCAGGACTGTTCAAAACAGGGCACTAATCTTGAGGCCCCCAAGGGTAAAATGGTAAATTCACTTACTAACAGGTCCGAATCAGGAGCTGGGCCTCTATTCAGAACCCAACAGCCCCGAAAACGAATCCGTCTTACTGGGTGCGAGTTCCAACCTGTTAGAGACCAGGTCAACAAGATAAAAAAGAATCCAGATTCATGATTATCTTTAAGATATGGTTTTAACCACTTCTGTCCATCCACATCGGGAAATAGGGATTTGTTCTTATCCCGAAACTGATTCCTAAGGCGGCTATAAATACCCCCATCCCCCCACTGTTACCAGGTAATCAATCTTTTAATACCTAAAGCTCTTGCATAATCTTCTTGATTACTAACAAGAGCGTCGGAGGGTGCGTCGCCGGAATCAACCCCAGTGTCTCGCACTTTTTGCAGGTCGACAGTGATGGGATCTCAGTCAAACGCCGGTGGAGGAGCCAGGTTTGGTCTATTCCTCTTCCTACGAATCCACAAGTTCTATCTGTTTGCTCCCATACCGAAATCAACAGCAACAGATTGGCGCCGTTTGTGGGAAATCTCGAATAGCAACCAGCCTCTTCCACCAGCCAAGACAGTCCCTAGCCATGCCTCCGAGGAAAGGAAAGTCAGTGGTCTCCAACCGTAGATCAACTCTTGCCCTCCTCCTCTGCCACCGGAGGATCCCTTTCAGCTCGTCCAACCGGTCAAGCAACAAGGGGTACCCCATCCTTAACCCGTCTAGCCACTGCAGCCTAGACAGCCTCCCCTTCAACAAATTCTACTTCAGCAGGTCCCTCCCAGGGCCTCAAGAAGTTGGCACAGGGACCTCTCGTCCTAATCAACAAAAGCTACCTCACCACCGCGACCATGTCTCGGTACACAACCCCTCCACCGACTCCATAGCCTCCCATAATCCTCATGCATCGGAAGACCTCCGCAACATCATCATCACCCGGCAGCAAGATGTAGACCTTCGCCACCGCCTAGATGAAAGGCGGGACCATGATAGGGGCCCCCGTCGAGAACATCAACGGGCTCGGCCCCCTCGCAGGACCAATCATCGGAGGTCGAACTCTCCTAGGAGTCCGAGGGAGTCTCCCCATCGCTGCCAGAGGAGTCTTCACCCGCTAGCCGAGCAGCCCCAAGGGGTCGTCAAGACCACGAAGCACCCGTCACAAGGGCAGAGTTCCAAGACTTCTAGGCAGCAGTCTTGTGGGCCCTCGTTGTTGCCCCAAATAACGACAAGAGGGCACCCAGTCCTGAGCCAGCTAGGAGCCACCACCACCGATCCCCTAGTCCTTGGGGGGCTCCAAACCACCGTCTTTGCACTCCCAGTCCTCGCCCATCTCCGAGCTACCATCGCCGCAACCCCATTCCACCCTTGTACGAAGATGAGTCCCGGGGCTCGGCAAGATATGATCGAAGGGAAGATGCTGTCTACCGCCGTCTCCACGGGATGGAGAGGTGCCTCGGTCGACTCGACAGGAAAGAGGAGCAGAGGGCAAGGAACCTCTGCCCAAGCAGACCTCCATTCTCCTGCGCCATCATGGAGGCCCCGGTCCAAGCAAACTTCAAACCGCCTCAGTTTGAGACATACACCGGGGAGTCGGACCCCGTAGATCACATAGAGTTTCAAAACTCTCATGATGATCCATCATGCCTCCGACGCCCTCCTCTGCAAGACAAGGGCCCTGCTCGAGAGTGGTACTCCCGGCTCATCCCCTCCTCTATCTTCTCCTTCGACCAGTTCGAAGCCCTCTTCATCACCCATTTCGTGAGCAGTCGCCGCTCCGAAAAGACGAGTATCGACTGCTCTTCCTCAGTCAAAAGAAGGGCGAGAAGTTGAGGGATTATGTCAAGCGGTTCACCACGGAGGCCAGGTCCATTGTCTCCCGCGATCAGTCGGTTGCCTCGGCCGCCTTCCAATCCAATGTCCTCAATCCCGACCTCAGGGCGTCCCTCGCCAAGAAGCTCCCTCGGGACTTCTCAAAGCTCCTTCTCCGGAGCGAGAAGTACATCCAAGAAGAGGAAGCTATCAACCGCCCTACCTTCGAAAGTTCGTCTTCCAGGAGTAAGCGAAAGACCGCAGAAGATGAAGGAGCTAAGAAGCTCCAGAAGGACAATGGGGGTCAGCGTCGCCCCCCTCCCCGCTTCGAGAGGTTCACTTCTCTCAATGTCAATGTCTTGGCTATCCTTACGGAGGTCGAGAGAGAAGGAATTCTCTCCCTACTCCAAAAATGAATACTCCAGGGAAGAAGAGGAACAGGGAGAAATGGTGTCGCTACCACCGGGACCACGGCCACGACACAAACGACTGTCGGGCCCTGAAGGACGAGATCGAGGCCCACATTCAGAGAGGGCAGCTCGCTAGGTTTGTGCAGAAGGAGCGGGCCGATCCTCCTCCACCCCCAGGGGGGCCAACAAACGACCTGAGCGACATGAGGAGACCCCGGATCACGAATACGAGCCCATCCCGCACCTCATCCACGGAGGCCCAATGGAGGGAGATTCCAACTGCTCCCAAAAAGCCCTCGTTCGAGAGGTGAACTCTGTGCAGAGCCATCCCCCTTTTAAGGGCTTAGGATTCCCGATCGCCTTCTCAGATAAAGACCTGGAGGGTGTCTGAACCCTCCATTGCGACGCGCTGGTCTCCACATGGCCAATTTTAATATGCACTGGGTCTTAGTAGACAATTGCAGCTCCGTCAATATTCTCTTCCTGGAGGCCTTCCAGGGGCTCCAGCTATCCAGAGGTTGGCTCAAACCGGCCGACTATACTCTGCACGGGTTCACGGAAGTGCCAGTTACGATCGAGGGTGTCATCACTCTCGACGTAATCATTGGCCAAGCTCCTACTACCCGAACCGAGCCGATGGACTTCATGGTGGTTGACGTGAAAGCTGCCTACATTGTCATCCTAGGTCGACCAGGACTAGCTATTCTACAAGTCGTCCCCTCGGTTTATCACATGAAGATTAAGTTCCCTACCACAGCAGGCGTGGGGGAAGTCAGAGGAAGCCAAGAAGCAGCCTGCAAATGTTATATGACTTTGATGGGAGGACCCGTCCTCTCTTTCGAAGCCCTTGAAATCCCCCAAGGGGGTACCCAACCTATATCGGAGCTGGTTGATGAGTTGGAAGAGGTGGTCTTCTCAAAAGAAGATCCAACTTGCACGTTCTTGATAAGCAAAGTCCTTCCCTCTGCCGTTCACTCCTATATAACCCAGTGCCTAAGGGGAAACCGTGACCTCTTCGCTTGGACCGCAGCCGACATGCCGGGGATCTCCAAGGAGCTCCTCGTTCACCATCTTAGCGTCGCCTCGGGGGCCAAACCCGTCCAGCAGAAGCGACGCAAATTCGCCCCTGAACGCCAGCAAGCCATCAAGGAGGAGGTTGAGAAACTCCTCAAAGCTCGGTTCATACAGGAAGTCAACTATCCGGAGTGGCTCTCCAATGTTGTGATGGTCAAGAAGGACAACGGGACCTGGAGGATCTGCATCGACTTCACAGATATGAACAAGGCATGCCCCAAAGATCCATTCCCCCTCCCGAGCATCGATACCTTGATTGATGCGACCTCGGGCCATGAGCTCTAAAGCTTCATGGACGCGTTCTCTGGAAATAATCAGATAAGAATGTTCCCCTATGACATCCCGAAGACCTCCTTTGTCACAGATCAAGGCCTGTATTGCTACAGGGTGATGCCCTTTGGGCTCAAAAATGCTGGTGCCACCTACCAACGCCTCGTCAACAAGATCTTCAAAAAGCAGATCGGGCGCAACATGGAAGTTTATGTAGACGACTTGTTGGTGAAGAGCGTCAGTGGGTCTGACCACGTCTTCGACCTCCAAGAAGCCTTCGACGTGCTAAGGAGGCATAACATGAGGCTAAATCCGAACAAATGTGCGTTCGGAGTCTCGTCCGGTGGTCAGCCAAAAGGGCATAGAGGCCAATCCCGAGAAGATCCAAGCCATACTTAACATGGCTCCCCCTCTAACGTCAAAGAGGTGCAGAAGCTCATAGGACGCATCGCGGCGATAGGATGCTTCCTCTCCAAGTCAGGAGAGAAGTGCCTTCCATTCTTTAAAGCCCTCAGGGGGGCTAAAGGGTTCGAATGGGGGCAACAAAAACAAGAGTCCTTTGACTAGCTCAAAGCATACTTGGTTAACCCCCCCCCCCCCCTCCTGAGCAAGCCAAGACCCGGAGAGGTTCTCTACTTGTACCTCATCGTTGTGGAGCAGACCCTCAGCATTGTCTTAATGGGGGAAGAAGATAAGGCGCAGAGGCCTATCTACTATGTGAGCAAGGTCCTTAGGGATGCCGAGCTCCATTACTCGAGGCTGGAAAAGATAGCCTATGCCCTAGTTATGTCGGCCCAGAAGCTCCGTCCATATTTCCAATCTCATTCGGTGGTTGTTCTGACCAGCCGCTCAAACAGGTCCTCCACAAGCCCGAGACCTCCAGGCGCCTCATGAAGTGGTCAATTGAGCTGAGACAACATGACATCAGCTACCAGCCTCGAACCGCTATCAAGGCTCAAGCCCTGGCCGAGTTCATGTACCGAAGGGAGTGGAGGTGGAGTTATCCTAACGGGCCCAGACGACTTCATCCTCCAATACTCGCTCTGCATCAACTTCCGAGCCTCCAACAACGAGGCCGAGTACGAAGCCCTCATAGCGAGCCTAGGCATGGCTCGCAAGGCAGGAGAGAAGCGTATCCGGATGTTCAGCGACTCACAGCTCGTGGTGAATCAAGTCCTAAGGGAATACGAAGCACGAGATGATTGCATGGCCAGGTACTTGGCCAAGGTTAAAAGTCTCATGGCATCCTTTGAAGAGGCACAGCTCCAGCAGATCTCCCGAGAGGAGAACGCGCAAGCAGACGCCCTCTCAAAGTTAGCCTCCTCTCTCCAAGGGCTCGAACAAACCATCCTGATCAAAGTCTTATTGAAGCCCAATATCGAAGAGGAGGGTCCCGAGCCGATGGAGGCGCTACCGGTACAGCTCGGAGAGAATTAGATGAGGCCTCTACTCGAGTTCCTCAAGGATGGGATCCTTCTCGTAGACCCTAAAGAGGCCCGAAGATCCGAACAAGAGCGGAGCGGTACACCCTCATCGAGGGAATCTTGTACAAACGCTCCTACACCCAAGTAGACAGCCGACCCTACTTGAGGTGTCTCTCCCCAGATGAAGCCCAGTACGCTTTGAGGGAGGTGCACAAGGGGATAGGTGGCGCTCGCTCTGGAGCAAGGTCCCTCACCTGCAAGATCTTGAACTATGGGTATTTCTGGCCTCCCCTCTTCCGAGACGCCGAGCAACACGTTCGACAATGCGGCCCATGCCAACAATTCTCAACTATTCATCACCTACCACAAGCTCGGCTCTCTTCTCTATCCAGTCCAACCCCTTTTGCAATGTGGGGCATGGACAGTTCAGGTTCCTCATCGTGGCGATTGACTATTTCTCCAAGCGGATTGAAGCCGAACCCATATCGACGATCACAGAGAACAGGGTGCAACATTTCTTCTGGAAGAATGTAGTCTGCAGATTCGGCGTGCCCCGAGTCTTGATAACAGACAACGGAACTCAGTTCGCGGGGCAACATTCTGCTCTTTCTATGAGAACCTTGGCATTCAGCAACGATTCTCCTCGATCTCCCACCCCCAGTCCAATGGTCAGGTAAAGAACGCCAATCGGCAATTCTCTCTGGCCTCAAAAAGAGACTAAGCAAGTCAGCTAAAGGGTTATGGGTAGAGCAGCTCCCTAATGTGCTTTGGAGCTACCGCACTACGAAGAGAACCCCCACGGAAGAATCACCCTTCAACCTCACCTATGGCTCAGAGGCCGTTATCCCCTTGGAAGTTGGTCTACATTCCCCCCGCCTAATTGCATACAATGAAGAACAAAACGCGAACGAGCATCGCGGCAATCTGGATCTCGTTGATGAGCTCCGAGAGAGAGCCTCCATTCGGCAAGAGAATTATCGACGTAGGATCGAGCAATCCTACAACAAGAGAGTCCGCCCTACAAATCTCAAAGAGGGGGACCTAGTACTCAGGTTACTGGCTATCTCGTTCCCCAGCAAAAAGGGCAAGTTGGCTCCTAATTGGGAAGGACCATACAAAATCTCCAGAGTTGTCCGCCCCGGTGTGTATCAACTCGAAGACCCGGGGGGCAAGAGGATACCAAGAACTTGGAACGCCGACCATTTATTGAAGTACCAAGAGAGTGTTTGAACGCCTATCCAAGCAACTTCAATTCTCTTAGTGGCTCCCTAGAACTATTATATTTGTATTTTCTTCTATCCCTCTAATTGGATTTTTCAATTGGAATGTAATAACGGCCTGCAACTCAGAAGAGGCCGATTATCAATCTTTAATAAAGCACTTCTTTAGAGTTCTCTTATAATCTGGTTGTCACACTTGTGAAGTATACAATACATCTCTTAAAACAACAAGTTTGGAGTCTAAAACTTGGCTCGATTCTGCTTCAACTACTTGCTTACAAGTGAGTACGAAGTGGTTCGCCATTCGGAATTGCTCCCACATCTGTTGGTTCTCTCTTAAACGACAAGTTCGGAGTCCAAAACTTGGCTCGATTCCGCTTCAACTACTTGCTTACAAGAGAGTAAGAAGTGATTCGCCATTCGGAACTGCTCCCACAACTGTTGGTTCTCTCTTAAATGACAAGTTCGGAGTCCAAAATGTTGCTCGATTCCGCTTCAACTACTTGCTTACATGTGAGTACGAAGTAGTTCGTCATTCAGAATTGCTCCCATGACTGTTGAATCCCTTTAAATGACAAGTTCGGAGTCCAACATTTGGCTCGATTCTGTTTCAACTACTTGCTAACAAGCGAGTACGAAGTGGTTTGCCATTCGGAATTGCTCCTACAACTGTTGACTATAAAAACGAACGGTGTTAAAGCGCAAAGTTCTCAAGAAAAACTCGCCAAAAATTGCCTCACTTTATTTTACCAAAGTAGAAGATTCAAGTCCTACTGGAGATACAAGTCTTATTCTAAGATACAAGTCTAGTTCAGGACCAAAAATTCATACAACACAAAACTAATGAAATTACAAAATTCCCCTAGCCTCTTCCTAGGGAGAAGGATGCGTCTCTTGATTACACGCGAGGACGGCGAGCAATGTGTTGCATTTGTCCCGTCTCTGCCGAAGTCTCTAGGCCAGCGAGTCGAGTCGCGTCCTCGGCCCCCAATCTAACAGTGGCCCCACTTGACGAACCAGCAACTCCGCTTTGCGCGTCCCTAGGGCTTCACACCATAGATGACGATCGGAGAGCTAACTCATGAAAAGTCCTCCCTGGGGCATACTCCCCACGAGGATAAGAGATGCTCCTAACGTTGCTCCCCCAGTCAGCCGCCGTAGACGCAAGTTCTCTGCCTCTAGTTCGACCACCCGCTCTGTGAGAGCATCATCAGCCACTCTAATCTTAATACGAGCCAGCCGACTTGAGCCACCCCCAGGCAATACCTTGGCGATATTCCTCCGGAGCTGTGTCGCTTCCATACTCTTCTCGAGCACCACATTCTTTAATTCGTCCCTCTGGGCTTTTGCCTTGAATAGAGAACCACGAAGAAATGTGAGCCTTAAGCCTAAGTTGTAGGCCATCGAGGGACAAGCCTCTTCCCATTCAGGTGGCACTTCACGAGCTTGCTCCTCCAATTGTTCAACTCGGAATCTCGATGAGCTAGTGTCAGCCTCAAATAGTTCAGCTCTGACTTGGTCTTGAAAAGCCTCTCATGAGCCCGAGCAAGAGCCAACTTGGCGATACCTAGTTGGGAGCGGAGTGGTGAAGACTCGACCAACTGAAAAAGTCGAAAAAGTTAAGTAAATTGCCAAGACTAAAGAGTCAATGTGGCGAAGCTAAGCCTGAACGAGCACAGTACAAGACTCAAAAGCAAGACACCCCATCGACTCAAAATTCCTCCAACACTTGTTCAAAATAGAAATATCTTTCATTCAAAATCTAGCTAGTACAAAAGCGTGGTGGCCAGTCCGCTATAAGGCAATACAAAAGGCAAAAGCAAGAAAACATAACAAGAACGGAAGTCAAGGGGCCACCATGAGTGGTAGCTCGGCGATCAGCTCCTCGGTGATCAGAACCTGTACCTCCACCATCGCAGTTTGGGGGTCCCCAACGAGCTCCTTGCCCTCTTCTTCCTCCTCTTCCTCCTCTTTGCCTCCCTCTTGGTCGGCTTCGTCCCCCTGGGCCCCCTCGACCACCTCGCCCTCGAGCGGGGCATACAAGCTGTACCCCGAGCTGTCGAAGCTAGGGATGCTAGCCTCCACGTGCTTGAGGGCTCAGGCATAGGATTGCTCCATGTTTGTCCTGATGTGCCTCTTCGCCTCGGCTTGTACGGCCTCCGCAGCTGCTGCCACCGCCACGCCCTTCTCCCTCTCCTTCTCCTCGAAGCCCTTCCTCACCTTCTTCCTCTCCGCCTCGGCCTTGGCCTTCTCCTCGTCTGCCCACGCCACCTCCGAGGCTGTCTTCTCGTTCGCCTTAGCCAGGGCCGCTTCGAGGTACACGACCTGAGCAACCAGCGACTCCGAGCGGCGTTGCTCGGCTTCGTACAGCTTCGCGACCCTCGCTCTCTCGGCTCGGTCCTTGTCGCACATCAGCTTCAGCTCCTCTTGTTCGGAAAACTGCTCAATGAGGTGGCTGAAGTGGCACGTGATCTAAACAGAAGATAGAAAAAATGAGCTAGTTACTTAGAAGATTTGAGAAATTGGTAAAAGACTTACCGACATCATCGCCCTGACTATTTCCAGAGCATCGTCGCCCACGGTCCCCACCTTCAGGGCTGCTCGGTCCTTCGGGGTCAACAGGTGGCGCAGAGCCTGCATGCTCATAGCCAAGTCCCCCAAAAAGCCATCATGCCTTATCACCTGCCAGTCGGGGATGAAAATCTTCTTATGCTCGGTCAGGATGACCTCGGCCTGGTCAGCGAGAGGTGGCGCCTCGAGCGCCAGTGCCGCTCCGGCGGAGAAGACCTCGGTGGAAGGCTTGAAAGGAGTCAGCTGAGGGAGAGTAGCAGCAGCGGCGGTCCGAAGAGTAGACGCCAAGTCCATGGTTGGGACCACGGCCGGCGGTCCCTTGGCAGCTCGACCGGACGAGGGCCCCGCCGGTGTCCTCTTCCTCTTCTTATTATCGGTGCCTTTGGCACCACCAACGCTTCGGTCCTGGAACATAGTCCGGAAATCCATGTTTGGAGCCTGTGCAAAAAAGAAAACCGAAGTTAAAATGAGAAGAAAGCAATATGAGGAATAACAAGAAGGCAAAATGTCTAGAGCGTACTAGGATCAATCGGGCCGAGACCCGACCCGTGGAGGACCCTCCTCGGTCATGTCCTTCCAGCTCAGGGTCGGAAGACTAAGCAGCTTTGCCGTGACCTCTACTTCGGCCGGGGTCAACACTGGCTCGACCTTCACCCACTTCAGAACATCCTCCTTCCACCTCGTCGGGAAGTCCCACAGCGTAGGGCCTCGGATCAAAAAATACTTCTCCCGACTTGATAGAGTCCAGATTCTCTATCAGCTTGGCGCCTCTTCGTGACGACAAGTAGTACTGGTACTCCATCTTGTTCATCCGGTTAATCCGATACAAACTACGAAGTATGAAGAGTTGAGGCTCCACACCTGCCGCCCGACATTGAAGCAGAAAGCCGAGCACATGGCGCCACATGTTCAGCATGAACTGGATCACACTTAGCCCATACCACCGCAGCACTTCGGTCACGAAGGGGTGAAGAAGCAGGCGCAAACAGGCGAGGTCGCCGAACACGCTTGGACTCCTGGTCCGGGGAGGAGGAGAATGTACTCCGGTGGTATCATGAAGCTACTCTAGATCCGAAGCAGGTCCCTTTCCGTCAGGACCGAGGGAATGTCGTCGACCTCGGAGTACTCCCTCGGCCTATTCTCGTACGACTCTGACCTCCCATAGACCACCTTCGCAAGCAAGTCGCCGGAGTACTGCCTAACTCCCCCATGGCCCGATAGCGCAGATGGCAGTCTACCTAGCTCTCCTACCCTCCTAACATTCTCTACTATTGTCTTAACAATCACCGACCCTGACACCTCCTTCCCTTTCCCTTGGACGAGCAGAGCATCCAACGTCCGCTCACTCTCCCCATCCGAGGTGGAGGCCTCACTCCCCGAAGACACTCTAGACATCTTGAAAAATATATATAAAATAAAATATATATATTTACCTTGATGTGATGTTTACGATGGGAATAGTTCGCCAGAAATTGCTTCGCTTCGCCACAAGCCACTAGCAGAACCACCCAGGAGCGAAAACAGCCGCTAGCAGAGCCACCCGAGAGTGAAAATAATTTTTGAGAGTGAAAAGTGAAGGAACGAGAGAGAGTGGGGGGGGGGGGTGAAAACTTATAGTGAAAAGAGGCAACGCTTGGGCTTCCTAATGTATTGGGCCCCACGAAAGCCTGTTAAGAAGACTAAACGACAAAATTCTCAAAGGCGGGAACTATCAACGTCATTTTGATCAGTCAAGCTGCCTCACGTTTTGCACCAGATCTCATCCAACGGCTCAGATGACGCCACGTAGCTCGGAACCACAATCCGAACTACCGAGGCACCAAGCTGTGAATTGGCAAAAACACTTGCTTCAAAATTCGCACCTGATCATGATGGACGGCCCAGATTGTGCCACGTAGCTCAGAACCACAATCCGAGCTACCGGGGCACCGAGCGGCGAATTGGCAAAAACAATTGCTTCAAAATTCGGACTTGATCATGATGGAAGGCCCAGATTGCGCCACGTAGCTCGAAATCACAATCCGAGCTACCGAGGCACCCAGCTGCGAATTGGCAAAAACACTTGCTTCAAAATTCGCACCTGATCATGATGGACGGCCCAGATTGCTCCACGTAGCTCGGAACCACAATTCAAGCTACCAAGGCACCGAGCTGCGAATTGGCAAAAACACTTGCTTTAAAATTCGCACCTGATCATGATGGACAGCCCAGATTGTGCCACATAGCTCGGAACCACAATCCGAGCTACTGAGGCACCGAGCTGAAATTGGCAAAAACATCTGCTTCAAAATTCGCACCTGATCATGATAGACGGTCCAGATTGCGCCACGTAGCTTGAAAGCCCAATCCGAGATACCGAGCTACCGAGCTGCGAATTGGCAAAAACACTTGCTTCAAAATTCGCGTCTGATCATGATGGACGACTCTAATTGCACCACGTAGCTCGGAACCGCAATCCGAGCTACCAAGGCACCAAGCTGCAAATTGGCAAAAATACTTGCTTCAAAATTCGCACCTGATCATGATGGACGGCTCTGATCTCCCACGTAGCTCGGAAGCCCAATCCGAGCTACCAAGGCACCGAGATGTGAATTGGCAAAAACACTTGCTTCAAAATTTGCACCTAATTCACGATGAACGGCTCTGACTGTCCACGTAGCTCAGAACCGCAATCCGAGCTACCGAGGCATCGAGATGCAAATTGGCAAAAACACTTGCTTCAAAATTCGCATCTGATCATGATGAATGGCTCTAATTACGCCACGTAGCTCGGAACCACAATCCGGGCTACCGAGGCACCGAGCTGCGAATTGGCAAAAACACCTGCTTCAAAACTCGCACATGATCATGATAGACGGCCCAGATTGCGCCACGTAGCTCGGAAGCCCAATCCGAGCTACCGAGCTGCGAATTGGCAAAAACACTTGCTTCAAAATTTGCACCTGATCATGATGGACGGCTCTGATTGTGCCACATAGCTCGAAACCACAATCCGAGCTACTGAGGCACCGAATGCGAATGGGCAAAAATACTTGCTTCAAAATTCGCGACTGATCATGATGGACGGCTCTGATCTCACCATGTAGCTCGGAAGCCCAATCCGAACTACCGAGCCACCGAGCAGCAAATTGGCAAAAACACTTGCTTCAAAATTCGCACCTGATCACGATGAACGGCTCTGATTGGCCACGTAGCTCGGAACCACAATCCAAGCTACCGAGGCACCGAGCTGCGAATTGGCCAAAACACTTGCTTCAAAATTCGCGCCTGATCATGATGGACGGCTCTGATTGCACCAAGTAGCTCGGAACCACAATCCGAGCTACCGAGGAACCGAGCTGCGAATTGGCAAAAATACTTGCTTCAAAATTCGCACCTGATCACGATAGACGACCCAGATTGCGCCACGTAGCTCGGAAGCCCAATCCGAGCTACCGACTAACCGAGCTGCAAATTGGCAAAAACACTTGCTTCAAAATTCGCGCCTGATCATGATGGGCGGCTCTGATTGCGCCACGTAGCTCGGAACCACAATTGACCTACCGAGGCACCGAGCTACGAATTGGCAAACATACTTGCTTCAAAATTTGCGCCTGATCATGATGGACGGCTCTGATCGCGCCACGTAGCTCGGAACCACAATCTGAGCTACCGAGGAACCGAGCTGCGAATTGGCAAAAATTCTTGCTTCAAAATTCGCACCTGATCACGATAGACGGCCCAGATTGCGCCACGTAGCTCGGAAGCCCAATCCAAGCTACCGACTAACCGAGCTCTGAAGCCCAATCCCAATCCAAGCTATCGAACTGCGAATTGGCAAAAACGTCTGCCTCAAAATTTGTGCTCGATCATGATAAGCATTCCAAATTGTGCCACGTAGCTCGGAATCTCAATACGAACTACCAAGACGCCGAGCCACCAAGCTGCGCATGAGGGGGAAATCGCCTGTGGCTCGTCTCGCCCATCCGATCACCCAGAGCTTCGTGCCCAAGCACGATGGACGGATCAGATCACGCCACGTCATAAATCCCATGATAGATTCCCTTATTTTTATTATAATTCGGATTTTCTATTTAAAAATTGCGAAAAAATATTTTAAAATCCAGAAAAATTAATTAAAAATTCTGAAAAATAATTATAAATTTGGGAAAATATTTTAGAGATCCTGAGTAAATAATTATTTATTAGAATAATTAGTTGGTATTTCTTAGAAACAAATTGTCGCTTCGCAAAATTAAATAGCTGACTCGAAAAATAGTTTAAAATCGGGGGAAAAATACCAAAAATTCAGAAGAGCTTAAGAATAATCATGGGTGTGCTACCGACCCAGAAAAGCGCCGTTATACCTAGAGTAAGATCTGAAACCCCTTTTAGAACTCTGATAAAACCCCGTACGTTATTTAAACAGTAAAACTACTCCTCAAATGCTGATTAAATTTAGTATTCGGGAGTGGGGGGCTTGTGATATGGCTAAAAATAGGATTAAATCAGGACCGTTCAAAACAGGGCACTAATCTTGAGGTCCCACAGGGGTAAAATGGTAAATTTACTTACTAACAGGTCCAAATTAGGCGCTGGGCCTCTATTCAGAACCCAACAGCCCCGAAAATGGATCCGTCTTACTAGGTGCGGGTTCCAACCAGTTAGAGACCAGGTCAACAAGATAAAAAAGAATCCAGATTCATGATTATCCTTAAGAGGTGGTTTTAACCACTTCTATCCATCTACATCGGAAAGTATGGATTTGTTCTTATTCCGAAACTGATTCCTAAGGCGGCTATAAATACCCCATCCCCCCACTGTTACCAAGTAATCAATCTTTCAATACCTAAAGCTCTTGCATATCTTCCTGATTACTGACAAGAGCGTCGGAGGGTGCGTCGCCGGAATCAACCCCGGTGTCTCGCACTTTTTGCAGGTCGACAGCGGCGGGATCTCAGTCAAACGCCGGTGAAGGAGCCAGGTTTGGTCTATTCCTCTTCCTACGAATCCACAAGTTCTATCTGTTTGCTCTCACACCAAAATCAGCAACAACACATAGTAAAATAAGAATGGTAAGGGAATTGGGATGGGTAAATGAGGTCTCACCATCTCAGGTTCGAAGCCGGGCTATCTTAAACCTATATTAAAATCATTTTGTTTGCCAAATTTGAGGGGGAAATGGCAATTGTCATATTTGGGAGACCATTTGAGAGGTTGGTGTTGGGGGTATTTCCCATTTTGGTTGCCAAATATGAAAATAGCAACCCATTTGAGAGATGGGTGGAGTTACTCTTAGTGTTCAACTTTTCGGAGAAATCATCAGTTTCTTGATTCTCATTTTTTTATAATTTATTCCAACAGTTTACTCAATCATACTTTCAAGAAACAAATTTTACACATTTTCCAAAGTAAAACTAAGACGAATGGAAAAAGAAAGCCAAAAAGAAGATAATAAATAGAGAAAAATAATAATAACTAAATTTATTTATTTATACAAATCAGAGTTAAACACATTATAAGACGAAAACTTGAACTTTAATATGCATATGTTGAATTCAAGACTTCAACTTATTATGTATCAAGAAAATAAATTGTTAATATTTAAATTTGAGAGTTCAGAACTATTAAATTTAAATTTTAGTCTACCATAAAAAAAAAATTTAAAAATCAAACTTTATGAATTAAAATTAAATACTATGTAAAAATGTAGAGATGAAAATAGGATATAAAATTGGATATAAAATTAAGTCGAAGAGATGTATTTTTGAAAACCAAAATTAAACTAAATCTGTCGATGTATATGTACATACAGATTTTTCCTTTTTCCAGAATTGCAGCGGTTGGATATACTTGCTAGGAAAGCTCCCCATATCACAAAAATTCCTACAACAGAAAAATTGTAACTTTTTAACCTAAATACATATTAGTGAAAAACTGAATAACCTAAACTACAAAATTAAACCCTAGCCCTTCAACAAATACACAAAACTTTGAGAGTCCACAACTTAAAAAAACACCGAGAGACAATTTATGTTAAAATATTTTCGTACACTAACATGGTTTGAAATATGGTCGTACTGAGGTACTTTGGCTGCATTATCATATATGGAAATGTCGACCTATACTTCTTTATGTCCGGTTGGTAAATGACAGCCTAATGCTTGATCCATGTCAAGTTTAGAACAATGACAAGGATGTAATGTTTCTTACAAATATAATTAAGAAGCATGGCTTTAGACATAAATATATTGCATATCAGCAGTGATACTCCCTAACTAAAATTATATAGGAAGTAGTTAGCAAAATTTAGTCCTACTTCTCACAAGTTCTCCTTGTCTAAATTACATAATTGGGTGACGCCACGTGTCCTGTGATAGTTCCCATATTTTTTTATGTTTAACTGAAAACAAGTAACTACAAGCAAAAGACGCATCCAGCAGAAGCTAGCTGTTACATAATTTCAAAATTCTCTTTCGAACTTGTAATGTTTTCCAGCAACTCAGACAACTGCATATTTTTCATCTTCTAATCAAAAACTAAAATTTTTAAAGTAACCCAAACTCTATTAAAACTGCAAATTTGTCAAAAGGAGAATTTCTTATGTTCCAACAATAATTGATATCTTTGTCATCTTTAAGGAGTAGGCAGAAAGCACAGAAAACTCCTTCATATATGCTTAGAAAGTTGGTTAAAACCTATATAAATTTGTGAGTTCAATCAAGAAAAGTGTGATGCACATTGGGAACGGATATGCATTTCAAAATTTAATCAATTATCCTACTGGTACGATTAAAGATGGATGTAGCTAGTTTTCAATGTAACTTGTAAAGTTTTCCAGCAACTCAGACAACTGCATATTTTTTCATCTTCAAATCAGAAACTAATTTTTTTTTAAAGTAACCCAAACGCTATTAAAACTGCAAATTTTTCCAAAAGAGATTTTCTTATGTTCCAACAATAACTGATATCTTTGTCATCTTTAAGGAGTAGGCAGAAAGCACAGAAAACTCCTTCATGCTTAGAAAGTTGGTTAAAACCTATATAAATTTTTGAGTTCAATCAAGAAAATTATGATGCAGATTGGGATCAGATATGCATTTCAAAATTTAATCAATTACCCTGCTGGTACGATTAAAGATGGCTGTAGTTAGTTTTCAATGTAACTCAACCGAATATTATACAACAGAAAAAGGATATATGTAAACTAATGAAATCAACTAGAAGTAATATATCCATTTAACTTGTCTGGAAAAAAAATTAACGTAAATATTTTTATTTTCATCTTTGAAACATTATATCCTTTTCATTGAAAGTAAACAGTTTAATTTCCAATGTACAAAGATCACACGAGCTGTTGGAAAAAACAAAATATTATCGGAATGATAAACTTTTTTGCTGGGACTTAACAATGGGGAAAGTATCTTCCTCCTTGCTGATTGGCTCCTCTTGTCCCATATTGTCCTGGCTAGGACAATCCAACTCAACAAGATATATATAATATAATATAATATATATATATATATATATATATATATATATATATATATATATATATATATATATATATATATATATAAAATAAATTATATAATAAATTACAAAGAAAGCTATCAAGTGGCTCACAATCAATCCCCCCCAAAATCAAAGGCCCATATCAAACCTCACAAAACACATTTTCCCTCCAAAATTTCAAACCCCAAAATCAAATTTTCCCCCCTAAAAACTCATTACTTTATTACTACTATCTCTCTCATCTCTTTACTTTTTCATATTTCTTTCTCTCTCTCTCTCTCTCTCTCTCTCTCTCTCTCTCATTCTTTTTTTATTTACTTAGAAATTAGAAATTTTGATTTTAAGATTTCGGTTTTGTAAAATTTTAGAATTTTTAATAGCAAATATCTCTTCAACAATTAAATTTCATTATTTTCCACTCTTAAAGTTCTAAGAAGTTAGATTTTATACCCCCATTTATAATTATTTTTCAATATAGACTTTTATTTATAACTAATTATTGTCATACTATTCAAACTTGAACTACATAGTTATTGTTTTACTGTTTACATGGTTTTTCGTGTGTTGTATCGTTCCGAAGACGTGCCGTAGGCACGTGCCCACGGGCAAATCTAGTATATAATAAAATACAAAGAAAGCTATCAAGTGGGTCTCCTTCAATCTCCCCAAAATCAAAGGCCCAGATCTAACCTCACAAAACACATTTCCCCCCAAAAGTTCTCCCACAAAACTCAAATTCAAATCCCCCCAAAACAACTCATTTATTTATTTAATTATTTCTCTCTCTCTCTCTCTCTGATATATATAAATATATATATATATATATATATATATATATATATATATATATATATATATATATATATATATATATATATATATATATATATATATATATTTATATATATGGAAACATGGACTTTTATACCCCAATTTATAATTATTTTTCACCATATACTAAGGAAAACATGGACTTTTATTTACAACTAATTATTGTCATACTATTCAAACTTTAGCTACATAATTGTTGATTTACTGTTTACGATATTTTTCATATGCTGTATTGTTCTGAAGACGTGCCGTAGGCACGTAGACATGAGAAAATCTAGTGTATATATATATATATATATATATATATATATATATATATATATTCATTTTCAGTGTTAAATTTTCAGTGAAATTCTATAATCCAAACATGACAATTTGAAAAATATACACTTTCTACCATCTTCGCTCAAGTCAGGTAAGTGGACGTCACTCAATGCAAGCAACTTGTATATCAGCAGCGATCTAAACTTCTTACCCTCGATATTCCATTTTGAGGTTAAAATACCTACAATTATCTCACCTAAAAAAACCAACCACACCTAAATTCCAAACAGGGCCGGCCCTGAGTTCCCAGGGGCCCGAGGCGAACTCTCGAAATGGGGCTCCCCATACAAAAAAATAAAATAAAATAAAATAAAATAAAATAAAATGTTGGACAGAAAACTTTATGAATTAAAATTAAATACTATGTAAAAATGTAGAGATGAAAATAGGATATAAAATCGGATATAAAATTAAGTCGAAGAGATGTATTTTTGAAAACCAAAATTAAACTAAATCTGTCGATGTATATGTACATACAGATTTTTCCTTTTTCCAGAATTGCAGCGGTTGGATATACTTGCTAGGAAAGCTCCCCATATCACAAAAATTCCTACAACAGAAAAATTGTGAGTGAACTATATGGGAATATCAATTTGTGAGTGATGTATATGGAATTTCGATATTTGTTAATGACCCATGTGGGAATGCTCTACACACATGCAGTTACAATTGGTGAGAAATTAGAATTAATTACACAATTAATTTAGTTATTGCTCCTTACATGCTCTGGTTTATTGATACAAAAAAAGTTAATTTATTCGTTAATGAGCAATTCTTCTGAGAATTTTTTTAATGCCCTGGGAAATCTTTAAATATTTTTTTAAATTAAAATAAATTTAAAGATGATAGATTGCTATATAAAGGAGAGTCAGTGGCGAAATAATGAAGCTGAACAATTAGTCAAAGTAAGGAGGGATTCCTACATGTTCCACAAAGGTATTAGGGAGAATATTTTGAGTGAAATAAGCAAGAAATAATCTAAATATGCCGTAAAAGATATAAAGTTTAATTGTGATAATTGTGTATGAAATAAGAAACTAGAGAGGTGTGAAAGATATATACACAAGGTAGCTTACGTGTAGTAATGAAAATTACGTTGATGTAGAAATAGATGGGTTGGACTATAGGAATCTTGTACAAGAAAGTGTGATGCACATTGGGAACGGATATGCATTTCAAAATTTAATCAATTATCCTACTGGTATGATTAAAGATGGATGTAGCTAGTTTTCAATGTAACTTGTAAAGTTTTCCAGCAACTCAGACAACTGCATATTTTTTCATCTTCAAATCAGAAACTAATTTTTTTTTTAAGTAACCCAAACGCTATTAAAACTGCAAATTTTTCCAAAAGAGATTTTCTTATGTTCCAACAATAACTGATATCTTTGTCATCTTTAAGGAGTAGGCAGAAAGCACAGAAAACTCCTTCATGCTTAGAAAGTTGGTTAAAACCTATATAAATTTTTGAGTTCAATCAAGAAAATTATGATGCAGATTGGGATTAGATATGCATTTCAAAATTTAATCAGTTACCCTACTGGTACGATTAAAGATGGCTGTAGTTAGTTTTCAATGTAACTCAACCGAATATTATACAACAGAAAAAGGATATATGTAAACTAATGAAATCAACTAGAAGTAATATATCCATTTAACTTGCCTGAAAAAAAATTAACGTAAATTTTTTTATTTTCATCTTTGAAACATTATATCTTTTTCATTGAAAGTAAACAGTTTAATTTCCAATGTACAAAGATCACACGAGCTGTTGGAAAAACAAAATATTATCGGAATGATAAACTTTTTTGCTGGGACTTAACAATGGGGAAAGTATCTTCCTCCTTGCTGATTGGCTCCTCTTGTCCCATATTGTCCTGGCTAGGACAATCCAACTCAACAAGATATATATAATATAATATAATATAATATAATATATATATATATATATATATATATATATATATATATATATATATATATATAAAATAAAATACAAAGAAAGCTATCAAGTGGGTCTCCTTCAATCCCCCCAAAATGAAAGGCCCAGATCTAACCTCACAAAACACATTTCCCCCCAAAAGTTCTCCCCCAAAACTCAAATTCAAATCCCCCCCAAACAACTCATTTATTTATTTAATTATTTCTCTCTCTCTCTCTCTCTGATATATATATATATATATATATATATATATATATATATATATATATATATATGGAAACATGGACTTTTATACCCCAATTTATAATTATTTTTCACCATATACTAAGGAAAACATGGACTTTTATTTACAACTAATTATTGTCATACTATTCAAATTTTAGCTACATAATTGTTGATTTACTGTTTACGATATTTTTCATATGCTGTATTGTTCTAAAGACGTGCCGTAGGCACGTAGACATGAGAAAATCTAGTATATATATATATATATATATATATATATATATATATATATATATATATATATATATATAGTCCCCTTCGGTTGCACACTACTTTTGGTGAGCACTCCGTGAGCACTCATGAAATAGAGCACCTATGACAAATCCGGACCGCTCATATTGTTCTATATACCTTAGATAGCCTAACAATAAAAAATCAAGTAATTTGAAGTTCATTTGCCCATCCATCATGCTGTTAGAATTTTCAGCCATACAATTTTGTAATGATGTAAATCATGGGCAAATGAACTTCAAATTACTTGATTTTTTATTGTTAGGCTATCTAAGGTATATAAAACAATATGAGCGGTTCGGATTTGTCATAGGTGCTCTAATTCGTGAGTGCTCACGGAGTGCTCACCAAAGTAGTGTGCAACCGAAGATTTCTCTCTCTCTCTCTCTCTCTCTCTATATATATATATATATATATATATTGATTTTCACTGTTAAATTTTCAGTGAAATTCTATAATCCAAACATGACAATTTGAAAAATATACACTTTCTACCATCTTCGCTCAAGTAAGGTAAGTGGACGTCACTCAATGCAAGCAACTTGTATATCAGCAGCGATCTAAACTTCTTACCCTCGATATTCCATTTTGAGGTTAAAATACCTACAATTATCTCACCTAAAAAAACCAACCACACCTAAACTCCAAACAGGGCCGGCCCTGAGTTCCCAGGGGCCCGAGGCGAACTCTCGAAATGGGGCTCCCCATACAAAAAAATAAAATAAAATAAAATAAAATAAAATAAAATGTTGGACAGAAAACTTTATGAATTAAAATTAAATACTATGTAAAAATGTAGAGATGAAAATAGGATATAAAATCGGATATAAAATTAAGTCGAAGAGATGTATTTTTGAAAACCAAAATTAAACTAAATCTGTCGATGTATATGTACATACAGATTTTTCCTTTTTCCAGAATTGCAGCGGTTGGATATACTTGCTAGGAAAGCTCCCCATATCACAAAAATTCCTACAACAGAAAAATTGTGAGTGAACTATATGGGAATATCAATTTGTGAGTGATGTATATGGAATTTCGATATTTGTTAATGACCCATGTGGGAATGCTCTACACACATGCAGTTACAATTGGTGAGAAATTAGAATTAATTACACAATTAATTTAGTTATTGCTCCTTACATGCTCTGGTTTATTGATACAAAAAAAAGTTAATTTATTCGTTAATGAGCAATTCTTCTGAGAATTTTTTTAATGCCCTGGGAAATCTTTAAATATTTTTTTAAATTAAAATAAATTTAAAGATGATAGATTGCTATATAAAGAAGAGTCAGTGGCGAAATAATGAAGCTGAACAATTAGTCAAAGTAAGGAGGGATTCCTACATGTTCCACAAAGGTATTAGGGAGAATATTTTGAGTGAAATAAGCAAGAAATAATCTAAATATGCCGTAAAAGATATAAAGTTTAATTGTGATAATTGTGTATGAAATAAGAAACTAGAGAGGTGTGAAAGATATATGCACAAGGTAGCTTACGTGTAGTAATGAAAATTACGTTGATGTAGAAATAGATGGGTTGGACTATAGGAATCTTGTACAAGAAAGTGTGATGCACATTGGGAACGGATATGCATTTCAAAATTTAATCAATTATCCTACTGGTATGATTAAAGATGGATGTAGCTAGTTTTCAATGTAACTTGTAAAGTTTTCCAGCAACTCAGACAACTGCATATTTTTTCATCTTCAAATCAGAAACTATTTTTTTTTAAGTAACCCAAACGCTATTAAAACTGCAATTTTTTCCAAAAGAGATTTTCTTATGTTCCAACAATAACTGATATCTTTGTCATCTTTAAGGAGTAGGCAGAAAGCACAGAAAACTCCTTCATGCTTAGAAAGTTGGTTAAAACCTATATAAATTTTTGAGTTCAATCAAGAAAATTATGATGCGGATTGGGATTAGATATGCATTTCAAAATTTAATCAATTACCCTACTGGTACGATTAAAGATGGCTGTAGTTAGTTTTCAATGTAACTCAACCGAATATTATACAACAGAAAAAAGATATATGTAAACTAATGAAATCAACTAGAAGTAATATATCCATTTAACTTGCCTGAAAAAAAATTAACGTAAATTTTTTTATTTTCATCTTTGAAACATTATATCTTTTTCATTGAAAGTAAACAGTTTAATTTCCAATGTACAAAGATCACACGAGCTGTTGGAAAAACAAAATATTATCGGAATGATAAACTTTTTTGCTGGGACTTAACAATGGGGAAAGTATCTTCCTCCTTGCTGATTGGCTCCTCTTGTCCCATATTGTCCTGGCTAGGACAATCCAACTCAACAAGATATATATAATATAATATATATATATATATATATATATATATATATATATATATATATATATATATATATATATATATATATATATATATATATATATATATATATATATATATATATATATATATATAATAAAATACAAAGAAAGCTATCAAGTGGGTCTCCTTCAATCCCCCAAAATCAAAGGCCCAGATCTAACCTCACAAAACACATTTCCCCCCAAAAGTTCTCCCCCAAAACTCAAATTCAAATCCCCCCAAAACAACTCATTTATTTATTTAATTATTTCTCTCTCTCTCTCTCTCTCTGATATATATATATATATATATATATATATATATATATGGAAACATGGACTTTTATACCCCAATTTATAATTATTTTTCACCATATACTAAGGAAAACATGGACTTTTATTTACAACTAATTATTGTCATACTATTCAAACTTCAGCTACATAATTGTTGATTTACTGTTTACGATATTTTTCATATGCTGTATTGTTCTGAAGACGTGCCGTAGGCACGTAGACATGAGAAAATCTAGTATATATATATATATATATATATATATATATATATATATATATATATATATATTCATTTTCAGTGTTAAATTTTCAGTGAAATTCTGTAATCCAAACATGACAATTTGAAAAATTTACACTTTCTACCATCTTCGCTCAAGTAAGGTAAGTGGACGTCACTCAATGCAAGCAACTTGTATATCAGCAGCGATCTAAACTTCTTACCCTCGATATTCCATTTTGAGGTTAAAATACCTACAATTATCTCACCTAAAAAAACCAACCACACCTAAACTCCAAACAGGGCCGGCCCTGAGTTCCTGGGGGCCCGAGGCGAACTCTCGAAATGGGGCTCCCCATACAATAAAATAAAATAAAATAAAATAAAATAAAATAAAATGTTGCACAGAAAACTTTATGAATTAAAATTAAATACTATGTAAAAATGTAGAGATGAAAATAGGATATAAAATTGGATATAAAATTAAGTCGAAGAGATGTATTTTTGAAAACCAAAATTAAAGTAAATCTGTCGATGTATATGTACATACAGATTTTTCCTTTTTCCAGAATTGCAGCGGTTGGATATACTTGCTAGGAAAGCTCCCCATATCACAAAAATTCCTACAACAGAAAAATTGTAACTTTTTAACCTAAATACATATTAGTGAAAAACTGAATAACCTAAACTACAAAATTAAACCCAAGCCTCAACAAATACACAAAACTTTGAGAGTCCAAAACTTAAAAAAACACCGAGAGACAATTTATGTTAAAATATTTTCGTACACTAACATGGTTTGAAATATGGTCGTACTGAGGTACATTGGCTGCATTATCATATATGGAAATGTCGACCTATACTTCTTTATGTCCGGTTGGTAAATGACAGCCTAATGCTTGATCCATGTCAAGTTTAGAACAATGACAAGGATGTAATGTTTCTTACAAATATAATTAAGAAGCATGGCTTTAGACATAAATATATTGCATATCAGCAGTGATACTCCCTAACTAAAATTATATAGGAAGTAGTTAGCAAAATTTAGTCCTACTTCTCACAAGTTCTCCTTGTCTAAATTACATAATTGGGTGACGCCACGTGTCCTGTGATAGTTCCCATATTTTTTTATGTTTAACTGAAAACAAGTAACTACAAGCAAAAGACGCATCCAGTAGCTGTTTCATAATTTCTAACTTCTCTTTCGAACTTGTAATGTTTTCCAGCAACTCAGACAACTGCATATTTTTCATCTTCTAATCAAAAACTAAAATTTTTAAAGTAACCCAAACTCTATTAAAACTGCAAATTTGTCCAAAGGAGAATTTCTTATGTTCCAACAATAATTGATATCTTTGTCATCTTTAAGGAGTAGGCAGAAAGCACAGAAAACTCCTTCATATATGCTTAGAAAGTTGGTTAAAACCTATATAAATTTGTGAGTTCAATCAAGAAAAGTGTGATGCACATTGGGAACGGATATGCATTTCAAAATTTAATCAATTATCCTACTGGTACGATTAAAGATGGATGTAGCTAGTTTTCAATGTAACTTGTAAAGTTTTCCAGCAACTCAGACAACTGCATATTTTTTCATCTTCAAATCAGAAACTAATTTTTTTTTAAAGTAACCCAAACGCTATTAAAACTGCAAATTTTTCCAAAAGAGATTTTCTTATGTTCCAACAATAACTGATATCTTTGTCATCTTTAAGGAGTAGGCAGAAAGCACAGAAAACTCCTTCATGCTTAGAAAGTTGGTTAAAACCTATATAAATTTTTGAGTTCAATCAAGAAAATTATGATGCAGATTGGGATCAGATATGCATTTCAAAATTTAATCAATTACCCTGCTGGTACGATTAAAGATGGCTGTAGTTAGTTTTCAATGTAACTCAACCGAATATTATACAACAGAAAAAGGATATATGTAAACTAATGAAATCAACTAGAAGTAATATATCCATTTAACTTGCCTGGAAAAAAAATTAACGTAAATTTTTTTATTTTCATCTTTGAAACATTATATCCTTTTCATTGAAAGTAAACAGTTTAATTTCCAATGTACAAAGATCACACGAGCTGTTGGAAAAACAAAATATTATCGGAATGATAAACTTTTTTGCTGGGACTTAACAATGGGGAAAGTATCTTCCTCCTTGCTGATTGGCTCCTCTTGTCCCATATTGTCCTGGCTAGGACAATCCAACTCAACAAGATATATATAATATAATATAATATAATATAATATAATATAATATATATATATATATATATATATATATATATATAATAAAATACAAAGAAAGCTATCAAGTGGGTCTCCTTCAATCCCCCCAAAATCAAAGGCCCAGATCTAACCTCACAAAACACATTTCCCCCCAAAAGTTCTCCCCCAAAACTCAAATTCAAATCCCCCCAAAACAACTCATTTATTTTTTTTAATTATTTCTCTCTCTCTCTCTCTCTCTGATATATATATATATATATATATATATATATATATGGTTTTGCTCCATTGAAAACGGGTTGGAAAACACCCATCCTGGCCGTCGATCTCGATCTGATCTTGATCAGCGGATCAGATCGAAACCCACTAAAGTCTCCCACTAACGCTGAGAAAAGTGGAGGGGCATTTTCGTTACTTCATGCCAAAAAACGTTTGGGACTTTGCATTTTTTTGGCGTGGGTTTTTTTTTGTCCAAAAATTCACTTAGGCCGTTGTCTGAGACAACGGCCTAGGTTGTTTTTTTATAAAAATTTTCAACTTAGGCCGTTGTATGAGACATTGGCCTAAGTATGTACAAGTGTTTTTCCAAACACTTGTACACACTCAGATCTTCATCTCCCTCACTTCGTCACAAACACTATCTCTCTTTCTCTCGAGCTCCCGAAACCCATCCCCAAACCCTAGTTCACTCTCCCAACTCCTTGGCATCGATTTCTTTGCCTTCTCGATCTTCGCCCCTTGTGGAAAGCTCCCTATCTCTCTCTTCCTCTCCCGAATACAGCAAACCCTAACTTGACATCCAAATTCCCAAATCATCTAAACCCTAGCACAAATTGTCTTCCTTTGTCTACAACAGCGTGCAGCGGCTTCTCACATCTTCGCCAACTCTCTATCACTCTCTCTTTGGACCAGGTATTTTCTTAATCCCAATCTACTATATTGAACTCTTTGAATTTATTGATTTTTTTCCAATTTTGGAGTTGTTTTTTTTTTTGGTATTATGCGTAGTAGTGTAGTCTATAATTTAGAGAGTATATAATTAGCTCTGATCATGTATGTTGTGTACATTTTGTTGACATTTTCGTAGATGTAGTGGTAGTTGTAGTGGTGGAATATAGGAGATGAAAAAAACGAGATGAAAAAATTCAATTTGTGTGAGTAGGTCGGACTTGCCGCGTAGTAGGTAACGGAACTTGTAGAGGCGATTTCCGTCTCACGATTTGTGAGATACGTCCGTTTATCATTTCAATTCCATACAACGGATATAAAGTGATACACGGCCGTATCTTTCAAACCGAGAGTCAAAACTCACCTCTGCAAGTTCCAGCGGCTCGTGTTTGGTGTGCCAGAGCTGACGCCCAAATTTAGGAAATAAGTTTATCATTTTTTTTGTTTTGACGCGTATATAAAAAAACCTTTAATCGACCTTGGAACTTGTGCAATACGTTATGAGGTGAAAATAGCTTAAACGAAGTCCAAATAAAGCGAAACTTTGCAAGTAGGTTGGTCTGGCCACTCACAAGTCATACCAACCTGTACATGCGAGTTCTGACTCGCGGTTTGCGAGATACGTCTATGTATCGCTTTCCGCAAAGTTTTCAATAGTGTAAACGATACATGGTCGTATCTTTCAAACCGTGGGTTGGAACTCCCATGTACAAGTTGCGTTGGCTTGTGGGCGGGGAGCCCAACCCAACGGCCAAATTTTGAAATTTTTGCATCTCATTTATGTTGTTTTGATGCGTATATGAAAAAACTTCAATCTACCTCGAAATTTTTTTAGTTCGGTCTCAATACAAAAATGCTTAAACGAAGTTGAAAAAAACGAAACGGTGCACGTAGGTTGGGCTAACCATTCACAATGCAACGGAACTTGTATTTGCGAGTTCCGACCCACGATTTGCGAGATACGTCAATGTATCGCTTCCCGCTCTATTTAAAAGAGTGGAAGTGATACATGGGCGTATATTTCAAACCGTGGGTCGGAACTGACTTCTACAAGTTGCGTTGGCTTGTGTTTGGTGTGCCCTAGTTGACGGCAAAATTTAGGAATTTTTGCATCTCGTTTGTGTTGTTTTGACGCGTATAAGCAAATTCTTGAAATTTTTTCATCTCGTTGGTTTGTGTTTGCTAATTTTCGCCGATTAATTAGTTTCATATATGCAAACTTTGTTACAGAGAAGTGTCTAGAACGAGGGGAACCGGAAGGGAAAGGACATCTCAGGAAGCACGGGGGGAACATTCCACAGAGAATGTGAGAACTAATAATTTGTATTGTCCCTAATTTTGTATTTAGTGATATTGATTTGAGACTAATAAAAATTATGTTTTTTGGTTCGTGTAGGTTGGTGCATCCTCTTTGATGACAGGACGTCGTGGTCCAGGACCAATAAATCTCGACAAACTGACCTTGCAAGATCGCCATAGATCCACGGAAGTGTGGGGTGGGATGACACGTAGATGTAATTTCCGCACCCCCGAGACCATGAAGGTGCATCCACGCACCCACGAGTACCTTGTAGCGGCCGGTTTCTATGGAATCAGCATGATGGAGAATGTTAAACTCGACCGAGCACTTCTCTCGGCACTCGTGGAGCACTGGAGGCCAGAGTCGCACATGTTCCATCTACCGGTCGGTGAGATGACGGTGACGTTACAGGATATAGCGATGATATCCGGTCTTCCAATAGATGGGTTGGCCGTGACGGGCAATATTAACTTTGATAAAATAGAGATGTGCAACGAACTGCTCGGTACAGAGTTTGATGAGGCGGATACGGACGATGGTGACATTTTCTAAGGACAATCAATCCGACTATCTTGGTTGAAGGGACGTTTTGATGAGACGCTGACCAACGAATCGCCCGACGACTATGTACAGTCCTACACCAGAGCCTACATTCTAACGGTGATCGGAGGGGTTCTATTGCCTAACTCATCGGGCGATACGGTGCACCTCATGTACCTACGATTGCTCGCCGACTTAGGCTTAGCTGGCCGGTACAGCTGGGGAAGCTGCGCGTTGGCAACGCTATACAGGGCGTTGTGTCATGTAGCACTTGAAGCATCAGAAATGACCGGACCGATGGTTTTGTTACAGATTTGGTCCTGGGAGCGACTGCACTTGTGTCGTCCCCGCATTAGGAGACCCAAGGTTGGTTGGATGGCCCAACCTGAATATCCTGCTATGTTAGCACCATTAGGGGTATATTGGGCTGGTACAAGGAGTTACAAAGACAACCCCAAGGGTGTAATAACGTACTACAAAGACGAGCTCGACCAACTACGTGAAGATTTCGTGATTTGGGCGCCGTATACACCCGAGCGTGTGGGAAGACTACCGCCAATATGCACCACCGGGTCACAGTTGTGGCTGACGACGGCTCCCCTCATCAACTTCGGTATAGTCGAGCATCCGCGATCGGAAAGAGTCCTTCGTCAGTTCAATCTTCAACAAGATAGTCCCCCAAGCTGCGCAAACCTATACGATCATGAGTTACACGCCGTTAGGGGTACCGGCCGCATGCCTACTCATGATTGGGCAGATTACCATCGTGTTCACGTTGCAGAATGGAACAAGCAACGGTTTGCACTTGTACTCGTCAATGTTCCAGAGTACGATGGAAGACTGCAAGGAAAGTACATGACTTGGTTCCGACAATATACACGTTTGTACATCTCTCCCGATACAGTACTACCTGCTGGTATCCAACGAGAAATTGAGGAAAGGGAGATTGAACCATTACCCGCATATTGCAGTTCACAACCTATGTTCCAACCGAAGGCCACAGCTATACGTACAGTGGTAACTTCAATCTTCATATTTATTTTAATCTTCTTCATACGTGAAGTTCATGAATTCTTTCAATTATTTAATTTGTGTAATTATTTTTGTTGGTTTTTTCTGATTTAGATTGATAACACGATGGACATGGCAAAAGAATGCGCGGAGGTACTCAAAAGTAATGTGGGCACGCCTATGAAGAGTTTCGCTCGGAGGATGCTCCTTGGATGCCGTAGCAATATGGATGCTTTGGGATGTGTCGAACGTTTGGATCGAGCATTACACGGACCGAGGGGGGGCCGACGTAAAAGTGTGAGGGGTAGGCCAAGTTCATTGATGGGGCAGTGGGACCGTGAGATCAGAGAACGACAAGGTTCAACTTCACATCCATCTCACGAAGAAGTGCAGGATGAAGAGAGTGGGGAGAGGGTTGTCGGAGACGTACAACAAGAGGAGGGTGGATCGGAACAAATCCCCGACTCACCAATCACGATGCGGCGCCGAAACCCTAGTCGGAAGAGGCGTGCACCATAGCATTACACGCCCGGTGCTTAGCCAATGCATTTTGGAGGTTGTAATTTTTTTTATTGATTTTGTGGGTTTTAACCTGTTGTAACTAATTATTGGATAATGTGGTTCTTAAGCGTAAGTGTAGTTGATGTTATTGTTATTAATTTCTAATAGTCAATTATGGTGGGTAATTTTGGTGGTTGTATATATGTATTTAGTCGGAGAATGTAGGTGATGGCAGAGTGTTTGGAATTTGGTGATGTGTACAAGTGTAGCAGCTTCAGCTGCTCTGTATAAATGTAGGTTTTTTTTTAAACCTAAGCCGTGGCCCCAAACAACGGCCTAGGTTATAGAAAATTATACTTGTTCCAGTTTTTGGATATACCCAGTTTAAACATATTCCCAAGGCCGTTGTTGGAGACAACGGCTTAAGTTGTAGTAGGAAAATATACAAAATTTGTTGTGCTCTCTGATTTGTTGGCTTTAAAAATAGCCAACAAGTCAGAGAGCAGCTCTAGTTTATAGATATACCCTAGGCCGTTGTTGGAGACAACGGCCTAAGCTGTAGGTGAAAAAAATAGAAAAATTGTCTTGCTCTCTGACTTGTTGGCTTTAAAAATAGCCAACGCCGTCAGAGAGCAGCTCCACTTTATAAATACCCAAGGCCGTTGTTGGGGACAACGGCCTAAGTTGTAGGTGAAAAAAATAGAAAAATTGTCTTGCTCTCTGACTTGTTGGCTTTAAAAATAGCCAACAAGTCAGAGAGCAGCTCCACTTTATAAATACCCAAGGCCGTTGTTGGGGAAAACGGCCTAAGTTGTAGGTGAAAAAAATAGAAAAATTGTCTTGCTCTCTGACTTGTTGGCTTTAAAAATAGCCAACGCCGTCAGAGAGCAGCTCCACTTTATAAATACCCAAGGCCGTTGTTGGGGACAACGACCTAAGTTGTAGGTGAAAAAAATAGAAAAATTGTCTTGCTCGCTGACTTGTTGGCTTTAAAAATAGCCTACAAGTCAGAGAGCAGCTCCACTTTATAAATACCCAAGGCCGTTGTCCCCAACAACGGCCTAAGTTGTAGGTGAAAAAAATAGAAAAATTGTCTTGCTCTCTGACTTGTTGGCTTTAAAAATAGCCAACAAGTCAGAGAGCAGCTCCACTTTATAAATACCCAAGGCCGTTGTTGGGGACAACGGCCTAAGTTGTAGGTGAAAAAAATAGAAAAATTGTCTTGCTCTCTGACTTGTTGGCTTTAAAAATAGCCAACAAGTCAGAGAGCAGCTCCACTTTATAAATACCCAAGGCCGTTGTTGGGGACAACGACCTCAGTTGTAGGTGAAAAAAAAATAGAAAAATTGTCTTGCTCTCTGACTTGTTGGCTTTAAAAATAGCCAACAAGTCAGAGAGCAGCTCCACTTTATAAATACCCAAGACCGTTGTTGGAGACAACGGCTTCAGTTGTAGGTGAAAAAAATAGAAAATTGTGTAATGCTCTCGACTTGTTGGTTTTTAAAAATAGCCAATGGTCAAAGATTACCCCCTCAATATAATGTTCATACCCTAGGCCGTTGTCTCCAACAACGGTCAAAGATTACCCCCTCCAACAACGGCCTTAGTTTGTAGGCCAAAAATTAATTGGTTGTTTGCATTTTCCAATTTTCTTTTCACCCTTGACGAACAATCTCTGTGGAACTTTATACAAAAGACAGATGAGAACTTGGCTTGTATAACAATATTACATTTTTTATTTTTTTAATTTGACTACACCAAACTAACCACTACATAATCACGTTGTTTTAATATGTACATAACAACTCAGAAAATATTTTTAAAAAAAAACTATTTGATTCGTTAGTGTTAGGGCTAGGGTTAGTGCTAAAGGGGGTTAAGGGTAGGGTTAGGGTTATTGTAAGGTTAGTGGTTTGGTTTGGCTTCATTGTAGGGGTTAGGGTAGGATTATTTTTAGTTGGGAGTAGATAGGTAATAAGTTTCCAGTAGAGAGTTTATGGATATTTAAGTTCTATCATTAATGACATGTGTCTCTCCACTCTTTACGTGCACTGCCTTCTGAACTCTACAAAATAGACGTTCATATGAATATTTTCTTGTTTATATTGATTATTCAATTCCATTTTTAGGCACGTAACTAAAGAATATATTATATTTTTTGGTTTTTTTTGGTTATATATTATTAATTTTTTGAATAATAATATATAATGTACAAAATTGTTTGACATTGTTTACAATGAAGACGTTCCTGAAGACATTCACCATACATGCAACTGGGAAGAATTCCACGAGATTGGGAAGAAGAGGTGTGATCACATGTAGTAGAACAAGTTCATTATGGAAAAAACCAATAAGGTAAAACCCCACATGTAAAGGAAAAACCACATGTAGCTCCCCACATGTGGACCATACTTGGAAAAAACCACATGTTCAATATCGGAAAAACCTAAATTTCATCACAATATATGGGGAAAAAAACACATGTAACCAGGTAATTATGATGGACAGGAAAAAATAAAAAATTAAAAAGTGTCGGTTCGTTGTTTGAGCGGAGAGTAATCAGATCAAACTACTTGGCCAACAAGAACTGGATCTGAACTTTTTTTTTGGGAAATATGCCACAAGTATATTTGACCACATGTATCAAGCAATGTGACGAGTATTCCAAAAAAGTTCATAGATTACTCTCGAACACTACATGTAAACTGTTGCTTCTGTGGAAATTTGGGATGTGGAATCTCGTCGTGAAGTAATTGTGTGCAGTTCTTCGAGTCACTTTGAAAGGTGAAAGTAATGGGTAAATAAACAAATATACCTATACAATATACAAGTGTGGATTATCTATCTTTTGTATAAATTTCCACAAGTTCATCATTAAAAAAACCAATAAGGTAAAACCCCACATGTAAAGGAAAAACTACATGTAGCTCCCCACATGTGGACCATACTTGGAAAAACCCACATGTACAATGAAAGAGCAGACAGAAGGGAAGAAGATGCAGTTAGAGACCAAGAAGGATAATTATTGCAGACACTTCAATATGGAAAAACCTAAACTACATCACCACATGTACCTCCCCACATGTACCCTAAATATGGGAAAAACCATGTGTACATCCCCACATGTAGTTTAAGGCCAAAATCAAAAAATTCACATGTAGATATCAAAAATATCCAATAATTAAGATGGGCAAGAAGAAATCAAAAATAAAAAAGATTCGGTCCGCTATTGAGCGGAGAGTAATCAGATCAAAATACTTGGCTAAAAAGAACTGGATCTGATTATTTTCGAAAAAAAATGGCCTAAATAGAGAGATGCATGTATTGGGAAACCATAACAGAAAATCACATGTATATTTGACCACATGTATAAACCAATGTGAAGAGTATTTCAAAAAATTTCATATATTACTCTCAAACACTACATGTAAACTGTTGCTTCTGTGGAAATTTGGGATGTGGAATCTCGTCGTGAAGTAATTGTGTGCAGTTCTTCAAGACACTTTGAATGGTGTAAGTAATGGGCAAACAAACAAATATACCTATACAATATACAAGTGTGGATTATCTATCTTTTGTATAAAGTTCCACAGAGATTGTGCGTAAAGAGTAAAGAGAATATCCAATAAATCCCAAAAATTCCATACCTAGGCCGTTGTTCAAGACAACGGCCTAAGGTATTTAACCTTAGCCGTTGTCTACAACAACGGCCTTGGACCCTAGGCCAAAAACAAACAAATTGGGGTGTTCTCGACTTGGCTAGGGTTAGGGTTAGGGTTAGGGTAACAAGATTGGTAATTAGTGTTAAAGGGGGTTACGGGAAGGATTAGGGTTAACGGGGGTCAGGGGTAGGGTTAGGGTTATTGTAAGGTTCAGGTTATTGCAAGAGAAACATTTGTGGTAAAATCTGGTTTTGATTTATCATTAATTTGTGGTTGTTGGGAGTAGACAGGTATTAAGTTCCCACAAAAAAAAAATTATACATATTCTGTATATAACAAAAAAATAATAATAACAGTGATATGTAGGTTAGGGTTAGGGTTAACGTAAGGTTAGGGTTATTGTAAGGTTAGCAGAGTAGGGTTAAGGGTTAGGGTTAGGGGTTAGGGTTAGGGTTATCGTAGGGTTAGCACAACCCTAACCTTAACCTTGACCTTATACTTGTCAACCAACCCGGTATATATTTTTTGGATATGTGGGTATTGTATTAGCATAATCAAATAGATTATATATCATACTAAAAAAAATCACAAACGTAATAAAATTAACAGGAAAAAACTGAACATGTTCCCTTTGTAATGGAACACTAACAAATATCCTACTTCTAGCTTATTAGAACCTGTGAATTCTCTCCACTTCTCTCCACCAATGCACCCATGTGATTCTGCCCTACTCTAATTAACCCAACTTTCCATGTTTTGCTATTAGGACTCAACAATGCTGTTGTTTTGTATGTTTCTTCGTTGTGGTTAAGCTCAACAAAATCACATGCCAGCAGACTTTCAACATACACCTAAATGGGAACAAGCACCAAGCTAAACAACATGTAGATCCCCACGTGTAGCCTATATATTGAAAAAACAATATGTACATCCACACATGTAAACCCATATATCAAAAAATTCATAACCTTCACCTTAACCCTAACCTTACACATGTAAACTTACTCCTTTATATAACTCAGAATTATTTTCAAGCATATTACCTTAATAATTTTATATTGGTTAGAGAGAGGGAAAAAATTGTAACGTAATAAAAAAATTATAAACAATAGATACGATAATATCATCTGTCTTTGGTATATAGTTCGAGGGAGACTATACGCAAAGAGTGAAGAGAAAATTGTAAAAACCAAAAAATGGATGATTATGAATTATTTTTTATCATTTTTTTTACATATTTAACCACCATGATTATATATTGGTTTGAAAGGTGGTAGTAATTGGCACTTAAAAAAAATATAGCGGAAAGATATACAAGTGTAGATCATCTATCTTTTGTATAAATTTCCACAGAGACTGTACGTAAAGAGTAAAGAGTAAAGAGAGTAAATTTTCACAAATTTTTGACTATAACCTAGGCCGTTGTCTGAGACAACGGCTTTAGTTATTTATCAAAAATTAGATTGCTCTCTGACTTGTTGATCCTTTGTGTTCTCCAAGTCAGAGAGCACCCCCAAATTCACAAATTTTGACTATAACCTAGGCCGTTGTCTCAGACAACGGCTTTAGTTATTTATCAAAAATTAGATTTCTCTCTGACTTGTTGATCCTTTTGTGTTCTCCAAGTCAGAGAGCACCCCCAAATTCACAAATTTTTGACTATAACCTAGGCCGTTGTCTGAGACAACGGCTTTAGTTATTTATCAAAAATTAGATTGCTCTCTGAATTGTTGATCCTTTTATGTTCTCCAAGTCAGAGAGCACCCCCAAATTCACAAAATTTTGACTATAACCTAGGCCGTTGTCTCAGACAACGGCTTTAGTTATTTATCAAAAATTAGATTGCTCTCTGACTTGTTGATCCTTTTGTATTCTCCAAGTCAGAGAGCACCCCCAAATTCACAAATTTTTGACTATAACCTAGGCCGTTGTCTGAGACAACGGCTTTAGTTATTTATCAAAAATTAGATTGCTCTCTGAATTTTTAAACTAGTTATATTGAATGAAAAACCAAATTCATGAAATAACTTAGGCCGTTGTCTCCAACAACGGCCTTGGTTTAAAAAAATAATAATAATTTACAAATACAGATACAGCTATAGCTGATACATTTGAGTAACAAACCAACATTTGCGTACCACAACAGTATTAACAAACGACACAAACAAACAACACTTATGTCTCGAGAATTACATTTACAGTTACCAATCAAAGGTAATTAACCAAGTGGCATGAAGAGTTTTAAATATACCAAACAATTACATTTTAAAAATTACAATTCATAGTGGATCGTCATATCACGACTCAGAACTGTCTTCTTCAGAAGGAATTACTTCTTGCCTTCATTGAAAGATTAGGTTTAGTTAGTAAGAAACTCAATTGCCATAAATAAGGTATAATTAATTTAAACGAGCGACAAAATTAAAAAGTTACGAGTCATACCCCTCAAATAAAGTTGGACAATTTCTTGAATCATATTCATTTGGACAATGCCGCATCTTCGGCACCTTCTCGATTTTTTTATGTGGAGTTGCTCTCTAATCGGCCTCAATCTTTTGGCGCGAGGCCTTCCCTTTGTCGTGCACTGCTGTGGATCACTAATGCGTGTAGGTATGTGCCCACTCCCTTGATCATGAGGTTGTGCACTTGGATGTGGTTGTGAACTACCTCCAGCTTTGACACTATCATGTGGTTGTGAGGCCTGTTCCGGTTGTTCACCTGATCCAGGTTGTAGCCGAGAAACCCCGTCAATGATCTTCTGCAAATTCTCCAACGTGTATTTGTAACTCTCATTGGAGGAACAACCGAGATCGACAATTTGTTTTGCATGGTAGCTCAACTCACAATATCGAGAAGCAAAATTCTCGGTATTGGGTTCGGTTGGAACTGATGTGTAACTTCTTCTCATCACATCTCTAGTCCATCTTCTTTTAATATGTACATCCGGGAGGGATGTGTGATGGGAGAAACGAAGTACAGCTAAAATATGCCTGCAAGGAATGGCAACAAATTCTAACAAGTGACATGCACATGTAATAATTCCATTGATTTTGGATAATTGAAGAAGGCGAGCCGGTTCTGATTCTCCACAGAGTATGACATGGAAGGTTGAACTATCCGTTGTCTCAAGATCGGCAACAAATGTCACATTGTACATGAAGCTTTTTGTGACTTCATCTTGGAATTTGTAAAATATTTTCAAAGTATAAGTTTTTGCCATTTGTGCCTCCAAAGCCCATTCGCTCTTCAACTTCGGTCTCTTCTCACGGTTACGATGATTTTCTTTCAATTCATCGTGTCTTTGCCTTCCCAAAAAACGGTCGAAGATGATGGCAAATTCGTGCAGGGAATACTTTTTTTCTGTATGATGCTTCAGAGCAGAATGTGCCGACTCAACCCGTTGGCTACTCAACATGCCGGCCCAAAATGATTCTTTAGCGTAGATGGGTGCCCAACTTTCACGGATATCGAATATATCGTTCAACCATTTGTTACTCTCTAATCCGTATTGCGAAAACAAAATATTTCACTTCTCTACAAATTCATGTATATATTCCGAATTGTAGATTACATTCTTCAAGGACTCCCTAAACTTGTCGACATCGAAACCAAGACGAACCTCCTGGGGTAACTTATCCAGAATGTGCCAAATACAAAAACGATGCCGAGTCTGGGGGGAAACTTTCTTAACTGCGGCGGCGATCCCACGGTCTTGATCGGTGACAATACCGGATGGAGCACGATTCATAATCCCTAACCACTTTTCAAAGAACCATTCAAACGAAGAGGCCGTCTCATTTGGAATGAACCCACCTCCTAAGAAAGTTGATTGCCAATGATGATTCACTCCAACAAACGGAACAAATAACATTCTGTAACGGTTCGTATCGTACGTGGCATCAAAGCAAACTACATCGCCAAATTCTTCGTAATTCATCCTACAAATACCATCTATCCACATACAATGTGACAGCCGCCCTTCGGGATCGACTTGAATGTCATAAAAAAATGAAGGATCCGTCTGTTTCTTAGATTCGAAAAAATCAATTAGCATTGTAGAATCGTGTCCTTTCAATGCTTCTTGCGAGTCTCTAACTAAATTTCTAACATCTTTTTCTGTGAATCCTACTTGATCATGACCACCACTAGCACTTTCGAAGAAGAGCATTTGTCGACATGTTTGGATATTAGCTTGGTTCATTTGGTCTATAATCCTTTTGTCCGTATTTGACACGGACATGTTCCGGGGCAAAAGGTGCCTTCTACCGGGTGAGGTGAATTCGTGATTGTGTTCTTCGTGAAATAAATACACCACCCACGTATTACTTGTTTCGTTCAATTTGACACGAACGCAAGCCTTGCAACCCGTTCTACTGGTTATTCCACGTCTACCATCACTATGTTGACCCGGCGACGACCCAGCTTTATTACAGAGATATGACTTATCTACTTCCATTCCCCCCTTTAATTTATTCCCACCCTTACGCATTGCAAAACCCCCACAACGAGCATATGCAGAATAAAATTTCTCGGCCTCAACTAAAGTGGGGAATGTCATACCTAACTTTGGTTTCAGATGGTCTTCGACTATCGGCATGGAATCAGTGATTGGTTCTACTCGCACAAAATTATTGCCGGCAGCAGAACTCTCCGTATCGTTGTTCATCTGGGGTAAAAATATATTATTGGTCAATTAATATACACATTATATATAAAATAGCTTGTTAACAAACGATTGCGATATATATACCTCGAAACAAAAATAAGTGACAAAACGTCGAAAACGACGTCATATAAATACAAAACTCTTCAATTGGGTTCGGCTCGCCGCACACAAGGTAACGGAACTTCTGCAAGTAAGTTCCGATCCGCGATTTGCAAGATAAGGCCGTGTCTCGCTCGCATTTCCCTCACTTTTGAACTGAGGTTGTTGTTTGATATACGGTACAAATCCGCACAAACGAGATCAAAAAATTCCTATACTTTGGGAATGGGACGGCGGCAAAACACATGAGCCAACAAAATTTGTAGAGGTGAGTTTCGGCTCACGGTTTGCAAAATACACCGATGTATCGCTTTCACTCACGGGAATGAATTGAAAGCGATACATGGCAGTACACTTCAAACCGTGAATCCAAACACACTTCTACGAATTGCGTTGGTTTGTGTATGGCGAGCTCGACGTACTCGCAAAGTTCCACAAATTTTTGTTCACTTTGTGCGCAATTACTAACCTCGAATAACAACCAACAACAACTAATACTACGTCTACTTCCCCAATTAAACTATAATTACCTACTCTATAAATACCTACGCATAATATAGGAATTGTACACTCAAACATTGGAGAAAAATTTCCAATCAATTAGCCTAGTTAGATCTACTCAAGTAGGACAAATTAGTACCTTTAACAATGAGGGTGTTCGGGAGGCCGCTGCGCGCTGCTGTAGAGAAAGGAAGGGGAGTAGGGTTTGGCTAATTTATTCAGGATTAGAGTTTTAGGGTTGGGTAGATTTCGTAAGGGTTAGGGTTTTTTTGTAGTTGGGATCTTCAAAGGAAGAGGGCTAGAGACTGAGAATAGGGAGAGATTCGGTGAAAAGCAACGACCAAGAGAGAGTAGGTTTTTTAGTTCGATAGAGAGAGAGCTACGGTTTGGGGAAATGGGTTTATTGAGCTACACTAGCGAGAGAGAGAGTTGTGAGGGAGATGAAGCCCTGAGTGTGTACTAGTATTTGGAAAAATACTTGTACATACCTAGGCCGTTGTTGAGAACAACGACCAAGGTATGTTTTTTTGTTAAAAAAAACAACCTAGGCCGTTGTCTCAGACAACGGCCTAAGTGAGTTTTTGGACAAAAAAAAACCCACGCCAAAAAAACGCTAAGTCCCAAACGTTTTTTGGCGTGAAGTGACGAAAATGCCCCTCCGCTTTTCTCAGCGTTAGTGGGAGACTTTAGTGGGTTTCGATCTGATCCGCTGATCAAGATCAGATCGAGATCGACGGCCAGGATGGGTGTTTTTCAACCCATTGAAAATGAACCCATTTTCAATGGAGCAAAACCCACATATATATATATATATATATATATATATATATATATATATATATATATATATATATATATATATATATAGGGGTCGGTTCGGGTGAGAACCAACCCTGGGGTGAGAACCTAAGGGCCTATCCCAGCCATTCATCTGTGTAATCTTAACAGTCAAGATTTTTTAAAATTAAACAATAAGATTAATTAATTTTTGCATTAAGATGTCAATCCCTTTAATTAAGGGATGGGGACCGCGTAATAAAAGGAATAATTATAAATTGCCTTTTTTTGTGTGCGACGGTTAAGGCAAATTTGGTCAAACTGGAGAGAGAAATAATTTATTCCCGTAAAATATTGGAGAAGATTTTGTTTCCCAAATTAATAGCAACTGCAGAATCATTCACCATTTCGTTCCTTACAGTTACTGTTTATTACAGTTGCTATTTATAATTATTACAGTTGCTGTTTAAGTGGTCAGGTATTGCTGTATAATTATTTCAGTTGCTATTTATAATTATTACAGTTGCTATTTATAATTATTACAGTTGCTATTCGAGAAGATTTTGTATCCCAAATTAATAGGAACTGCAGAATCATCACCAATTCGTTTCTTCACCAATTCGTTCACTATATAGCAACTGACTGTATTGTAAGTAGATACAACTAGTGCATATTTTAGCAGGAATATATATATATATATTGTTTGTTTATCAATTTGCAAACTTATGTTGTACATGCTGTCAGTTTCCATATAGCAACTGAATGTTTTTTGAATAGCAACTAACTGCATTGTACGTAGCAACAAAAATTTCATATTTAGCAACATTGTACGTAGCAACAAATGTTGTTCATCCTGATGAAGATTGTGGTTCGGCTGAAAATAAAATAAAAAAGGCAATATATGTTGCCTAATAATCTGTGATCTACATTCCTTTTAAATAAAATAAAAAAGGCAATATATGTTGTCTAATAATCTGTGATCTTTAATTCCTTTTATTACGCGGTCCCCATCCGTTAATTAAAGGGATTGACATCTTAATGCAAAAATTAATTAATCTTATTGTTTAATTTTAAAAAATCTTGACCGTTAAGATTACACAGATGAATGGCTGGGATATGCCCTTAGGTTCTCACCCCAGAACATGGTTCTCACCCGAACCTTCTCATATATATATATATATATATATATATATATATATATATATATATATATAGGGGGAAAGGGGTATAAGCAACTTGCTCATTTAGTAAATAAACAATTGATGATGTGGCATACATGTGATTGAAAAATTCTTAAAAGGGTTAGTTGTCCAATGTATCACATGCATGCCACATAATCAATTGCTCATTTACTAAATGAGCAAGTTGCTCATATCCCTTTTACCCATATATATATATATATATGGAAACATGGACTTTTATACCCCAATTTATAATTATTTTTCACCATATACTAAGGAAAACATGGATTTTTATTTACAACTAATTATTGTCATACTATTCAAACTTCAGCTACATAATTGTTGATTTACTGTTTACGAGATTTTTCATATGTTGTATTGTTCTGAAGACGTGCCGTAGGCACGTAGACATGAGCAAATCTAGTATATATATATATATATATATATATATATATTCATTTTCAGTGTTAAATTTTCAGTGGAATTCTATAATCCAAACATGACAATTTGAAAAATATACACTTTCTACCATCTTCGCTCAAGTAAGGTAAGTGGACGTCACTCAATGCAAGCAACTTGTATATCAGCAGCGATCTAAACTTCTTACCCTCGATATTCCATTTTGAGGTTAAAATACCTACAATTATCTCACCTAAAAAAACCAACCACACCTAAACTCCAAACAGGGCCGGCCCTGAGTTCCCGGGGGCCCGAGGCGAACTCTCGAAATGGGGCTCCCCATACACAAAAATAAAATAAAATAAAATAAAATGTTGCACATTGTTAAAAGCAAAATATGCAAAATATATAAATTTGTTTTAAATCACTCAAATTTAAAGTCTCAAATTCAATTCAAGTCTTCAAGTCTAAACCCAAACAATCTTCAAAAAAAATTTAAATGCTCAAATAATTATTTTTGGGCCCCCTAATAACAGTATTTTTCTTTTACGCGCAAAATACATGCCTATATTTTACGCCGGGGGCCTGAGGCGGCCGCCTCACCCGCCTCAAGGGTGGGGCCGGCCCTGACTCCAAAGCAACCAGACTCTTTCCGAATCCCAAATGAACATGCAGATAAGCATCCTGAAGCTACCTTACCTTGATATCCAACCAAGATAAACCCTAAAATGAACCAAACCGCTTAAATCTATGAAAATCAGGAACGAACCTTACCCCAATTTTCCAAAACCTCGATCTAATTTCCATCAAAAATTTTAGCCTGGTTACCTCCAAGTCTCCAACCATCTCACCTCAAACCAATTCCTCTTTATCCAAACCAAACAATCATTGTTGAGTGACCTAGGTCACTTGCTTCTCAAAAAAAAAAAAAAACAATTTCGTTGTCTTGGCTACATAAATCCTTCCTTCAAGATTCATTGCATGTACAGATCCTACTATTTTTTCTGCAGATAGTGAAAAGATTGAAACTTTGTGCACAGAACTCGCCGGGTATCCTAAATTGAAGCTAACAACTTAAGAAAAACTACGAAAATCGAAGAATGAAGATTCGAGAAATCTCACCCCAGAAGGCAAATGCACCATGACCTTAATACGGCCCTGTCCTTGTTCTTGGCCATGGTAGAATAACGGCGAAGATGCTAGGTTAGATTACTGAGTTGGGAGGGTAAGGGAAAGAGCATTCAAGAAGAAAAGAAAAGGAATTGAACTCTCAAAAGAATGATCTTGTTTATATACTCAAAAGCAGTGTACAAGCTGTATTTGGACAGGCCGTTACTACTGTTACAAGGTGGGACCCATCTCATCTAATGGATATGATATAACCAACCCATATCCAACGATTGACCTTTGCCCATACCGATTCATTTTATATTTTTACAATTAAACCCCTTCACTTATGTCTATTACCTTCCAACTGATACCAACACATATACTACTCATCTTCTTCAGCTCGACATTCACTTCAGCTCTCCATTTCATGATTGCAGCTCTCATTTGCCATTGCTACAGCTTAAGATCAGCTCACGAGACTGTATCAACTCCCCCCCCTTATTTTGAGACCTTGCCTCAAGGTCGAAGAGTGGGAATTTTCGCACTAATTCCCAGTATGGCTCCCACGTTGCACTAGAGACATCCTGATGCTGCCATTTAATCAAAACTTCCGATACCAGCTTTCTTCCCTTGATGACTGATCGACGATCCAAAATCTCTTCTGGTTAACATAGAGGTGTAGAAATATGGACCGGAATGTTGCGTTGCACCTCAATTGCAGGGAAATATGAAATACAGGGTGGATTTTAGATCCAGATGGCAAATCCAATCTGTAAGCAACAACTCCAATCCTCTCCAGTATAGCATAGGGTCCGTAATATAATGGAGACAACTTGCGTATAGCTCTGGTTGCGACAGATACTTGACGGTAGTGTTGCAGTTTGACATAAACCAACTCTCCCACTTGAAATTCCTTGTCCAACCTATGGCCATCAGCATGCTTCCGCATCCTATCTTGAGCCTTTTTAAGGTTATCCTTGAGCAACTTCAAGCTCACATCCCTAGCTAACAGGTTCTCTTCCACTTGGGGGTTTTTAGCTGTATGTGGAATATATGAGATGAGTGTAGGGGGTGATCGACCATAAACTACTTCATATGGGGTGGCTTTTATTGAACTATGATAGGATGTGTTATACCAGTATTCAGCCCAAGATAACCATTTGCACCAATCATTAGGCTTATAATGACAAAAACACCGCAAGTAGGTTTCTAAACTTCTGTTAACCACCTCTGTTTGGCCATCTGTTTGTAGATGGTAAGCAATTGAGAAATGCAGCTTAGTACCTTGCAAACGAAAAGCTTCCTTCATGAGTGAGCTTGTGAATACAACCCCTCTATCACACACTATAGAAATAGGCATTCCGTAAAGTTTGAAGATGCCATACGTAAGAACTTGGATAATAGTTGATGCATAATAAGGATGTTTGATTAGGAAGATATGGCCATATTTACTCAACCTGTCGACCACCACAAAAATGACTGAGTACTTGCAGCTAAGGGGAAGACCTTCAATAAAGTCCATACTAGCTTGTTCCCAAATTTTATCAGGTATTGGTAGAGGTTGGAGTAACCCCGTAGGAGATTGACATACATATTTACTTGTTTGACATGTAGTGCACTCTTTGACATAGTTTCTCACATCCGATTTCATTCCCTTCCACCAGAATGATCTGCGAATCCTATGAAGTGTTTTGTCATATCCAGAATGGCCTCCTATAGGTGTATCATGACGCTAAAAAATTATCAATCTTTTAAGACTGGATGTTGGACTAATCACCTTGAGACAGATGGTCAGACTGAGCGGGTGAATCAGATTTTGGAGGATATGCTTCATTCTTGCATTCTGGACTTTGGAGGAAGTTGGGAGGATCATCTTCCCATGATTGAGTTTGCCTATAACAATAGTTACCAGGCGAGTATTGGCATGACACCTTTTGAAGCATTACATGGGCGACCTTGCAGATCACCGTCATGTTGGACAGAGGTTGGCGATGCACCGTTGCTTGGACCTGATATGATTCGGGAGACTTCGGAGCAGATTAATCTAATTCGGTGTAGATTGCTTGCTGCTCAGAGCCGACATAAAAGTTATGCAGATCGGCGGAGGAAGCCCCTTGAATTTGAAGTTGGAGATTTGGTATTTTTGAAGGTTTCCCCGATGCATGGAGTACACTGTTTTGGGAACCGGGGAAAGTTAAATCCAAAGTTTGTTGGGCCCTTCAAAGTGATAGAAAGAATTGGGACCGTGGCTTATCGTTTGGAGCTTACCCATGAGATGTCGAGTATTCATGACGTATTTCACATTTCTATGTTGAGGAAGTGTGTGAGGGATCCATCTCAAGTTGTAGAGCCGCCACAAATTGAAGTTCAACTAGATGTGTCATTCCATAATAAGCCTATGGCTATTGTAGATCGATCAATACAGCTGACAAGGTGAAAAGATATTCAGTTTTTGAAGGTGCAATGGAGTTCTGATGTCAATGATTGTACTTGGGAATATGAGGAAATGATGAGAAGGAAATATCCTTAATTATTCGTGGAGCTATCTCTACCTTTGTAGCTCGGGGGCCGAGCTTCTTTGAGAGGTGTGTTGAATGTAACATCTGTTTTTTTTAATTCCTTAAATATTTGGTTTAAATTATATTTAAATTTTATTCTAAGTATATTTTCTTGCATTAATTGATTTTATTTTGTATTAGAATGATTAAATTGAAATTTTGGGGATTCGGCATTTAAAATAACTTTAAATTTTGGGTTTTTATACTAAAATGGGCTTTAGGCCCAAATCCTATTTTGTTTAATTATAAACCCCTTTAGTATGGCCCAAATCCTATTTTATTTACTTAAAAACCCCTTTAGTATTTACAAGTGTGCCCCTCCCCCAACTTCTCTGTTCTTCCCCCTTTCTGGTTCCGAATTTTTTCCCAAACTGTCCCACTTTTTGAAAAGTTTTTTTCCAAATTGCCCTACCTTTTTTAAAATTTCCAAATTGTCTCACTCGGTTTTCAAAAAATCCACTCGGTTTTTTGAAAACCGAGTGTTAGTCTTGGATTTTTTGATAAGTAACACTCGGTTTTTGAAAAACCGAGTCAGTTTTAACTAAACTTGGTTTTTCGAAAACCGAGTGGGTCGTTTTGATAATTACTTTCAAAAGTGGGTTAGTTTGGTAAATACTTTCAAAAAGTGGTCATGTTGGTAACAAGTTCGAAAGGAGCAGGGTTAGACTGGGATTAATTGGAAATCCCCGCTATCTTTTATCCACCGTTTTCTGTGTTTTGCAGCCTTGGATCTTGACATGTCGTTCGTTTTTAACTGTAGGCAGCTTGTCTCGCCAGGAAGTTGGTGGGTTCATCATGAATTAGGTTGGGGTGGCTGGTGGTTTAGGGATCCCGTAGAAAATGCGAGCCCCGGTTTTGGAAGCTAACAGCACCCACTGGCAACTGAAGAACCAAGACATTACCTTTATTTATAAAAGAACACCTTAGTATTATAGACATGGTTCATTTTTAGTATGAAGATTTCTGAGATAGTTTTTTTTTTTTTTTGAGGAAAGGTGGAGTCTAGCCACCCTAATTTCTGAGATAGTTATTATGATGAATATTTGACCTTCAACTTGTCACTATTTCATATGCAAAGTGTCAACACCTCAATTGATAAGTGTGAACACTTTCTGGAGCTAGATACTTTCACTGTTGTGGGTTTTGTTTTATTTCCCCCCAGTTAATAGGTGGACATCTTAAACGTTTCTCTCTTATTTCCTTAAATAGCTTGTAAGTTTGTAAGCTTACACATCAAAAGGCAATAACCTGTCATCTTCATAGAGTTCACCCACTAGTTTGATTCTTTTTTTGAAATTTTTCTTAGTTATACAACTGAAATGATATATTTATCTTCAGTTCAATGGCTTGATAATTTAATTATCATGTTGAAAACAGACTCTTTTAAATATACATATCAAGGCTCTGCATATGAACTTATTTTTGCAGTTTCCAAGCTGTTCATGATTCTTTATTTTTTTAATTTATCCGGTCTATCAATTGAACATCATATTCGAGATTGGAATTGGCTTCAAGCTCAGTATGGTGTCCAATAATTTTTATTTTATATTCTAAATGATTTGATATAACCTTTATATGGATCCAAAATGTTTCAGTTCCCGGGTGTTTGTTCTTGGTTCCTCTCATCACTATTACACTCCAAAATGTGCTCTTACGAGAACTTCTATTTACAGTACACTTGTGGGTGACTTGCCAATTGATGAGGAAGGCATGTTAGTCTTTTTCCATAGATATGGTTCTGGAGAATTTCTTTTGTTAAATTGCAACTTCGCAAGTGCGCATTACAGGAAAAAAGGTTGATAACATTCAAGTAGACACTCCCGTGCTTGTTACTCTTATATATGTTTTAATCTTTGTTGGTTGTTTGAATTAGTCTCTGATTAAGTTAATTTAGTTTTACTGTTATGTTTTATGTATTTGGCTGCAGTTAATGAGGAGCTGCAGGCAACGGGTAACAAATTATACTTATAGTTTGATAGGACTGAGAAACAAATTATACTAAACACTTGTTATATGCTCCCATTCCTATTTAAAAAGAAGTATTTGAAGATGCAAATCACCATATCAAAAAAAATTCTTTTGTACTATTCTTTTTATTAATATATTGGGCTCCATCCGCGTTATAAAAAAAAAGATGCAAATCACGATGTATTTTGGCCATTTTAGTAGGGGTGGCAACTGGGCCGGGTCAACCGGCGACCCACCCGCGACCCGGCCCACGAACCCGGCCCGCTTAAGAGTTTCACGGGTTCGGGTCGAACCCGGTGAACAGTACCGGGTCGACCCGGGTCGCCATTTATGCGAATTGGATTCGCGAAACCCGGCCCACGAACCCGGTCAACCCGCGAATTGGACCCGCCAACCCGCGGGTCGACCCGCGAATTTCGACCCCCGACCCGTGACGGGCCGACCGTTCGACCCGCGGGTCGAACGGGTCGAAACCCGTGGTTCGAACCCGGGTCGCTGGCCGTTGGCTAGGGGTGGCAACTGGGCCGGGTCAACCGGCGACCCACCCGCGACCCGGCCCACGAACCCGGCCCGCTTAAGATTTTCACGGGTTCGGGTCGAACCCGGTGAATAGTACCGGGTCGACCCGGGTCGCCATTTATGCGAATTGGATTCGCGAAACCCGGCCCACGAACCCGGTCAACCCGCGAATTGGACCCGCCAACCCGCGGGTCGACCCGCGAATTTCGACCCCCGACCCGTGACGGGCCGACCGTTCGACCCGCGGGTCGAACGGGTCGAAACCCGTGGTTCGAACCCGGGTCGCTGGCCGTTGGCAACGGTTGGCAGCAAACGGCTCTTAGAGCTGTTGCTGCTGGCTGTTGCTCTTTTAATTTTTTTTATTTTATTTTTTGTTTTTTCCCACTTCTAAGCCTATAAATAGCCCCCAAAAATCTCCAAAAAAATCACACCTCCCTCTCTTACTCTCTCTACTATTATACATCCAAAAAAAAAAAAAAAATTTGAACAATTGTAGTAATCATCAAACAAGTGTACAAGGAGGCGTATACACGATCAAATTTCGGTCGTATCGGAGAACAAAATTCAACGTCTTCAACGTCTTCAACTCTCTTCAACCATCGACTCAAATCTACTTCAACCTCTTCTCAACTCTTCAATTGCGAAACCGGCAAAGCGCTCCTCCATCTTTTCTATTATATTCTAATTTTCACGGTTTTTTTATATACGCGTATTCCACGGTGAACGGTATCAAAATATCTCTATCTCTCTTGTTATTTTTTTTTTTTGCGTTGTAGTTAAAATTATTGTTCGTTTTTTGAACTTCTCTATCTCAACCCTCTTGTTTTTTAGTTTTTTTTGTATAATTCACCGCTCCTACATTGTAGATTTTTTTTTACATACCACATTACTACACTATGTCTAGATCACGCGGTAGCAGTCGTAGCGGACAAGATTCTTCCTCATCTTCACGTAGGCCACCAATTGTCCCAATTATTGAGCCCGCCCAAGATTACATTGATCCTACTATGGAACAATGGGGTACACACGATGATGTTGGACATGAACAATTAGAAGAAGAACAACAACAACAAACCGAAACCACACAACCCCGTAGTAGTAGAAAAAGTAGAGGAGAAACTAGCGATTGGCATAAGTTTTATGAGTATATCCCGGACGAAAATACTCCGGGTATAGGTGTGAAAATGTGTAAATCATGTGGTAAACAATACAAATTCAAGAGGGGTGACGGAACCGGTACACTTAGTAGGCACATCCTAAATAATCATAAAGATCTTCTTGATCAAATACAAGGCCAACAAAGAATAAACCCTAGGACCGGTCAAGTAGATAGCCACCCTTATGATCCCGAACTTGTTCGTCGGGAAATGGCCCGATTAGTAATTAAGGAAGAGTTACCATTTACCTATCCCGAGAGTAGGAACTTGGAAAATTTTAATCAAACGGCCTTAAACCCTCATTTTAAAAGAATTCCGAGAAATACTTGCAAATCGGATTGTTTTAAAGTGTACATGGAAATGAAGGACGCGTTGATTGCAATTTTATGGAGTTTAACTTGTAGGGTTAGTTTAACTTCGGATTGTTGGACGGATGTCAACAATATTCCAACGATGGGAATAACCTGTCATTGGATCGACAATGATTGGATTCTTAATAAAAGAATCATATCACTTGCGTCGTTGCCGTATCCCCATAGTGGCGCTGAAATAGCAAACCGTATTTTAGAAATTTGTGATGTTTTTCATATTCGCGATAAAATTATGGCTATTAGTTTTGATAATGCATCTAACAACAATGTAGCAATTAATACTTTAAAAAGAATATTAAACCCTCCATCTGACAATATTTTTCATGTTAGGTGTGCATGTCATATTATAAATTTATGTGTTCAAGATGCATTAGGTATAGCTGATCCATATATAATTAAAATTAGAAATTGTGTACATTTCATTGCATTAAAACCAAGCATTCTACAAGAATAGAAAGCTTGGTGTAGAGCTAGAAATGTTCCTTTTAGAAAATTTCCAAAGGATGTTAGACACCGATGGAATTCTACTTTTGATTTACTAAATGTTGTCACCGAATATAAAGCAGTTGTAAATGATTTTTGTATCGCACAAAATATGCCTAATTTTGAAATGACTCCCGCCGATTGGTTTTTTGCTGAATCTTTGTTGAAATTTTTAGAACCTTTTAAAACCGCAACTTTAAAATTTTCAAAAACATATGAATCTACTTCTAGTAGCATTTTTATTGAATTAGTTAGCATGATGCAAACATTTAACGAAATGTTAAATGATACCCATATTAGTGACATTGTAAAACCTGCATTTACAAAATTTTTGAAGTATTATTTTCCTCCTCCTATGTTAATTTGTGTTGCTATTGTTATGGATCCTCGTATCAAATTAGAAGGTACGAAGAATTTGATAGAAATATTTTTTGGATATTTAGAGAACATTGTAGAATTAACAATTGATTGCACTAGTTTTTTAGTTCAATTTGAATCTACGTTAAATAACTTGTATGATTATTATGATAGACGTTTTGCTTCTATTAGTACAACTTCTGTAGTTAGTTCTTCTTCTGGTAGTTCTAAAGGTAAAAGTAGAATTGGTGATAGAACATTTAGTTTACTTGAAAAAATTCAATCTAAAAAACCTATGACTAATCAACCAAATGAATTAAATTGGTATAACCAACAAGATGCTGAGCCTTTTACTTCTGCACTAGATATTTTACAGTGGTGGAAAGAACATGAACACACTTTTAGTATTCTATCAATTATGGCTAAAGATTTACTAACTCCTCCTGTCTCTACAGTTGCTTCTGAGAGTGCATTTTCTACAAGTGGCAGGGTTCTATCTGATTACAGGAATCTCTTGCATTACTTTGATTTATTTTACATTATTCTTTAAATTTTTATTTCCGCACGATCACCCTATTCAACCCCCCTAAGGGTGATTTATAGTGGTATCAGAGCGAGGTGCGTATAAAAAGCTTAAAAGCTTAAGCGAAAGGTCCAATGGACGAAATCCCTCCTCCCCAAAACTCGTACTCATTGGAGCCCTTCGTCTCCAATGGGACAAGTCTTACACGATCACCATTTTTTTATGGAAAATGCTATGACGTCTGGAAAGTTCGTATGTCTCATTTTTTATAGATGCTCGGAGAAGAAGTGTGGAATGTATGCATCAACAAAATCGAAATCCCTGTCAGTGATGGAAAGACAAAGTTCACAAAGGCAAAGTTAGCCTTCAAGATAACAAACTCCAAAGCCATGACGACTCTTTTATGTAGGGTTGAACAATGAAGAGCTGATACGATGCGGGCGTAACTGCAAAATAGCTTACGAGATCTAGAATAACATGTTGAAGCGACACGAAGGAACTGCTTCCGAGGTAAAAGCTAAAGTGAATTTATGCTTCTATAAGTTTGATGTGTTTCGCATGTTGCCAGGGGAGAACGTGGATCAAACGCTTGCTCGTTTTAACATCATTGAGCATGAACTTGAGAGCTTGGGTAAGGGACTTGATGATGACCGAAAGGTCGGAAAGCTCATAAGCTATCTCACGCCAGAGTGGGATGTCAAGGCCGCGGCAATAAGGGAAATGCTTGAAGAGAAGGGATTTGAATACTATACATTTCAAGGAAAGCTAAAAATGTACGAGATGGAAATGGAGGAGACCAAAAGATACAGACAAAACATAGGGATTGAGCCAAAGACTGAAGAGAAAATCATTGCACCAAAGGCAGATAAATCATGTCCATCAAAATCACAGTCAGACCATGAAGAATCAGACAAAGATTTCACATGGCTAATTAAACAATTATGTAAGAATCTTAAACGCAAAAAGTACAACAGGTCACAAGGAGAAAATGACAAAGACAAAAATGATGTATGCTACAAATGCAACAAGACATGACATATACGCCTAAACTATCCCATATCGAAAGGTAGGAACAAAGATTATCATCACTCCAATTCAGGATTGAGAAAAAAAGCGTTGAAGGCAACGTGGCTGGACTCAGATTCAAGTGAGGATGAGTAATATCACAGCAATGTCGGCTTCATGGCTCTTGGGAATGATGAGATGCAATTACCATCTCAAGAAGAAGTAATTGAAGAACTCACTTATGATGAGTTAGTAGATATGTGTAATGGATTAAAAGATTATGCTAAGAAATTGAGTCGTGAACTAAGACAATATAAATAAATTTCAAATGAATCTCATGACTCTTGCATCACTCAAAATCAAAAACTGAAAAATAAAAATTCCTTGATCATTGAACAATTCGAGTCATTTAGAATGGATCATGATGTATTGTTAGAGGAAAATGAACTCTTAAAATAACAAATTCAAGAATCCTTAGCAATACATGATGAACACTTGAGAGAAATTCATGAGAAGTCTGTTTATATTGCTAAGCTCACTGATGATTTAAAAGAATGTAAAAGAAAATTTGATGAAGTAGTGGAAAGATGTAATGGGGCTCTTGAACAAAATAGGATTCTTGATGCTACCCTAGACACTCTTCGTTGGAACACAAAAGAAGATTAGATGACTAGGAAAAGACTTTGTAAAAGGGTAATTGAGCTCGAGAAAATTGTTGAAAAATATGAAGGGCCTAGTTACCTTATTACAAAAAATTCAAGATCTTATCATGATAATCGAGGACTTGGTTACAAAGAGCCAATACACCATCAAAAATCTAAATCATCATGTCATACACACATGCATAGTCACCAATATAATTACAAACCAACTCAAAACTATGCAAGTGTGCATGACCCAAGGCATAATCGTATGTCACTACTGTTGTAGATTAGGACATATTTTCTATAATTGTGCTTTAAAAAGGAATACTAACTTCGTTTAGATAAAGAAAAATACAAGTGCAGGAACAGTACCTACTTGGATACCTACTAATCTTAATGTAGGTACATCAATGCACTTCACCTAAAGATCGGTAGCACTTTGATAGTGGATGCCTAAATCTCATGATGGATGAAAACAACATTTTCGCATCACTATCGAGAAAAGAAAAGGGAAGAACATATCTTTTTAAGGTAAAACGATTTTAGTTTAATTCTTTGTCTCGTAAGAAAATTTAAACTCATTTCTCTCGACCATTTGATATAAGTTACATGTCACCTTTAATATCATATAGACATTTGCTAGTATTTTTTTTTTAAATGGGATATTATTCTTGAGTATGTCTCAACTAATTCACAGCATGCTGATATTTTCACTAAATCTTTACATAAAAAATGTTTTTTTCTTCTTGAGAGGAGCATTAAATGTTATTGATTTTTCCGCCTAAAAACTTTTTGTTTGGGTCGGTTGACTGTGCGGTCGACCGGCTTAGTCTCGATTTTTTTTTATCATTTTTCGACACTCTAATTTTGCTTATTGTGGTCGACCGACATACTCTCTAGATAGTTTTTCTTGCAAAATCATGTTTTGCGGTCGACCGGTTTACTCTCTAGAAATTCTTTTCGAAAAACCACATGTGGCGGTCGACCGTGCGGTCGACCGGTATGTTTTCTGGATACTTCTTACAAATTCATGTTCTGCGGTCGACCGGCTCTCTCTCTGGTCTTGTCCTTCAACTTTTTATAAAATCAATGCTTTCCTCTCTCAATTTCTTGATTTTCTTGTTGCTTTCATATGTATTGGGGAGAATCTTAAATCTATGATATTATGTAGAGCTCTCACTGTATATCATAGAGTCTCGTTATCATCGGTATCATGTAAGATAAAGTTTGGTTTCTATACTTTTGTTTGGAGTTTGGTTGATTATATCTATGTATTTAGTATATGAAGAAATGCGGGTAGTTGATGTATTATTTTGTAGTAAGGTGTAAGAATATATATATAGTGCTGTGATGAAGTATGAAAGCCCGTACCGACCTCGTTGTGGAGTATTGGGTTCTGTAGTTGATTTTTGAAAAGGTTTTCCTAAAGTTCTCTAAAAAAAATCATATATGTTTCAAAGAAATTTTTGATTTTTGATTTATATTTTGCTGTTATGATGTATTACGCCCCCAGAGCCATGTATATTATTGCATGTGTGATGTTGAATGATTTGACTTCGGGAGGATTGAAAAATATTACCTGTACTTTGTTGTATGTGATTGTTTGCAAATTTTCGTAAGGAAATTCTGTAAAAGGGTTAATATTTCAGGAGAAATTTTGCCAAAATTTTTAATAAAATCTATGTATATTTTTCTAAGTAAGAATTGATGTAGATGCGTAATAGGTTAAGTTAAAGATCATTGGAATAAATAATGCTAAGAAAATTGGGGTGTTACAATTCTGGAAATAAGGATCTTGCGCAACCATCAATTTGATCTCCTCCAACCACTGAGGCACAAAAAATGTAATATCGCAACATGTGTCTTGTTCTCCTTGCCTCTTGGACAGGCCATCTGCGACCTTATTGTCAACTCCTTTCTTGTACTCCACTGTAAAAGAGAAGCCCAATAATTTTCAAAACCATTTTTCTTGGATCTTTGTATTGATCTTTTGCTCCAGGATATATTTGATTCTTCGCTGGTCAGTCTTGATCACAAATGAAGTTCCAATCAGATATTGTCTCCATTGCTTGATAGCTTGTAGTATAGCAAGATCCTCTTTATCGTAAGTGGACAAAGTTAAAACTCTTCCCTTCAATGCCCTGCTCATATATGCTATTGGTTGTAATTCTTGCATAAGTACATCCCCAATTTCTTCTTGAGAGGCATCAATTTCTACAATGAAAGCCTTGGAAAAATCTAGAGCTCGAAGTACTAGGGTAGTGGTCATAGCTGACTTGAGTGCTGCGACAGCTTTAATGGCCAATGAGGACCACTTAAAGGAGTTTTTCTTCAATAAATGAGTGAGAGGTGCTGCGATACTCCCATAGTTCTTGACAAATCTCATGTAGTATCCTGTCAACCCAAGAAAACCTCTCAATTCAATTCCTTCTCATTAGTAAGCTCTGACCACTCTTCTAGAACCTTGATTTTGTGAATATACACTGATATACCAACTGCGCTGATAACATGGCCCAAATACCCTATCTTTCCTGCCCAAAACTGCATTTATTGGCTTTAGCAAGTAACTGGTTAGAGCTCAAAACTCTGAGAGTTTGTGTCAGATGAATAATATGACTCTCCCACGTTGGACTATAGACCAAGATATCATATATAAAAAACTAAAACAAAATTTTGAAGATAATATTTGAAAATATCGTTCATGGGACTCTGGAAGGTGGTTGGAGCATTAGTTAGCCTAAAGGGCATGACAACAAACTTAAAATGGTCGTGATGAGTCCAAAACACAATTTTAGGGATGTCAGCTGCATGCACTCTGATTTGATGATAACCATACCTCAAATCAATCTTAGAGAAATACCTAGCTCAATTCAATTCTTCTAATAGTTCATCGATCACGGGAATACGACATTTGGCTTTAATTGTTTGATAGTTTTAAGCCATGTAGTCTATGTACATTCGCCAACTCCCATCTGATTTCCTAACCAAAATAACAGGGGATGCATAGGGCCTACAACTTGGTCGAATGAATGCTGGGGTCAGCATCTCTTTAACCTGTTTCTCAATTTCACTTTTTGTAGCGCCCCGAATTTCTAATATGAGAGCTTAGAAAATACGTGACACATTCCTAGTGATCCACTTCAATATAACAATAAACACAACCAAACACCACTAAAATTTTCAACATTTATTACAACAAAACTTTTACATATCACAGCGGAAGACTAAACAACTCAAAATTAATTCAACAGGTCTTTACAATTCAACACTGAACACTTAATAATCCATTTATCCCAAAAGCTAACTCAAGCATCCAATCTCCAACTCTAAGCAATAACCTGCAACATGTGAGGCTAGAGTTGAATCCTAACCCCCAAACTAAAGGGGTCAGCCATAAATGGTGTGAGTGGCATAAAAATCAAACAACAACATAAATAAACTTAAATTGTAATGTCCAACAGGTAATAACCAAAACGCCAAATAGAACAACAGGTGATACCAAAACCAAATGTCAAATGTGAAAACAGGAAAATCCGAATGCATAAAGATGAGTCAATAAAACACAAATGCTAAATGCTGACAACGATGACTACTAAGAGATGAAGATAAACTCTGAGAATTTGCCCATGCTTGATAATTCCGAGAATAGATCCCACATCTCAGGTATTTTCCCTGGATAATTCAGGAGATCAACCCACATCTAAACATAGACTCATCATCACAATAATATCCCAAGAGCGTCGCCTCGACCCTGATCATTCCGTAGGTCAATCCCGCATCTCAAGATAATTACTTGGATAATTCAGGAGATATATCTCACATCTCAGGTCATCTACCTGGATAATTCAGGAGATAAATTCCACATCTCAAGTTAACCACTTGGATAATTCAGGAGATTAAGTCCCACATCTAAAGCCTTACTGAGGTGCATAACTCATGTCCCCTTCGTCATGACACTACTAGTGCAAGTCCTTATTATTTTTTGTTACTGAACAAATCTCCTAGAGTAGTGTACCCCACCGGACTAAAAATATGAATAACTGAAAATTCGCCTCATTGGGCCTCAACAAATAACTCAACACCGGTATACTAGGGTCACGTACCTCTAGAGACTCAAAATCAAATATCTAAACAAATTCCCACTAAACAAGTGGCTCAACTGAATATCTCAAAATCATGTTCTTAACTGAACATCTCAAAATCAAATACTGAACAAATATGTCAAAATCAAATACTGAACAAATATCTCAAAATCAAATACTGAACAAATATCTCAAAATCAAATACACAGATCCCTCAGTATCAGTCGACTTATGCTGAGGTAAGTCGACTGTCCAGAGGACAATTCTCCAGAATTTCACAAAAATATTCTAAGGCATATCAGTCGACTAGGTATGTCATCAGTCGACTGCCCCGAGACCAATTCTAATAATTCTCAAGAAAATATTCTAAGTATTTAAGTCGACTGAAAGGTTCATAGGTCGACTGTCCCGAAAGGACTGAACAAATTTTACAATCATCAGACCAGTCGACTAACAATAGTCTAGGTCGACTGTCCCGAACAATTCTCAAAAGACTGAAGATAATCGGTAGCGTCGTACCAGTTGACTGAACAGTAGGCCAGTCGACTGTCGGCCTACAGTTTTCAAAAATAAGTCTGGATACAAACTCAAACTGAAGATTTCTAAAGAATCATGGTTCATTGTTTATCACACAATAGTTCATACACAAGCCAATGATAACTCTCAAAATAATCTCCAATACGAATACATTACTCATCAATCAATTTCTCAAATCTCAACTTCTCAAGATCTAAATCACTAATCTTTCATTAGGGTTTCTCAACAAAAATTTCTTCCTCAACTCATAATCAAACCTGATTTAAAAATCATAAGATCTAGATGTCTATCATCCGATCACAATATAATCAATTCTTAACATGCTTTCCAACAATATGATTCCATAGATCAATATTTCCTCAATAAATCTTGATAATTTCTCATACATGGTCCCAAATATCAACAAGTGTTCTCATCATCCATATCAAATAAAAGATCCATATTATGCATACAATGAGACTAACAAGACAATATCATAACGATCCCAAACAAAGCGTAACAAAAGATCTTACGTCATTCATCAATCAAAACAAACAAAACAAAACAAAACAAAACAAAACCAAACCACTCACATTGTTTGAAGAAAATCCACGAAAAGCTCTCTTTCTTGCTAGATCCAAAAAGCCTCTTCTTGCTCCTCAAACAAATCTCAAAATCTGAACATTTTGTAAATGACGGCTGGGAAAGAAATCCCTTATATATGCCGGATTAATATTAGGGTTTTACCACACTTTGCAAAACAATCCTTCCCAAAATACAACTTACATATATATATATATATTAGTCTTGTAAATTCAATAAAACTCCTTTAAATTAGGATTTAATAGAAAATATACTTCTTAACCTCAGCCAATACTGCTCAAAACGCCCAGAATGCCAATTTTGCATTTCAACCCTTGAAAATGTCGATTTTGCAAATAAGTCCTTCTTTTCTCAAAAATTGCAAATAGTATCAATTAATTTCAGAAAAATCTGGAAAATACTACATAAATTCTAAATAATAAATAATGATTTTTCATAAAGAACTCTTAATTTTTCAAACTTCTACAAAGTCATTTGCACGTGTTTTTCACGTGTACAAAAGATAAATTTCTTAGAAAATATTAATTAAATCTCCAAAAATCATTTAAATTCATTTTCAAATAATTAAAATAATATTTGAAAATATGGGGTTCTACATCACTCCCTCCTTAGAAGAGTTCTGTCCTCAGAACTACTACTAATGAGTTCAAACACATACCAAACAAAAGGAAACAGTGTTTCATATATATAGAACATAATCCAAACAATTTCTTATAACATTACAATCAAAACAAAAGAATACATCATATATCAGTCAATAGCACAATCATCCAAAGAATTCCCATCACATACAAGAAATACACTCATACAAACAATTCAGGAAATTCCTTCAGCATGCGATCCTCTGGCTCCCAAGTAGCCTCCTCGAACTGTTGATTTCTCCACAACACCTTGACCATAGGTATTACCTTGCTCCTAAGGACTTTCTCCCTACGATCAACGATCTCAACAGGCTGTTCCTTGTAGCTCAAGTTCACCTGTAGATCTTCGGGAACTTCTACCAACTGATGATTCTGATCGGCCACATACTTCCTTAACAGCGACACATGAAACACATCATGTACTTGCGCTAACTCCCCTGGAAGTTTCAATCTGTATGCTGTCTTGCCAATCCTCTCCACGATCCTGTACGGTCCAATATACCTCGGCGCCAACTTGCCTCCCTTACCAAATCTGATCACCCCTTTGGTCGGAGAAACCTTGAGGAAAACTGCATCCCCAACTTCAAACTCTAAATCCCTTCATCGAGTGTCAGCATAACTCTTCTGCCGACTCTGAGCTTCAACCAACCTCTTGCGAATCAGCTCAATCTGCTCTGACGTCTGCTGCACGATCTCAGGACCATACATCTGCCTCTCGCCAACCTCATACCAACAAACAGGTGTCCTGCACCTCCGCCCGTACAAAGCCTCATACGGTGCCATCCCAATACTTGCATGGTAACTGTTGTTATAAGCAAACTCAACCAATGCCAAGTATCTCTCCCAACTACCACCGAAGTCCATAACACAAGCCCTCAACATATCTTCCAGCACTCGATTCACCCTCTCCGTCTGACCATCTGTCTGCGGATAAAATGTTGTACTGAAATCAGTCCTGGTGCCTAAAGCTGCTTGTAGGCTCTTCCAAAACCTCGAAGTAAATCTTGGATCTCTGTCAGAAACAATTGACACAGGAACTCCATGAAGTCTCACAATCTCTCCAATGTACAATTCAGCCAATTTCTCCATTGACCAAGTAATCTTCATGGCTAGAAAATGTGCCGACTTAGTCAATCGGTCCACAACAACCCAAATCGAGTCATTGCCCTTCGAACTCCTTGGCAAACCCGTGATGAAATCCATGCTGATATTCTCCCACTTCCACTTCGGAATGGGTAATGGCTGTAACAAACCTCCAGGTCTCTGATTTTCTGCCTTGATCTGTTGACAAGTCAGACACCTTGCCACAAAATCTGCTACATCCCGCTTCATACCAGACCACCAAAAATACGGTTTGATGTCCCTGTACATCTTCGTGCCTCCTGGATGAACTGATAACAATGTACTGTGTGCCTCCTGCAAGATGCTCTCCCTCAACTCTGCATTATCTGGAACACACAACCTCTCACCCATCCAAAGAACTCCATCTTGGACACGAAACTCCGATAACTTGCCTTCTGAAACCTGCTGCAACATCTTCTGGATCTCTGAATCTGATCTTTGACCTTCCACAATCTTTTCTCTCAAAGACGGCTGCAGCCTCAACTGAGCCAAAGATGCCCTTAAACCTCGCAGTACCACCTCGATACCTGCCTGGTCGATCTCTGCTGCCAACTCCCTTCGAGTAGTGATCAATCTCGATAAACTACTCTTCCTGCTAAGTCCATCAACCACTACATTTTCCTTGCCCGGATGATACTTGATCTCAGGACGAATGTCTTCCAATACCTCCAACCACCTTCTCTGCCGAAGGTTCAAATCCCTCTGCTGATAAATATACTTCAGGCTCTTGTGGTCAGTGTACATATTGACCTTCTCACCATAAACATAATGCCTCCATAGCTTCAAGGCATAAATGATAGCTGCTAGCTCCAAATCATGCGTCGGATAATTCTTCTCATGCGGACGCAACTGCCTCGAACCATAAGCAATGACCCTGCCTTCTTGCATCAAGACACAACCCAAACCTCTAAGAGATGCATCACTGAAAATATCATAATCCTTCCCAGCTTGCGGCAATGCCAATATAAGTGCGGTAGTCAACCTTTCCTTTAACTCAAGGAAACTCTCTTCGCACTTATCGGTCCACACAAATGCCACATTCTTCCGGGTCAAACCTGTCATCGGGACTGCAATCTGAGAATACCCCTGAATAAATCTCCTGTAGTACCCAGCTAAACCCAAGAAGCTTCTGACTTCCTACACTGACGTCGGCCTGGGCCAATCCTTCACTGCTTCCACTTTCTGAGGATCAGTAGCCACTCCCTCCTTAGAAAGAATATGGCCAAGGAAAGCTACCTCAGACTTTCAAAATTCACACTTCGACAATTTGGCATACAAACTGTGCTCCTGCAACGTCTGTAACACCGCTGTCAAGTGCGTCGAATGATCCTCTTCCGACTTCGAATATACCAAGATATCATCGATGAAGACCACCACGAAGGAATCAATGAACGGTCTCAACACCCGATTCATCATATCCATGAAAACTGCTGGCGCATTCGTCAATCCGAATGGCATCACCAAAAATTCATACAGCCCATGACGAGTCCTGAACGCTGTCTTACTCACATCTTCCTCCTTGACTCGCACCTGATGATACCCTGACCTCAGATCAATCTTCGAAAACACCGCTGCTCCTCGAAGCCTGTCGAACAAATCATCAATCCGCGGCAGTGGGTACTTGTTCTGAATAGTCACCCTATTCAACTTCCGATAGTCAATGCACATCCTCATCGACCCATCCTTCTTCTTGACCAACAACACTGGCGCTCCCCACGGAGAAGAACTCGGTCTGATAAGCCCTTTGCTCAAAAGCTCCTCAATCTGCTTCTTCACTTCATCTTGCTCTACAGGTGCCATCCTGTATGGAGCCTTAGAAATCGGCACACTTCCCGGCTGAACATTGATGCAAAACTCTACATCTCTCTGCGGCGGTAATCCTGGAAAATCATCCAAGAACACCTGAGGAAAATTTCGAACAACCGGAATGCCCTTGACTTCATCCGAGATAACTACCTTAGATACCAATGCAGCCACCCTTGGGATCTTCTTCTTCCCTTGGAAAGTTACTGCAGGTCCACCTGGTGCTTTCACCAACACCTCCTTCTGCTTGCAATCAATTGTGGCATCATATATAGCCATCCAATTGATGCCTACGATGACATCCACTCCCAACACTTGTAGTTCGATCAAGTCGATGCCAAACATCCTTCCGCCAATCTCGATATCACAGCCCTCGTAATATCGATCCGCTACCAGCTCTTCACCTGACGGCGTTGCCACCGACAAAACCCTGCCCGGAAATAACTTAGGTTCCACACCTAAGATCTTTGCAAAGCTTGGAGATACAAATGTATGCGATGAACCAGTGTCAAACAAAACCTTTGCTTTTATTCCATTTATTAAAACAACTCCTGTTACAATAAGAATGATACTCAATCTTAAATTGTTCTGAAATAAAAGTTTTATTCATTACACTGATTCAAAAATGAAAGAAATCAAAACTCCTGCATACCCTGTATTACATCTTCCGAGTTTCTCGCATCCTCCTCGGTCAATGCAAATACTCGCCCTTGCCTCTTCGGGAATTTGCTTCCACCCGAACCATCTTCCTTCAATTGTGGACAATGGAGCTTGGAATGTCCAGTCTGCCCACACTGAGAACAGATATGCTCTGCCAACTTCGGACATGCTGACCTGTAATGTCCTACCTCCTTGCAGTAGTAACAGGTCACCCCCTGAGCTGCAGGTGCCTTCTGCACCGATCCACTGAACTTTGCCTGCTTCGCGGGGAATCCCTTCCCACTCTGGCCTGATGCTGGCCTCTTGTTCCGGTTCCATGTATCCTGCTTCTTCTGAAATAGGTCCATATCCTCCTCAGTCATCGCTGCTCGTCTGACCAGCTTGTCGAATCTTCTGATACCCAACAGAACCATCCTTGACCTCAAGTTTGGCCTCAAGCCCTGCTCAAACTTTTTGGCCTTCTTCGCTTCGTCCATGACCAGCTCTGGTGCATACCTCGAAAGTTGAGCAAACTTCGTCTCATACTCCCGAACAGTCATGCTGCCCTGCTGAAGGTTCATGAACTCGGTCGCCTTCTTCTCTTGAACATCCAGAGGAAAGAAGTGATCTCTGAACTCCTCCAGAAAAGCTTCCCATGTCAACTGCTGATCTCCCAAATTCCTCTTCAGTGACTCCCACCAGACACCAGCATCTTTCTCGAGCTGCATCGAAGCTAACTTCACTTTGCTAGCTGCCGGAGTCTCCGACACTTCGAAGATCGTCTGCATCTTCCTAATCCAATCATCTGCTGCTGTTGGATCAGCTTGCCCCTCAAAGACTGGCGGCCTCATCCTCTTAAAGGATTCGATCTGCTTGATGGGGTCGGCATTTACCAATCCATGTCCAGCTCCATGATTGGGCAACGGATTCTGCTACTGCTGAGCTTGCTGCTGTTGCGCCACGTTGAATGCCATCAACGTATTCAGTGTTTGATACACCTTGGCGAATTCAGCCTCTAGGTCAATCCCCGTTCCTCGAGAACTACCTGATCCATCCTCATTGTTGCCACCATTTCTGCCTCTGGGTGCAACCATTTTGAATACTGCAAAATGAGGGTAAAGTTAGAGTAACACACACAATTCAAACTCATATCAATGCCCTATGGCAAAACCATAACCATATCTCAAACCATAATTTCAAACCAAACATCATATTTTAACTCTATGTGATACTCACACTCTGATGTCCACACCTAGGTACTCACTCTCTAGTGTCCACACCTAGGTTGGTTTTCTTACTATGTCTATTATTACCATTGAAGCAGAGCTCTGATACCAATCTCTGTAGCGCCCTGAATTTCTAATATGAGAGCTTAGAAAATACGTGGCACATTCCCAGTGATCCACTTCAATATAACAATAAACACAACCAAACACCACTAAAATTTTCAACATTTATTACAACAAAACTTTTACATATCACGGCGGAAGACTAAACAACTCAAAATTAATTCAACAGGTCTTTACAATTCAACACTGAACACTTAATAATCCATTTATCCCAAAAGCTAACTCAAGCATCCAATCTCCAACTCTAAGCAATAACCTGCAACATGTGAGGCTAGAGTTGAATCCTAACCCCCAAACTAAAAGGGTCAGCCATAAATGGTGTGAGTGGCATAAAAATCAAACAACAACATAAATAAACTTAAATTGTAATGTCCAACAGGTAATAACCAAAACGCCAAATACAACAACAGGTGATACCAAAACCAAATGTCAAATGTGAAAACAGGAAAATCCGAATGCATAAAGATGAGTCAATAAAACACAAATGCTAAATGCTGACAACGATGACTACTAAGAGATGAAGATAAACTATGAGAATTTGCCCATGCTTGATAATTCCGAGAATAGATCCCACATCTCAGGTATTTTCCCTGGATAATTCAGGAGATCAACCCACATCTAAACATAGACTCATCATCACAATAATATCCCAAGAGCGTCGCCTCGACCCTGATCATTCCGTAGGTCAATCCCGCATCTCAAGATAATTACTTGGATAATTCAGGAGATATATCTCACATCTCAGGTCATCTACCTGGATAATTCAGGAGATAAATTCCACATCTCAAGTTAACCACTTGGATAATTCAGGAGATTAAGTCCCACATCTAAAGCCTTACTGGGGTGCATAACTCATGTCCCCTTCGTCATGACACTACTAGTGCAAGTCCTTATTATTTTTTGTTACTGAACAAATCTCCTAGAGTAGTGTACCCCACCGGACTAAAAATATGAATAACTGAAAATTCGCCTCATTGGGCCTCAACAAATAACTCAACACCGGTATACTAGGGTCACGTACCTCTAGAGACTCAAAATCAAATATCTAAACAAATTTCCACTAAACAAGTGGCTCAACTGAATATCTCAAAATCATGTTCTTAACTGAACATCTCAAAATCAAATACTGAACAAATATGTCAAAATCAAATACTGAACAAATATCTCAAAATCAAATACTGAACAAATATCTCAAAATCAAATACACAGATCCCTCAGTATCAGTCGACTTATGCTGAGGTAAGTCGACTGTCCAGAGGACAATTCTCCAGAATTTCACAAAAATATTCTAAGGCATATCAGTCGACTAGGTATGTCATCAGTCGACTGCCCCGAGACCAATTCCAATAATTCTCAAGAAAATATTCTAAGTATTTAAGTCGACTGAAAGGTTCATAGGTCGACTGTCCCGAAAGGACTGAACAAATTTTACAATCATCAGACCAGTCGACTGACAATAGTCTAGGTCGACTGTCCCGAACAATTCTCAAAAGACTGAAGATAATCGGTAGCGTCGTACCAGTCGACTGAACAGTAGGCCAGTCGACTGTCGGCCTACAGTTTTCAAAAATAAGTCTGGATACAAACTCAAAGTGAAGATTTCTAAAGAATCATGGTTCATTGTTTATCACACAATAGTTCATACACAAGCCAATGATAACTCTCAAAATAATCTCCAATACGAATACATTACTCATCAATCAATTCCTCAAATCTCAACTTCTCAAGATCTAAATCACTAATCTTTCATTAGGGTTTCTCAACAAAAATTTCTTCCTCAACTCATAATCAAATCTGATTTAAAAATCATAAGATCTAGATGTCTATCATCCGATCACAATATAATCAATTCTTAACATGCTTTCCAACAATATGATTCCATAGATCAATATTTCCTCAATAAATCTTGATAATTTCTCATACATGGTCCCAAATATCAACAAGTGTTCTCATCATCCATATCAAATAAAAGATCCATATTATGCATACAATGAGACTAACAAGACAATATCATAACGATCCCAAACAAAGCGTAACAAAAGATCTTACGTCATTCATCAATCAAAACAAACAAAACAAAACAAAACAAAACAAAACCAAACCACTCACATTGTTTGAAGAAAATCCACGAAAAGCTCTCTTTCTTGCTAGATCCAAAAAGCCTCTTCTTGCTCCTCAAACAAATCTCAAAATCTGAACATTTTGTAAATGACGGCTGGGAAAGAAATCCCTTATATATGCCGGATTAATATTAGGGTTTTACCACACTTTGCAAAACAATCCTTCCCAAAATACAACTTACATATATATATATGCATTAGTCTTGTAAATTCAATAAAACTCCTTTAAATTAGGATTTAATAGAAAATATACTTCTTAACCTCAGCCAATACTGCTTAAAACGCCCAGAATGCCAATTTTGCATTTCAACCCTTGAAAATGTCGATTTTGCAAATAAGTCCTTCTTTTCTCAAAAATTGCAAATAGTATCAATTAATTTCAGAAAAATCTGGAAAAATACTACATAAATTCTAAATAATAAATAATGATTTTTCATAAAGAACTCTTAATTTTTCAAACTTCTACAAAGTCATTTGCACGTGTTTTGCACGTGTACAAAAGATAAATTTCTTAGAAAATATTAATTAAATCTCCAAAAATCATTTAAATTCATTTTCAAATAATTAAAATAATATTTGAAAATATGGGGTTCTACACTTTTATAGTAATGAGGATGCCTATAGGGTCTAATGCAAACAGGCTTTTGCCCCTCAATCAGAGGAATTTTGTGATCCACTTCTTTTTGCAGAGGTAACTTCATATTCTTAGTAAAGACTTAAGGGAAGCTTTGTAAAACTTGTTCAATCTCAGCAGCTGCTTGATCAGGAATGGTGACTCTTGCATTTACGTCATCCTCATTAGTCACCCATTGCATTTGGATCGTATAAGCTTGACTCACAGCTCCCCATTCTTGCTAACTCCTCTGCTTCCATACATTGCAATTGAGTGTTCACTATTCCTTGCAACCTGTTTAAAACTCCTGCCACTCGAAAAATCATGGTCATTTCACTGAAATCCATGGTCACTGGGCCTAAGGACCTTAGCCAATGAGCTCCCAAGGCCATTTGGGCAGGTCTTAAGGGTAGCAATAGCAATTCAGCTTCTAGACTAACTCCTTGGACTGAGAAATTGACCTTATCAATTTTTCCCTCACTGTACATAACCTGCCCATTTGCGACTGTCACATTGTATCGAGGTTCTCTCTTGATCTGCAAATTGGCATTGATGGCAATCTGGGGATCTAAATAGTTATGCGTTGAGTCCGTATCAATAAAAATATTAACCTCCTTTCCATTGATCTTTCCCTTGACATGCATAGTTTGAGGGTATACTTGAGTTCCCACTAATGCATGAAATGAAATCTCAGGTTGAAGAGTGCTTTGGGTGGTAGTCTGTATAGAAGTTTGGATATTTTCTTCAGCGATGACAGCCTCATATGCAGCTTCTTCTTCCTCTACATCTTCCAGACACTCAAGGAAGTAAATTTTTTGAGATTTACAATGGTGACCTTGTGTGAATTTCTCATCACAATTAAAACATAACCCTTTTGTTTTTCTCTCCCTCATCTCTTGGATGCTTATCCTCCGAGGGACAAAAGTGGGTGTTAAACTTGATTCTTGAGCTCTTACAGATTGAACATGGATATGAGTTGTAGTGGTAAGGGTTTTTGGTACAAAAGGTGGACGGTAACTCATCTTCAAACAAGCTAGTTTTTCTTCGTACCCTTTAGCTAATCCCACTGCCTCATTCACACTTTTTGGCCTCTGCGACTTCAGATCCCAGCGAATTTCATCCCTTAGTCCACTCATAAATGTATTGAGAAAGTGTGCTTCCGACCAATCCTCCACAAAATTTGATAATCTGTCGAACTCCTGGATATATGCCTCAATATCCCCTTTCTTTTGTAGCTTGGAAAGAAGACCCCCGTAGTCTTGGAAAACCATAGGGTCAAACCTAGTTATCAACTCTCCCAAAAATTTAGTCCAAGATATTTCATGAGCTCTAGGTTCAATGTATCTCCGAAACCACTTATCTGACCTCCCTCTTAGATTTAACAATGCATGTTTGAGTTTTTTAGAGTCATGAATCTCATAAAATTCAAGAAACTATTCCACACCGCAAATCCATTCGATGGGATCACCATCTTGGAAAATCGAAAACTCCACCTTAAATAGAGTTATAAACAAATTTCTGCTATCGCTATGTCCTGTTGAATTAATGGAGGTGGAGTTAGAATTGAATACCTCCCTGTTGAAGCCTTGATGAGAAGGGTTTGGGAGTATCCGAGGATTGGGAGGTCGTGGATGAGATTGCCGCATCATTGCCATCATCGCTTCCATCCTTGAGAATCTTTCTCCGATGCTTGTCGCTATCGCCTCCACCCTCTCAGTGAGGTATCCATTACAGAGTTGAGCTTCTGCCATTTGGCTTTTCAGGTTTGCCAGTTCCCCTTCTATCGTCATGCTTCCTTCGTCACGCCCATCACCGTCGAGATTGTCCTGCTCTGGTACCAAATTGTCAGGATTTGGGTTGTGATTAGATCTAGATCTCAACATTGATGGGGGAATTGAAGAATTAGGGTTTGAGAGAAAGGAATTTGGGGAAGAACATTTCATATTTTTATTGATTTTGAAAAGAGTGATTACAAGTCCTTGTAAAGGTTGTTGGAAGGGAGGCAGTTAGTTTGTTACAATCGAAAAGAAGAAACACATGCACAGTGCACTTCCGATCTCCCGCCAAAATTTCAAACAACATTCAAAACAGGAAAAAGTGTGTATAGCACATAAAACACTGATACAATGAAAGAAAACAGATACAAATACTGCAGTCTAGATTCCTTCACTTCCTTGACCTATGATAGCTCTTTTCCGATCAGCGATGGTGCTCCGGTGTCCCTAACACGAGGTTGAAGGAGAGGACGCTGCAGTAGATGGGGGCATCGGAGCTGTAGAAGAAAGTGAGGTGGCGGTCTTTGGGGCTTAAGCTAATGGCCGAGGGGGCGACGTAGCCAGGGAGCGGGTAGTGGACGATCTCCTAAAACAGGATTGGGTCGTGAACGCTGCACGAATCTAATTTGGGGAACTATGGGATTTGTAGAATATTTTTAATAACTAATTCAAAATTAATGATGACCGATCATGAGTAGTTAGATCAATAATCTGAACGAACAGCTTGGATTCTCTATAGACATAATCAATTTTTCTATTGATGCTTTTATAATAATAGTAGAAATTTATATATTGTAAGGGAACTATATAATAATAATCATTACCATCGTTATCATCTTCTTAATGCATGTGACCAAAATATGTTGGAATTGCAAAATTATTAACCAATTTAGATTGAAGCAATTGACACATTACATTAGTCATAGTGATAAGCAAGAAGACGGGGGAAAATTGTTATAGTTGTTACATATTTTTTTGGGATCCGAAATGGAGGCCATCAGTAAATAAACATTACGTACCATGAATTAAGTGGTTTGCGACCATCTAAGAATAAAAATTTGGTACCAGATGAACGTTACAAAACTTAAGCTAATGGGATCACAAAACTTAAGCTAATGTGATCCCAATAAGAACTGCTAAATCAAAACAAGCAGAATAAAATAATAGAATTTTAAAAGTGCAACAACCTGCATATATATGGAAAGAATTGAATTCCTGGGTATATAATATCATTAAGGATTCAGCTAACAGTACATAATCCTTCATAATAGCTTTAGCATTTCTCCATACTAAATGAGTGATCAGTATATCCTACTAAAGGCCTTGAAATTATAAAAAAAGGTACTCATGCGATACATGATGGGGTGCATCAAGCGTCAACAGTAGCTTAAATCGAATATACTTTCCGTGTGTGTGTGTTCATGTACATTAGCCTTTTAAATGAAAAATGAAATGTACCTTTAGTTTTAAGTTCTGCAATATCTGTCTCGTCACACACTCCAAGCACCAATTTCTGGAGGGAGAAATATAGAGTCAATTTGGTTCTTTCTTGAAGCACAAGAAGGTAAACAAAAAGAAGTTAAAAATTTAATCTGCTGTATTGGATTTACTCAACTTGCAATCATTTTTCTTGATAAAAGAATAAGACAAACATCGTCTTAGCCAAGAAAGTAAATTTGATACTTGTTTGCAGCGAAGATCACAAATGTACAGTAAAGCAAAAGCACAAAATATGAAACATCCTACATTTTTTTTTCCTCCAAAAAAAAAAAAACGCACATAGATTTTACGAGGCAATGAGCTGTTATTTGTTTTGATGTTGAATTTGATGTGGCTGATCAGACAATGAAATACTTAATCAAAGAAAGTACAGTATTAAAATGTGATATAGTTTAAATTTCTTTATTTTTGCAATGCAAAAGAGAAAGCAGAGGGAAGGAATATGAACAGGAAAGATTAAAGAGAATGGGGGGAAGGAAAAAAAATTTGTAGCTCCTTGAAAAGAGAAGGGTCAAGAATGGAGGGAAAGTTGTACAAAGTAATTTAGTCTAAACTAAAGGTATAAAGGTATAGCGGAAGTGGTTGTGAAAACAAAAGAGTTGTTGATGTGGGAGTTGGTAAATTTTATTTTATATTTGTTAAATATATATATATGTATATGGTTTGATAAAGTATATACTATTTGAGAATGAGGAATACACATACCACAAAATTCTACTCCAAACTTATCCCAAGTAATAACAAATAAAGATTATATTAATTTTTGAACAAAAAATCAAAGTATCATACTACGTTTGAAAAAATATATTATACACATTCATTCGTTAACTTAGCTCATTCTGTTAACTTTGAACTATTAAATTATATTTCTACCCTTATCCTTTCATACATCAATTTTTTTTTTCTTTCTCCCCTTTCTTCATTCTGAAATATTAAACAAAACCAAATCTCAGTATCATATTCTCAAAAAACAAATTGTATTTTTCAATTGTTTTACATTTGGAGATACTGAATTTTGAACTAGGCGGAATTTGTATCGATTAGTCTCACTGCCATAAATTAATATGCTCCAATATCTCAATTCAACCAACAGAAAAAGAACATCTCAATTCAACCAACAGCAAAAGAAATAAGGTACAAACAAATCAAAGTAGTTTTTGAAATGAGTAACCAAAATAAAAGCAGCATCAAAAAGACCAAAGTTTAAGATAATTTGTAGGATATGTTTGATGGTGAGTTTAGCTTACAAAATTACACTGAATTGACAAGATGATGAAATTGATATTTAATTTTGTTTAATGTTTGAGAATAAAAAAATGAGAAATGAAAAACAAATATTGAGATATAAAATGATAAGATTAAAAATGTAATTTAATAATTTAAAGTTAAAGAAAATGAGTTAAGTTAACGGATAAATAAGTATATGTATTTTTTAAGCCGTTATACTTGGCTAAATGTTGAAGATGCTTTGATTTTTTGTACTTAGAATTTTAATTATTTTTTAAAGATAACAGATTATTTTTTAGTGACTTTTAGTAGCATTTGATTCTCATGAGATTCAATTAATAATTTGGGAAAGAGGATGAAGTGACACCTCCCTGTATCTCTCCATAAACATGATGAAGACTAGCTTGTTTGTTAATCCCAAATATTAAATGATAAGATATTATTATTTTTTAAATTATTTTTTTAAATTAAAAGTTTGTCTTTTGAGTATCTTTTAGCATTTTGCTTTGAGAGCAGCATTTGATTTGCATGGGATTCAATTAGCAACTAATAATCTGCACGTTTTATGGATTAGCACGTGTAATTTGCACTGGGGATATGCACGTGCAATGCACGGATTCGATGGAGGGAGAGGAAGAGACGGTCTCGATTTTTGAGCGAACAAAATTTTATGAAGACTTTAAATGTGAAGTGAAAATTACAGAATTAACCTTATATATTGTTTTAGCTTTTTATGTATATGGGGGTATAATAGTAAAAAGCCACCAAATTGAGCTTTGCTTAATAATAGTATAGATTTGGGAAAGAGGAAGAAGTGACACCTCCCTATATCTCTCTGATGGAGACTAGCTTTGTCTGTGATCACAATGATGAATGATAGTGATGTTTTGACAATAGTATTGAAAAAGAGAGATGCCAGATTTGTAGAAATTGGTCATCTCTTAATAAATAAGATTCAAATTAGAGACACATTCTATGCATAAAAAAGATAATAAAAAACAAAACAAATAAACTAGAACTGAATCACATAATGATAAAATACTGGACTAAATCTAGAATCAAAAGATGTCAAATATGAAATACTGCTGTGCATGATACATGTTGAAGTTGCACTAAAAGCACTTACTTTTGCTTCTCGTAAGCCCATCGTATCCCAAAAAAATTACTCTAGGGGGCGTTTGGTACGTGAATTGGAGAATTCCCAGGAATTGGTGGATTCTCAGGAAGATGAGTGTAGGAATGAAGATTCCCAGGAATGTTGCAACACTGTGTTTGGTATACAACATTAAATGTCTGGGAATGCTTTATTACCGTGCTTGGTATAGAACAATTCATTCCCATCAATCCATCTCTATAGTAGACATTACCGAAAATACCCTTTTGGCTTTATTTAAAAATAAATAAATGTAAAAGTTATCTAATATAGTAATTGATGTATATGCATGCATGTGCAAAAGCAATACCGATATATGTCTTATAAAACTTTAGTAAATTAACAAATAGTTTATTAAAAAAAATCACACAATGATTCAAATATATTTCAACCAGTTATATGAAGAACTTAACAAAAAGGAAAAATGAAATGTATTTATTAACACGAGATACAGGTACTTAAATATATACAAATAAAACAATAAAGTTCATAAAAGCAAATTTCAACTCCACATATTTCAACAAGTTCTAAATAAAAAGTAACATAAAAGAATTGAACTCAGAATATGCTAGGCAGTTGGACATTTGCACCTCCATGCCAAATAAATAAATAATATAGATTCATAAAGGAACAAAAAAAAAAACAAAAAACAAAAAATGTGATATAGTACAGTATTAAAATGTGATATAGTTTAAATTTCTTTATTTTTGCAATGCAAAAGAGAAAGCAGATGGAAGGAATACGAACAGGAAAGATTAAAGAGAATGGGGGGAAGGAAAAAAAATTTGTAGCTCATTGAAAAGAGAAGGGTCAAGAGTGGAGGGAAAGTTGTACAAAGTAATTTTGTCTAAACTAAAAGATATAGCGGAAGTGGTTGTGAAAACAAAAGAGTTGTTGATGTGGGAGTTGGTAAATTTTATTTTATATTTTTTAAATATATATATATATATATATATGTATGTGGTTTGATAAAGTATATACTATTTGAGAATGAGGAATACACATACCACAAAATTCTACTCCAAACTTATCCCAAGTAATAACAAACAAAGATTTTATTAATTTTTGAACAAAAAATCAAAGTATCCCACCATCGTTTGGCCTGAATACAAAATGTTCATACTACGTTTGAAAAAATATATTATACACATTCATTCGTTAACTTAGCTCATTCTGTTAACTTTGAATTATTAAATTATATTTCTACCCTTATCCTTTCATATATCAATTTTTTTTTTCTTTCTCCCCTTTCTTCATTCTGAAATATTAAACAAAACCAAATCTCAGTATCATATTCTCAAAAAACAAATTGTATTTTTCAATTGTTTTACATTTGGAGATACTGAATTTTGAACTAGGCGGAATTTGTATCGATTAGTCTCACTGCCATAAATTAATATGCTCCAATATCTCAATTCAACCAACAGAAGAAGAACATCTCAATTCAACCAACAGCAAAAGAAATAAGGTACAAACAAATCAAAGTAGTTTTTGAAATGAGTAACCAAAATAAAAGCAGCATCAAAAAGACCAAAGTTTAAGATAATTTGTAGGATATGTTTGATGGTGAGTTTAGCTTACAAAATTACACTGAATAGACAAGATGATGAAATTGATATTTAATTTTTTTTAATGTTTGAGAATAAAAAAATGAGAAATGAAAAACAAATATTGAGATATAAAATGATAAGATTAAAAATGTAATTTAATAATTTAAAGTTAAAGAAAATGAGTTAAGTTAACGGATAAATAAGTATATGTATTTTTTAAGCCGTTATACTTGGCTAAATGTTGAAGATGCTTTGATTTTTTGTACTTAGAATTTTAATTATTTTTTAAAGATAACAGATTATTTTTTAGTGACTTTTAGTAGCATTTGATTCTCATGAGATTCAATTAATAATTTGGGAAAGAGGATGAAGTGACACCTCCCTGTATCTCTCCATAAACATGATGAAGACTAGCTTGTTTGTTAATCCCAAATATTAAATGATAAGATTTTATTATTTTTTAAATTATTTTTTTAAATTAAAAGTTTGTCTTTTGAGTATCTTTTAGCATTTTGCTTTGAGAGCAGCATTTGATTTGCATGGGATTCAATTAGCAACTAGTAATCTGCACGTTTTATGGATTAGCACGTGCAATTTGCACTGGGGATATGCACGTGCAATGCACGGATTCGATGGAGGGAGAGGAAGAGACGGTCTCTTGAGGGAACAAAATTTTATGGAGACTTTAAATGTGAAGTGAAAATTACAGAGTTAACCTTATATATTGTTTTAGCTTTTTATGTATATGGGGGTATAATAGTAAAAAGCCACCAAAATTGAGCTTTGCTTGATAATAGTATGGATTTGGGAAAGAGGAAGAAGTGACACCTCACTGTATCTCTCTGATGGAGACTAGCTTTGTCTGTGATCACAATGATGAATGATAGTGATGTTTTGACAATAGTATTGAAAAAGAAAGATGCCAGATTTGTAGAAATTGGTCATCTCTTAATAAATTAGATTCAAATTAGAGACACATTCTATGCATAAAAAAGATAATAAAAAACAAAACAAATAAACTAGAACTGAATCACATAATGATAAAATACTGGACTAAATCTAGAATCAAAAGATGTCAAATATGAAATACTGTTGTGCATGATACATGTTGTAGTTGCACTAAAAGCACTTACTTTTGCTTCTCGTAAGCCAATCGTATCCCAAAAAAATTACTCTAGGGGGTGTTTGGTACGTGAATTGGAGAATTCCCAGGAATTGGTGGATTCTCAGGAATATGAGTGTAGGAATGAAGATTCTCAGGAATGTTGCAACACTGTGTTTGGTATACGACATTAAATGTCTGGGAATGCTTTATTACCGTACTTGGTATAGAACTATTCATTCCATCAATCCATCTCTATAGTAGACATTACCGAAAATACCCTTTTGGCTTTATTTAAAAATAAATAAATGTAAAAGTTATCTAATTTAGTAATTGATGTATATGCATGCATGTGCAAAAGCAATACCGATATATGTCTTATAAAACTTTAGTAAATTAACAAATAGTTTACTAAAAAAAATCACACAATGATTCAAATATATTTCAACCAGTTATATGAAGAACTTAACAAAAAGGAAAAATGAAATGTATTTATTAACACGAGATATAGGTACTTAAATATATACAAATAAAACAATAAAGTTCATAAAAGCAAATTTCAACTCCACATATTTCAACAAGTTCTAAATAAAAAGTAACATAAAAGAATTGAACTCAGAATATGCTAGGCAGTTGGACATTTGCACCTCCATGCCAAATAAATAAATAATATAGATTCATAAAAGAACATAAAAAAAACAAAAAACAAAAAATGTGATATAGTACAGTATTAAAATGTGATATAGTTTAAATTTCTTTATTTTTGCAATGCAAAAGAGAAAGCAGAGGGAAGGAATACGAACAGGAAAGATTAAAGAGAATGGGGGGAAGGAAAAAAAATTTGTAGCTCCTTGAAAAGAGAAGGGTCAAGAGTGGAGGGAAAGTTGTACAAAGTAATTTTGTCTAAACTAAAGGTATAAAGATATAGCGGAAGTGGTTGTGAAAACAAAAGAGTTGTTGATGTGGGAGTTGGTAAATTTTATTTTATATTTTTTAAATATATATATATATATGTATGTGGTTTGATAAAGTATATACTATTTGAGAATGAGGAATACACATACCACAAAATTCTACTCCAAACTTATCCCAAGTAATAACAAACAAAGATTTTATTAATTTTTGAACAAAAAATCAAAGTATCCCACCATCGTTTGGCCTGAATACAAAATGTTCATACTACGTTTGAAAAAATATATTATACACATTCATTCGTTAACTTAGCTCATTCTGTTAACTTTGAATTATTAAATTATATTTCTACCCTTATCCTTTCATATATCAATTTTTTTTTTCTTTCTCCCCTTTCTTCATTCTGAAATATTAAACAAAACCAAATCTCAGTATCATATTCTCAAAAAACAAATTGTATTTTTCAATTGTTTTACATTTGGAGATACTGAATTTTGAACTAGGCGGAATTTGTATCGATTAGTCTCACTGCCATAAATTAATATGCTCCAATATCTCAATTCAACCAACAGAAGAAGAACATCTCAATTCAACCAACAGGAAAAGAAATAAGGTACAAACAAATCAAAGTAGTTTTTGAAATGAGTAACCAAAATAAAAGCAGCATCAAAAAAGACCAAAGTTTAAGATAATTTGTAGGATATGTTTGATGGTAAGTTTAGCTTACAAAATTACACTGAATTGACAAGATGATGAAATTGATATTTAATTTTGTTTAATGTTTGAGAATAAAAAAATGAGAAATGAAAAAAAATATTGAGATATAAAATGATAAGATTAAAAATGTAATTTAATAATTTAAAGTTAAAGAAAATGAGTTAAGTTAACGGATAAATAAGTATATGTATTTTTTAAGCCGTTATACTTGGCTAAATGTTTTTTTTTTGATGAACTGGATAGGGTCCTACGGACCCCAGCCAACAGATAGATATAATATAAACTTGGCTAAATGTTGAAGATGCTTTGATTTTTTGTACTTAGAATTTTAATTATTTTTTAAAGATAACAGATTATTTTTTAGTGACTTTTAGTAGCATTTGATTCTCATGAGATTCAATTAATAATTTGGGAAAGAGGATGAAGTGACACCTTCCTGTATCTCTCCACAAACATGATGAAGACTAGCTTGTTTGTTAATCCCAAATATTAAATGATAAGGTTTTATTATTTTTTAAATTATTTTTTAAATTAAAAGTTTGTCTTTTGAGTATCTTTTAGCATTTTGCTTTGAGAGCAGCATTTGATTTGCATGGGATTCAATTAGCAACTAGTAATCTGCACGTTTTATGGATTAGCACGTGCAATTTGCACTGGGGATATGCACGTACAATGCACGGATTCGATGGAGGGAGAGGAAGAGACGGTCTCGATTTTTGAGGGAAAAAAATTTTATGGAGACTTTAAATATGAAGTGAAAATTACAAAATTAACCTTATATATTGTTTTAGCTTTTTATTTATATGGGGGTATAATAGTAAAAAGCCACCAAAATTGAGCTTTGCTTAATAATAGTATAGATTTGGGAAAGAGGAAGAAGTGACACCTCCCTATATCTTTCTGATGGAGACTAGCTTTGTCTGTGATCACAATGATGAATGATAGTGATGTTTTGACAATAGTATTGAAAAAGAGAGATGCCAGATTTGTAGAAATTGGTCATCGTTAATAAATAAGATTCAAATTAGAGACACATTCTATGCATAAAAAAGATAAGAAAAAACAAAACAAATAAACTAGAACTGAATCACATAATGATAAAATACTGGACTAAATCTAGAATCAAAAGATGTCAAATATGAAATACTGCTGTGCATGATACATGTTGAAGTTGCACTAAAAGCACTTACTTTTGCTTCTCGTAAGCCAATCGTATCCAAAAAAATTACTCTAGGGGGCGTTTGGTACGTGAATTGGAGAATTCCCAGGAATTGGAGGATTCTCAGGAATATGAGTGTAGGAATGAAGATTCCCAGGAATGTTGCAACACTGTGTTTGGTATACGACATTAAATGTCTGGGAATGCTTTATTACCGTGCTTGGTATAGAACAATTCATTCCCATCAATCCATCTCTATAGTAGACATTACCGAAAATACCCTTTTGGCTTTATTTAAAAATAAATAAATGTAAAAGTTATCTAATATAGTAATTGATGTATATGCATGCATGTGCAAAAGCAATACCGATATATGTCTTATAAAACTTTAGTAAATTAACAAATAGTTTACTAAAAAAAATCACGCAATGATTCAAATATATTTCAACCAGTTATATGAAGAACTTAACAAAAAGGAAAAATGAAATGTATTTATTAACACGAGATATAGGTACTTAAATATATACAAATAAAACAATAAAGTTCATAAAAGCAAATTTCAACTCCACATATTTCAACAAGTTCTAAATAAAAAGTAACATAAAAGAATTGAACTCAGAATATGCTAGGCAGTTGGACATTTGCACCTCCATGCCAAATAAATAAATAATATAGATTCATAAAGGAAAAAAAAAAACAAAAAACAAAAAATGTGATATTGTACAGTATTAAAATGTGATATAGTTTAAATTTCTTTATTTTTGCAATGCAAAAGAGAAAGCAGAGGGAAGGAATACGAACAGGAAAGATTAAAGAGAATGGGGGGAAGGAAAAAAAAATTGTAGCTCCTTGAAAAGAGAAGGGTCAAGAGTGGAGGGAAAGTTGTACAAAGTAATTTTGTCTAAACTAAAGGTATAAAGATATAGCGGAAGTGGTTGTGAAAACAAAAGAGTTGTTGATGTGGGAGTTGGTAAATTTTATTTTATATTTTTTAAATATATATATATATGTATGTGGTTTGATAAAGTATATACTATTTGAGAATGAGGAATACACATACCACAAAATTCTACTCCAAACTTATCCCAAGTAATAACAAACAAAGATTTTATTAATTTTTGAACAAAAAATCAAAGTATCCCACCATCGTTTGGCCTGAATACAAAATGTTCATACTACGTTTGAAAAAATATATTATACACATTCATTCGTTAACTTAGCTCATTCTGTTAACTTTGAATTATTAAATTATATTTCTACCCTTATCCTTTCATATATCAATTTTTTTTTTCTTTCTCCCCTTTCTTCATTCTGAAATATTAAACAAAACCAAATCTCAGTATCATATTCTCAAAAAACAAATTGTATTTTTCAATTGTTTTACATTTGGAGATACTGAATTTTGAACTAGGCGGAATTTGTATCGATTAGTCTCACTGCCATAAATTAATATGCTCCAATATCTCAATTCAACCAACAGAAGAAGAACATCTCAATTCAACCAACAGCAAAAGAAATAAGGTACAAACAAATCAAAGTAGTTTTTGAAATGAGTAACCAAAATAAAAGCAGCATCAAAAAGACCAAAGTTTAAGATAATTTGTAGGATATGTTTGATGGTGAGTTTAGCTTACAAAATTACACTGAATTGACAAGATGATGAAATTGATATTTAATTTTGTTTAATGTTTGAGAATAAAAAAATGAGAAATGAAAAAAAATATTGAGATATAAAATGATAAGATTAAAAATGTAATTTAATAATTTAAAGTTAAAGAAAATGAGTTAAGTTAACGGATAAATAAGTATATGTATTTTTTAAGCTGTTATACTTGGCTAAATGTTGAAGATGCTTTGATTTTTTGTACTTAGAATTTTGATTATTTTTTAAAGATAACAGATTATTTTTTAGTGACTTTTAGTAGCATTTGATTCTCATGAGATTCAATTAATAATTTGGGAAAGAGGATGAAGTGACACCTCCCTGTATCTCTCCATTAACATGATGAAGACTAGCTTGTTTGTTAATCCCAAATATTAAATGATAAGATTTTATTATTTTTTAAATTAAAAGTTTGTCTTTTGAGTATCTTTTAGCATTTTGCTTTGAGAGCAGCATTTGATTTGCATGGGATTCAATTAGCAACTAGTAATCTGCACGTTTTATGGATTAGCACGTGCAATTTGCACTGGGGATATGCACGTGCAATGCACGGATTCGATGGAGGGAGAGGAAGAGACGGTCTCGATTTTTGAGCGAACAAAATTTTATGAAGACTTTAAATGTGAAGTGAAAATTACAGAATTAACCTTATATATTGTTTTAGCTTTTTATGTATATGGGGGTATAATAGTAAAAAGCCACCAAAATTGAGCTTTGCTTAATAATAGTATAGATTTAGGAAAGAGGAAGAAGTGACACCTCCCTATATCTCTCTGATGGAGACTAGCTTTGTCTGTGATCACAATGATGAATGATAGTGATGTTTTGACAATAGTATTGAAAAAGAGAGATGCCAGATTTGTAGAAATTGGTCATCTCTTAATAAATAAGATTCAAATTAGAGACCCATTCTATGCATTAAAAAGATAATAAAAAACAAAACAAATAAACTAGAACTGAATCACATAATGATAAAATACTGGACTAAATCTAGAATCAAAAGATGTCAAATATGAAATATAGCTATGCATGATACATGGTGAAGTTGCACTAAAAGCACTTACTATTGCTTCTCGTAAGCCAATCGTATCCCAAAAAAATTACTCTAGGGGGCGTTTGGTACGTGAATTGGACAATTCCCAGGAATTGGTGGATTCTCAGGAATATGAGTGTGGGAATGAAGATTCCCAGGAATGTTGCAACACTGTGTTTGGTATACGACATTAAATGTCTGGGAATGCTTTATTACCGTGCTTGGTATAGAACAATTCATTCCCATCAATCCATCTCTATAGTAGACATTAATGAAAATACCCTTTTGGCTTTATTTAAAAATAAATAAATGTAAAAGTTATCTAATTTAGTAATTGATGTATATGCATGCATGTGCAAAAGCAATACCGATATATGTCTTATAAAACTTTAGTAAATTAACAAATAGTTTACTAAAAAAAATCACACAATGATTCAAATATATTTCATCCAGTTATATGAAGAACTTAACAAAAAGGAAAAATGTTATTTATTAACACGAGACATAGGTACTTAAATATATACAAATAAAACAATAAAGTTCATAAAAGCATATTTCAAATCCACATATTTCAACAAGTTCTAAATAAAAAGTAACATAAAAGAATTGAACTCAGAATATATTAGGCAGTTGGACATTTGCACCTCCATGCCAAATAAATAAATAATATAGATTCATAAAGGAACAAAAAAAACAAAAAACAAAAAAATGTGATATAGTTTAAATTTCTTTATTTTTGCAATGCAAAAGAGAAAGCAGAGGGAAGGAATACGAACAGGAAAGATTAAAGAGAATGGGGGGAAAGAAAAAAAATTTGTAGCTCCTTGAAAAGAGAAGGGTCAAGAGTGGAGGGAAAGTTGTACAAAGTAATTTTGTCTAAACTAAAGGTATAAAGGTATAGCGGAAGTGGTTGTGAAAACAAAAGTGTTGTTGATGTGGGAGTTGGTAAATTTTATTTTATATATATATATTTTTTTTTGAAGGGAAAAGGTAGGGTAAGTCCCTACCTCACTGAAGATTTATATAAAAAGCCAAAATATAGTTAGATTACAAAAGCAGACCAAGCAACTTCAGCATGGAACTGAATTCCTGGTCTGAAGAAACATACCGGCCTACAGAACCTGGCCCCAAAAAAGTCCACTCAAAACACCAAAAAAACAAGCTATAAGTACCCACGCAGGGGTCCAAAAAATCATCGCTGAGCAGCCAGATAATCACCATGAGCAACTTCCCTCCTGACTTGCAGACTGGCCACTGCGTCCCCGTGTCTCATGGAGCAGAAGCTCATGTGCATTTGCATCTGTCAATTCTTGTTCTATCTTCTGCCTTTTCTTCGCACTGCCGATCCCATCTAACCAAGATCGAAACCAAAAAATTGCATTAGAAATAATCTCACGAGAGGAAGAGTGCTTTGCAGAGAAAGTACAGTCATTTCTAGCTATCCAGATACTCCAGCATATAGCAATAGATAGGAGGTGCCAAGTGTGGCTGTGTGACTGAGTACCAAGGCACCATGAAGCAAAACAATCATGCACGGTCGTGTGCAGTGTATGTATGTGAAAGAGTGCAGTGAAGAAATGCCAGGTCTCTAATGCTACAGGGCATAAGAAGAAGATGTGGTAAGCCGACTCGACAGGAAATGCGCAAGCTGCACATGCCGTGTCTCCCGGCCAACCCTTATGGCTCAAGAACTCCTTGGAGTTGATACAGCCATGACTCAGTTGCCATATGAATACTTTGCACTGAAGTGGCGCTGATGAGGCCCAAATAGACTTGAAGAAGGGTGATCGCAATCCAGAGAGAATGAAGAATTTGTAGGCTGACTGTACGGAGTATGTTCCTGTAGGTGTTAGTCTCCACATCGGAGCATCATGGTCATGTGAGGGGCAAAATTCTGCTAGTGCTAGGAGAAGGCTTTGCTTCTCTGCCTGGAGAGCTTATGAGGTGATGCGGTTCAGTCGGGGTTGCCACTGCCAGGTCCCCTGAACCCATGAACCCTGAGACAAAGCCGTACCATGAAGGTTCCAAGCTGCTGCAGCAAGCGAGGGGTATAGGGTGGCTATACTGTGCCCATTAATCCATCTAGATTTCCAAAAAGAGATCTTCTCACCATTGCCAAGCTGCCATTGAGCATTGATAAGTAATTGGTGTTGCAGAGGGAAGATACCCTTCCAAAAATGTGAAGCCAACACTGGACAAAACAAAAGTTTTTGAAGGACTTTCGTAGTATAAGTCATGAAGAGTTTGGCTGACAAGGGAGTCTGATGCGTAAATGTTCCACCACCATTTCATAAGCAAAGCTTCGTTGAAAGTTTGCAACGCCAGGACTCCAAGTCCACCTTGATCCTTAGGTTGGCAGATATGACTCCAATTTGCGCAAGCAATACCTCTTGAGTCTTTGTCAGCCCCGCACCAGAAGAATCTGCTTCGGACTTGATCAATGCGTTTGATGACCCACTTCGGAAGACGAAAGAAGGATGCGAAGTATACGGGTAGGGTGCTAAGCACTGCATTGATCAGAACCAGCCGACCCCCTTTTGAAAGCAGTTTACCTTTCCAAACCGATAAACGTCTTTCAATTTTGAGAATGAGGGGTTGCCAATGTCGCTTGCACAACTTGCCTTTGGAAAGAGGCATGCCAAGATAAGTAAGAGGGAGGTTGTCCTCCTTGCAGCCTAGGATGGTGGAGAAAGCATGAAGCTTGGCCTTAGAGCGACCAAAATAAACAACAGAGGATTTAGAAAAATTAATAGCTAAGCCAGAGATGTTTGCGAAGAGCTGAAGGGCAATCTTGAGGTTCAGAATCTCTTGCTCATCTCCCTTGCAAAAAATCAGGGTATCATCGGCAAATTGGAGAACCGAGAGTTGAGATAACTGTCCTCTGATCGGCAGCTGTGAGAAAGTGCCATTGCTTCTTCCGAGCTGCAACATTTTAGCCAAGACATCTACCACCAAGATGAAGAGCATCGGAGATAGGGGGTCGTCCTGTTTTAGCCCACGTTTGGAATTGATTTGTCTGCCCTTCTCTCCATTAATGATGATAAAAGATTTGGCTGTAGTGAGAATCATCTCGATCCACTTGCACCACCCCGACCCAAAGCCCCTAGCTTTAAGCAGTTGAAGTAGGAAATCCCAACTCACTGTATCAAAAGCTTTTGTAAAATCAATTTTAAAGAGTAAGGTGTCAGAGTTACACCTGCTGCAGAGATTAATAGCCTCATGCGCTACAAGGAAGCAGTCTACAGTCGACTTGCCTTTCAGAAAAGCACTTTGGGACGATGACACCAGGGAGTGGAGGAGAGGACTGAGCCTGTTGGCGAGTATCTTTGTGAAGATTTTCAGGGAGCAATTCAGGAGACTGATAGGCCTATAGTCAGTCACTAAGTTGGCTCCATCACATTTAGGAATGAGGATGATGTCGGAGTAGTTTAGGCGCCCAATATCTGTATCACCTCTATGGACAAACTGTATCATCTTGAGCAGATCATCTTTGACAGTGTCCCAAAAAGTGTGGTAGAAACTCATCGAGAAACCATCAGGGCTCGGTGCTTTATCACTGCTCATGTCAAAAACTGCCTTGCGCAGCTCTTCAATAGTTACAGGTTCTTCAAGGTGGTGCAGGCTGACAGAGTTAGTGGGGTAGAGGGATGGCCAGTCAATGTTGAAGTCGGAGATGGTGGCAGACCCACATATAGCTTGAAAATGGGATTCGAATGCTCTTCGGATTTCTGCAGGGTTGGTTGTGGTGGAGTTGTCAATGCTGAGACTGTGGATATAGTTTCTTCTTCTTCTCCCATTTGCAATGGAGTGAAAAAATTTCGAATTAGCGTCGCCTTCTTTGATCCATTGCACACGGGATCTCTGCCTCCAGAATACTGTCTTTTCTTTGATCAGATTCTGAAGCTCAAGCTGAGTGGCTTTGAGGGAGGCCTAGGATGGTGCAAGCTTTTATTTTATATTTTTTAAATATATATATATATATGTATATGGTTTGATAAAGTATATACTATTTGAGAATGAGGAATACACATACCACAAAATTCTACTCCAAACTTATCCCAAGTAATAACAAACAAAGATTTCATTAATTTTTGAACAAAAAATCAAAGTATCCCACCATCGTTTGGCCTGAATACAAAATGTTCATACTACGTATGAAAAAATATATTATACACATTCATTCGTTAACTTAGCTCATTCTGTTAACTTTGAATTATTAAATTATATTTCTACCCTTATCCTTTCATATATCAATTTTTTTTTTCTTTCTCCCCTTTCTTCATTCTGAAATATTAAACAAAACCAAATCTCAGTATCATATTCTCAAAAAACAAATTGTATTTTTCAATTGTTTTACATTTGGAGATACTGAATTTTGAACTAGGCGGAATTTGTATCGATTAGTCTCACTGCCATAAATTAATATGCTCCAATATCTCAATTCAACCAACAGAAAAAGAACATCTCAATTCAACCAACAGCAAAAGAAATAAGGTACAAACAAATCAAAGTAGTTTTTGAAATGAGTAACCAAAATAAAAGCAGCATCAAAAAGACCAAAGTTTAAGATAATTTGTAGGATATGTTTGATGGTGAGTTTAGCTTACAAAATTACACTGAATTTGACAAGATGATGAAATTGATATTTAATTTTGTTTAATGTTTGAGAATAAAAAAATGAGAAATGAAAAACAAATATTGAGATATAAAATGATAAGATTAAAAATGTAATTTAATAATTTAAAGTTAAAGAAAATGAGTTAAGTTAACGGATAAATAAGTATATGTATTTTTTAAGCCGTTATACTTGGCTAAATGTTGAAGATGCTTTGATTTTTTGTACTTAGAATTTTAATTATTTTTTAAAGATAACAGATTATTTTTTAGTGACTTTTAGTAGCATTTGATTCTCATGAGATTCAATTAATAATTTGGGAAAGAGGATGAAGTGACACCTCCCTGTATCTCTCCATAAACATGATGAAGACTAGCTTGTTTGTTAATCCCAAATATTAAATGATAAGATTTTATTATTTTTTAAATTATTTTTTTAAATTAAAAGTTTGTCTTTTGAGTATCTTTTAGCATTTTGCTTTGAGAGCAGCATTTGATTTGCATGGGATTCAATTAGCAACTAGTAATCTGCACGTTTTATGGATTAGCACGTGCAATTTGCACTGGGGATATGCACGTGCAATGCACGGATTCGATGGAGGGAGAGGAAGAGACGGTCTCGATTTTTGAGGGAACAAAATTTTATGGAGACTTTAAATGTGAAGTGAAAATTACAGAATTAACCTTATATATTGTTTTAGCTTTTTATGTATATGGGGGTATAATAGTAAAAAGCCACCAAAATTGAGCTTCGCTTAATAATAGTATAGATTTGGGAAAGAGGAAGAAGTGACACCTCCCTATATCTCTCTGATGGAGACTAGCTTTGTCTGTGATCACAATGATGAATGATAGTGATGTTTTGACAATAGTATTGAAAAAGAGAGATGCCAGATTTGTAGAAATTGGTCATCTCTTAATAAATAAGATTCAAATTAGAGACACATTCTATGCATAAAAAAGATAATAAAAAACAAAACAAATAAACTAGAACTGAATCACATAATGATAAAATACTGGACTAAATCTAGAATCAAAAGATGTCAAATATGAAATACTGCTGTGCATGATACATGTTGAAGTTGCACTAAAAGCACTTACTTTTGCTTCTCGTAAGCCAATCGTATCCCAAAAAAATTACTCTAGGGGGCGTTTGGTACGTGAATTGGAGAATTCCCAGGAATTGGTGGATTCTCAGGAATATGAGTGTAGGAATGAAGATTCCCAGGAATGTTGCAACACTGTGTTTGGTATACGACATTAAATGTCTGGGAATGCTTTATTACCGTGCTTGGTATAGAACAATTCATTCCCATCAATCCATCTCTATAGTAGACATTAACGAAAATACCCTTTTGGCTTTATTTAAAAATAAATAAATGTAAAAGTTATCTAATTTAGTAATTGATGTATATGCATGCATGTGCAAAAGCAATACCGATATATGTCTTATAAAACTTTAGTAAATTAACAAATAGTTTACTGAAAAAAATCACACAATGATTCAAATATATTTCAACCAGTTATATGAAGAACTTAACAAAAAAGAAAAATGAAATGTATTTATTAACACGAGACATAGGTACTTAAATATATACAAATAAAACAATAAAGTTCATAAAAGCAAATTTCAACTCCACATATTTCAACAAGTTCTAAATAAAAAGTAACATAAAAGAATTGAACTCAGAATATGCTAGGCAGTTGGACATTTGCACCTCCATGCCAAATAAATAAATAATATAGATTCATAAAGGAACAAAAAAAAAAACAAAAAACAAAAAAAAAACACAAAACAAAAAAAAAAGTTTTAATTTCTGATTATCGACATCTTCAAATGCATTACCCTTCGGAGAACATAAAGAAGGGTGCATTACTATTCAATGAATGTGTTCTCAAATGCACCCTTCAGAAAGCGACATCATCAATTCACAAAACAAAATTGAAACAGCCAGAAAGAAAGTGACATCATCAATTCAAATTTTTTTTATTGATTTAAAAGAATAATCGAGCCCTTCTACTGGCGATCCTTTTGAGCGAAGAGATGAACGCGGTAGTAGGTGAATTTGGTTGGAGAGAACAAGAGCGGATTATATAATAAGCGAGAAATCTGGAGGTGTTTTGGGTATGTAATAATCTCACTCATTTTTTATGTGGAGGAATCCACAAATCCCACCGTTTTCAAGGGGAATGTTTATCATTCCAAACTAATTATTTTGATAACCCTGGGAATTTAAAATTATTTATAAAACTATACCTATGTCTTACCAAACCAGTTAATCAAGAAGGTAATTCTAGATTCCCTTATACATTACCGTGTAGCAAACGCCCCCTAAAGAAAAAACTGAAGCTGTACTATGAACTTTCAAGAATAAAAGTAAAAAATGGCTTTTAAGAAACAATAGGCTGTCTTGTTAGGACCACCAACTTAACCGTCAGTGTCTGGGATAGAAAGTACCATTTTGCCCAATTATTTTTTCCTCCGATTTTGGAATTGTTTTACCAAAATGACCTACCTTTTGAACGTATTTACCAAACTAACCAACTTTCAAAAGTATTCACCAAAATGACTCACTCGCTATTTCAAGATACCCGGTTTGGTTTAAACCTCATCACTATCGGAGATAGCGAGTTATGTGTTTGAAAAAAACATCAAGTATATACTCGCTATCTGTACCAAACTCGTTGTATAGAAAACTCTTTAATCGACCATCGCTATCTCAGATAGCGAGTGTGTTTATACCACACTCGCTAACTGGGATAACGAGTGTAAGGTGCTGAAGAAAATTCCCTGGATCTAAACTTGCTAATTCAGTTAGCGAGAGTTTTTCAACTAAACTCGCTAACTGAAATAGCGAGTGTCAATTGAGGAATTTCATAGATTTGCTGTTTCGCTCTCCCTTACTTCTCTCTTTCCATTCTCTTTCTAACTCCGAAAAAAACTCAAAACGAACAAACCCTAGCCTCCCAGATTCGTTATTTCACTACGAAAATTCGTCCAAAATCTTTTGAGATTCAATTCCTATCTCACAACCCTCTCTATTTCCACTCTCAAAATCCTAAACCCATCATCGAAGATCCCGAATTTCTCAATATTCACGATCATAGATTTGAAGGTATTATTTGTATAACCTTTTATCTTGTACACTTGGATAGATTAGATTATGTGTCTCATTTTTGTATCAATATGTATAAGTATAGTGAATCTCTCTCATATCTCCAAATATATGTAAATATTATTTTGTTATTAGAAATTTATACAAATTTCATTTTATTTCATGTGGCGCAATTGTAATTTTATGATTAGTAGATTTATTTATTTATTTCCTTGAATAACTGGGTTGATATTTAATTAGACGAAACTATGAAAATATAAGGTGAGTTTAGATTCGCACTGACTTTAAGATTAACGTAACTCTTAAACATACCAACCAACCCACTAAAAAATTTATAAATAAAAATAAAAAAATTTAGTAGAGGCACCCTCGTAATTCCCTCTAACTCCAAGGTCCATTATCGTCACCCCCACACACCAACTCTTTCCATTTAGAGCATCTCCAATGGGGGTCTTTATTTCTCATCTCTATAATGGAATATTCCTGGGAATATTCCATTATAGAGATGAGAAAATAAAGACCCACTCCAACCATGCACCTCTATAATTTATACAATATAAATTTTTGGAAAAAAAGGAGTTTTTGATTAGTTTTGTTATAAATAATTTTACAATAAATTGCTTATATTAATAATCTAGTTGGGAAAAAAAATTATGCTGTTAGAAATATCTCGCCGAAAGCTTTAAAACGAGCCTAATATTAGTACTTTTTGGAACTAATTTTAAATTATGAACTTTTTACTTGTAGTAACAATGTAAAATAATCAAGTGTAAAATTACTTAGGAATTAGTTTAATAATATCATATATAACATTAATCAAATAAATTTTCTAATTTAGTATATTTTAATATTAAATTTTGACAGAAATAGAAAATTTCGGATTATAATAATTAAAAATGAAAGTACAACATGAAGATGAAAAAAATACAGATAAGCTAATACAATAACAACAAACTGCAATAACAGGAAAAACAAATTACATAATAGCAAATGCACTGATAGGGCATTTGTGGGCAAGACACGGCAATGAAATGGATTAAAAGTTGGGGAGTGTTAATGTTATAATTTTATTTTTTTTTATTATTCAGTTCTATGTATTTCAAAGTCTAACGTTTGTATTTTCAATTAATGATTCAATGTATTTGTCGTTTATCTATTTCCAATTAAAGATCACATTCTATGAGTGGGTAGTCTTTTTAAAATATGTTAAGCTAATACAAAATAACTAAATAATCTTATCTATAAATATTGTATCAATTATTTTTTTCAAACAATAAAAAAATATTCAAAATTGGTCTCATTTTAAAGGTACCGTCGAGACATTTCCAACTGTACCAAAATAATAAAATTTGGTTTAATATTTTATAAGATACATTCACGAAATATACAATACACGTTTTAATTAAAGGATACTAGTATTATACACGTTCTGTGCACGTGGGGAAAAATTGAGAGGAATGAAAAGGGCAAAAAAAAATTTATCTACACGTGCGTTGCACAGGTTGGGTTAAGGACAAAGGCCTTCTCCCTTTATAGTAGTAGAGATGGAAGGAATTCTTAAAAAGATATTAAGGTAAAAAAGGATAAAATGAGAAATACAAATAATGAATAGTGTTTTGAAGATGCTCCCAAAAAATTCATCAAAAAAAGAAGATGCTCCCAAAAAGCTCCCAAAAATCTCCAAATTTGGAGATTTTTTTGAAGCATCTCCATTTTGAAGACAAGTATAGAGGCCGGTTGGGGCTTCATTTGGAGATGCTCTTATAGCGCATCTCCCCCAATCTCCATCTCCAAAACTCACCCCTTTTCTCCCCCAAATTCCCAAAATCAAAACCCAAATTCCCAAATTCCCAAATTCGACAAAATATTCGACCATGTCATCCTCAAAGTTGGTCTCTTTCTCCTTCCTCCTCCTTATCTTCGTTGTATCCGCCCGTGGATCCCAGCACTATGACGTCAGCAGCTCGATGGGGTGGACGATGGGAGAGGACGAGTTCGATCTGGGAAGTGAGAGCACTCGGCGCATATTAGCGACGTCGAGGTACATAAGCTACAATTCGCTGAGGAGGGACAGCGTGCCGTGCTCGCAGCGTGGGGCATCGTACTACAACTGCCGACCTGGGGCCCAGGGCAACCCCTACTCACGTGGCTGCTCCGCCATTACGAGGTGCAGGAGCTAAATCCACTCTTAATTAACAAGTTATTAAATTAATTAAGGGTTTAACGAAGTGGAGATGGTGGGTATTGTTGTCATTATATATATATATATATATATATATTCCCTTTTCGTGATTTTTAGTGATGGATGAGATGAATGAAATTGTGGATGCTTTTTTATTGTGAGAAAATTTAGATACAGTTAATCAATAGGCTTGTTTGTTGTTATAATTAGTATTTGCTCATTTTATTTTTTTTGTGGTATAATTGTAAATTATTTGCTCATTTTAATTTTGTGGGTGTTCTTTCATATATAAATGACTCCAAGGACTTTACTGAAAATTGATACAAATCCTTGAAATTTTGAGTTATTAAGTTATATCAAATACATACCATGTATGCCGAAAATTTTCCGTTTTAGGATGTTATAATTAAAATTGGGTGTTCCTTAATTTCTCTCTTTGGTTGTAATTTAAATGACATTATAAACTGTGACTATTCCTAATCAAGTGCATATTGAATAAATGATTCAATGCCCATGAGATCTGTATAATACCAGACTTGGTATTCTATAATTTTTGAGTTCTTACTTGAAGGATTGTTGATTTCCATTGAAGTCTTCTCTTGATTTCACCTAAATGTTTCTCATAGTAGATGGTACTATTTCATTAAGAGAAAACAACTCATGCATCAGAAGGGACTATGCATTCTCTTATATAATGGTTTTATCGGCTTTGACAGTTTCTTCCATCAAGCAACTGTCTGCCAACTTCCAGTTTGAATTTAAATCTTAATAACTGTTTATATAACTGTACATTTAAATTTGAATTCAAACTAATGCATATATCTTAAAATCTGTCATATATGTTTCAGTTTACAACCTTAGATTCCATCTTACAATCTCCCACTGAATCTTGACATTGTTATGAAACTCAGATTCAAAATATACACACCAATCTGTAAACTGTATTGTGCACTTCAATTTAAATATCCAGATGTACAACCTCTGTCAATTATATAATAGCTACACGGAAACCAAAATGACTTGATGAATTAAGAAAACATCTGCATTCTGATATCACTATGCAGTTAAACATAATCACATGAGCTTCAGTATAAATAGTAATATATGTTTCAACCTCAATAATCGATTCTATATAAACATATATATAAATATCTGCATATTTAAAATTTTAATTACACAAAGTTGAAAAACTGTAAACTACGTCTTACTATAAAGATAGTAATGCTTAATCTGCAAGATGCTAGCAGTAATGAAGTTTTTTTGTGAAATTAAAATCATATATAGTGTATTGATCACTTTATTCACATTAAACATAATGGGATACATAATGACACTACATAACCTATATTATATCTTCATATCTGTCCAGCATCAATGCTATCTGAAATTCCCATGTTCTTTACATGTTTAATAAACTCAGAAACTGGTAATGCTTTGGTTAGAGGATCTCCAAGCTGCTCACGAGTTCCAATTTTGATTACTTCAATATCTCCATCATGAACACTCTCTCTGACAGCAAAATATTTCACATCTATATTTTTGGACCCAGAAGACCTCTTGTTATTCTTTGAGAAAAACACTGCCGATGAATTGTCACAATAAATTGACATAGGTTGTTCAATAGAATCCAATAACTTCAATTTAGCTATAAAATTCTTTAATCACAATGCTTGTCCAGTGGCTTAAAAAATTGCTATGTATTCTGCTTGGAAGGTTGGTCAAAGTTTGTTTTGATGTTTTCCAGGAAATTGCTCCTCCAGCTAACTGAAAAATGTAACCTGATGTAGATTTTAGATCGTCTACATCAGATTTGTATGAAGCATCTGTATAAGCTTTAACTTCCAGTTCCTGATCTTCTATTCTTCTGTAAACCAACATACAGTCTTTTTTCTTCTTCAAATACCTCAAAACCTTCTTACTTGCCCCCCAATGCTCATGACCAGCATTTGATTGAAATCTAGACAGCATGTTCACAGCAAAAGCAATATCAGGTCTTGTACAAACTTGTGCATACATCAAACTCCCAACTAATCTTGTATATGGCATGTTTTCCATTTTTCTCCTTTCTAAAGCATTTTTAGGACAATGTCCTTTATGCAACTTATCTCCCTTTGACATTGGACAGTCTCCAGAATTACAGTTTTGCATCCCAAACCTTTGAAGCACTTTCTGAATGTAATTTCTTTGAGAAAGTCCTAAAGTATAATGCTTCTTGTTTCTAGCTATTTCAATACCAAGCACATAATGAGCCTCCCCCATATCCTTCATGTCAAACTAATCTAGCAAAAATCTTTTAGTGTTCTTCAAAAGACCAACACTACTACTAGCAAGCAAAATATCATCAACATATAAGACCAGTATAATAAAATCACTCCCACTGGTCTTCATATAAATTCACTTATCCAATTTATTTTCTAGAAAACCAAAAGTAGTAATAACAATGTCAAACTTTAAATACCACTATCTGGAAGCTTGTTTGAGGCCGTATATTGACTTCCTAAGCTTGCATACTTTGTTCTCATCCTCCACAAAACCCTCTGGTTGCAACATATATATTTCTTCATACAGATCTCCATTCAAGAAGGCTGTTTTGACATCCATTTGGTGTAATTCAAGATTAAAATGAGCTGTCAATGCCATAATAACCCGAAATGCATCCTTAGTTGAGACTGGAGAAAAGGTATCATTATAGTCAATACCTTCCTTCTGATCATACCCTATAGCCACTAAACGAGCTTTATCTCTCTATTTTTCCTTCAGCATTTTTCTTTGTTTTAAACACCCATTTGCATCCAATTGGTTTAATATCATCTGGTCTGTTTACTAAAACCCACACCCCATTTTTCTGCATACTGTGTAATTCATCTTCCATTACTAACCTCCATTTTGCATAGTGCTGACACTTCGCAGCCTCCTTAACCGTAGCAGGATCATCTTCTTCACTAAAGACCTCATCTGCCATAGTATGAAAAATGTGATAATCGTCAGAAATTGCAGATCTTCTTTCTCTGTTAGATCTTCTTAGTATCACTCGTTGCTCAGGCTCCATATTTTCTTCATTTGCAACTTCTTGTTCATTGGCTTCAACTGGATCATTGTTGACTTCAGTGTGTACATTTTGATTAACTTCTATGGTATCTGGAATAATTTCCATGGCTGCACTCCCATTTTCAATAGAGTCCGAATTTATAGTAGGATAAATAAACCATTCTTCAATTTGTTTAGCAGGTTCTTCTGCAATATCTAGCTTATCATTCACAATGCTTTGTTTTTCAATTAATTCATCATAAAATGTTGCTCTATGTGACTCAACAATTCTGGTTCCTCTTTCTGAGCAATAAAATTTATAACACTTTGACTTTTCACAATAGCCAATAAAATAGGAACTTACAGATTGAGAATCAAGTTTTCCATTGTCACCACTATGAACTCTTGCTTCAGCTTTGCATCCCCAGACATAAAAATGGTTTAAACTAGGTTTATATCCACACCACCTCTCAAATGGAGTCTTTTGTACTGCTTTACTTGGAGTTCTGTTACAAATATAGTTAGCAGTCTTCAATGCTTCTCCCCACAAGAATTTTGGTAAACCAGATCTGACAATCATGCTCCTCACCATATTCATTAAGGTTCTATTCCTCCTTTCTGAAACTCCATTCTGCTGAGGATTATAAGGAGTGGTGTATTGAGCCACAACACCACACTTTTCCAAATAGAGTGCAAATGGACCCTTTTGTTGCCCCTTTTCTGTAAATCTTCCATAAAATTCACCTCCTCGATCAGACCGAACAACCTTAATTAGTTTACCTGTCTGTCTTTCTACTTCAGTTTTATAGATTATGAAGATATCTAAAGCTTGAGATTTTTCAGAAATCAAATATATACAACAGTACCTTGAAAAATCATCTATAAAAGTTAGAAAATAACAATTTCCACAAATAGTTTTTACGGAAAAAGGTCCACATATGTCAGGGTGGATTAATTCAAGTAAAATTTCACTTCTTTTAGAACCAGTTTTCCTTGAGTTGGTCATTTTACCTTTTAGACAGTCAACACATGTATCAAAATCAGAAAAATCCAAATGCTGCAAAATTTCCTGTTTAACAAGTTCCTTTTTTCTTTCCTTTGAAATGTGGCCAAGTCTTTTGTGCCACAAAATAGATGAAGAATTATGTTTGGATTTTCTTTTATTTCTTGAAATATTGCCAACACTGAATATATCTCTGCTCATGTCTGAAACTGTAGAGGGAATTGAACATTTAACCATCCAATAGTCTCCAATGAGATTTGCATCTCCAAAACTTTTTGATTTAACATAAAAATACATAATTTTATTATCACTTGAAAACCTAAAACCATTGTTTGATCCAATAGGGAACCAGAGATGAGGTTCCTTTTTATTTCAGGAATATAATACACATTAGTTAGTTCTAATACATAGTTATTTCTAAAGACCAAATTGACAACTCCTATAGCCTTAACAGCTACTCTTTGACCATTTGCAGTGCACACCTTTGTCTCATTTATGTCTGGGATTGTTATCCTTGATAATCCCTGTAATGAATTGACAATATGAATAGGTGAGCCTGTGTCAAACCACCATGAGTCATCAGAAACATAAGTATTAGAAATAACATTGAAAACAGTTTTAGTCAAAAAATTACCCTTCTTATCAAGCCAAGCTTTGAAACCTTCACAATCTTTCTTAAAGTGGCCTATTTTCTTACAGAAAAAACATTTCTTAATGTCTGAAGGTTTTGTAAACTTACCTTTAATGTTGTCAGTCTTCACAGAAAGTTTGGAATTAGAGGAACTTCCCTTATGGAATTTACTATTCCCAAATCTCTTCTTGAATGATAGTTTATTGATCAGGTTTACAGAAACTTCCTTGCCCTTCTTCAGTATCTCATCTTCTTCCTCTACACACAGTGAAATTAATTCATTGATACTCCATTTCTCTTTCTGTGTTTTGTATAATGTCTTCAATTGACTGAACTGGTCTGGAAGTGAGTTCAAAAGAATATGCACTAGAAAAGGTTCTTCAACCGGCATGTTTAACTCTCTCAGCTTTCCTGCTATCTCAGATCCTTTCATTATATACTCTCTCACACTTCCTTTCCCATTGTACTGCATTCTAATTAGCTTATTCATTAAGTTTCCAGTTTCTGCCTTATCTGATCTCTTGTTCTTCTCTGCAATAGCATTAAAAAATGTCTTTGCCATTTCAGAATCTGGAACTCCTCCTCTCACATTTTGTGTCATGCTTTTCTTAATGCATATCAGAGCCATCTTGTTATGCTTATGCCATTTTTCGAAAGCCTCTTTTCTCTCTTTTGTTGCATTGGCAGGCAGTGGCTCTGGTGGATCTTCAGTCAGCACATGATCAAAATCCAGTATCCCAAGATTCAATTCTATGTCACTTTTCCATTTTCTATAGTTTGAACCATGAAGTAGTTCAATTTGGCTAATGCTTAGTGGAAAGTGCATGTCTGCAAAAGAGATAGATAAGCAAGATTCATTCCAGTTAATCATAACACTAGAATTATCTTAAAGTCTCTAAAAGAATATTCATATCTGAATAATCATATGAACTTGATAATATATTTAACAAAAATATGAAAACTTTGTATATATTCAAGATTTTGACATCCTTTGTGGAGTACTAATCTCATATATTTTAGAATTCACACCAGCAATATATTGAATCGGAAAACAGAATGTTTGAATTAGAATTGCTTTGGAAACTCATATCAAATTTATTTTAAGTTATCTGATTTGGTTTCTAATGTGTAGAAACAATTATTTTCTTCATACATAGCCACTTTGACAGCATTAGTATAAAGAAAACATTTTAATCTTTATTTCATCAACATTAACAGAATCAGATATGTATATGGTTCTATAATTTTAAGCATTTGGCCATTTTGACAGCACTTGCATAAAATTAAAGTAGACATGATCACATTAATGAGTCTTATAAATTATCATAAAATCCAAATATGAACATTGACTTTACATAAACAGATATGAACTCATAACATATTTTTACTGGATTCATTCCTTATATTTCATTACTATGAAGTTTTTATCCTTGTATTTTGGAATCTTTTGTCAATTTGAAAGTTTGACAGCATTCAGTGTGTGTAAGATCCGATTTATGAATTTCAAATTCAAGCTTTTGGCCATTTTGACAGCACTTTAGCATAAACTTTGAAACAGATCATAATTATAACTATGTGTATTCATAATGATAGAAAAGAAGTCTGTATTATCAATAGATAAAATAAAATGATTCATGATATAATAGTTCTAATGGAAGATCAGATCAAAATATTACTGTTGTAATTGTTCTAAACAAATAACTCACAAGACAGTGAAGAACAGATTAAAGTCTTTACCCCAGAATTCGTATTTAAATCTAAATTTTAACAACAACAACTTAATTAGAGAATAGTTGCTCTGATACCAATTGTTGTAATTTAAATGACATTATAAACTGTGACTATTCCTAATCAAGTGCATATTGAATAAATGATTCAATGCCCATGAGATCTGTATAATACCAGACTTGGTATTCTATAATTATTGAGTTCTTACTTGAAGGATTGTTGATTTCCATTGAAGTCTTCTCCCGATTTCACCTAAATGTTTCTCATAGTAGATGGTAATATTTCATTAAGAGAAAACAACTCATGCATCAGAAGGGACTTTGCATTCTCTTATATAATGGTTCTATTGGCATTGACAGTTTCTTCCATCAAGCAACTGTCTGTCAACTTCCAGTTTGAATTTAAATCTTAATAACTGTTTATATAACTGTACATTTAAATTTGAATTCAAATTAATGCATATATCTTAAAATCTGTCGTATATGTTTCAGTTTACAATGTTAGATTCCATCTTACATCTTTCTCCCAAATTATCAACTTTTAGGGAGTTAGAGTTATATGGTAACATTACATAGAAAAGGGCCCTTATTTTTAATTGAATATATATATATATATATATATATATATATATATATATATATATATATATATATATAGAGAGAGAGAGAGAGAGAGAGAGAGAGAGAGAGAGAGAGAGAGAGAGTGACTAGTTCAATTGGGAATTTTGTTGTAATTGGACCAAAGTGTTGGTAGTATCTATCCGAGGCAATGAGCTGTTATTTGTTTTGATGTTGAATTTGATGTGGCTCATCAGCAATGAAATACTTAATCAAAGAAAGTACAGTATTAAAATGTGACATAGTTTAAATTTCTTTATTTTTGCAATGCAAAAGAGAAAGCAGAGGGAAGGAATACGAACAGGAAAGATTAAAGAGAATGGGGGAAAGAAGAAAAAAAATTGTATCTCCTTGAAAAGAAGGGTAAAGAGTGGAGGGAAAGTTGTACAAAATAATTGTGTCTAAACTAAAGGTATAAAGGTATAGTGGAAGTGGTTGTGAAAACAAAAGAGTTGTTGATGTGGGAGTTAGTAAATTTTATTTTATATTTTTTGAATATATATATGTATATATACTATTTGAGAATGAGGACTACACATACCACAAAATTCTACTCCAAACTTATCCCAAGTAATAACAAACAAAGATTTTATTAATTTTTTAGCAAAAAATCAAAGTATCCCACCATCGTTTGGCCTGAATACAAAATGTTCATATTACGTTCGAAAAATACATTATACACATTCATTCGTTAACTTAGCTCATTCTGTTAACTTTGAATTATTAAATTATATTTCTACCCTTACCCTTTCATATATCAATCTCTTTTTTTCTTTCTCCCCTTTCTTCATTCTGAAATATTAAACAAAACCAAATCTCAATCTCATATTCTCAATAAACAAATTGTATTTTTCAATTGTTTTACATTTGGAGATACTGAATTTTGAACTAGGCGGAATTTGTATTGATCAGTCTCACTGCCATAAATTAATATGCTCAAATATCTCAATTCAACCAACAGAAAAAGAACATCTCAATTCAACCAACAGAAAAAGAACATCTCAATTCAACTAACAGCAAAAGAAATAAGGTACAAACAAATCAAAGTAGTTTTTGAAATGAGTAACCAAAATCAAAGCAGCATTAAAAAGACCAAAGTTTAAGAGAATTTGTAGGATATGTTTGATGGCGAGTTTAGCTTACAAAATTACACTGAATTGACAAGATGCTGAACTTGATATTTGATTTTGTTTAATGTTTGAGAATAAAAAAATGAGAAATGAAAAAAAAAGTTTGAGATATAAAATGATAAGATTAAAAATGTAATTTAATAATTTAAAGTTAAAGAAAATGAGTTAAGTTAATGGATAAATATACTAAATAAGTATATATTTTTTTTTCATCAAAAAGTATATGTATTTTTTAAACCGTTATACTCGGCTAAATGTTGAAGATGGTTTGATTTTTGCCCTTAATTTTTTAATTATTTTTTTAAGACAAAAGATTATCTTTTAGAGCATCTGTAGTCGTGGGCTAAATACCCAAAATTTGGAAAAAATGGGAATAAAATCGTTGTAGTCGTCTTCCAAATACCCAAATTTTGGGTGTACGATGAATAGTGGATTGCCAAATATAGCAGAAGATTTGGCAAAAGCCAAAATATAGCTCACGGGAAATTTTCTTTCGTCCCTAAAAAGAGACGAAAGATAATATCCCGTCGCTTTACTTTTTTTTTTCCCGGACGATAAATAATCGATCGTCCTATTCAATAAAAATTAAAAAAAATTTAAAGATGGGTGTCGGACGGTGTTTAATACACCGTCCCAACAATTTTGAATAAGAAATTGTTGAACAATTTTGTTTCGCGCGCCGCATCAGTTGCTCCCGGTGCCAGCTGCCAGCATCGCCCCTTCCTATATCCTGGAGTGTTTTTTTCTTGTACAGTCTCATCCTTGTTATCATTTGTTATTATGCGTCTTTTGCGAGGTTTACTTCTTGTAAACTATGTACTGTAAATTACTTTTGATTTATATATATATTCATTTTGGTGTGGCTGGAGTCGAGAGACTCTATCTGTTCTCATAAAAAAAAAACAATTTTGAACAAGACAAAATTGTGGGCCGGTGTATTATCCACCGTCCCACAGGTAGCCAATTTTATTTTATTATTTTATTTTATTATTATTTTTTTTGTCTTTTAGTGCCCAAAAAAAATTTTATTTTTTATTTTTAAAAATTTGAGACAAGAGATAATCGATCGTCTGGCCATATTTTAACTTTCACCACTACAGCGCACAGCCATATTTTCTATTTCCAATTGCCAAATACCCAAAAAAACCAAAAAATGGGTTAGAACGACTACAGATGCTCTTAGTGACTTTTAGTAGCATTTGATTCTCATGAGATTCAATTAACAATTTGGGAAAGAGGATGAAGTGACACCTCCCTGTATCTCTCCATAAACATGATGGAGACATGAGACTAGCTTGTTTGTTATCCTCACACTAATCCCAAATATTAAATGATAAGATTTTATTATTTTTTAATTATTTTTTAAATTAAAAGTTTGTCTTCTGAGTATCTTTTAGCATTTTGCTTTGAGAGTAGCATTTGATTCGCATGAGATTCAATTGGCAATTTGGGAAAGAGGAAGAAGTGACACCTCCCTATATCTTTCTGATGGAGACTAGCTTGTCTGTGATCACAATGATGAATGAGTGATGTTTTGACCAACACTGAATTTTAACTGCGAAAGGAAATTTGTACAAGGTATAGAAGGGTCAAGGACTTCTGATCTGATTTCGCAGAAATTTATGCGTTTAATTAGCAGTACAAGAGCATCTGTAGTAGTGGGCTAGTTGGCTCTATATGCATTTTTTTAAAAAAATAAATAAAAATGATGCTACAGTCGTTCGCTATATATCTAAAATTTGGATTTGAGTGAATAGTCGTCTACTATATTTGGAAGACGAAATGTTTTTTTGAAAAAAATAACCGATGAAAGATGATTTTTCGTTTGTTCGTTCGTCACTTTTTTATATTTATTTAAACATTGGATGGTATATCATTTTCCGGCTCAGTTTTTTTAATAAAAATGATCGGACGGGAAATGATTTCTGTTCATTCGATTTTTTTTCTTCAACTTTTCCCGTCCGATATATATATATATATATATATATATATATATATAGAGAGAGAGAGAGAGAGAGAGAGAGAGAGAGAGAGAGAGAGAGAGAGAGTAAAGTGAGCCTCATATTTGTACGAGGAAAATTTCCTCATACAAAGTGATTATACTCATTTGATGGGGCCCTCATGAAAGATCCACTCCATTCATCATATTTATCATGTCAATGGATATGTATTTAGAAAAAATCAAATAGTTTGGAGGTCGTTTACCTATGCATCATGTGATTGAAAAATGAACGATTTCAACAGCATTACAAATCGTACCACAAATTGGATCACATGATGCATGAGTAAATGACCTCCAAACCACTTGATTTTTTCTAAATACATATCCATTGGCATGATAAATATGATGGACGGAGTGGATCTTCCATGAGGGCCCCACCAAGTGAGTATAATCACTCTGTATGAGGAAAATTTTCTCATACAAATATGAGGCTCACTTTTCTCATATATATATATATATATATATATATATATATATATATAATATTATAATGGCAGAAGGCCTTAGTGTCATTTGTTAATATACCAACGCGTACATTGCACGTGCATAACTAACATGAAGAAGGTCTCAGGTTCAAGTCCTCACTACGTCAGATTTTTTACTTCAATTTTTTTTAATATATTAAATATGCATCGCAGGTGTAAATTACTATCTATTTATCTATCTATCTATACTCTATCTATTTATAATATCTATAATATAATATATGATAACTATTATAATGGAAGAGTTGGAGTTGTAAATCTACCTACATACGTGCAACACACGTGAAACTCCAACTCTCCCATTAAAATCTTCACATTTACTTTTAAAAATATATAATCCTATTTATTAAGACATGAATTGCACGTGTAAATCAGAGTTCTTACTTTAATTTTGTTTTAAATAATACATGCATCGCACGTGTATATTACTAGTCTACTATTTTAATTGGAGAGTTGGGGTTTGTAACAAACAAACCATAACTTTGTAACTATATAAACACGTATAATACACGTCCAAACTATATCCAATAAATATAAATGTGCACCGCACGTGTATATTTATTCGATATATATTCAAAACATTCAAATATATGTTATAAATAAATTATTAAGTGTGAATTGTCTATTGAACTCCCCCCACTCTTTCCACATTCTCCACCACCACCACTACATTCATTCATATTTATTCATATGTAATAATTATGTAATTGTCTCTTTGTATTCTTTGTAAGCCTATAAATAGGCCATTGGGTTAATCATTTGTACATACATGAAAAACCTATGAATGAGAATAATTTTCTTTCATCTCGTCTCTATTTTCTTTGTTTATTGTTTCTATTATTTTACAAGACGTTATCAGCACGGGTCTCTACCTTTCGAGTCTCAAGTTCATCCGAAGAAAAAAAAAAAGCTTGGTCTTATATATGTAAGTATGTTAATCTCGAGTTCATCTTATTATTTTTTTTTACTTTTGATCATTTCCTTAATATCAATATAACTTAGTATGCTCTACTCTCGCCATTTTTTATGGATCTTGTGTATCAGAAAAGTTCTATTTTGATCTCGTCTTTTTATTTCTAATTATACATATAATTTCATTATGTTCTTATTTTTCAAAGCTCTTGATAATAACCAACAAGAATTACTTGTCATGAGTTTTGGATGTTGAAATTCATTTGAATACTGAAAGTCTCAAAGAGACAATTGATGGATTCAAAGAATCATCGAAATGAGATCATACGAAAGATATAACGAAAGCTATAATTTTCTTTTGTCACAATCTCCCTGAAGGAGTGAAAGATGATTGTATCAAAATCAATGATCCTGAAGATCTCTTGAAATTCAAATAAAATATTGTTCATCTAGCAAAAGTAATTATGTGAGAATTTGATATATCAAAATTAAAGATCCCGAAGATCTCTCGAAATGAAGAAAATATTGTTTGTATATAAACAATACAATGAGTATGAATTGATGACGATCCTGTAGATCTAAATATGTATAACTGTGGCTAACTATAAATGTATGGAAAAATATCGATTTCGTCTTATATATTGGACATGCTCCATTCCCCGAAGTGAATGTGATGCTATATAATTGTTCTAGTAATTTTAGCCATGAGGGTACCCATCATCGTGGCATAGATGTGGACTTGGATAATGAAAAGAAAATAAAATGTATAAACAATCCATCATTGGTGTATGATGCAAGACCATCAGTCGCGTACCTGTAGTACGGTAATATATTTTATTGATCTATATCAAGAACCATTAAAGAATAAAGGAAAGAATTAACTGATGGTCATAACCTCAATAATATGATACACTTAAAGGTGGCAGATTTCTCTGTCCATTCTGAAGATGGAAGCGATAATCACCAGAAGTGAAAATTTTACTATCTTGAAGATAAAAAACATGATCACCAGAAGTGATCAAAATGATTTATCATTTCAAGTTACTTTATTTATAAGTTTTGTTTTTATTTTTCATGTTTGTTATGAGTTATGATAATATTCTGTTTATTTAAGTTTAATATTATCATATATGCTTGATATATTGCTTTACAAGTTTGTTTATTTTCTTTTTTTTATACGTATAAATTCAAGATTCAAGTTGGGACAAATGTCTTGAAGACATTATACCACACACACTCTATAATACATATTCTCTCATTTGAGATATGATGAAGCACATATCAATATTATATAAATTTATATGGTTTTGTGAAATTAAAAATCTTGAAGAGTTAAATTTCATAAGCTCCTGAAGAGCTAATTCCATGATGCGTGAAGGCACAAAATTCAGAATTCAAAATACACCATTTTCTCTAAAGTCCCGATAAATTTGTTTAGATTTAAGACTACGAATGAACAAGGTATACGCATTACCTTAAGTATGACAATCAAAAGGTGTGTTGCAAAGTTTACTCCACTTTGTGATCTGGATTGTATTATACATATATAAGAATGGTTGAATCATATCACAGTAAACCCGAAATTTACTGATATTGTAAACCATAAGTTTATAAAGATGGTTAAGGTTTGGCATGACCGGTTAGACCATCCCGATTCATTACTGATGCGAAAATAATTGAGAATTCATGTGGCAGTCCATTGAAAAACCAGAAGATTTTTCAAATAGGAATACATTGAATTGTGAAAGCTATGATTATGAAATCTAAACTCTCTGTTTGGACCTGGGGACATGCCGTTTTGTACTCATCACAACTTACACGCATCCGGCCAACCAATTATAATAATTATTCCCCCGACAATTGGTTCATGGTCAGGAACCACATATTTCCCATTTATGAATTTATCTACCCCAACGCATAATAAAAAAAAGGGGGACCTGAGAAAAGAATGGGAATATATGTTGGGAATTTTCATCTATAATCACGTTTATGGAACTAGTAACTAGAGATGTATTTACTGCACGGTTTGCAGATTGTCACTTTAATTTCCAACATCAGGGGGAGGAAATAAACAGTTGGAAAAAGAAATATAATGAAATTATCATTAAGAGTTTTAATCCTCGAGTAAATTAGTTTGAACCAAAATTTCAAAGGATAATTCAGTTGCAAGATAATATCAATTAACTGCCAGACATTTACTGACCAATTCTTATTTCCAACTGATAACGCTCCAATCAGAATTGGTATCCCTGAAGGATTACCTATAATTACTAGTGAGTCTAAGGCACACCTGAAGCGTGGTAGATCACTTGGTTACAAAGAGAATTATAAACATTCTCGGAAAAATAAGGAATAAATAAAAATGATGGTCGAAACGAGGATGTCTCTCCAGAAGAGACTGTTGATATAGTTAATAATAAAGAGAATCATCAGGTACCTGAAATGAATAAGAATAAAGAGATCTCGATTAACTATGTCATTACGGGAAGAAGATGGAACCATTGTAAAAATAATTGTCGACAATGTTTTGCATAAAATGTACCGCGCGATATTATGAATAAAACGAAGATCGTGAATCTATCTCTATGGGAGAGTGTAGAAATAAAATTGGCCAAAAATGGAAAGAGGCAATCAAGTTTAAATTAGACTCATTTGCAAAACGAGGGCATATAGTCCAAACACCAAAAGACAATAATTTGGTGGATTATAAAGTGGGTATTTTGTGCGAAAAACAAATGAATAAATTTGATATTACTATATATATAACACGGCTTGTCGCAAAAGGTGTTACCCAAATGCCTGGTGTTGATTATGAAGAGAAATATTCTCTTGTAGTGGATATAATAAGTCTGGCAGTACATAAATATTTGAAAACGTGCCTCTGTGATCACAAACTACCTGTATGGTTTGTATTACCATGACATAAATATGAAAACTATATGAAGGATTTAAAGTGCCAGAAGCACATAATAACTATTCCCGGGAAGTTTAATCAATAAAGTGAAACAAAGCTTTGTATGGATTTAAACAATCGGAACAAAGTGTGATATAACCATCTTAGTGAGTTTTCGATAAAAGGGACCATAATAATGGTTATATAAGCTGACATATATTTATTAAATATTCAAGGTCAACGTTCCAACTCCTGAAGAGTTGTACAAGCCGTGCAATGTTTAAAGAAATATCTTAAGACGAAAAGACCTTGGATAAGCAAATTTCTTGTTTTGTCATCATTTTTGTTTTCAGGTTTTTCAAATTAAACATTTGAAAGGCATTGGAATTGCTTGGTCCTGGAGTACCATTTCTTAGTGCAATATCAGTTTTGAAGCACTAATATATCTTATCTATAATAAATATTATGATATACCTTATGCGGTTGGTTTACTAGTAAGATGAAGTTCCTCGCCAACTCGAAGTCATTGGACTGGTATGAAAGATAACTTCGAGGGACCATGGATATGAGATTATATTATTCTAATTTGTCCATATCAGTTTTGATTGGTTATGCAAATGCAGAGTATTTATCATATCATTATAAAGCCAGAAATCCATCAAGAGATATTGGCTCCATGCGAGGCATAGATGTGTTTGTATGATCGGTTAACTTCTTTATATATTTGGAGAACATGTCATCTTCGATCGATCAAGAAGTACTCACAACATTATTTGAAGATAATATAGCTTTAAAGCTCAATAAAAGAAGGATTTCTTCAAAGGCGATCAACCGAAACATATTTCACCAGAAATTCTTCTTCACTCATGTTTCAATTAAAAGGGTGAAATCATTGTTAACCAAATAGAATCAAGCGACAATCCAGAAGATTGCTCGCTATGACCCTATAACCCCAACTTTTGGAAAAGATGGTAGAATTGATCGAGATTCGAGATACGACTTTTGAAAGTCCTAATCGGATGATCTCGTCAGGGGGAGAGATGATATGCACTGCACTCTTTTTCCCTTCACCAAGTTTTGTCCCACTGGATTTTCTTGGTAAGGTTTTTAACGAGGCAGTATCTTCATTGCATATCATTGTTAAAGATTATGTACTCTTTTTCCTTCACTAGGGTTTTTCCCATTTGGGTTTTATCTAGTAAGGTTTTAACGAGGCATATTCTTATTTACATTCAATAGACATTCAAGGGGGAGTGTTATAAATAAATTATTAAGTGTGAATTGTCTATTGAACTCCCCCCACTCTTTCCACATTCTCCACCACCACCACTACATTCATTCATATTTATTCATATGTAATAATTATGTAATTGTTTCTTTGTATTCTTTGTAAGCCTATAAATAGGCCATTGGGTGAATCATTTGTACATACATGAAAAACCTATGAATGAGAATAATCTTCTTTCATCTCGTCTCTATTTTCTTTGTTTATTGTTTCTATTATTTTACAAGAATATAAACTATTTTTTTCTTATTCGATATATATTCATTTAATTTGATGACTTTACTTTTTTAGACACGCATCACACGTATATTATACTAGTACTAGATTTGCCCGTGGGCACGTGCCTACGGCACGTCTTTGGAACGATACATCATATGAAATTCTTGTAAACAGTAAACCAACAATTATGTAGCTCAAGTTTGAATAGTAAAACAATAATTAGTTGTAAATAAAAGTCCATGCTTCCATTAGTATATATCGAAAAATAATTATAAATGGGGGTGTAAAATCCAACTTCTTAGAACTGTTGATGAAATTTAACTGTTGATGAGATACTTGTTATTTTGAATGTAACATGAGTAATAAAAAATGTATAAAAAATCTGAAAATTTACGAACCTGAAATCTGAAAATATAAATTTGTGAGTAAATAGAGAGAGAATGGGGGGGAGAGAGAGAGAGAGAAAGAGATAAATTAATAAATAAATAAATAAAGGAGTTGTTTTAGGGATTTGAATTTGAGTTTTGGGAGGGAACCTTTGGGCGGAAAATATGTTTTGTGAGGTTAGATCTGGACCGTTAATTTCAACCCTATAGAATGAGAGCCACTTGATAGCTTTCTTTGTGTTTTATTATATAGATATATAAATAGCACATATGGTAAATCATCTACAGTCCCATGCATTTCCAATTTTTTGGGAAAATATTCTATAGACTAGTGCCTATAAAATTTCTATGTATATAGATTAGGTATTAATTTAAATTAAATTAAGAATTAAAATCTATTTAAGATTTAATAATATTTAATTATGATTAAATTAAGAGTTAATTAGGAATTAATTATGAGTTATTTTTTTTTTCTTTCAAATTCTCAATCGGGAAATGATTCCTCGTCCGTTGGTTTATTTTTTTTAAAAAATAAAAATAAAAATCATTGGACGGAAAATCATTCATCGTCCGTCGATTTTTTAAAAATAAAACCCAAAATTTGGGTTCAAACGACTACAGCTGAAACCCAAATTTCTTATTCTTATATGCCAAATACCTAAAATTTGAGTCGGAACGACTACAGATGTTCTGACAAGCTATACTGATTTACATTAAAAGGTGGAGTACCATTTGTAGCTCGATTGTTTTTTTATATATATTTACTTTTTGAGTTTTTTTCACATGGGTCGCTGACAAATGTTTCAATTCCATATACATCACTCACAAATACCTAATTCCATATACCTTACATACAATATCAAATCAATCCCAAATAACCACTTTTGTTACCAAAATTTAATTCCATATAACACACTCAAAAGTACTTATATGAAATTAAATATTTATTAATGAGGTATATGGAATTAATTTTTTTTTTAGTGACCCATATGGAGAACCCTTATTTTTTCCCTCTTTCTTTCTGAACAAGTTGAAAATGAGAAAATTCCTAAAATAATTGAAGAAAATAGAGTAGTTAATAGGAAATCATGAGGAGCATCAAGTTGGACCAGATATCCATTTGGCAGCTGGAAGGATGTGAATATTTTCCAAGCTGGCAAGGTCTTATATATCCTGACAAATATGTTGGAACGAACAGCATTAAAATAACACTCCAAATAAACCATGAATGTTGTCCAGCTATACTAATTTAAAATACAAAAAAAAAAAATTGAGGTGGAAAACACTGAAATAATAAGCAAATTTAATTATGCTAAAATAATAAACGATGATGGGAGTTTATTGTAAAGTAGTTGGTACAAACATCTAATAATAGTGTGTCACCTAAGATAGTAAAGTAAAATGTAGTAGGTTTAGTAGTAGGTTTAACATTACCCTTCACATTATTAGGGTAAATATAGTCAAGACCCAAAGAGGAGTTTGAATTTCTAATTTCAACTCTTTTGTTAACCTCTTATATTTGAAAAAATATCCACACACAGAAAAAAAAAACCCTTGTACAATTTCTTATACATTAATAATAGGGTGTACCTTATATTTGTTTCTAAAGGACATATTTGGTCTTATCTAGAGCTGGAATTGGGTCTTATGGGGTGGGGTCAAACAAAGCGGTCTAATAAAGCATGGGGAGCATCGAATATTTATTTATTTATTTTGTTAGAGAATATGAGAAACCAATGTTTTTTTTTAGGGAAAAGGTGGAATAAGGCCATCCTGTTTCATTAAAAAGAGTTTAACAAAACAGACCCAGAGTACTGGGCCCAAGTACAACCTACAAATCAAAAAATACAACATACATGAAGCAACATGACGCGTACAAACAAGAAATCCCTCCAACAACCCTGGAGGGTGGGCCGACAAACCATCTCGGTCCAGCTAAATGTAAGTACGTCAGTTTGCTTCGTACAGTGCCTCCACGACACATGCACACCCACCTGAAACAAGTCTGGCAGGATTCTTTCACCCGTTGATCCCTGCCTTCACCTCACTGGGGGGACCCCATCTTTGGGCCCAAGCCCCGCAGGTCGAAAACTGACCCCACGGCACCTACACTGCGATCGCACCCTCCCACCATCTCCACCACTCATCCTACAAACGTGTCAGTCGCTCCCACAGCCGTTACCGAAAAGATAGTTGTGAAGAGGATACTTTTATCCCTCACACGATTGCACTTTCTCAGGCGATTTCTCACCAGACAACTATCTTGCTCACCCCACCAAACACCACGCTCTAGGAGAGAGCCGTGGAGAGGATACATTCACCTCTCTCACGCACAAGCTCTCTCCGGCGATTTCTCACCACACAGACTTATCTTAAATCAAACTCCCAATCGGAAGGAAGAGCCGACTCTGTCTCGAGCCAGTGGCCTAAGCTGGAGGAAGCTCAATAGTCTAACAGTAGGTGCTTTGAATATTGCACCGGCGATATCGAAGTACACTCCAGACTAACCATACTCAAACCCCACACCCCCTCACCCCTAACACCAACCCACTACCGGCCTGGCCCCACGGGCCCCAAACCAAAACACCGACCTCACACACTTGAATCCCAAATCCATGGTGTTCGCGACAACAAGCGCGGGAGTATGCTCTGGAGCAACATAGTCACTCCGCTTCGCGACAGTTGATACAAACACCCCGAAAGTTGAGACAAGTGAGCGCACATCATGAAGGGACCCTGTCTTTGGGCCCAAGCTCTATAAACGTGCAAGACACCCTAATTCCCGACATCTTCACACGCACTACCAACCCTCACAGATCAATGTTGTTGGCAAGTAAGAGAAACGGATTAAACAGAATAAAAGATTGGTGATTTGAACTTGGGGGAAATTTGGTATTAAAAGAAAAGTAAATACTATTTATGTATTTATAGCTTTATTATATGTTCTACGGGTACAAAACGGTTTTTTTGGATAAACTTTCAAGTATGAAAGGGTTCACAGGAGAGCTGAAAAAAGTCCAAGAGTTTATTAGAAATTCAGTGTAAAATGAGGGGCCTAGACATAATTGATAGAAGTCTTATTGAACAGAATTTTTTGTCGTACTGAGCCACCTTTTGAAATATTTGGGGGGCTGAACCACTTTCGAAAACAATTAGCGATCTGATCTAGTTTTGGACACGTCAGTATAAGCTGTTATTGAAAATAACGGCATAGGTTATTTATATGTCGTTATTTTCAATAGCGGCATCATTTTACATTTTTTTGCATGTCGTTATTTGGAGTAACGGCATCAGTATATTTCTCATACGAGTGTGAACCTTCTGACTTGGAAAAAACTAAGTGTTGAAACAACTTATTGAATCTTATATGCCATTATTTATATGAGTGTGAATCTTATAAATATTGTCGTTATCCCCAAGAACGGCATTCGAATTACTGATGCCAGTTATAATAAAATGAATTGTTGCATTTGTTTGTGGATAACGACATTATTTATAAGTTGTTTCAACACTTAGATTTTTTTTCAAGTCAGAAGATTCACACTCGTATGATAAATATACTGATGCTGTTATTCCAAATAACGACATGCTAAAAAAATGTAAAATGATACAGTTATTGGAAATAACGGCATATAAATAACCTATGCCGTTATTTCCAATAACGGCTTATGCTGACGTGTCCAAAATTGGATCAGATCGCTAATTGTTTTCGAAAGTGGGTCAGACCCCCAAATATTTTTAAAAAGTGGGTCAGTACTGCAAATCTTTCTATTGAACAAGTCGTAGTTTAAAGCTCAAACTTGTACTTTAAATATACAACACGTTTTAACACATATTCATTTGAATCCAAATATCAAATGCAGATAAACCAATAAAGTTATACAGTTTCTTCTTTAACTTTGGCAGTTGTCACTGTCACTGACATTCAAAAAGCCTATATATAAAGACATCTCGTGTCCCTGCTTATACACATGCACATCTATCTATTTTGCTACCCATTTACAAACAGATGCATAAGAGTGGAATAAGGAGAAGATCAGATGGACAAAACTAATATGCCAAGTAAGTAAAACTAATACTAATTAAATAGACAATCTGTTATCATAGTGTTAAATGTTACATTTACATGTGCTGAATTCCTAAAGCACTTGAATCTGGTGTAGCTTATATGTTTGTACAAATTCAATTATAACAATTGGTATCAGAGCGACCATATTCGCAACTATATTCAGATCAAGTTGTTGTATGAAATGAAAAAGATTGAAGTGCAATACGTTTGACATTGGAGAAGAGAACAGTGAACTCTGGCATTCTAGTATTGTGTTATAATCTGCTATACATCTGTTAACAGATCAAGGCTTATGTTATAAAACATATTGTATCTCTGACATTATACATTAACAAATCAAGGCTTATGTTACACATCTGAAATTTGCTATTTTGATGTCCTCTGACATTTAGACCGATGGAAAATATTTTGGAATTCTATTATTGTGTAATCTGCATATAGATTAAAAAATTTCTGCTGTTAAAATTGCTTATATATCTGTTAATCAATATCTTTCTAATTCATGTTATAGAATATGAATTGATTCGATATATGCCAAATTCATATATGTTGCATTATGTCTAAATTATAATTAGATTTTATAGCATTCTGAAATTTCAGATAGACTAGTTCATGATCTCTTGTTATTTTTCCTTCAAATTTTAGTGTATAGTGCTGTCAAAGTGACAAATTATACTGAAACTTCATGAAATTAGACTCAAGCATGAAACAAATGAATAGATCATTGTTATGTATACTTCATGTTATCAAAATGACTTAGTATAACATGAAATGTCATTCATTAAATTACAATAACAGATTTCCCTTTAAATGAAATCTAAATTTCCAAAAAAAAAAAAAAATAGTTTTCATATATCTGGTCTTCCTGTTTATATATACATGTTGAGTGCACATACAGAATAAATTGTATGATATTCGTACGTCATGAAGGATGTCTAAACCTTGAATACAAGAGATTTACACACTTTATATAAATTTTAAAGAATGCAGTGAATTTTTCTTATTGAAATTTTCTTAAAGGGACATTAAGATAATCTAGTATTTTGTACAAACTGGAATTGATCCTATTGATCAGATTCTTTAGGTATGCACTTTCCAATGAGCATTCCACAAATTGAGTTGTTGCATGGCTCATACTTTCAGAAATGGAAAGGAGACATTGAACTTAACATAGAAATGCTGGATTATGATCATGTTCTGAATGAAGATCCTCCAGAACAGTTGCCTACAAACCTGTGGTCTTGCGGTTACCAATATTGATAGGAACGCCCTCCTCCTTAATCAAATTAGAGGATGGGAGACCGATAGGGTTATTCTTAATTTGAACTCGACAGCCAAAACGAGTCATGCCCCCCCCCCCCCCCCCCCCCCCCCTCCTCTCCTCTAGCTATAGTTAATGGAGGCCCTATTCTGGAATGTCAGAGGCCTCGGTCGGCGGGGCAAGCGAGAAATGGTTAAGGAAGTCATAGCTAGATCTAAGGCTAATATTGTGGGTCTCCAAGAGACCAAACTTTCACACATATCTAGACTTAGTAGAGTAGGGGTAGTCGAATCTCCGAATGGAGGATGTCCCATTTAGTTGGGGCGTCTGGGGGCATCGCCCTAGGGTTTAACCCCAACATCTTCTGTTGTCTAGACGAGCTCCACGGGCAATTTTCTTTGTCGGTATTGCTACAGCAAAAATCCGACCGGTGGACTCAATCGGTTATGGTGGTCTATAGACCGCATACTTCTGCCTCTAGAACGGCCTTCTGGACGGAACTAAGAGCAATCCAAGTACACTGGCCACACCCTTGGGTGGTGGGGGCGATTTTAATATCACAAGATTCGCCTAAGAACACAGAGGCAGAGGATCTAGTGACCTCGACAGGGAAGCATTTAATGAGGTCATCATGGACTTGGAATTGGTTGACATCCCCATCTCGGATAGAATTTTCACCTGGTCGAACATGCAGGCGGTGCTCATTCTAGCTAAGTTAGATAGGATCTTGGTCTCCACGGACTGGGAGACCAAATTTCCGTTGTCTTCGGCTAAATCACTACCTAAACCAACCTCTGATCACGTGTCTATTTTCTTATCTTTCGGGGAAGACCAACCCACAAAGCCATCAAAATTTTGGTTCGAGAAAGCATGGTTAGAAATACAAGGCTTCCACCATATGGTCAACGAGAGTTGGTCTCGCCCGACCAAGGGTGGTGAGGCATCCGCTATATGGTGTGAAAAATTAGCAGACTCAGGGGCAAGCTTAGGAAATGGAACCGGACCAGATTTGCGCTGATTTGGAGAGCAAAGGAATCCATTCTTGAAGGAATTGAGGAACTTGAGAAGATTGAAGAAACTAGGGATCTACTACAGGAAGAGCGGAATTGGTTGCTCCAATTCAGACAGGAAATTGACCAACTATACAGTATTGAGGAAATCAGATGGCAACAACAGTCTAGAATTTCGTGGCTCAAAAAGGAAGATACGAACACAGCATTCTTTCACCGAGTTGCCAGTGCCCAGCGTAGATCTAACCTCATTCACTCAATCCACTCGAATTCTGGAATGGTACAAGGCAACGTTGCTATTAAGCTGGCTTTCCAGTCCTACTTCAAGCGCCTCTTTGGGCACAAAGCGGACTTGAGAGTCTCTCTCCAACACGATTTTTGGCAAGACTGTAATACCCTAATTTTTTATTTATGAGAATTATTATTTTGTATTATTAAATTGTACGTATTGTGCACGTGCAATCTTGTGGTATAAATTTTTATAATTATTTTCATTAAATAAACAAATGAGTATACATATATATATATATATATATATATATATATATATATATATATATATATATATATATATATATATATATATATATATATATATGTCTTTTCTATTGTTTTTATTAAAGCCTATTTTAAACAAGCATAAGTATTCCTTTATTTTGGGCCCAGTCTAATTTATTTTAAATATAGACTATTTTGGCCCACTAAATAAAAGCCCATCAATTTATTTTCTCTTTTAATTCTTACAACTTGTAGTGTAGACAATTTTATAGACTTTTTATTAAAAAATAAATGTACAACTTTTTAGAATATGGGGCTTTAGAGACGCGTGCAATGCACTAGCACGTGTCTTTGTGCTTGTTCTTTTGTGGCCGGATAGGAATGGGAGGGAAAAGAGAGAGTGGAGTTGTGGGAGGTGGTTTTGTGGTCATGGTTGGTTACTACAACTTCCCATTGAATCCTAGCTCTTGTTTCCTAACTCCTAGATCAATCCTAGCCTTCTATTTGCCCCAAATTCTTGTATAAATACCCCCCCCCCCCCCTCCCCCCCCTCTCCCGCCTAACTATCCTTACACTTCTCATTCATCAAACCTATAGTGAAAGAAAATATTTGTTAGTAGTAGATGTTGTGTTGGTAGAGAGTGAGAATAAAAGTTTGAGAAGGAGAGTTGAGTGTGCTTGAAATTGCAAGGAGGCCGGCAACATCTAGGAGGCTCGGGTGCACCACAAGCTAGGAGGAGAAGGGCTCTGTCATTCTAGGAGTTGTTTTGTGGGTTTTCTCTCCAAATTAGGTGGGTGATTTTCCTTACATCTAATTCTAGTTACCATGCAAGGAATGATGACATAATTAGCATGAAAGAAACTAATAAGAGTACATTTGACTTGAAAAAGGGACTTGTTAGATGATTTAATTAATGCTTGGTAAATTGTATGTTAATTTGTTATGAACCTTAATATTGTAGTAAAAATTGCTTTGTAGTCATGGAAATGTTAAATTGGAACCATGATGGTGTCGAGATTGATCATGAATTACTAGTAGATGAAATTATTGATTTATGCACTAAATGAACTATTGTGATATTGGTTCTAATGCATAAAAATTGTCCTATGCATTGGGTTAATGGAAGAGGGAAAAACAGGGAATTATAATTTTTATGTTGTATATAAATACCAAATTTTTGTTTGAGAATTGTCAAATCAAAATATGGTAAGAGTAGTATAGAACTTGAATTATTGTATGAGAAATATATGTTTTATTAGTGAGAAAATTATTTTAAAAATACTGGAGTGTTAACTTAAGATAAAATTAGTATTCTGGAGATTTACATGACATTTTGTGCAAGTAAAATGAAGATAAGAGCTTTTGAACATTGAAATTGTTTAATGAAACAGAGAGTCAAGATGAATAGATTTCGAGTTGTATTTGTGACAACCTGAGCTCGTAGCTCAAGTGGTCGGTGGGTCGCTCTGGCGCTACTGTAGCGTGGGCGTGTCTCTGGGGTCACTGGTTCAATACCCTGTGTCCATTTTCTTTTATGTGCGGGTTAAAATTAACACAATACCGAACAGAGAGCTTAAGACTCTCAGACTCCTCTTTATATCGCTAGCGCACTTTCGGCCTAGTGGTTGGCGCGTGGGGCTGTCTTCTCCAAGGTTGCGGGTTTGATTCTGGTTATAACCAGAATTTATGTTTTTTTTGACAATTTGATTTTTGGGACTTTCTTGATTTATAAAAATTCCGAAAAGAATACCTTTATTATTCTAAAATCATGTACAACCAATGAATATTAATTGGGAGTTATTGGACTGAAATAAAATGTATTTTTGAGGCGAAATCATATTCGAAACTATTGTTTCTCACCTTTATAATCTCATAAAATCATGTGCTTTCATGAGAAGATTAAGATAAGTATTAAAAAGAAAAACTGATGGAAAGGAAATATAAATGTGATTTTGTATGGGTTATTTTGTCAAAAGAGTAGGGTGATAATTGTGATTTTGTGAATATTCACTTTGACTAGATGTTTTCGTAATATGATCTTAATGTGGAAATAAATGTTGGTTATGAAATGCATGATTTATATTTGAACTCCATGTATGAAATTTGATTCATGAAAAGATTGGAAAAGATAATTTTTCTTGAGCATGACAAACTCAATATGTGAATTGTGAATTGAAATTGAGAATTAGGGTGTAGCCAAGACTCACACCGGCAATTGAAAGAAATGAGATGTAATAATTGAATTGAAAAGACCAAGTTTGGGTCATTGTGAGTTGAAAGAAATAAGACCGGTATTGGTGAAAACGCTGACCCTAAGAGATTGATTTTGTTCATAATTTCATTAAATTAAGGACTAGTATATAGTGAAGATGTGATGAAAGTGAGAGAAAAACACAAGTATGAGGGCCTCGAGTCTACGATGTGGGTGTGATTCACAGGATGTCTTCACGATGCGTCGTGACATGACCTGGGCACTACTCCGGAATTATCGAGATCTTGGCGACGCTTGTGGGGTGTTTGGTGACTGCGAGAGGATCGTGTGCCATGACGGAGGCTGAATTGTCCATAGGTTGTCTTCACGATGCGTCGTGACATGACGTGGGATTCCCCTCCAGGTTATCTGTACATGAGCTCGTTACTCATAGAACATCTAGGATACTTACTGTAGTTATAGTAGTAGATTAAATCATGGCGAGGAATTGAACCCTACAAGATGAAGAACGATTAAGGGCTTGCCCTCGGACCTATGTAGTATGGGATGCATAGAATCCGAACAAGTGTGCATTAGTGTCATATAATATAAATAACTGCATTAAGAACTAAGTGCACAATCACAACACGACATCAATAGGATATTCCCCTTAGTTTGATTTGTGAACAAGTTTGTGTTTGTTAAGTATGGAAAATTATTATACTGTTTCCGGTATAGAGATGATGGCCGTGTATAATATTTGTCGGTTAAATAAACTGACATGCCCACAGTTTTATATGCAGGATAAATGGCATGATAAAGATTAAAGGAGAACTGATGTTTAGAGACTAATCAAATGTTGTTGTAATTTCATTTATGTAAATGTTGTAATTTTGCTTCTGCTGTAGAGTGTAAAGATTCATTTGTAACTCTGATGTAAAATAAAAGTTTTAAATTCCTTGTAAAATTGTACGAAGTGAAAAGTAAAGGTCTTGTGGAATCTCGAATTTAGTTGTATTTGGAATTCGGGGTGTTACAAAGATCAAGCAGGCACTTCCGATCCTAGGCTGAAATCTCTCAAAGCACCCTTCATTGAGAAGTAGATCTCGAAGGCAGTCCAACAACTTGGAAAAGATAAAGCTCTAGGTCCATATGGTTTCCCGATTCTATTCTGTCATATATTCTGGGAGGAAATCAAAGGCGACTTGCTGAAGCTGTGCGCAGACTTCTACGAGCATAAACTCAAATTAGGGAGATTCAACTTTGCGGAGGTTGTGCTGATTCCTAAGAAAGAAGACTCCCGACGAGTTTGAGATTTCTACCCCATAAGCCTCCTTAACTGCTCTGTAAATATCATTACCAAGACTCTCGCTAACAGACTGGAAAAGGTAATGGATGACCTTATTAGTCAGGACCAGACGGGATTCATCACGGGAATATGTATCAATGCCACACTTCGAATTCTAAGAGCTACCTCCTGAAGTTGGATTTTGAGAAAGCATATGACTCTGTTGAATGGGACTGTTTGTTGGAAGCGCTTGCTAGAAGGGGTTTCGGGGACAGATGGATCCACACTTGTCTTACCACCAGCAGAACGGCTATTTTGGTAAATGGGATATCAGGCCACCCATTCTCTTGCAAACGAGGGCTTAGACAAGGAGATCTGCTCTCACCCCTTCTCTTTACCATCGTGGTAGACGTTCTAAGATCCATGATGGCTAACTGCAGTAGAGCAGGATGGATCATACCAGTGGCTAAAGGAGTCAATCGTCAAGGATGCTCTATACTCCAATATGCAGACGATACTCTCCTATTTGGCAATGGAAATCTAGGGAAAACTACCGTCTTCAAAGGAATTCTGTATTACTTTGAAGCTTGGTCTGGCCTCAGAGTTAATTTCCACAAAAGTGCTCTCATTCCTATTGCTCTGACTCCAGAAGAGGCTCTTAATCATGCCACAATCCTCAATTGCTCCACTGAGAGTTTTCCCATTCAATACCTTGGATTGCCGCAAAGACCCAGGAAACTCAAAAAGGCGGATTAGCTACCCATCATTGACCGGGTTGAGAAACGGCTAGCAGGCTGGAAAGGCAAAGCCCTATCTTTGGGAGGGAGAGTCACGCTTATTAATGCAGTCCTCTCAAACCTTCTTACCTATTATCTATCCTTCTTTGAAATGCCGCGATGGGTAATCCAAAGAATTGACCGGACTAGGAAATGTTTCTTATGGAAAGGGGCAGACCCGGACCGAGGAGGATATCACCTCATTAGTTGGGAGAAGGCGTGCATGAAAAAGATACATGGAGGCCTAGGTATAATTGATTTTCGATATATGAATTTGGCACTACAAGGTAAATGGTGGTGGAAAGTATTACATTCTAATGGAGAAGGGTGGCAACAATATGTTCAGGGATATATGCATGGGAATGGAACGAGAAATCTGGGCTTCAAGATAGGCCCTCGGGTTTCCTGGTTCTAGAAAGGCATCACTAAGGCATACGAACCCTTCCATAGCTGTGTCAAATCAGCTATCGGTAATGGCAGACTCACCAAATTTTGGTGGGATAAGTGGTGTGCTGATCACACACTCAGAACCCTGTTCTCCGATTTATATGAGTAGGCGACACAACCACACTGCATGGTGGCCGTAGCCTGGAAAAGAGGCGCCTGGAATCCATCTTTCAAACAACCGCTTGACCTAGGCTCTCAGCTTAGACTAACGGAACTTCAGTCCTACATCACCAATGCTGGAATTGGTTACTCTCAGGGTCCCGATAAGAAATCCTCGGGATTGGAGAAGAATGGCAAGTTCACGGTACGCTCCATATACAATTGCAACCATTTTAGGGGATGTACCCCAAAGTGGTCTGCCGTCATCTGGAGAGCGAAAGCCCCGCTAAAAATCAAAGTTTTCTTATGGTTGGTCCTAAATGATGTGATCCTGAATAGAGAAAATCTCGCTAAGCGCCCACCGAATGTGGACTCTCAATGCGGGTTCTGCCACGCTGCCCTGGAGACTAGAGACCATCTTTTTCTTCAGTGTCCTAGGAGCAAAGTCGTACTCGTAGAGGTACTCAGCGCCCTAGGGACATCTCAATACCCAAGTACACACGAAGACCTGTGGGTAGGCCCAAAGTTCACGACGGAGAGGGGTGCTATGAGAGAAGCATGGTATATCTCTATCGCCGCAATGACCTGGGTTCTCTGGCTAGACAGAAATAATCTTTACTTTCGTAGAACTTGCAATAGTATTTCTGACAATTTGACTCACATTATGCATTTTATTTTATTTTATTTTGGGCTAATATGGCAGCAGCAGGTCCCAGGGGAAGGATTGCGAGTGTATTCCAGGTAAAGGAGTTTGATGACGAGGAGATCGAGATCGGACCGACAATCGATTGATAGCCAGCACGTTCTACGATGGTCATTGATACCCACCACCCCAGGGTTTGTTGGGGGGTATGATGTATTTCTTTGCGGCTACTCTATGTTTTTCTTTTGTCCCACCCCCATGTTCGGGGTGCAGTTTTTGTTCTTTTGTTTTGATTGTAAGATTTTGTAGTATGCTTAGTACTCTGAGTTTGTTTTATTAATCACTTATTAATGAAACAAGGTGGCCAGACTCAACCTTTTCTTCAAAAAAAAAAAAAAAAAAAACAGTTGCCTACAAACCTCAGTAAGGAAAGAAAAGAAGCTCATGATAGGTGGTACAAGCACAACAAAATGGCTTTGATCTGCATCAAGAAAAGTACGACTCAAAATGTTAGAGAAAGTGTTCCAGATTCCAACTTAGCAAAAACATTCTTCAATTCCATTGCTGAGAAGTATAAGAGGTCAGACAAGGTTGAGACTAGAACCCTCATGAACAAGTTGATCAGAATGCAGTACAATGGACAAGGAAATGTGTGAGAGTACATTATGAAAGGTTCAGACATTGCAAGAAAGTTGAGGGATCTGAACATGACTGTGGAGGAGCCTTTTCTGGTTCACATGCTCCTCAATTCCTTACCAGAACCATACGAGCAGTTAAAGACATTATACAATACATAGAAAGAAAAATGGGATGTGAATGAACTAATCTCAGACTGTGTAGAGGTTGAGGAAGAATGTAAGAAGAAAGGAAAGGAGTTCAGTGTGAATCTGATGAACAAGCCTCAATTCAAGAAGAAATTTAGTAACAATAAGTTTCACAAGGGAAGCACGTCTGGTTCCAAAACTGCAATGAAATCTCAGAACAATAAGAGCAAGAAACCTGAAAATATGAAATGTTTCTTTTGCAAGAAATCATGTCATTTAAAAAAGGATTGTGAACGGTTCAAAGCTTAATTGAACAATAAAGTGTAGGGGGGGTTGATTGTGCGGAAATTAAAAACTTAAAAAAAATGCGTAAAGTAAAGAGATAGGCTTAAAGAAAGCAACAGAGCAAGCATGCAAGACACATCGATATAACGTGGTTTGACCTCCAGGTCCACGTCCACACCAGCTACTTGTAGCAATTCTCCGCCACAAGCGTTCCACTATAATTTAAACCCTTGTACAATGATTCTCGAAATTCAAGCCGAAAAACCTATTATACCCACAGGACTTCTGTGAACAAGCCCCGCAAACCTCACTGAAGTGGAAGAAAAGAAAAACTCTCAAGATCTATAACGATCTTGACTGAAGAAAACAATAAAAGTTCTCACATTCGGATTGTGATTGAATGATTAGTTCAGAAGAATTATGATAGCAATGGATAAATAATACTCACTGAATTCATCTCTATTTATAGAGAAAGGAAATGTATCTTTCCGAAAATGAAAAGAGATTTCCGAAATAGTTAAATCTGTACTTGGACGGTCGACCGCTTTGATGAGTAGTCGACCATTCATATTTTAACTCGAAAATGCAAGCGATGACCGGTCAACTAACTCATCTTTTCCACTACGATGAATGGTCGACCAACATATTGTACGGTCGACTGCTATCATGCAGATTCAACTTTTATTTAACGAATCCACTTTATATTAATTCCAAAACTAATTCTTCAATCAATAATATTTTACATAATATGTTCTCACATGAACAGAAATAAATAAACTATTTTTGCTGGATTTCTTGAGATTTGAAACACATGCTTCTTTTCTTTGATGATTGCAATTTTCTTTGATACATGTATCTTTTGCTTGATTGCCAATCACTTTGAATCTTTTATTTTGATTTTCTTTTTAACTGTAGATCATGTAAACCTCAACTGAAAATATTAGTTGTAAGTGATACGTTTTGTGCACATCAAACTTATGGTCAACAATCTCTCCCTTTTGGTGTGAACAAAACATACCTTAGAATTTAAAAATGCATTAGAAGAAATTTAAGTGCTCCCCCTAAATTCATGCATATTAAGATTTTAATAAATATGTGTTCATGATGCATCCTATATATAAAAGAAACGAAACTTGTTTGAAAACATGTATTCATAAGTTTTGAAAACCAAACATTTTTGGGAGATATAGATTTGAGAAACATAATTCTAACAATATAACATTTTAGAAAACCATAGAGAAATCTACTTACATGCTACCACTGATCACGAAGCTCTTTGATATACAGTGAGAGCTCTACATGGTATCATAGATTTGAGATTTCATCATTACAGAATAGAAACACGAGTTAATTTTGAAATTCTAAATTCTCCCCCTTTTTGGAACACACCAAAAGGTGCAAAATACATCTGCCATAAAACATGAAGAAAAATTCTAAAAAAACTGGCAGAATAGAGGTCAGTTGACCGCACAGTCGACCGGTCAAAAATAACAAAATATTGTGCGACTGTAAACAAAACAGAAAGGGGGTCGGTCGACCGGTCGAAAACAAAACAAAAAAAATTCGACTGTAAACAAAACACACAAAGAGGCGGTCGACCGTACACCCTTTGAAAGTTTTGAAAACAAAACACACAGGATGACAGTCGACCGTCCAGTCGACCTAAAAAAATTTATGCTGAAATATCAATAACATTTAATTCTCATTTCAAAAGGTGAAAGCGTCTTTCATCTAAGGGGTTTGTAAAAATATCAGTTAGTTGTGAATCATTTGAAACATACTCAAGAACAATATCTCCCTTTTGAAAGTGATCTTTAATGAAGTGATATCGAATTTCTATATGCTTAGTACAACTGTATTGATCAGAATTCTTAGTCATGTGAACAGTACTAGTATTATTGCATTTAATGGGGATGTGATCAAAGAATACCTTGTAGTATTCTAATGTATGTTTCATCCATAATACATGCACACAACAAGATCCGACATCATGTATTCGGCTTCGATAGTGGACAAAGTTACAGAATTTTGTTTCTTGGATGCCCATGACACAAGACAGTTTTTCAAGAAGTGACATGTACTGCTAGTACTTTTCTATTTGTTAAACTCCCGACATAGTCGACATTTGAATAGCCTACAAGAGAAAAATTCATATTTTTCAGGTACCAAAGACCCACATTTGGTGTGACTTTAAATTATCGAATGATATGCTTAACTGCAACCAAATGAGATTCTTTTGGACACGATTGAAAACGAGCACATAAACAAACACTAAAAATTATATCAGGACGAGATGCAGTAATATAAAGTAAGCTACCAATCATACCACGATAGGTAGTAATATCAACATTTTTACCAGGTTCGTCTTTGGATAGTTTATGGTGGTTGCCATAGGAGTTTTGTATGCGTTCGCACTATCAAGGCCAAACTTTTTGACAAGTTCTTTCGCATATTTGGAATGGTTTAAAGATGTCGTCCTTCCGTTGTTATATTTGAAGTCCAAGAAAGTATGTTAATTCTCCCATCATGCTCATCTCAAATTCATCCTGCATTTGCTTAGAAAACTTCTTGCATAGATTTTCATTAGTAGACCCAAATATAATATCATCAGTATAAATCTGAACAGTTAAAATATCTTTAAAGACATGTTTAATAAAGAGTGTAGTGTCTACTTTGCCTTTTGAGAAACCTATGTGAATAAGGAATGAACTTAGTCGCTTATACCAAGCACGAGGAGCTTGGTTCAAACCATATAGCACTTTATCAAGACGGAATACATGGTTTGGGTGTAGTGGGTCAGTGAACCCAGGTAGTTGTTCAACATAAACCACTTTAGAAATATAACCATTTAGAAAGGAACTTTTTACATCCATTTGAAAAGGCATAAAATCCATGTAGGATGCAAAAGCAAGTAAAATACGAATGGTTTCAAGCCATACAACAAGAGCAAAAGTTTCATCAAAATCGACTCCCTCCTGTTGATTATAACCTTGAGCAACAAGGCGAGCCTTATTTCGAATAATATGATCTGATTCATCTAACTTATTTCTAAACACCCATTTAGTACGAAGAATGGTTCGATTATGGGGTCTAGGAACAAGTCTCCATACTTGATTCCTTTCAAATTAATTAAATCCTTCTTACATGGCAATGATCCAGTCATTGTCTTACAGTGTCTCCTTAATATTTTTAGGTTTAAGTATGGGCACGAATGCAGAAAAACACATATTTTTTTATAGCTTGAATTCAAGTGTTTACCCCCTTTGAAATATCACTTCGTATAAGATCTGAGGGATGACTGGACATGATTTTCCAGGCAGGACGATTCTCATTTGTGGGAGGTTGAGTTTGAACTGTTGGAGGAATGTGATCATCTTTCATGACATCAATTTGTTGTGTATGCATCTCGTCTAACAAGGGTTTGTTAGTGTTTTGATTTGTGGATAGATTTTCATATTGATGAGATAAGTTGTTTTGAGGTTCTTCATTCGGCTTATGTTCAGTCTGTACCTTCTTTTCAACACGGATACCTGTCTTATCATCAACAACAACATGTAATATCTCTCTTTAGAGATGATTAGTTTCATCCAATATAACATCAATAGATTCTTGAATTGTGCATCTTTTTTTGTTAAATACACGAGATGCTTTACTACTTAGAGAATATACTAAGAATATGCCTTCATCACTTTTGAGATCAAAATTTCTCAAGTTATCTCGGGTATTTATTTGCATCCAAATACACGAAAATAGCCCAAGTTTGGAATTTTTCCATAATACAGTTCAAAAGGTATTTTCTCAAGATACTTCCTAATGATTACTTGGTTAATGGTGTAACATGTTGTATTGACAGCTTCTGTCCAAAAGGACTTTGGTAAATAATTTTCGCTGAGCATGGTGTGGGACATTTCTTGAAGAGATCGATTTTTCCTCTCAACAACAGTATTTTTTTTTGGGAGTGCGAGGATAAGCGAACTTATGTTTTATTCCTTTTTCATCACAGAACGACCTAGAGAGTTCATTTTGAAATTTCCCACCATGATTACTACGAATGGTAACAATGGTAAGGTTTTTCTCATTTTCTACTCTACGACATAATTTTTGAAAAACATATGAAGTGCCATCCTTTTGTGATAAAAAAATAACCCAAGTGAATCTGTTGTAGTCATCTACAGTTACGAAAGCATATCGTGCACCTCCATTACTACGTGTTCGTGATGGTCCAAAAAGATCCATGTTTTTAAACATGTGCAAAAGTTCAAGAGGTCTAGAAGTTGATATCATCTTCTTGGGCTTATGAATACATGTTTTCAAACAAGTTTCGTTTCTTTTATATATAGGATGCATCATGAACACATATTTATTAAAATCTTAATATGCATGAATTTAAGGGGAGTATTGAATTTAGTAGAAGCACTTAAATTTCTTGTAATACATTTTTAAATTCCAAGATATATTTTGTTCACACCAAAAGGGGGATTGTTGACCTTAAGTTTGGTGTGCACAAAACGTATCATTTTTAACTGATATTTTCAATTTGCTAGTGATAATAAAATAATGAATTATTATTATAATTCCAAGTGTTTTGGTTATGCTTTTATCTCTACTATTTTAATGGGAGAGTTGGGGTTGTAAACAAACAAATCCTAATTTTGTAACTAAGCAAACCCGTGCAATATACGTGCAAACTACATCCACTAAATATCCCCGTGTCATGCACGTCAAAGCAAAATATACAAATTCATTTAATTTAATGACTAAACTTTTTTATAGACGTGCATCGCAGGTGCATTATACTAGTTACATATGGTTATTGGTTAGTGAGTTATGACTTTGTTTTTGAGAAAAAACAGTTCTATTTTTAAAAATATCAACACAAATATATTTTCAATCGGCAAGAATTATGTTAAGAAGAGAAAATTTACTAAAGAACCTTCATCTTTTTTGTGGCATAAAAGGCTAGGTCACATTTCGAAGAATAGACTGAAGGATTTGGTAAAACATGAAATCTTGCCTAGGTTAAACTTGGATGATTTGAAACTTGTGCTGGCTGTTTAAAAGGAAAAATGAAAATTTTAAGAAATTTCTCTTAAAAAAGAAGTAAGGTTTTACTTCAAATGATTCACACTGACATTTGTGGCCTTTTCCTTATTAAAACTATCTGTGGAAATTGCTATTCTATCACCTTTATAGATGATTTTTCAAGATTTTGTTTTATTTATTTAATGTATGAAAAATCCCAAGCTTTGAACAAGTTCAAGATCTTTAAGACTGAAGTTGAGAGACAAACAAGTAAGCTCATTAAGATTGTGAGATCAGATAGAGGATGTGAGTTTTATGGCAGATTTATAGAAAAGGGACATCAAATGGGTCCTTTTGCGTTGTATCTGTAAAATTGTGGAATTGTTGCTCAGTACACCACACCCTATAATCCACAGCAAAATGGTGTATCAGATAGGAGGAATATAACACTTATGAACATGGTGAGAAGTATGATATTGAGATCTGGCCTACCAAAATTTCTATGGCGAGAAGCACTCAAAGCAGCAAATTATATCTGCAATAGAACTCCAACCAAGCAGTGATCAAGACTCCATTTAAGTTATGGTATGGTTACAAGCCCAGCTTAAACCATTTACATGTCTAGGGATGTAAAACAGAAGCCAGAATCTACAATGACCAAAGTGGAAAACTCGATTCTCAAACGGTGAGTTCCTTTTTTATTGGATATTGTGAAAAATTGAAAGGATATACTCCCTCCGTTCCACTTTAAGTGATATTTAGGAGTTTTGCACACAAATTAAGAAAGGGTGAGATAAATATTTTTTTCCCTTTATACCCTTATTAATAAGTCTCTATGAGTAATTACTAGGAGTAATTTTGATTTCAAAAAATGTAATTAATGTTTTCAAACCCACATATCAAAAAATGTAATTAATGTTTTCAAACCCATATTTAGGAGTAGTATTTTTGATTTGGAAAATATATAGAGTTGCAAGTAGTAGGTGAGGGGGAGTTGGCATTAAATTTTTGGAGAAAATAAAATCTAGAAACTTGAAACTACAATTTTCTAAGAATAGTTGATAGGATTAAGATGAGTAATTAAGATAAAACTTCAACATAAATAAGGGTGTTCTTGGAAAAAAAAAGGGAAAAAATTGGATAATATCACTTAAAGTGAAACAAGAAAAAACCCCCTAAATATCACTTAAAGTGAAACGGAGGGAGTAAATTTTACAGTCCAGTAAAGGGCACTAGAATTATGGAATCTCACGTAGCCACATTTTATGATGAATTAGTTAATAATCAAGTCACATTCCATGATGATTTGGAAAATGCAGAAATTAGACCAATGGAAGAGTGATTCATTTATTCAAGTTCAAATTCTAGTGATTGTGCAGATTTAGAAAATTTGGAAATAAATCCAAATGCTGGAGATGGTGATCAAAATATGCAGATTATAAATGAAGATGCAGTTCAACTTGAAAATGTAGCAGAAAATGTAGAACAAATAGAAAATGATGTTCAGATACAAGAAAATGAAATTTTGGCTGAACCTACTGTCACGCCCCGCTTCCCAAAAGGAATACGGAATACGGATACGCGACAAAGTCCAACGAATGACTTTCACCATTCATAAGCTGTAAGGATATTTTCAACAGTCCACAGGAATAAATAAGAATTAAACAGGAAATAATCATCCACGCATGCATGAAACAAATTTCTAAATCAACAGATTTACTTGAAACAAAATACTTAATTCTCAAATAAACCAGATCTGGAAAAACAAGTAATAAGTGCTGGGACAAAAATGCCCAATACAAGTTCCAAGTAGCAATAAATACAAATAATTTGAAATAGGAAAATAATTCAAGCAGGAATTCTAGCCAAGCCTAGAACACTCGGTCACTCACTCCTTCGGGCAACTGATCACCAAAATCTGCAAAATCATCAATTTGCAAGAAAAGAGAAACAGGAAACAATGCGACCGTTAGTGCAAGTTACGAGCCGCAAGTAATACAACCAACAAAGCACGGAGACAGATAAACAAGATATAGAGTAGCAACAAGAAACAAGTACTGAATAAAATACGGAAGGACTGTGACAACAAAATAGAGCAACTAACTCTTAAACCAAGAAATAGAATCAAGTAATATAATAAGATAACAGGGTGCAGGTAACATGTAACAGGTATCAAGTAGCATGCAAGCAAGTAAACATGTAACAGGTATTAAGTAGTATGTACATGTAACATGAATGTGCAAGTGATCATGTTATTCTTAAGTCTTGTATTTAATCCTATATAGGTAGCACTTCATGCATCCCAAAATTTACCACATGGTTGCTGCATTCAAATAAGTCGTGTTTAGATTTCGTAGTGGATTATATAGGGTCGTATACTCAGGTTTCATGTAAATAGGTAATCAGGATCATGTATCATGTAATCATATAACAGTTAATCATGTATCAGGTAGGACCTACGGGTCCCCTCTGAGTACACCCTCCTATAGGGAAGTATGTAGTCGGGTAACAGGTGGGAAACACGGGCCCCCTTCTGAGTACACGTTCTCATAGAAAAGTATGTAGTCAGGTAATCATGTAAACAGGTAATCAGGATCATATATCATGTAATCATGTAACAGGTGGGAAACACGGGCCCCCTTTTGAGTACATATTTCTATATTTTCCACTACTAGATCTTTCCTTTAACCCCGGCTTGATTACTTGTTATTATGATTAAAGCAGGCATAGACGTGCACAAACAGGGCAAGAAATATATGACAAGAAATAAGGAACAAGTTCAAGTTGGATAGCAAACATAAACGAGTGACGAAACAACCTATAATAGTTAGAACAACGAAACTTTCAATTCTAGACAGCAAGACGTTGCTGCACCAAAACTCAGATTCCCGTTGCTATAGGAATGAAAATCTAGACTCGTAAGAAATTATAGAAACTAGACTCTCTGTCGAATCCAGCACATATACACAAGTCATATAACGACTACAACAACAGGGTTCAAAATAGCGTTTTATACACAATCATGTTCAGCCAGAAAAGTAAAGTTTTGTTTATAAGCATGAAAAGGGTCCAAAAACACCATAATTAAATCTAGGAAAAATCTGGAAGGTTGCCTAGAGTGTCTAGTCTCTGTATATTAATTTCATGTTATCTACATAATAAACACAAAGAAAGCTATCAAGTGGCTCTCATTCAATCCCCCCAAAATCAAAGGCCCAAATCTAACCTCACAAAATACATCCCCCCCCAAAGTTTTCCCCCAAAACTCAAATTCAAATCCCCCCAAAACAACTCCTTTATTTATTTAATTATTTATCTCTCTCTCTCTCTCTCTCTCTCTCTCTCTCTCTCTCTATATATATATATATATATATATATATATATATGGGTAAAAGGGATATGAGCAACTTGTTCATTTAGTAAATGAGCAATTGATTATGTGGCATGCATGTGATACATTGGACAACTAATCCTTTTTAGGATTTTCCAATCACATGTATGCCACATCATCAATTGCTTATTTATTAAATGAGCAAGTTTCTCATACCCCTTTTACCCATATATATATATATATATATATATATATATATATATATATATATATATATATATATATATATATATATATATATACACACACACACACACACTTATGGAAACATGGACTTTTATACCCCAATTTATAATTATTTTTCAACATGTACTAATGCAAACGTGGACCTTTATTTACAACTAATTATTGTCATATTATTCAAACTTGATCTACATAATTGTTGATTTACTGTTTACAAGGTTTTTCATATGTTGTATCGTTCTGAAGACGTGTCGTAGGCACGTTCCCATGGGAAAATCTAGCTATATTATAGATAGCATAGTCAATTTAATTTGAAAACAGAGTGACACAGCAATTTTATAAATCTGAAATTTCAGACACAACAGTACTAAAACAGTGATAATTCACAAAATACAATTCGGAATTCAATTCCTTCAAGAGAGTTGTAAAATAGACACACTAGGCTACATTTCATGTTCACAAGGTTTTAATCAAAAGTGAATGGAATCAGATTGAAATTAGAGTTCTTTACTGAACAACATGCAGTTTAGCAAGTATATGATTGATTTCACAAGCATGAAATAAGTTATAAAGGTCATTAAACAATTCTACAAAAAATTGAGGTTGATCCTGGTCATGTCTAGCCATACCTAGAATAATACTAAGTCCAAATTTTACTTTTAACATCAATTTTAAAATAATAAATCATGCAGCGATCTTATAATTCAAAATCTGGAATTTATGACACAGCTGCAGTAAAACTACGATAACTCACACATCATAAATCGAAATTGAGATCCATCGAAAATTCTGAAAAACAGACACAAAGGCCTACAAATCATATTCACAAGTTAATTTATTTTACTGAATTTAACAGGGTCTAAATTGCTATACCAAATCAGGGCAGCAACAAAAAGAAGTTTCTTTCATGCATTTTATCAAACAAGTCATCTACGATAGATCCAAATTAGAGTATGATGCAAAACATGATATATTGAACATTTAAATCAATCATGGCATTAGTATTAACAAGTCCACAACGAGATAACACATCTAGCACATCAATCATGTAACAAAAATCCACAACATACAATAGATCACGAAACAAGTATATACACATCAAGAAATCTATCTAGATCTAATTTATTTTCGTGTAGAGTGTGTGTGTGTGTGTGTGTGAGAGAGAGAGAGAGAACTTGTTGTGATTGATCATGACTACGAATTGATGGAAACGGATCAAGCGACCAAGATGAAGATTATCAAGAAATTAACAAGAGAATGAAATGCACTGAAAGCAGGACCGCTTACGGTATTTATACTTGTATGAAGAACAAAAATAACATACAAGTTACTTGCCTCAATGTAGACGTTGAATCCGACGAGAATAGAATAACGGGAATGGATCTCGGCACACGAGCACTAATACGACGACTCACGAACAAGGGGCTTGCGGGATGAGGAGGTCGACGTGGGCGCTGACGGGCGGCCGGGGGGGGGGGGGGGGGGGGGGGGGGGGTGTTGGTCGACGGGCACAGTGAAGAAGAGGGAGTAAGTTGGAGAGAGAGAGTAGTTGTTTTAGGGAATATTCACTGTAGGGAGAAAGAGAGAACAAATTTAGTTATGATTATAATGGAATTTGGTAAGTTAGGATTTGAATAACCAAAGAGAAGATCATGGGATTGAGGGGAGAGTGATTTGCTAGTTAGGCAGATAGGGAGAACGTAATAGAGAGATTTGAGGGAGACAGGGTAAAAGAAGGTACTGGGTAGCGGGTTTAGAATCCAATAGGACAGATTATAGGGTTTAGGGTAGAGGATTCGGGTTTAGATCCATTAAGAAGAGGGTATAGGATTTTAATATGGTAGATTGGGTTAGAAATCAGATCCAATAGGGTAAAAATCAAATATAAATAATGAGGCCATGAAATCTATGAGTTAGAATTAAACAAAGTCATCTAGAGATAAAGTGATTGGCAGAAGAAATTAGATTAGAAGATTGAAAATCACATAATTGAATGACGGCAATAAAATAGTTTATTAGGAACGAAGGAAATGATTACACGGTTCAGAATGGACAAAAGAGTACAATCAGAATGAATACACAGGAAAAAATAAATACATACAAAAATACGAGAAGAGAAACACAAGGGTTACACCTACTATTTTAAGGAGGTCTGAATGGGAAAGAAAATCTACAATTTCAGATGACTACTATGTCTACAATGTCTGTGAAAATGGAGATTTTGAAGAGGAAGACGATCCAAATTCTGTCAAGCAAGCTATGTATTCACTGTACACTACACATTGTAAATTAGCCATGGAAGATGAACTCAGCAACATGCATAAAAATGGAGTGTGGATTTTAGTAGACAAGCCAAATGATTTCAAGCCAACTGGATGCAAGTGGGTTTTTAAGACAAAAAGAGACTCAGATGGGAAGATTGAAAGGCACGGTTGGTGGCTAAGGGATATAGTCAAATAAAAGACTTTGACTACAACGAGACATTATCACATGTGTCAACAAAGGGAATTTTTCCATAAATGACCCTTTTTATGAATGTTTTTCCACAAACGACCTGTTTTTTATAAAAATTCCATAAACGACCCACTCGCTTTTTGAAAAAGCGAGTGTGGTATAATCACCCACGCTTTTTCAAAAAGCGAGTCTTAGGGTTCAGAAAATTAGAAACCTAAGACTCGCTTTTTCAAAAAGCGAGTGTGGTATAATCACCCACGCTTTTTCAAAAAGCGAGTCTTAGTGTTCAGAAAATAAGAAACCTAAGACTCGCTTTTTCAAAAAGCGAGTGTGGTATAATCACCCACGCTTTTTCAAAAAGCGAGTCTTAGTGTTCAGAAAATAAGAAACCTAAGACTCGCTTTTTGAAAAAGCGAGTGTGGTATAATCACCCACGCTTTTTCAAAAAGCGAGTCTTAGTGTTCAGAAAATAAGAAACCTAAGACTTGCTTTTTGAAAAACCGTGGGTAATTATGCCACACTCGCTTTTTCAAAAAGCGAGTCTTGGCCTTCTTTGCCCAGCAACACTCGCTTTCTTAGATGCAATCATGTTAGTATTCATTCTTGTTCAACTCTCCCATTCTCCAAGACTCGCTTTTCCAAAAACCGAGTCTTATACAGAGCACCTCGCTTTCTCAGAAAGCGAGTCTTCCGCCTGTAGATTTTTTTCAACAAGCCACAGACTCGCTTTTTCAGAAAGCGAGTTTGGTATAAATAAGCGCGGTGTTTGGGAAAGCGAGTCTTGAATCTGTTGATAACTAATGAGTCTGCTAGCAAAAATAATACAGACCCAAGACTCGCTTTTTGAAAAAGCGAGTCTAGGTCTGAACACCGTGCTTTTTCAAAAAACGAGTCTTAGGTTTCTAATTTTCTGAATCCTAAGACTCGCTTTTTGAAAAAGCGTGGGTGATTATACCACACTCGCTTTTTCAAAAAGCGAGTGGGTCGTTTATGGAATTAAAAAAAAAAACAGGTCGTTTGTGGAAAAACTTTCATAAAAAGGGTCATTTAGGGAAAAAATTCCAACAAAGGATGCATTGAGGGTGATCATGGCATTAGTAGCTCATTTTAAATTAGAATTGCATCAAATGGATGTTAAGACAATATTTCTAAACGGTGAGCTATATGAAGAAATCTACATGCTGCAACCTCAAGGGTTTATTGAAGATGAAAATCAAGTCTGCAAGCTTCAGAAATCCATCTATGGGCTCAAACAAGCATCAAGACAGTGGTATTTAAAATTTGATAAAGTTGTCACTGACTTTGGATTACTGGAAAATAAACTTGATCTGTGTATTTACATTAAGACCAATGGAAATGACTTCATTTTATTGGTTTTATATGTAGATGACATATTGCTTGCAAGCATCAATGTTGATCTATTGAAAAACACAAAGAAGTTTTTACTGGAACAATTTGATATGAAGGACATGAGGGAGGCTCACTATGTGCTTGGAATTGAATTATCAAGAAATAGAAGGGATTGTGTTTTGGGATTATCTCAGAGAAACTATATGGAGAAAATACTCCATATAGTCTTATGTCTAAAGGAGACAAACTACACAAGGGTCTATGTCCTAAAAATGAACTGGAAGAGAAGAACATGCAGAATATGCCCAATGCAAGATTAGTTGGGAGTCTCATGTATGAACAAGTCTGCACTAGGCCAGACATTGCAGTTAGTGTGAATATGTTGTCCAGATTTCAATCAAAAGCAGGTCATGATCATTGGGTGGCTGGTAAGAAGGTTCTAAGGTATTTAAAAAGGACAAAAAATCACATGCTGGTATTCAGGAAAATTGAAGATGAAGATTTGGAAGTGAAAGCATATACTGGTGCATCATACAAATCTGATTTGGATGACTTAAAATCCACTTCAGGTTATATGTTTACTTAAGCAGGAGGAGCAATTTCATGGAAGACATCAAAACAGACAATCACAGCTACATCTACATTTCAAGCTGAATATATTGCTATTTTTAAAGCTACTGGACATGCTCTGTGGCTAAGGAATTTTATTTCTAGATTGAAACTTGTAAAATCCATTGAAAGACCGATGAAGATCTTCTGTGCTAATTCTTCAGCAGTGTTCGTTTCGAAGAATAATAAAAGGTCTTCATGATCCAAAAATATTGATGTGAAGTATTTTTCAGTGAGGGAAAGTGTTCATAGTGCAGAGATTGTAGTGGTGAAGATAGGAACAAAACATGAGCTGGCAGACCCTTTAACAAAAGCTTTGCCAAATTTAGAGTTCATGAGGCATGTGAAAAATATGGGAGTATCAGATACCTAGAGTATTGGAATGATGCATTGCATTTCATTATATCATTATATAACTACTACATATTTATCCATGAATAAAGTGATCGGTACCTACTGAGAAATTTCATTTTGCTCAATTATTGTCTGCGATACAAAGATTTGCAAAAATAAGTTTGTTTACTGAGGTAAGCTATTGTAGATAATGTTTTGAGTGATGTAGTTAGAAAATTTGAATTTAGAGTATTATACAATTGATATCGATTATAATATTTTTAAGCATATGAACTGTATGAGATTCGTGCGATTATTGTTTACTTACAATGTAATTTCAGAATGCTATCAAATTTTCAATTTGACAATATATTCTGATTTTCTTGTAATTAAGCTGTAATTGACATAATCTAGTTGTGTTAATAGAAACCAAACAAGTGCACCTTTATATTAAATAACTGTGTATGTAAGTATGAAGTCTCAATTTAAACCATGTCTTGTTCTGGGGGAGATTGTCAGAAGTCTTATTGAACAATACATAGTTTAGAGCTCAAGTATATAAACTTGTACTTTATATATATACAATACGTTTTAACACATTGATTTGAATTCATATTTCAAATGCATATACACCAATATAGTTATACAATTTCTTCTTGACACTGGCAGTTGACATGGTGACAGTTTCTTTATGGAAGAAACTGTCATTGACATTCAAAAAGCCTCTATATAAAGCCATCTCGTGTCCCTGCTTATACACATACGCATCTATATGTTTTGGTACCCATTTAAGAGGGAATAAGGAGAAGATTAGATGGACAAAACTAGGGCTGGCCCTGGCCCAGGGCCGGCTAGGCGACCGCCGAGGGCCCACTTCAGGGGAGTGGCCCAATTTTTTTTAAAGTATAATAGATTAATGATCTTATAATCAATATAATTGATTAAGGGGTTTGTAATTAATTTTTAGAGGAGGGCCCAATTTAGTAATCCCTTTCTCTCTTCCAGTGTCACTTCAACGTCTTCATTTTTTTTTGGTCCAGCTTCTTCATCTTCTTCAAATTCTCTCTCTCTCCCCTTCCGGCATCTTCAGATCTTCAAATCGACAGTTGAGAATTTTCGTTCGTTTCTTTTACAGACTTTTTTTCTTAACAGGAGTTGTAGTCATGGTGTCTCATTTATCGGAGGCATAGTTGGAGTTGTTGGTCTTCTTAGCATGACTGTAGAAGTCGTTGATCTTCTTAGCACTACTTTGGCAGTTCAGCCCTCTCATGTCGCTTTTTTTTAATTAATAGAATTGAGAATCTCTCTTGTGGGTTTAGGAGGTACTGAGGTAGAAATCACTCTAACAATACTATTGTTGATTACTTTTATTGTTAGGCAAACTTAGTGATCAACTAAAATTTGAAGCTTATTTATATGATAAGCCTAATTCCTAGGCCCTGGCCTTATAATGTTCCAGATATGAATCAATAAGCTTAATTCCTGGGCTCTGGCCTTATAATGTTCCAGATATGAATCATATGATTTAGTCTTTGGAATGGTATGACAAAGTGGACTGGAGATATGAGCTAATTTATCTAACCACGAACCGCATCAGTTAATAGATGAGACATTGGGTTTTTTTTTTTTTTTTCCTTCCTAATTTCCAAATGTTCTGACTTCTGAGAATCCGAACTATGAAGTACTATCAACTTATCTAGTATTAGAAATTTAGAACAGTTTTAACTTATGTTTCCAATGAGGCTCTAATGAAGTTATGAGCAATAACTATAAATGAATTTTTACTTGCAAACTGTTTGTTTGATGCTGAAACATCACGGATTCACATAATCGATCATAACAGTTATGATTAATAATGAACTATATATAGTCATGGTTCTCTGGTCTAAAATTCTGTCAGAAAAAGTCTGAACCGAACAAAAAATAGAATACATCTGTGTCTAGGATTGTTTGGGCAAGTGATGTTCGGCAAAGGTAATCTTTTTTTTCTTCTGGATATTGTTTTATGTCTCCCACCGTTACATTATATTTTATTAATATATATATAAATACATGCGTGTCTATAAGAGCATCTGTAGTAGTTGAATGGTAAAATATGGATATATGGATAAATAGATATAGATATCGTAGTTTTGCTGCAGTCGTCGAAAGCTAAATTTTAGCTTTCTATTAATATTAAAATACGGGACGGCACATAATGTGCCGTCCGAGTAGAAAATAAAAAAAAAAAAAAAACAACTGCAGCTTCATCTAATTAATTAATGCCAAAACATGTTATTAATGCCAAAACATGTAATTAATTAACCATAAAATAAAAAAACATGTATTAATTAATGCCAAAGATGTAATTAATGCCAAACAGACTCATTAATTAAAGCCAAACAAAATTCAAAAAAAAAATGGGACGGCACATGATGTGCCGTCCGGGGGTAGGGGAATTTTTCGAGTTTTTTTATTCTTTTTGCCGATTTATAATTGAATAAACTAATTATTTTACGAATGGGACGGCACATTATGTGCCGTCCGACGAAAAAAAAAATAATTTTTTTTTTGGGACGGCACATGATGTGCCGTGCGCCAAATATGCATATCGTCTATGCGGATTGCTAAATATAGCAATCTACTGTAGCGATTTATCCAAAATATGGATAAATAGCTAACGACTGCAGCGACTTTTTATGGATAATATGCATATTATCCATAAATAGCTAACGACTACAGATGCTCTAAAGGGTCCAAATTTTTTTTTTTCGCCCAGGGCCTCCAATACCTCAGGACCGGCCCCAGACAAAACTGATATGCCAAGTACGTAAAACTAAAACTAATCAAATAGCCAATCTGTTATCATAAACTGCAGATGTTGAATGTTACATTTACATGTGTTAAATTCCTAAAGCACTTGAATCTGATATAGCTTATATGTTTGTACAAATTCAATTATAATAATATTGAGAACGAATAGCTGTAGAATATTTGAGAAAACTTTCAACTTGAGAATATTTATTCAGTCAGTTTGAACTCTAAGAAAGATCCAATCAAATTTGACCACTTGGTGATAAACACATGCATGAATTTTATTTTATTTTGGGAATTGAGGATTGAACCCGTTCTCTTACTCACTAGTTCAGAGGGTTCCCATTAAACCACAGTGAATCAGTGATAATTGTTGTACCACATGCATGAATTGATGCAATCAAGATACACACAAGACAGCAGCAAAACAAACCAAGACATGCATGAGAATGCAACCCATAACATGTGGATTTTGGCCCATAATATGTCACATTTCTTCATTCAAAGTTCAAACTTCAAGCATACCATAATATGACCAAGATTATTAAACGTTTAGGTCCATTTCAACTAATACACTGCTTTCACTTTTCACTCTCAAAATATTAAATATAAATAGTAAAAATATATTATTTTCCTTTATATTGATGTTTTTTTAGTTGAATTTAATTAAACTACTTTTCTTCGTTGAAATATGCTGCTTTTAAATGATTGTTTATATGTAATATAATCATCAAAAAGATTACCGAAATGTACTATGTTAAGGACAGTAAGATTAGAGAATTTCCCTTTCAGACAAGTAGGCGTTGTGCATACCAGCAGAAGTTGTCGAAGGTATGGGTTCAAAATGAAATCAGAAGATTCAACTTCTTTTGCAACAAATAGGAAAGAGATTGCGAGTCTCCTTCACTTGGAGCTACTCTTATGAACTGCAACTATAGTTAGAAGACTAGGTAAACCAACAAGAAAGTGTACAGATTCTAAGAACATGATTCCAGATGCAAAACATTGGTTAAATGTATATATATCATCCACCAAAATACACCCCCAACCAATAAAAGTTTCCAAACAGAGGTTACTTACAGTTAGTTGCAAAGTGGGGGCAGTCAGAATACAATTGCATGGAGTCGGACAATCTCACACAGTGACAGAGTTGGACATCTTGTACAGTTTTGTATCCGAAAACATTCATGAACCAAAGATTCAAGGGATAATTTGGTGTATTGCAAGTCTCCGATATTCTTCTTGTAATTTGTTGTCGGAAAAGTTTGCAATGTTGAAGGGTTCATCTTTCCAGTTTGCTGAGTATAGCTTCCAACGGTAGCAGCTCCTGGGCAATCTGTTGCCAATCCGGCATGCCCTGAAACAATAACATAAACAAAGAAAATGTTGCGAAATCCATATCCATCAATTGGTTACAATATGAAGACAGGGTGATTTTCCCCCCCTTGTTCCCTTCTTTTTTGTCAGATGAGTAAGATGAATGAACAAACCCCACATGACAAGAAGGTAAATCGTCAGACCAAGTTTCTCTCCTTCATGAAGATGAAGTTGTTCTCAATGGAAAGTTTTTTGACAAAGACTAGGCGTTCATATATTATACTGAATGTATATTGTTTAGCATGGAACACACTTTCTACAAGATTGCAGTAAACTATTAATTATGGTGATGCGCTTCTATAGAGTGTAGAATACATTGAAAGCGTGGCAAAAAGATGAACAGATGATGAAAACTTCAACTAGTGTGTCATTTCGTTACCAACTCTTGAATAAAACAGGTGAGCATATTCAACTGCTTTAGAAAAGGGAAAAAATTAAAACTAATTAGTGTGCCCACAAGACTCAGTTTAGGATATAATTTTCAGCAACCATTTTTAAATTAATACAAGTAGAAGACACAGTCGATCTTAAGCTAATTTGTGTCCCGTCTGTCAAAGAATCCAACTATATTTTCAATCTGGCATCCACGACTAACTTTATACATATTACGGGATGAAGAATTTAAAGCCAAGCAAACATAAGTGAAATTGGAACCACAAGCATACCTTTCCAGATCACCGAACACAACCATCTAACCGCAATATTATATAAACATCATCCCCAGGGTTTAACACCTTCGGATCTTTGCTGATCACGTATCCACCTGAAGACATACATCATTCCGATCAAATGAGTATAATGAAAGTAGCAAACAAGTATTTCTTTTAAATAATGACAAGAATATTGATGAAGTCTTCAAATCCAGTTAGCGGGTGGTACAAAATGCCAGTTTTTTCTTTCTAACAAGTTGTTCATAGCTATGAAGCCCTTTCATTTTATTTTAATATAAATACTAAGAATAGCCGAAACCAGCATTAATAGGCCTAGATCATATCACCAAGTTATGGATTTGTATTCATTCAATATCAACTACTGTAGATTCTGAAGTAGAGAGTTCTGGTAGTTTCTGTATGGAATCTAACATACTGGCTATTCAATGTGTTCATCATAACTAACACATTCAAACTAATTCTAACAAACATTATGGCACATATTTAAATTCTACAAGTCAAAAGCCAAAATAAACAATATGAAGAAAATTGTTTAATTAAAATTGGTATCTTGGTAGGAACATGACAACAAAGACATCTCTACTATTATAATGGGAGAAGGGGTTAGTGTCATTTGTCATCGGCTGTCATTTTGTCAACACGTGCAGCGCACGTGTTGGTTTTTTTTTTTTTTATCCTTTTCATTCCCCCTCCCCATTTTTCAACGTGCAACGCACGTGTATAATACTAGATTTTTTTTTGGGGTCCTTTTCATTCCCCTCCCCATTTTCCACACGTGCGAAAAAAACACGTGCAGCGCACGTGTTGGTAGGTTTTTTTTTTGTCTTTTTCCTTCTTCCTCCACGTGCATCGCACGTGCATGATACTAGTATGTATAATAAGACAAATAAATACTTGATCTTTCCCATTCACTAGGCAATACAATCTCAGCTTTGAACTGCACCTCAGCTTTCAAGCGTGACTTGGACATTATAGACTGAGTTCTATTGTCAAAATCTTCCTGCAATATATGCGAGAATTCAAAATGCATAGGAAAATTCCTAATTCATAATTTCAAGTGATCAAAAAAACAACTGCAATATTTATGAAAAGGTTTGAGTTACCTAATTGTAAAACATGAGTAAACTTAAGCAATAATACACATGCCAGGGTCTGCAGCATGGTCTGAAATATCAGCCAATACTAAGATGTAACAGCCATACAGGATCGAGATATTTTCTGATACTTCTGATATGTTTGATACTACTGATAAATGACGGGCTGATACAGTTCCTAATGCTCAACCATGTTCTGCATGCAATGGCAAGAAGTAGCCAAGCAAAATATTCAACGGAACATTTGTACCATGTAGAGAAACAGGGATGCAACCCTAACTTCCGCAGGCCCAATTAGAAAGCATGCCATGCTCTGCTTCTGTTAAAGACACTAATTCCTTCTACTCTAAAAATAGCACCAACTCTACCATAGGTCCATAGAGTTTTAAACTGTCAACAAGAGAAGTAGCAATGCGGAAATTTAACAGTCAAGGTAAGCAGCGGAAATAAATCAGAGTGCCTTTAAACATGTTGATGGACATTACCATCAAGTTCTGAAAGATAAGTACGGGGATACGGCAAACATGTAGAAAGTAGGGTACGGGGTAAGGCTATATTATTTTAAATAGAATTTAAACTATAATTTAATATAGATTAAAATCAATAAAAAAGAGAATTCATAAACTCACCCCAAAAAAAAAAATGTTAAAAATTTGAACTATTGAAACTAAGTCATCGAAATGCTAACAAAAGTACTCTTTAGTCATGCCTCTTTTAGTTATAAAATATGGCACACTTCATAATCCATAGAATACACTAATAAGGCTTTTTCAATAATTGGATACGGGTCATACCCGTTATTTTTCAGACCCAATAAGTTTTTTTTTTTTTTTTTTAAACTCCTTTACTTGCATGCCGTACCCGGTAGAGTAACCATGCAGATTTGTTCCCATACAAGTCCCCGGTACGTATCCGGCAAGTACGGCTAGTTACATCAGGAAATTATGCTTTGTAGCCATCAAGCACATATAAAGCCAAGCACCCGAACTAAAGAACCTTCAGGATATATAGAGAAAAATGAGAAAGAAAAGGAAAGGAAAACATAATCTATCGAATACATGACTACAGTTCGCCAGATTTATACTGATACAGATGAAAAAAATTTATGGGTTCCTACATCAATCCTTATACAAATATCTGTATTATAACCATCTAAATGTAATCAACTAAATAGATAAAATCATGACTTATGAGCCTAGAACTCTTGTCAACTGTAACATCTCTCACAGTGGACTGTTAACTACATCAGATATTTGCAAAAATTTATGTGCCCGAATCCCCGATGATCTTAACCACTACAATAATATAAGATGGGACTTGCAAAACCGGCTCAGTGATAATTAAAATTTATTAATAAAATTTATAGACTGCAGAAGTTTCAATTCATAACTAATTACAAAGGAAAAGAAGGTCTAATCACAATTTTATACTGAAGTCAAATTGAATGTCGACAATCATTATAAATCAAACAGTTCAAATAAAACCAAAAAGAAATTGATCCACACATTAACTAGAAACGTAAATCAAATAAATCATCTACTTCTATGTTAAACTAAATAAGAGTAACACTTCTAACCCCAATTGAAGGTAGTGATGCAGAAGCTTTTGCAGAAAGCCCAAAGCCTTTTTTCTCAGTAGAATCCTTTTTATAATCACCCCAAATAACCGCAATTAGAAGAACACCCAGTTGACAAGTTCAGTTCGGAATCTCTCTGCCTTCCTAACAGCTCTAGAAACAGTCTCCTTATTCCCTGCCAAAATTACCTAAACATATTTGCTTCATACATAAAAAGATTTGTACTAGTGACCAAAGAAAGTTTTGAAGTCAAATATCAAACAAGACAATTTTTAACATCCATTAGTAACTTAAAGGTAGGGATGTGAACCTGGTTGGGGGTGAACCCAAACTCAACGTCCCGAAAAAGGATTTTGGAGGTTTAAACCCTGCCCAATTATGGTGTGATTATTACTTTTCCGAAACTCACCTGACCTCAGGGTCCTGAAGCTTAAAAAGGCAAGAAAGTAAACTCAAACCACAACTGAACCTTCGCCAAAAACTTACACATTTTACTTGAGAAAAGAATTGTCGACATACTGATATGTTTAAGATACAAAAAGTATCTCTTATAGAAAGAAAAGAATGCCATATTTTTAACCAATTAAACATTTATATAGGTTCAACGGGAAAAAGGAACAAAAAATGTTGGGGGATTTCACTATAAACACCACTGAACCTGCCCAAGGCCCCAAACCCTCCTGCTAGAAGAAAGCTCAGCCCAAACCCAAAATCCATCCAAAAAGCCCAAGGAGTAAGTTTTTAATATTCTAGATAACTGCCTATAGTTTCAGGAGTAAGTTTAAATATATAAGTTAATTGACTATAGTTTCGGGTCAGTTACAAATTTACTCAAAAGCCTGGTTGACCCAGCCTATGCACATCCCTGCTAAGGGCACACAAGAAAGAAAATGAAATGCAATACTAACTGGCCTAGCTGTGTCTCTGAGCTGCACAAGTTCTACAATCCCGTTGGTGGAAAGAAGCAACAGCAATCTCAAACAGTGTTTCATCTCTTGTTATCCAAGCAAGCTGCTCCGCTTTTTTTTGTTTTGTCCCAGATAAACAATGCCATAAGAACGACGATACCTACAGATTGGTGGTTCAAAAGCTTAATTAATGTAAGAATAAACAGGTGTCACCAATGAGTTAAGATTTGATCAAAAAAGGACAACTGGTCAAATAAGATTTTTTTTCTTTTTTCACATTAGTAAATGAGATTGGCTTGCTTAATCTAGTTACCAACATTTGATTATTTATGCAAGTCTTGCTCTTGCAGATAACTGCAGATCACAGAATATAAGAACTCTACAAGTAAGATACCTTTCAATGCACAAACTTTGAAGCAACCAGGAGAATAAGAAAAGCTATATCGAGCATGAAGATATAGGAAAACAATGCAGAATATGTCAAAATTATACTAATTAGTAATAACTTAATGTTTATAATAACGGGACATATGTCAAGGAAGAATTTAAAAATGATTTTAAAAAAAATAACATTTGAGAGGGAAATACTGACCAATAACTAGAGGAATAACTTTAACAGCACCAAATTGTGGGAAGCAAAATAACATATTTGAAAGCAATAGTGTCCATTTACCTCCAACGTCGATGGAAACATTACCAGCAGTCTCCAAAAGATCGGGAGCGCCATCACCTCCACTGATTGCACTTATCAGTCTAGGAACTGTGAAAAACGATTGAAATTCCCGCTGCAGCATAAAATGCTAAGTAAAAGAATTCTCTTACACCACGAAATGGGGCTTGAACTTCACTAATGAGATTGAGATCTCTGCGGAATCTGTACCCTATATCTTCACCGCCTTTCATGGCCTACAAAAGAACAACGAATAGTTGGAGCATCAACGAGTCTTAACTTGAAGCACAGATATGATGCAAAGCTCTTCTTGCAGTTCTTTGACCTCTGGCAAAGCTCTAAATGAAGCCAAGTCAGGATCATTGAGAATGGTGCTGAATTTTAGGTTGTATTCCCGTAAAGCAGTTCGCAAACATTCAGCAGCTTTCTTCCCTGCCCCCCTGCCTAAAAAAAGTTACAAGTATGAACATTAGTCGTTAGGTAAAAGTATTTCAAACTAGCCATAAACAAGACATGAAATAACAGTCCAAATACTTACTCCTACATATTCTTGTTGTTGATGAACATAATCATCTAAGAACTACACTAAAAGGGCTAGTATTGCGTAGTTGTGTACATATTAGTGTGTCTGACACGACACAACTACAAAATAGTAGTGTCTCAGCTTAGCTAATCATCTTATGTATCACAGGGGCTTGCCAACAAACCTAGTAAGCCAGGTAGGCGATAACTTATGTTTTCCATAAACTGCTGCTAGTGAGATAGGATTTCATCTGCATCGTTACCAGCTAGTCCACTAGCTAAATTCTAAGTCTCTTTATGTAAAACAGGTTTTTTTTTTTTTCCTTTCTTTCTTTCGTATGGTTTATAGAAGTTAGTACCATAGCTATGAGACTTGATATTAGCTTGAGTGGCTATCATAGAATCTTTGCAAATCTTTGCTTGAGCCTTCCGACAGTCAAGTTCTATCCATAGTGAATTCCATTTTAACTTGAAATGTTCTCTCTATAGTGATCGACCGTGCTTTCGCACTAATCTTACAAGTAAGTATCAAGGTTGAGCAGAGTATAGACAATAGAGATGATGGGTTCCTCAGATTAAGCATTTATAACCAAAAAAGCTTTATGGTTTCAGTTATATCCTTAGAGAAATATTAAACTAAAATATTTGAAAACAATGGCTTCAAATAAAATGCACTCAAGCTACAAATATATTTGTATACCTATATGCATGGCAGCATACTTTGTTGTAGAGAGCAGCTTGCGCTTCCACCGGCTTCGGATTCAATTCACGAGCATTCTCAAACAGCACAAGCGCATCTTTCACCTAAACCCACATCCAAAATATCAAACATCAATCAATCAAACACTTGAAAACACCAAAAAAACTATTCAATTTTACAATTCAGTCCAATACAAATAAAACAACAGATGCAAATGGGAGTTTTAAGTAATTAAACCTTCCTTTTGAGAAGACAGAGAGAGCCCCAAATTTACGCAAGACTCTGCGTTGTATGTAGCGGTTTCTGAAGGTCGGGAAGAAGATGAAGAGAGTGTGAGAAAGGTGCGGTTCTTTTGGGATGTGGTGAGGGTTTTGGTGGAATTCCATGAAATTCTAGGGTTTTCTGGAGAGGGAAATAGATGGGAATTGACAAAGAGGTGGAGCAAGAGCTACAACTGCCATTGATACTGACACTGTTCAGTTTTGAGAGGAGAGAGAGAGAGAGACGCTTGTTTTGTTCCTGTTATCCAAACTGTAAGTAACTGGGCCGTAGCCCAAAAGCCCATCAATTTATATACTCCGTATGTCCCGGGATATGAAGATATTCAATGCTAAATACGAAAAATACTCAATTTATAATTTGCCAATAAGAAACACAATATGCTTACTGAAAGCAAAAAGAAGGAAAAGAGAGAGAATCCTTTCTAAGTTCAAGCTTATGGGTAATAATTTATTCTCCCATCAGACAAATTGATCACCGGAAAATTCTTCATTACAACCAGTTCATTACAGCTGAATGAATAGGAAAAAGGGAAATTGAAATATCAAGAAACAAACTAAAGTCCAAAACTGAAATCTTCTGCACATAAAAGAACAATGACTTCGATTTCCTCACTTTATCCCGTGAAATGAAGGCAACACAGCAACAAGGGGATCACCATAACCAACTGGTTCTGCAAATTTGGTGAGAAGAAAATAAAGGGTTTTGAGTTAGAAACGGACGCTAAATTGCACATTACATAAATACCAAAGACTAAGAGAAAATTGTTTAAAAGACAAAGGCCCGGAATTCATTGGTTTCCTATGTTTTTGGATCCAAATTATGCCTCTTTATTAGTAAAATCCAAAATTATATCTCCCCTGAGAATAATGCCATGTATGTCTCTAACAATAAACTACATCAAAAGTATTGATATGGATGATAATTGAACAGTTTTTGTTGAGAAGAAAGATAGGATTATGCTCATCATAGTGTTTTTCAAAGGTATACTTTTTACTTGAAAACTGTTGTTAAACTGACTGTTAGAGTAAGATACTGGGTTTTTTTTTAGGACTTGTTGAATTCTCTGTCTAAAAAAAACTTTCCAGCAGAAAACTCAGAGAACTGTAACACTATGGAAACGGAATTGATCATTACCTCCATCCTTGCAAAGAACCTTGAAGACTTCTCCAGCTACTTCCGACTGCAGGAAAAGGCAAAAAAGAAAATATGATAAGCGATATTTATTAATGAATGCTTCAGAAATTTAAATGGTACTGACAAATATTTGTAATATAGATGGAAACAATAAAAAAGTTCAGAACTATGATGAAACAAGAATAACAGCTGAGACGGAACATTACTCTAACAGGAAGCTGACTGCCAAACTGTTCCAAGAACCCAATGGTTTGTCCATCTTTGACCATATCACCCTGATAAGAAAATCACTTGGTCAGTATAATTTGGAATAAAAGGTTTAGCTTTTAACTCTTTGAAATCAATTTTCTACAATCACTCTTGCAGAGAGTGCAATAACAGTTTTTTTCTCCCTTTTCCCTTCATCTAATAAAAAGGTTTTGCTACAGTGACATTCTTATCCAACCCATTTCCAAGAGATATATATTAGTAAATTAACCTAAATGAGGTTGTGATGGCATATGTTCATCCATATATGCTATCTTAGGAATACATATGTACATTTCCCAGGGTATATAACAACTAATTGATTGCATCATCTAGTTTAGGCTAGGATTGGGCAAGATGGGAAAACAATCATCTGCCTTATTGGGGACCCCAAAAAAATGCCATTAGATCTTAGTCTCTCATCCTCTTGAAAATCCGTGCCCTCTTTGAAGGAGTTCCCAGATCACAAGGGGTTTATGGAAGGGAACGGATTTTGTGGAGAATGAGAGGCTAAGATCTTATGGCATTTTTTTTTGCTGCCCCGGATGGCTGATGATTTTTTTTCCGGCAATATGTGCTCGCTAGGTCTACAATAAAATCCAAGTTCACCAACTTTGCAATGAGTCTGGAATCAAGCTTACCAACCTTAATCATTTTAATGGGATAAGTTGGCACTTTGTAGGTTTACATTGGATAACCAGGCTAAAAACCCTAATCATGTCCTCAAAAACAAAATTGAAGTTTGTAGTTATTCAACATATACCTCTTTGCAGCTAGGAGGTTGCTTCTTTCCTTTCAGTGTTCTGGCACTTTGGAACTGACCAACCTAAAAAGATAAAGTCTATTTATGAGAAGAAATTAACCTCAAAAGTTATTTTTTTCAAAAAAATCACTTAAAATACTCCCCTTTATTGATAAAAACCCAAAAACATGACATTCTGATACAACCCCCGTAAGACTGATTTATATGAGATAATCCAAAAGAAAGGACGAAATACCCAAGTTGATAAGTATGTTGTAAGAGTATTCTGGTAGCTTTTGGAGAGAATTTGATGTAAATTAAAGATTAATGGGGATTACATTGAAGTACAAACAATTTTGGGTGTCATATCAACAAATATGGAAGGAGGCGACATTAATAACCCTACTTAAAAATATCATAAAGTAAGAAATTCTCCAGCTGATGAGTTATTCATACCGTAGGAGATTTTACTATAACATAAGTGTTTGACCCAGAAGCCTCTAAAGCTGCAAGCTTTACTGCCATTGCTGACTCGGTTTTGGCAAATGCACTGGTTTTCTTCGGTGTAGCTTGTGGGGTGGTAGGGCCTGATTCCACCTTTGGCTTAGATGGAGCTGGTGGTGGTGCTACAGGTGGAGCAACAGGAGGTGCATGGGGAGCTGAGGCTGCTGGAGATCCGATGTTCCTCTTTAGATGCATCTCAAATTGACCAACCTGCAGTCCATTAACATGCATCATGGAAAACTGTCAGTGAATGTTTTCATAGACTAACATGGTTTGAAATATGGCCGTACTGAGGTACATTGGCTGCACTATCATATATGGAAATGTCTACCTATATTTCTTTAAGTCGGGCTGGTAAATGACAGGTTAATGCCTGGTCTAAGTCAAGTTTTGACAATGACAAGGATATAATGTTTCACATAAATATAAGAAGCGTGGCTTTAGACATAAATATATTGTATCTGCAGTGATCATCCCTAACTAGTGTTATACAGGAAGTAGTAAGCAAAATTTAGGCCTACTTCTCACAAGTTCTCCTTGTCTAAGTTGCATGATTGGGTGATGCCACATGTCATGTGATAGTTCCCATAAATTTTTATATTTAACTGAAAACAAGTCACTACAAGCAAAAGATGCATCCAGAAGCTGTTTCGAACTTCTAAAGTTTTCCAGAAATAGACAACTGCATATTTTTTCATCTTCTAATCAGAAACTAAGTTTTTTAAAGTAACCCAAACGCTATTAAAAGTGCAAATTTGTCAGGAGAATTTCTTATGCTCCAACAACTGATATCTTTGTCATCTTTAAGGAGTAGGTAGAAAGCACAGAAAACTCCTCCATGTTTAGGAAGTTGGTTAAAACCTATAATAAATTTGTGAGTACAATCAACAAAAGTATGAGGCACATTGGGATCAGATATGCATTTCAAAATTTAATTAATTATCCTACTGGTATGATTATAGATGGCTGTAGCCAGTTTTCATTGTAACTCAACTGGATTACTACTATACAACAGAAAAAGGATATATTTAAATAATGAACTCAACAAGAAGTAATGTATGCATTTAACTTGCTTGATAAAATAATTTATGTAGAAGTTTTTATTTCATTTTTGAAACATAATCATGTTCATGGAAAGTAAAGGAATCAGTTTAATTTCCAACATACGTAGATCGCAGGAGATGTTGGGAAAACAAAATATTCTAAGAATGATAAACTTTTTTGCTGGATCTTAACATTGCGGAAGGTATCTTCCTACTTGCTGATTGGCTCCTCTTGTCCCATATTGTCCTGGCTAGGCTGTCAACATCCATTTCAAAGGTTTTATATCAAGTAGACAGCCAACTTAAACTCTTGGCAAAAGCCTGGAGTGCCATAGCTGGCACCATTAGTTTTAGACAAGGCTCCGATAGTGACAATGGATGAATACATCGGTTGAGACTGTGAAGATCAGGGGCGAAGCCATAACAATTTTGCCCGGGGGGGGGGCAAGAAAAAATCTTATGACTATATATAGATATATATATATATAAGGGTTTTTTTATAAAATTTAGGGGGGTCAAACCATAAGACTTGGTTTTTGGGAGGGGAAATCATAATATTTTTGGGGTTTTTTCAAAATTTTCAATAGTATGAAGGGGGTTTTGAATTTTTTTTTTTTTTTTTTTTGGTGGTGGTGGGGGGGGGGGGGGGGGGGGGGGGGGGGGGGCTCTCACTAAGCTCCGCCCATGGTGAAGACCCTACCTATAGACCAAAACTCTGAAATGGTAAGAATGGGGGTTTAATATTTATATTTTAACACGCCCCCGCAGGTTAAGAGTCATCTTTGTGGACCAAGACCTAGACTTTATGTTGCGGTATTTTTATTTTTTAAAATCTACATTTAAATTGTGTAGCCAGTAAGATTCGAACATATGGGTTTCGAACCAGTTCATATCACGTGAAGACCCTACCGATATACCAGAACGAACTCCTAAGTTGTGTTAAGGATGAGGGTTTAATATTTATATTCTAATAGGCAATGCTAGGATAGTGATGATGAATAATCCATTGGTTGAGACAAGGCCATGATAGTTATAATGAATAAACCTGCTACAGAAACTATACATCAATTGATTTGCTTTATTTACAATATTTTTTTTTCATAAATAGGATAGATGCAAGGGGCATCAACTAACACGATAAATAGAGACCATACAACAAACAAACAAACAAACAAACACAGGCATTTACAATATACACTGTGGTGGAACTATAGAATCATTATCATCGTTATCATCTTAATGCTTCTGACCAAAATATGTTAGAATTGCAAAATTATTAACTAATTTAGACTGAGGCATTGACATATTAGTCATAGTGATAAGCAAGAAGACTAGCAAAATAGTTATAGTTGTTACATGTTTTTGGGGATCCGACATGCAGGGCATCAGTAAATAAACATATCATGAATACAGTGTTAATGATTATGAGAGAATGAAAATTTGGCACCAGATAAACATTACTGTGAACTTAAGCTACTGTGATCCAAATAAGAACTGCTAAACCAAAACAGAAAGAATAAAGAACAAAATTTAAAAGTGCAACACCTGCATATATGTAAAAATTTGAATTCCTCGGTATATAAGGATTCATCTAACAGTACATAATACTTCCTAATAGCTTTAGCATTTCTCCATACTAAATGAGTAAGTATATTCTACTATTATGTCTATCGATAAAGGCCTTGAAATTAGAAAAGGTACTCATGCGATACATGGGGTGCATCTAGAGTCAACAGTAGCTTAAATCGAATATACTTTCCGTGGGTGGGTAGGTGGGTGTTCATTAGCATTTTAAATGAAAAAATGAAATGTACCTTTAGTTTAACTTCTGCAATATTTGTCTCATCACACACTCCTAGCACCAATTCCTGGAGGGAGAAACAAAGAGTCAATTGCCTTCATTCTTGAAGAACAAGAAGGTAAACAAAAAAAATTTAAATTTAATCTGCTGTTTTGGCTTTACTCAACTTGCAATCTTTTTTCTTGATAAAAGGATAAGACAAACATCGTCTCAGCCAAGAAAGTAAAATTGATACTTGTTCGCAGCAGAGATCACAAATGTACAGTAAAGCAAAAGCACAAAAGATTTATTACAAATCACCAAACGGGCATAAAAATGAGAAACAAGTCCACAAATCAGCCACTAAATGAAACAAAAGCCCAATCAGAGGAAACTTATTAGTCAACTCGCAATCTTTTTCCATGAAAACTAACTTCACAATGATTGTACTAATTTTCACTGTGGATGTTAACCCATTAAATTTTCTTTTTAAACCTCTGATTGAAAAGAGTTTATATAACATTCAAAATTGGGGCACATAACAATAAGGAGGATGCTAGGTGAAACATCCTACCATTTTTTTCCTCCAAAAAAAGCAAGATGTACATAGGTTTTACACAGAACAGTTCTTCATGCTTGTAGGAATGAGAAGTGAATAAATACGAGTCACTTCATCCGTCAATACACACTATGCAACTAGAGAATTTTTTGGGTATGATGCATCAAAGATTTACAATATTGAAAAAGAGAGATGCCAGATTTCTAGATATTAGTCAGTTCAAGAAATAATAACTAAAATTTGTTAAATTAGAGATCCATTGTATGCATCAAAAAGAGAAAAAAAAACAATGCTGAACTAAATATAGAATCAAAGTAGGTCAAATATGAAATAATGCGCTATGCGTGACACATGCTGCTAAATTGTGTTAAAGGGGGCTGGAGTTAGCATCCGCTCATGACCCTACAGCCTTTCTCCTATAAATTCCATTCGATAGGGGAAATCATTCTTGAATTAATTATTCTAATTTCCTCAAGTAATGGAAATATAGTGTAAATATTAAAATTAGATGCAAGTGGTACGGAAAGGGCATCCTCAAACGCTGCTTAAGTTACATCAACACCTACTGGATCCTTGCAGGTGAATGTTGCAACTTGCAAGTGCAAACGCAAGTGCAAATATTAATATATATATAATAAAACACAAAGAAAGCTATCAAGTGGCTCTCATTCAATATGGTTGAAATCAATGGTCCAGATCTAACCTCACAAAACATATTTTCCCGCCCAAAAGTTTCCCCCCAAAACTCAAATTTAAATCCCCCAAAACAATTCTTTTATTTATTTATTTATTTCTCTCCTCCCCCCCTCCTCTCTCTCTCTCTCTCATTTACTCTCTATTTACTCAGGAATTTATATTTTCAGATTTCAGGTTTGTAAATTTTTAGATTTTTATGAATTTTTTATTGCTCATGTTACATTGAAAACAGCAAATATCTCATCAACAGTTAAATTTTATCATTTTCGACACTCAAAGTTCTAAAAACTAAGAAGTTGGATTTTACATCCCCATTTATAATTATTTTTCAACATATACTAATGGAAACATGGACTTTTATTTACAATTAATTATTGTTTTACTATTCAAACTTGAGCTACATAATTGTTGTTTTACTGTTTACAAGACTTTCATATGTTGTATCGTTCCAAAGACGTGCCGTAGGCACGTACACACGGGCAAATCTAGTAAAATTATATCTCATAATGGGAATCAATCATCACCTATTTTTTTTAAAATTTTAAATACCATTTCTCTCCAAAATTAACATATAGAATTTGGAGGGAAATTGATTTTGAATAAAAAAGTTTGGAGGCAATGATTAAATGCAAATTATGAAATCATAGGATGTGATTTATGTAGTTTTTGCACTTGCACTTGCAACACTAATTTGCAAGGAACCAAACACACCATAAGGTTCCAAGTATTTTGAGTGTGAATTGGTACAGTACAAACAGAAGAGCAGAAGACTACATAGAACTGGTGAGCCTAAAGTAGAGACATTTTCTGCATCTGCTAAAAATGGACCTAACTTTATCCCTATATATGTCTCCGTTTTGGGTGTGTTCATAGTCCTAGGTCCAGTGCTGAGGTCTGGGGCAGTTGTTGGGTAGAGTTACCTAGTCAGAAAGAGAGAGAGCAGTGGGTATCATAGCTTCAGCAACCATGTGGAGCATATGGCTGAGCCGGAACGATTTATGCTTTCATAATATCAAATACACTTATTTAGGGCTCATGTACAAAATTCTGACATTAACTCATGAATGGACAGGTAACAGAGTAACAATGAAACGTCTGCGGATGGAAGAGGAGGAGTAGGTGCTAACGATGGATATTTTGGTATTACGGGGGCTCTATCTATCTGGGGCTTACTCTTCAGCGTTCCGTCGTTTTATGTTTTGGTTGTTTTGGCTACCAAGCCGGTTGTATCTTACTTTTCTAGTATGTAGTGTCGATGCTGTCGCTTTGTTTGTGTTGTCTACTGGATAGACGCTGTAGCTTCGGCTTATGTATGTAGTTCTACTTTGTTTCTTTAATAGTGCATTAATGAAACGATGACTGGGTCATCTTTTATCAAAAAAAAAAACTTTATCCCTATACACCACATAAATTTCATTATAATCATAAATTTTAAAATTGTTTTGACGGCAGCGAAACAATCTTTAGATCCCAGCAAGTCAAAATAGTTCGTAGAATGTAGATTTTAATCTGCACAAAAAGCAAAAAGGAGCATAGATTTAACCTCAAATCCATTTGGAAATGTCGTCTTCTGACCATTATTTATCTCTGAAGCGGCAGCTGCATCAATAAGAAACTTCAAATTATTAAACTGACTATGGTGAGATTTGAAGAAAATAGTGATGGCATAAAACAAAAGCAGTATAATACAATACAATAGTTACCTTACTACATCCCAGGTAAATACTGTCCATTACCGTATCTTTTAATTATTGTAAGATATATTACAGAAAATGTTCCCAACATGGAAATATTGTATACCATTTGAAATGTTCAGAGTGAACTTATGGAGAGGACACACATACTATGTGTGATTGTGTATATGTATGAGCATATATGTGTACAATTTATTTGGCACGTGCATATGCACATAAAAAAAAGAATGGGAAGAAGAAAAATATTGATGTATTACCAACTCATTATTTCTAGAAGTAAGAAAAGACACACATTCTAGGAGAAAATTTAAATTATAAATGATAAAAAAAATATTTTAAAGTAGCACGAAAACCAAAAGTACTACTCAAGTTATCTAAAAGGAATAGGGTCTACTACTTATTTTAACAAACAAATTAAAAGATGGAGGCGAATCACGAATGACACACCCTTTCCCCGTTACAGTGTCGATTACAGTATAGATAGATATATCTAGTATGTGCACAATCTGCGTCATGTCATGGTGTCCTGTGTTCTATGAGGGATTGTTGTTTATCCATAAATGTGGTCATGGTGTCAGTGTCTCATATCCCGTGTCCATGTTTCTTAGGTCTTTGTTGCATGATTACTTCAAATTAAAAAAATAATATAAGTTCAAATCTTAAATTGTTTGTCGAGCACCATCCACAAACAACAGTTGGAACTCATATTTCTAAGAGCTTAAAGCTTACTGGATCAAAAAGATCTTTGACCTTTTCCTAATAAATTTTCCCAACGTATCAGTCATGAATCTACATATTAGAAATCTAAGATAAAACATAAATCTACTTACTCATAAAAAGAAATGAGAAGCCATGTATGATTGTACCAACTCACCATCAGATGTAACTGCTGATGTAGTTTCAGCAGCCTTTGCACAAGAAAGAAGTGATGCACTTTTTGATGATTTTGAGAAGATAAGCTTCTGACATTCCAGCGACGGTTGGAAAGACAAACATCTTCTTGAAGCTTCCCTGGAAGCAGGAACAGAAGCAGGATTCTCAAGGAATGCTGTATGTCTGACTGATTGCAGAGTACCTAATGATCAGTCATAACAGGATATATCAACTGTAGAATTTTGCTTTCATCAAAAAATAAAGTTGAAGCCTCACAGTATAGTGAAAGAAAATTTAAGTTTGACCATAAAACAAAAGATGCATAAGGATACCCAAAAGGATTATCGTGTCGAAGGAAGGGGAACTTGCTTCCGAGCTGCAACTACCACAACTTATAAATAGCACCGCCAAGTTGGCATTTCTAACATATGAACTTGTTGAGTTTACAGAAATAATGAATAATACAAACAGGTGCGGCTGCATATAAGACACCTATATCTAATAGGATGAACAAACACCAAATGAAGCACTAGACAAACAATACATAGAATTTCCTAAGAAACAGTTTGCTCTAAAAACAAGAATTTTATCAGTTAGAAGTATGAATCGTAATTATGTAGTCTCCAATCTCCATGGTCCCCTAAAGCCTTCAATTCCTTCATCTTAAATTTTTGGGTTCATGTACATTCTTTTTCGCCATTCTCAGAGGTATAAGGGACATCTCCTATGTTGAATTAACAACTAATTTATCCTATAAACTGCATCAATACAAATTTGCCCCATTAAATACAATCCTACTAGTCCATACTAGTGAAGCTATACATCTTTGTTGCACACAATCAAGCACTCTCAAACTTATTGACCCTTGAATGATATAACCTCAAACAGACCAACCGACCCCTACTTTCTTACGAATTCACACCTCTCATATCCTCTCTTTCTGTGTTTGATCACTCCTTCATCTCAACAGTTTCACATATGCTCGTTTTTTTAGAAGGGTTTTTCCTTAATTGCCCAAGTATTAATCAATAGCATATGGTAGTTACAAAGTTGCCTTAGAATCTTCCTTCTAACCACACATGTATAGCGTAGTCACGTTATACTCCAAATTATTTCTCCATTTTAATTATCCTCTTCGACTCTATCGACAACAACCTCCTCAAAGAATTGTTGCGCAAATAGTGGAGCACAGCTATAAATTTAAGTACTACTAAGTTTCTTCCACTTATTTATTTACTAGATTTACCTGTGGGCGTGCCTACGGCATGTCTTCGGAACGATACAGCATATGAAAGTCTTGTAAATAGTGAAACAACAATTATGTATCTCAAGTTTGAATAGTAAAACAATAATTAGTTGTAAATAAAAGTTCATGTTTCCATTAGTATATGTTGAAAAATAATTATAAATGGGGTGTAAAATCCAACTTCTTAGAACTTTTGAGTGTGGAAAATGATGAAATTTAACTGTTGATGAGATATTTGATATTTTCAATGTAACATGAGTAATATAAAAAAAATGCATAAAAAATCTGAAAATTTACAAACCTGAAATCTGAAAATATAAATTTATGAGTAAATAGAGAGAGAATGAGAGAGAGAGAAATAAATAAATAAATAAATAAATAAATAAATAAATAAATAAAGGAGTTGTTTTGGGGATTTGAATTTGAGTTTGAATTTTGGGTGGAAACTTTTGGGCTGGAAAATATGTTTTGTGAGGTTAGATCTAGACCATTAATTTCAACCATGTTGAATGAGAGCCACTTAATAGCTTTCTTGGTGTTTTATTATATAGATTTATCAGAACTTAGACTTCTCAGATCCTCATATTGAATTGAAATGCTCTCTCTCTCTCTCTCGCTCTCTCTCTCTCTCTCTCTCTCTCTCTCTCTCTCTCTCTCTCTCTCTATATATATATATATATATATATATATATATATATATATATATATATATGTAGGGAAGTCTTCCGTTGTGCACCACCTATGGTGCACACAGCGTGTGCACTTGGCCTTCCCTCCGTCGTATCGACGATCTGAACCGTTCACATTGATCTACACATCTAAATTAGTCTAAATATGTAAAATCAAATTATTTGAAATTCATTTACCCATCCATTGAAGTGTTACAAAATTGTATGGCTGAAAATCATTGTTTTTTATAGTCACTTTATGGATGGGCAAATAAATTTCAAATGATTTGATTTTACATATTTAGACTAATTTAGATGTGTAGATCAATGTGAACGGTTTGGGTCGTCGATACGAAGGTGGGAAGGCCGAGTTCACACGAGTGCACACGGAGGGGTGGTGCACAACGGAAGATTTTCCTATATATATATATATATATATATATATATATATATATATATATATATATATATATATATATATATATGGAAGTCTTCCGTTGTGCACAACCTATGGTGCACACGGCGTGTGCACTCGGCCTTCCCGCCTTCGTATCGACGATCCGAACCGTTCACATTGATCTACACATCTAAATTAGTCTAAATATGTAAAATCAAATCATATGGAAGATTTTCATATATATATATATACAGAGAAATCTTCGGTTGCACACAACTTTGGTGAGCACTCCGTGAACACTCACGAAATAGAGCACCTATGACAAATCTCAACCGCTCATATTGTTCTATATACCTGATATGGCTAAAAATGGGGTTAAATCGAGACCGTCCAGATTGGGCGCGAATCTTGAAGCTCGGGGGTAAAACGGTAATTTCACATACAAATGGGTCCGAAACGGGTGTTGGATCTCCTTCTCACAGATCCAATAACCCACAAACGGATCCACTCCGATTGGGTACGGGTCCCGACCCGAGGCGAACCCAGACCAACAAGAGGCAAATCAGGGTCACTGATCTGACCAGGTCAACGGGCCTGATTTACTCTCACCGGGAATCAGGGATTAGTTTCCTAAACAGACTGTGAGGATTTTACTCCTGGCAGTTACACAGGAAATCAGGTTCCTAATCACTCCCCTGGCGACTATAAATACCTCCCCTCTACCACTGTGACCAGGTAATCACTCTTTTTCCACCTTAAGCTCTTTCATAATCACCACTGGTTACTGACAAGGGCGTCGGAGGGTGCGTCGCCGGAATCAACCCCGGTGTATCGCACTTCCTTGCAGGTCGCGGCAGGGATCAGGAGGCTTGGATCCGCTGTTCAGGTTCTTCCCGAACTCACAAATCTCATCTGTTTACCCCCACACCGAAATCAGCGGTAACAGATTGGCGCCGTCTGTGGGAAACACCACACGAACAGCCTCCGTCTTTTCCTCGTCGTCTAGCCCTGCTCCAACCATGCCTTCAAAGAAGGTCAGATCCAGAGGGTCCAATCGCGGACCCAATCCCGCCGATCAGACAGAGGAAGTCCCTGTCAATCCTGCTCCACAACCCGAACTTCCTCTCCCGGTCCAGCAGGGTCAACCTCCTCTCCCCAAACAACAACCCCCCAATGGCCCTTTGGGCCATAACGGGCGGAGGCAGAAGCAGCCCCTCAACCCAGACCATGTCTCGGTTCATAATGAATCCTCGGATTCAATGGCTTCTCATCACCCCGACCTCCGCAACACAGTCCTGAACCGCCAAAAAGATGAGGACCTTCGCACCCACCTAGATGAGAGGCGGGCCCGAGAGGGAGCCTCCCGCCAGCATCATGGTGAGCGGTCTCCTCACCGCCGAGACGGTAGGAGGTCTCCAGACCGACGGGGCCGAGCGGCATCTCCCGAGCGACGCAGGAGGAGACCACATTCCCCTGCGAATCGGCATCATCCGAGAAACAATGAGGCACCTATCACTCGCGCCGAGTTCCTACAATTTCAGGAGACCGTGCTGTAGGCCCTCAACCTTCGCCCGAACAACCAAAATGCCCAGAGGGTCCCAACACCCCCGCGGGTTCCCAGTCCTCGCCACCGATCCAGAAGTCCTCTCCCGGCTCCCAGCCGCCAGCAACATCACTATAGTCCCCGCCGATCCCAGGACTACCGGCGCCGCAGTCCCCGCTCCCCTTCCTATGAAGAGTCCAGGGGATCATTTGATTATCAGCGAAGGGACGATGCCCTCAACCGCCGTCTCCATGAGGTGGAGAGGCGCATCGGTCGCATGGACAGAGAGGAGGAGTCCAGAGCAGGGACCGTCCGTCCCAGCAGACCTCCCTTCTCTCGGACGATCATGGAGGCCCCCATACCGAGGGGTTTCAAACCTCCGCAGTTTGAAACATACTCAGGGGAGTCCGACCCAGTTGATCACGTCGAAAGCTTCATGACCTTAATGCTGATTCATCAAGCTTCCGACGCCATGCTTTGCAAGACCTTCCCCGCCACCCTCAGGGGGTCGGCTCGGGAATGGTACTCCAGGCTCGCCCCCTCTTCCATCTTCTCGTTCGAGCAGTTCGAAACGCTGTTCATAACTCACTTTGTGAGTAGCAGGCGAGCCGAGAAGACGAGCCTCTCCCTACTCAACCTGCGGCAAGAAAGGGGAGAGAAGCTGAGGGACTATGTGAAGAGATTCACCGCAGAGGTCAGGTCTATCGCCTCTTTAGACCAGTCAGTAGCGACTGTTGCGTTCCAGTCGAACGTCCTCAACTCCAACCTCCGGTCGTCCCTCGCCAAGAAGCCCCCGCACAACTTCGCCGACCTTCTCCTAAGGTGCGAAAAGTACATTCGGGCGGAAGAGGCCGAGTGCCTCCCGAATTTCGGAGGGTCGGCCTCCGGATCGAAGAGGAAGGCGACAGAGGAGGAAGGGTCAAAGAAGATGCAGAAGGACAACAGCGATCAGCGCCGCCCTCCCCCTAGGTTCGAGAAGTTCACTCCCCTCACCACCAATGTCTCCACCATCCTGATGGAAGTGGAGAAGGAGGGGGTCATACCTCCAGCGCCGAGGATGAACACACCGGCCAAGAGGAGGAATAAAGAAAAATGGTGTCGTTACCACCGGGACCACGTCCATGACACCAACGACTGCCGGGCGTTGAAAAATGAGATAGAGGCCCTCATCCAGAGGGAGCAGTTGGCCAAATTTGTAAAGGCAAGCGATCGGGCGGATCGCAACACTCCTCCGCCTCGGGGGGCTAACAAGCGCTCCGAGCGGCGCGAGGAGACGCCCGAGTTCGAGGAAGAACGGGTCTCCTCGGTAATATCTTTCCAGCTTAGCGCTGGCAGAGCGAGGAGCTTCTTGAGGACCTCTGCTTCCTCGTCACTCAACGCCGGCTCTTTCTTGGCTCGCTTGGGCAGGCCATCCTTTGCCCAAACTATCGGTATCGCCCACGGCGCGGGGGCTCAGATGATGAAATACTTTTCCTTCCAATGTTTGATCGAGTCCGGGTTCTCGATCAACTTCACGCCCGTCCGCGGCGAAAGATAGAACCTCTGTTTGTTTCGGTTTGGCTGGCATGGGCGGTAGAGGCTCCGAAAGAGAAACATGCTCGGTACGGCACCGACCTCTTGGCACCGGAGAACAAACACCAGGACGTGCCTCCAGGTATTCGGCATCAGCTGGGCTGGGCTTAAACCATACCAATTCAAGACATCAATTATAAACGAATGAAGGGGGAAGCGAAGCCCGGCGGCCAGGGAGTCGACAGGAAAGACGCACACGTCTGTCGAAGACTTCGTGTTGGCTCGGAAGCCCGGCCCGGGGAGGAGTAGCCCGTAGTCGGCAGGAATCTGGAATCCCTTTCGGATCAGATGTAGATCGGCCTCCGTAAGAGACGAGATGGTATGGTCCACTTCGGACAACTCTCTCGGTTCATTCTCCTCCACCGACTTGGCCGTGCCTTGGGTCATCTTCTCCAAGATATCCTCGGCGTAGTCCCGAACGCCTCCCACGCTCGACAGAGCAATAGGCTGCCGACCGAACGCCCCCGCCGTCTTCGGCGTCTCGACGATCGTGACCACTGCTTTACCCTTCTGAGACGCCGCCGCGACCTCCTGAGGTGGCTCGGCTACTTCACCCTCTCTGTCCGGCCGAACAACGCTCTGATCGGTCAGCTCCACTACCTCCTTTCCTTTGCCCGCTCGGCCTACGACTTGCTCCGAGGCGGGGGTCTCATCCGAGGAAGTAATCTTAACCATTTTCTAAAGAAAGAGGAAGGAGACTGACCTTGAAGTGATAGCTACGGTCGGAAAAGCTCACCGGAGACAAAGAACGCCTTGCCGCAACAGCTAGCAGTGCCACCAAGGAGCTAAAAACTTCGAAGGTGAAAGTAAAAACTGGAGAGAGAGAGAGTAAAAGTGAATAATGAGACTTGGATTAAGGGGGGTGAAGATTTATAGTAAAAGAGGAACGTCCCTTGGACTTCCAAACGTAAGGGCGCGACTTTTGGGCCACTCTCGAAACGTCGCGAAGGCCCAACACGACTTTGTCTTTTCACCAAGTCAAGTAGCTCGGCACGACAGGATCTAAATCCGAATTACATGCAATCCGAGCCCAGCGGCAAAGGGCCCGGTCGGCGACCGAGCAAGTGCCATTCCGAGCCTGCAAACGGAGAAAACCCACTTTCTCCTCAACTTTCGTGTAGGATCTCGATCAGACGGCCCAGATCTTGCCAGCGACGCTAAACGACAAGATAGCGTTTTCTTGGGAACTGAGCCCGTCTCGAGATTCTCCACACCATCTGACGACTTAGATTGCGCCACGTCGCTCGGACAACCGTGCCCTCAGACGTCCCACCTTTGTCTGAGGAAGCCAGAAAAAGTTTTAGACTCAAAGTTTTAAGGCACCGCCTTCGGCGAGCCCCCCAGGCCCCAGGTCTCGGCCGGCATTCCTCTCACCCATGAGCAAAACAAAGCCCCCGGCCTCGGTGCCGAAGCCGCGAATTGTTCAGGGATTAGGGAGAAACCGCCGACCCACGGGGCCCGGTCAAAAGCAGATCGGTGCGCCCCCCATCTCTAACTCCTTCGGGCTGACAACCATCAGAAGCCGCCAGCCCGGAAGGAAGACAGAGATGGGAAGAGACCCATCATTCCGAAGCTGCTGCAGTCCCTCGGATTCGGACTTGGGTCATCACCTCTTCTACCATGATCTTCCCCGACCCTGACACCCACATCGGGGCAGTCAGAATCGGGAGAAGATCACGGTGGAAGAACGACCACCCGTCCTTCCGAAGCAAACTCGTCCCTCGGATCCGGACTTGGGTCATCACCTCTTCTACCATGATCTTCCCCGACCCTGACACCCACATCGGAGCAGTCAGAATCGGGAGAAGATCATGGTGGAAGAACGACCACCCGTCCTTCTGAAACACATGGTCCCCCGAATTCGGACTTTGGTCATCACTTCTTCCACCATGATCTCCCCTGACCCTGACATCCGCTTCGGGGCCGTCAGAGTCAGGAGAAGACCATGGTGGAAGAACGACCACCCGTCCTTCCGAAGAGCAATCACCCAAAGCAGATGCCTCCGAGGACTAAAACTCAACATTGTTGCGATTAAAATGACAAAGGGAATGGGGTACTTATAAGCTACCCTCCAAGATCCGGCCATTATGACCCTCGGGAGTTGAAACGTCACGCATTAATTGAGGGGAACCCTTCTTAATGACCCCGGGAAGATGGAACGCCGCACAAATCCCGGGACACCATTAATGCCCTTGGGAACAGGATCGTCTCGAAACTCGTAGCGCCACGTCGCTCGGACTGCCGAAACCCCAATCCTTCGGTCGGCTGCCGAGCAAGTGCCTTTCCGATCCTGCAAACGGAGAAAACTCACTTTCTCCTAAACTTTCGTGTAAGATCTCGATCAGACGGCCCAGATCTCGCCGAGAACACTAAACGACAAGATAGTGTTTTCTTGAGAAATGTGCCCGTCTCGAGATGCATGTCGTCATCCAACGGCTCAGATTGCGCCACGTCGCTCGGACTGCCGAAACCCCATGCCTTCGGTCGGCTGCCGAGCAAGTGCCTTTCCGATCCTGCAAACGGAGAAAACTCACTTTCTCCTCAACTTTCGTGTAAGATCTCGATCAGACGGCCCAGATCTCACCGAGGACACTAAACGACAAGATAGTGTTTTCTTGAGAAATGTGCCCGTCTCGAGATGCGTGTCGTCATCCAACGGCTCAAATTGCGCCACGTCGCTCGGACTGCCGAAACCCCATGCCTTCGGTCGGCTGCCGAGCAGGTGCCTTTTCGAGCCTGCAGTTGCTCCATGTCATCCGACGGCTCGGATTGCGCCACGTCGCTCGGACTGCCGAAACCCCATGCCTTCGGTCGGCTGCCGAGCAAATGCTTTTCCGATCCTGCAAACGGAGAAAAAAGACACCGAGCAACTACGACCGTTGGATCTCTCAGAAATTCGTGCTTCTAATGATGGACGGTCCAGATTGCGCCACGTGCGCTAAAAGACAAGATAGCATTTTCTTGGGAGACGTGCCATCATCCGACGGCTCAGATTGCGCCACGTCGCTCGGCCTGCCGAACCCCTGTGCCTCCGGTCGGCTGCAGAGCAAGTGGCCATCCGAGCTTGCAAACGGAGAAAAAAGCTTCCGAGCGATAACAACCGTTGGATCTCTCAAAAATTCGTGCTCGTCCATGATCAACGGCCCAGATCGAGCCACGTCATAAATCGGTATTTAAAATCATTTTTTATTTATTTAAATCGTTTTATTTATTTAAAAATTGCGAGAAATTGCTAAAAATTCGGGAAAATTAACTAAAAATTCTAGAAAATAATTAAAAATTCGGGGGTATATTTTTGAGCCCCTGAACGAACAATTATTGCCTAGGATGTACTGTTAAAGCTCCCGAACGATTAGTAAACACATCGCAAAATTAAATAAATAGTCCGAAAAAATAGATAAAAGTCGTCAAATACTCGATATGACTAGAGAACAGCACATGGCATCAAAAAATTACCTCACTACCCCCTTCGAGATTCAAAATCCTCCATTTGGACTCCGATACAACTCCGCTAGCCACTAAAACAGTTAAACTACTCCTCAAAGGCTGATCACACTCAGTCTTTAGGAGTGGGGGGCTCGTGATATGGCTAAAAATGAGGTTAAATCGGGACTATCCAGATTGGGCACAAATCTTGAAGCTCGGGGGTAAAACGGTAATTTCACATACAAATGGGTCCGAAACGGGTGTTGGATCTCCTTCTCACATATCCAATAACCCACAAACGGATCCACTCCGATTGGGTACGGGTCCCGACCCGAGGCGAACCCAGACCAACAAGAGGCAAATCAGGGTCACTGATCTGACCAGGTCAACGGGCCTGATTTACTCTCACCAGGAATCAGGGATTAGTTTCCTAAACAGACTGTGAGGATTTTACTCCTGGCAGTTACACAGGAAATCAGGTCCCTAATCACTCCCCTGGCGACTATAAATACCTTCCCTCTACCACTGTGACCAGGTAATCACTCTTTTTCCACCTTAAGCTCTTTCATAATCACCACAGGTTACTGACAAGGGCGTCGGAGGGTGTGTCGCCGGAATCAACCCCGGTGTATCGCACTTCCTTGTAGGTCGCGGCAGGAATCAGGAGGCTTGGATCCGCTGTTCAGGTTCTTCCCGAACTCACAAATCTCATCTGTTTACCTCCACACCGAAATCAGCGGTAACAATACCTTAGATAGCCTAACAATAAAAAATCAATTAATTTGAAATTCATTTGTCCATGATTTACATCATCACAAAATTGTATAACTGAAAATTCTAACAGCATGATGGATGGGCAAATGAACTTCAAATTACTTGATTTTTTTATTGTTAGGCTATCTTAGGCATATAGAACAATATGAGCGGTTCGAATTTTTCATAGGATCTTCATTTCATGAGTGCTCACGGAGTGCTCACCAAAATAGTGTGCAACCGAAGGGAACTCTATATATATATATATATATATATATATATATATATATATATATATATAATTATCCCTATAAATCGACGACAGTGTCATAGTCGTAAATAATCGATACACGTTACTTTGCAATGGCAACTAATTTAAACACGGTAAAACAAGGGATTCCTAAAATTGAACTCGAAATGTAGCAGATCGAAGCAATTAGCATCAAGATTAGTAATTAATGACGAATCAAGAGCTGGGTTATGGGAGCTTTACCGGTGATGGATCGGGAGAAGATGGCGGATTCCATGGTCGGAGCTCGGATCTGAGAGATCGAGGTAGAGAATGAGAAAGAAGGAGAGAGAAGGAGAGAGAATGGTTTTGGATTTTAAACAGAGGAGAGAAGAGAGAGAGAGAGAGAGATATGGCTATGAAAGCTCCGCCATTTCTTTGGTTTCTTCGCCAAAAAAAAAACGGGAGTGCATGAGTGGTCCGGGGAGACGAGAATCGCACGTGCTGGACGCGGGTAGTGAGTCTCGTGGTGTTTATGGTACGGATCCAACTTGATCCGGCTCGAGCTCGTTTTATTATTTAACCAAATAAGCTTGAACAAAAACCATAGACGCGATTAAATAAATGAACAAGCTTGAACAACGCAAAGTTCGGCTCGCTCGGCTAACCCTGGTTGAAGAAACATTGTTGGAAAATAATTCCGTTAGCTTTTGTTCTCTACCTTTTCTTATAAATAAATAAATAAAAAAAAGTGGGTGCATATAAATATGATCTGTTAAATCAAGTATTTTATCACTTGATGATTATAATTATTTTTTTCTTCCTAATCATCCATTGCAATAGTTGTTTTAAATGATGAATACAGTTTCATAATATTTACATCGTCTTATCATGATTCTAAACGAGCTCAAATCAAGCTCTACATAAGCTTTAAACCAAACCATGAACAAACCAAAAAATTGAACGAAGCTTCAAACACAAATATGAACGGGTCATAGCTGTTCTTTTCCTAAAAAACAAAGCAAAAGGAGCCAAGCCCAAATTAAATCCCTTCAAAATAATGAAATGGGCTTAAACAAAAAATCGCCAATGGATCCAATCTGGAGCCGACCCGGCCCATTACCTGTTAAGAAATATGGAAGGGTAAAACCGTAAATGAGCGAAAAGAAAATCCCTATATATTCGACTCACCCCGTCTCTAGGGTTTGCCGTTGCTTTCTTCTTCTTCTTCCTCCTCACACCGCCGACCCGGATCTCCGAGTTCCACATTTCGCAATCATGGTATCTTGCATTCAATTCCATCTTCCATCTTCTTCTTTTCGCTATGTCTGCATTGAACTAGGGTTCAGATCATATGGATTTAAATCGATAATAAAAATTATTATTATTATTATTATTTATCGGTTTTGATTCATTAGATTGAATTGTTTGAACCACAAAGGAAACATTTTTACCATAAAAAAATGTGTTCTTTGACGGCATCAATCTATCAGTCAATTGTGGAACAAATTATATTGATTTTTTTATGATTTGTTTCATGATTTTACAAGAGTGTTGAAATTGCCAAAAATCACTACTTTGATAAGGAACTGATTATACGTTCTGAGACATTGTTAATTAAGATGCAAAAAAAATGTTTTTGTTTGGGTTTGAAGCGCGTAATAGTGATAGCATTAGGTTTAATTGGGTGCTTGATTGGTAATTGGTTCTGGTTGAGGTGTATAGGGCTGTTTAGTATGTGGAAGGGTTTATTTGGTTATGAATCTTTATCCTAAAGAGGCCAATAGTATACCAAATGAAGTCCATCATTCCCTTTTTATTATACTAGTATTTTTCACGTGTAGTGCACGTTTTGATAAGAATTGGAGGATTGTCATGTGTGATTTACGTGTTAAGAAATAGTTTTTGAGTTGGATGTGCATTAAACGCAATTGGTAAAAATATTTTGAAGAAAAAGTTACAATTTGTACATGCAATGCACGTGTTTATAGGTAGAATTTGAGTTGTATGTGCAACATATGTGTATGTCTAGTATTAAAAAATATTGTAAATTTGTTTTGCACGTGCGTTGCATGTTTTAAATATGTGTAATTTTTTTAATTTTTTGTTTTAATCAATGGGAGGGTAGGAGTTGTACGTGCAACGCATGGGTTTGTATGTTGACAACATTACAACTCCAACTCTCCCATTATAATATTAGAGATTAGAGATTAGAGATTAGAGATATTTTTTGAGTTTTGTGTTACTGAGACGAGAGGTTGATGCATTAAGTTATTTTTCTGAAATAAATTAAGTGCGCTGTATTAATTTTTAAATGAATTTTGTTATCTTCCTTTTTAATTTGAAATTATGAATACCATGACCTACTGAAGACTAAATTCGTTCGTAGTATCATTTAGTTTAAAATTGATAAATTGCTTCATTTTCTTGTTTGAATTGTAATCTATGCTCATCTCTATTCATTCAGAACTATAATTAATAATTTTGGTTGATGACTTATTCGGCAAGAAGTCTTCATTTTGTTCTTAATTTGTTATTTTAATCTAAGAGTAGTGACTGGAAACAATGTACACATTAGTTGTTGTGCTGGTGACTTGTCTGAGATGTTTGCATAAATTTTAGCTTGACAAATTTTTTATTCATACTTGTTTGCAAATCTACTGCGCTCTCTCTTTCTCTCTGTTTTTTGTAATTTTTCTCCGTGTGTTGAAAACTTAAACAAGATCCATTTGTTAGTAATGTAGGTTTAGGTGCAAAATGCAATTCATTTAATGGTGCTAGTTTGAATTTTATATGATAAATTGTTTACTGACCTTTTTTATGAATGTTCTCTTGCCGTAGGCAAGAGGCCTGAAGAAGCACTTGAAGAGGCTAAATGCCCCAAGACATTGGATGCTCAACAAGCTTGGGGGTGCCTTTGTAAGTATCTCTTCATTGCGTCCTTATTTATGTACTTATTAGTTGAGTTCTGACTGTAGAACTTTGAATTTTTTAGGCTCCCAAGCCCTCATCTGGTCCTCACAAAGCAAGGGAGTGCTTGCCACTCATCCTTATTTTAAGGAACAAGCTGAAATATGCCCTCAATTATCGTGAAGTCATTTCGATTTTGATGCAACGCCATGTCATGGTCGACAACAAAGTCAGAACTGATAAAACTTATCCTGCTGGCTTCATGGGTAATGATATATTCTCCATTTTTCTATTTTTTTCTGAGTTGTAATCTTAGCATGTTTCTCATATAGTGAATCCTATGTTTCCTTGTGATTATTTACTTGTGTTTACTACATGTCCGTACCCAAGGAATCCACTGTGTGTGTTTTAATAATCTGGAATTTTTGTTTTGTAGATGTTGTTTCTATCCCCAAGACAAATGAGAACTTCCGGCTTTTGTACGACACCAAGGGTCGTTTCCGCCTCCACTCAATCAAGGATGAAGAGGCCAAGGTATATCTGTGCCTTCCTAGTTGGTCTTTTTTTGCGATGCTGAGCTGCATTTTCTGGTTTTGCTATTCGAATTATCTATTTACTATATTCTTATTAAGGTATAAGCAGTTTAATTCTATCATGGTGTCAAACTTTGGTCTCTGAGAGTTTGATATTTGCAAAATCAATATTTTAACAAATAATTGCTTGTTTGAATTTTGTCTATGCAGATGTTTTATTTTGAGATAGTGTAACATCATTGAGTAATTTACTTTAGGATGCTATCGTCAAAATACTTTCTGAATTCCTAAAATAAATTCCATTCTCCTGCAGTTCAAGTTGTGCAAGGTTCGGAATGTGCAGTTTGGCCAGAAAGGCATCCCCTATCTCAATACTTATGATGGCCGCACCATTCGTTACCCTGATCCTCTAATCAAGGCAAATGACACCATCAAGCTCGACCTCGAGACTGGAAAGATCGTTGACTTCATCAAATTCGATGTTGGGAATGTTGTGATGGTCACTGGTGGAAGAAACACTGGTCGTGTGGGCATCATCAAGAACAGGGAGAAGCATAAGGGAACATTTGAGACTATCCATGTTCAGGATGCAACTGGGCATGAGTTTGCAACCCGTCTCGGAAATGTATACACCATTGGCAAGGGCTCGAAACCCTGGGTGACTCTTCCCAAGGGAAAAGGAATCAAGCTGAGCATCATTGAGGAGGCTAGGAAGCGAGCAGCAGCAGCGGCGGCAGCAACTTCAGCTGCTTAATTTGATCTTACTCCAGGCATATTTAAAACTAGGAAATTTTCAACCTCTCTTTTCACATTATATCTATATTGTTTCCAGTGAAACCATGTTTTTGAATGAGAATTGTTGGGTAGTCCTATTATTTACTGCTTGTTTTAGGCAATCAAACTATCTATCAAATTTTCTTGTAAAATTGAAATTTTAAAATGTTCCTTTTATGGAGCTGATGATTATAGCTTGTGCTCGTCCATAATGTACACTGTCTCATATTTATGGTTTTTTGGGTCGGGTACATAGCTTTATGTTGGGCACAAATTATGTGCTCTTATCAAATGTGACTTAACATATTGAATATTTTTCCAAACTAACCCATTTTTTGAAAATAAATACTAACCACTTTCGAAAGTAATTATCAAATTGACCCACTTGTGTCTAACAGTGAGTTATCAGATAATGAGCTTGTTATTTGAAACAGCGAGTTTAGTTGTATAATAGTTGTATAGGAATTTTTCGAACATTTGAAGAAATATCGTTGAGTCTTAAAACAGTAAAACTATAGACTCGCCCGTTTGAAATAGCTTGCTATTCGAAATGAGTTTGGTTTGGGGTTTTTTTTCTTCCTAAAACCAAGTTCCTATTCTCTCACCTCTTCACTTCATCTCTGGAAAGTAACTTACAACTATACTCGCTATTTAGAATAGTAAGTTTAGTTAAACTAAACTCTATTTCGATTAGCGATTGTGCATGTTAATAAATTTTTTCAGAGAGTTCAACTAGCTCTGAATTTCAGCTTACAAGTTGACTCGCTATCCAAAATAGCGGGTGTAGTTGAACCAAACTTGCTATCTAGAATAGCGAGAGTCTAGGTTTGAACATATCAACTATAAGCGAGGGATGAGAAAAGAAAGACTTGGTTTTAGAAAGGAAAAAACCCCCCAAACTAAACTCGTTGTTTCGAACAGCGAGTCTAGCTTTACTGTTTTAAAACATAGCAAGATTTCTTCAAGTGTTGGAAAAATTTCTACAACTCAACTCGAACAGCGGGTCGGTCAGTTTGATAATTATTTTCAAAAGTGGGTTAATTTGGTAAATATTTTTAAAAGTGGGTTTTATTTGGGGGGAAAGTTATAACCTATTTTGGTAGTTCTGTATGCTTTTATTATTGTCAGAAGGGCAATCTTTGTCCTTTTCTGTGTCTATTCGGCTTTCCCATCTGGTTTTTTGTTGCAGTAGTCACTGCAGTGTTGCATATAGCTTGTGCCCTTCCCATATAGATTCAGTTTGTCACTAATATTTCATCGCTCCTCAATCCACACAAGCACCAATTTGTCGTACCGGCAATATGGTGGTACATCTCTAATAATCTCTAATATTACAATGGGAGAAGGCCTTAGTGTCATTTGTAACAGTTTGTCATTTTGTCAACACGTGCAGCGCACGTGTTGGTAGATTTTTTTTTGTTCTTTTCATTCTCCCTCCCCATTTTCCTCACGTGCAACGCACATGTATAATACTAGTAATATTATAATGGGAGAAGGTCTTAGTGTCATTTATAAATATTTTGTCAATCTACCAATCCGTGCAATACACGTGCATAACTATTTTGAAGGAGGTCCTAGATTCAAATCAAGACTATATCTAAATTTTTATTTTAAAAAACTATATTTATTAAAACGTGCATTGCACGTGTAAACTACTAGTTTCTAGAAATTACAGAATACTGCAAGGGCTGATTCCATGGAAACAATCTCAATCTGTAGTGGCGAAAACAATCTGTAGTGGTGTGGCAAGAATACCATATAAACAATCTGGTAAAATGTTCTTTTATAAGCTTTTAGCCAGTGAATGCCTTGGCGGTTAAAGCTTTTCCTACCGCCTCTGCGAAAATGCCCGATGAATCCCTTTAAATCATACCCCAAGCTAAAAAAAAATATATGGTTCAAATAACTGCATCGACTTGTATGAACTACAAAGTATCTACTGTAGGATACCGGTGCCTTGGAATGCACAAAAATTGGGGGAATCTCTTTCTGAATGTTTGTATGCAGAGGGGCACACAACACAGGCTTGCACGAGCAATGGCCATGGATGGATCTACGGCAGTATTTTGAACAACTAGCTCACACTGAGCTTTCCATAGGCACCATGCAACTGAAATGTGGTGGAGCAGTGTAGCATTTTTAAACCAGAAAGCAATACTCAAATAAAGATTCTGGCATACTTGTCAGATACTCATATATTTGGTATATCCTTTTTTCCAGTAAGTGTATCTTTACATATTATATGATCCGTGTATTGTATCATCGTATCGTAAGATAGAGTAACTTCACGTCCAAAAATGAAGTAATCAATGATACATCAATTTATATGATCATAATTCATAAAAAATATAGGTAAAGCAATAACTTTAAAGGGAGAGAGCAATATACCTGTTGACCATCGAATCACCAAAAATTATTAAATCTTAACAAGTTAAAAAACTGTGCATTTGTTCTTAATATTACATTATCTTTTATCCTTAATTTCTGACAACGTAAACTAGATTTAAAAACTTGCTAATGTATAACTCACCGTGTACCAGTACTCTTTACAATTGTAGGAATTGCATGTGTATGACAATATTTCTGATGTAAATATATTACATATAGTCAATCTAGTCTATATGTAGTCAATCTAGTCTACATCTAATGACATAAACAAAACTGGCACAAAATATTAGAATAAGATGTTTTATGATCTGACCTAAAATAATTAATAATGCACCATTTATTAAAAAAACTAAAACTGATTTATCAAAAACTGTATGATGTAACTAACAATGCAAGCTTACTCCTAAAGCTTAATTTTTTCCAAAGAGAACTTACATATACACACAAAAAAAGGAACTAAAATGGCTTAAGAAAAACATATAAAATTAAGGGGAAAAAGAAAGGACGAAAGAACAAAGGGAGAAAATGAGAAACTAATAACGGTGGAAAGTATGAATTCCAAAGAAGAAGAAGCAACCAACATGCTATTTGTGATAAACTCAAGAGGAAATGATGAACAAAGCGGAAGAAACAAAAAAGAAAATGATATAGTGAAATAAACAAGGAAGAAATCTAATTGAGTTGGCACAAAACCCTAAAGATCTAGGTTTTGGGCTTTTAAATGGACTTTCAGGTGAATTATGAAACAAATATCGTATCGTATATCGATACAAAATATATTGTATTGCAAGATACAATACGATAAAGTAAGTCAATTAAAGCTATTGATAAATCACATGAAATATATATCGAATTCATTAAATATCGTATTGTATGGAGAAACATACCGTACGATATGCAAGATATTAACAACTATGAATTCTGGAATGAACATCAAAATGATCCGCTAACAGGCCGTCCATAAAATGCGATAACACAACACATTCTGGGTTATTTCTACCTGAAATGGATAACTGACTAGAGACCCAGTTTGGAATTGCTGTCAACTAAATCTAGCTGCAAAAACTGATATAAATTAGCACCATAAAGTTTGCGGAGAACAAAAAGAAATAATTACCTCTCCTCTAAAAGTGGGTCTTGTAGCTTTATTCCTACTACAATTAACAGTTACAGAATTGTAGTACAACTTGTAATAGGGAAATAAAATCCTCCAAGAACATGATCAATGAAAAACTGAATCCTCATTTTTTAATCACTATCGAACATAATATTTTGAATGTACAACATAGACAAACCGAGAGGTAGATTCAATACAGAACATTTTGTTACCCTTCTTCACTGAACAATTTTGCGCTTAGCACCATCCAAGGTGTTTTTGAGCAGCATAGCGACAGTCATGGGGCCTACGCCGCCTGGAACTGGGGTCAGCCATCCGGCTACTTTGCTCGCTTCTTGGAAGTCAACATCCCCGACAAGCCTGTAACCTGACTTCCTACTTGGATCATCAACTGCATTTGTCCCCACATCGATGACTGCAGCCCCAGGTTTAATCCAGTCTCCTTTGATCTGAGTAAGCCAAATGGATTGGTTAGTGTATAATAATGAGAAGAATAACCATTATGTTTTTCTAAGTAAAAAATAACACCTGTAATCTGTGTCTATAGTTGCACTTGAAATAAAACAGAATTGAACAAATCAACCCCTTCTGTGAAGAACATCCCAAAACGAACTTTACCCTCATCATCCTCTCAAGAAAGCCCAAGCCCCCACAACAGGGCCGGCCTTGAGTTCCCGGGGGCCCAAGGCGAAAAGCCCAAATAATTATTTTTGGGGGCCCTAATTACAATATAATTTTTTACACACAAAATATGTGCCTTTATGTGGGGCATCACATGCTCCTTCTCCTAAAAACTTATAATTATTTATGTTATACATATATTGCCAAATTTTCACCAATAAAAACACACATATACAAACCTACAATTAATTCTATCAGACATATCTTGCTCAATTTCACTGTTTCTTTAACATTTGTATCATTGTATAATGGCTAACTCCAATATTATTGTGATAAAAGTTTTATAATTGTCTGTCCCATGCCAAGATAAAAGAGGATTGTATTAGGTATGCTACCAACTAGCATAAAACTATGTCTAATAGATAGATGAAATGAATCCAAATGAAACCAAAGTTTTTGGATAAAAGCTTCCTTTCTTGTATACATTGTTCTCATCCATGAAGCTGCTCACTCATCTGGCTCATCCGTGTGAAATAATTTTATTACATTTATATTATGGACACCAAAAACACAAATTTTTAGTTTTTGTACAGCTAGTCATTGTTTCAATTTTAGAATCCATGTGCATGACAGATCATATAATGTACTTAAACATTTAAAAAATACTCAATAGTCGTTATAGAGGCGTTGATCTTCTGTTCAGAAAAAAATGATAATTAGAAATAATACCATATTAGCTTGTCCTGCTGCAGCAATAATGATATCAGCTTCACGGATAATTTTGTCAGTATCACTGGTATGTGAGTGAACAACAGTCACAGTCGCATCGGCTTTCAGGAGAAGCAATGACACTGGTAAACCAACTATATTACTGCGGCCAACAACCACTGCCCTTTTGCCTTTTACACTTATTCCACTCCGTGATAGAAGTTCAAGACATCCCTATAAAAGGAAGAGTTATATGTACATTGCCACCAAAAAATTAATCTATTTTGATATCACTCCCAAAAGCTTGAGATTTCGATATAACCTCCATGAAACTTTTTAAGTTATATGCTATATACCCCTAAAAGGGAAAGAACCTCAGCAGCAGGAATGAGATAAGTATATTGTGGACAGTTATGGTGTATATTTGATAATTGTAGTTTGATAGGGAAAATACTGAAACAACACAGAAGGTTTTACAACAGATAATAGCACATCCTTAACGTGTGAAGGCTTCACTCACGGTTGAAGTTTTTGGTAAGTAGCTTCCAATGTCCAATATGATCTTAGAGACCAGAAATAGATGCAAATAAATAAATTAAAATAAAGAGATAAAATCTTATCTTATGTATTTCTATTGTTATGGATTTTGAATAAGAAATACCTTGGGGGTGCAGGGAAGAAACAATGGTTCTCTGCCTTTCATTGCAAGTTTGCCAATATTCAAAGGATGAAATCCATCAACATCTTTCTCAATGCTAATTTCACTCAAGACCTTCTCTTCATTTATATGCTTCGGTAAAGGAAGTTGTACCAGTATACCTGAAATTTTGAAAGAATTCGTCTTGACCAAATGAGAATATAAAGGCAAATATACGCAAGATTAATAGAAGTTTGAGTCACCGTAACCAAGATTTTGGACTATAGCTGACATATATCACTATAGTCATCAAAGTTTGTTGGACCTGAAAATACGGGTTTTACTTATCTCTACTACTATAACTCAAGAGTAGGAGTTGTGAAATCCGTAGACATATTAGTGTAATTTTTAAACAAACCAACTTGATTGATCTAATCTAAACCACACCTTTTTGAAATGAGTGTGATATTAACCAGTTATTATAATGACTTCAAACTTCAAATATATTTATGACATAATTATTTACGAAAGTGTCATTCATATAAAATAAAAGTTGGTGTGTCTAGGGGTAATTTGTAAAGAGTATGGTAAGGGTTTGAGATGGATAAAGGGAGGTCTCAGTTTCCAGGCCAAGCTACGTCGTACTCTTTACTTTTTTAAAAAATTGTTAGGGCGTGCATTGCACATGCAGATTGCTAGTGTTCGTAATTGAGAAGATTCATACTTTTCCTCAACTGATGCTATGTGTATGATGTATAACATGCATTCTCATTATCCAGCATAGGTTTGTTCTTTCTGAGCTCAATTCACAACTAATTCCTTACCTACCACAAATAAAATTTATCAGGATATAAAGGATTTGTGTATAGCAATGTTGAAAAAAAAAAAGCATTTAGCAATTAGCATAGCGCTCCACCTTCTAGTGGAGCAAAGCGTAAATAGTGTACTATAAATAGTAAGCTACGTGAAATTCTATTTTTAATTAAAAAGCCATTAAAATATCTCAAAATTTATTCAATATTTAAAACAGAAAAAAATATATTTTTTTTGACAAAAAACTATACCAAGTAAATTTACAGATTGATATTGTTGATACAACATATACATATATCCCATCTCACTATTTCACTAATTAGACAACATATACCATAGTAAGCTATAGGGTAAAATAGCATGAAAAAACATATGCTATGAGCCTATGATTGAATAGTGCAGAGCGACAATGAGTTCGATCTATTTTAAGGTGCATTGAACCGCAATCCTTAGTGTTACGCCTGTAGTAGCTTTTCTGAGCTACATAGCACACTTTTTTCAACTATGTATAGGTAAATCTGCTCAGAACTGACAAATCAAGCTGGGTAATGCAAAATTTGCTACTATCTATATAAATATAGGATTTGTTTGAGACTACCACGTTCCTGTTTCCTTAGTTCAGGTATATTTCTTCCATGTACATGAAGCACTGGTTATATTTAAATTGGGAAAACATGCATCGGCACCTCCTGCAAATAACAATAGTGTTGGAAGAAACCAAATTATAGAGTAAGATTATGAATAGAAGCATCAGTTACGTGTCATAAACACTTCAAATTAAGTACTCACTCATTATCTACATCCTTCAATAATCGTCATGAATGGATTAAAATTTTATCACTTGATGGGCCGATCAAGGAACTGTAACATCATATATACAACTAGCCAAATTCACCTCATTTCCTCGTTCTTTTCTCACACATTTAAGTCAACTTATTAAGCAAACAATGTCCAAAAAGAAAGTGACTAACCATGGACATCAGCATCAGAATTCAACTCATGAACTTTAGCAATCACATCCGATTCCGACGCATTTTCCGGCAAATCCACATCAAACGAGCGAATGCCCACTTCAGCACAGGCCTTCCTCTTCATGCCCACGTAGGTCTGCGAGTCCTTTCTGGTCCCTACTATCACCACAGCTAAACCCGGAACCTGAAAAAGATCCCAACTTTAAGTATGAAAGAGAGAGATTTGAGTTGGGTTTTTTGGAGGTGGCATGGAAGTACCTTGTTGTAGGTTTCGGACAAGGTTTGGACTTCTCTGGCGATTTCGTTGCGGATGTCTTGTGCGATTGCTTTGCCGTCGATGATTTTCGCCATTTTCGGGTTTTTTGTTTTGTTTTGTTTTGTTTTGTTTTGTTTTGGATGATAGAGCAGGAGATCTGAAGGGGATAGGAAGGAGAAGTAGTAACGGGTCCGGACCGGGTCGGGTTTCGAATGTCCACGTACGGATTCAGTAACAGTTGGTCAGTTACCCACTTTCAAACCCGATAAGAGTATATTATAGTTTGTGTTTTGCACATAAGATCATTTTTTAACTTTTTTTTATATATATTTTTTAAGATTTGAGAAGTAGGAAGAAAAATTATTCTTGAAAGTCTTGGAAAAAAGAATTCTTCGATATAGCGATGAATAATCTATTTTACTACCGATATAGCGATGAATAATCCTATAAGGGATTACCATGTCTATATAGGGGTGGCATTAGGCATCGGGACCGGCCCTAATTGTCCAAAATCATGCTGAACCCGGGGCAACTCTTCCAAAAAAAAAAAAAACCGATCCTGTCCGGTCCCTAAAAAAATGCAAAAAGCCTTTAGCCCGGCCCGCTCAAACCCGGGACCGGATTGAACAGGCCCAGGCCGGTCCGCGGGCCGATCCTTGGATTTTATGGGTTTTTTTAGAATTTTTTTAAAATTGTGTTTGTGTAATTACTAAAATACCCCCCAACGGATCTATACTAGCTAGTTTTGGGATATATTTTGGGAAATTCAAAAAAAAAATATGAAATGTTTTTTTTAAAATAAACATTTGTAATTCATAAATATAATTAGTAAAATTGTATAAAATGTTACTAATCTATTTAATTATGTATTAAACTTTGTAATTCATAAAAACAAATTTATTTATAAATATCTCTTTTATCTATATGTTCTTGACAATTTTTTAACAATTTTCCTTAAATCGTCCCCGGTCCCCGAGCCAGGGGCCAGGGGCCAGGTCCGGGCCGGCATTTTCCCGCCGAGGCCCGGCCTGCCACTCCTTCCAGCCTGGCTCGCGAAAGCCCGGCCCGGATCAAAACCCGCGAGGTTTCGATCCGGCCCAACCCACTAAGCCCGAATGCCACCCCTATGTCTATATGCATCCTACAAACAAAACTCATCAAATATACTTTTTCACGTATCTATATAATAAAATACAAAGAAAGTTATCAAGTGGCTCTTCGTCAATCCCCCAAAATCAAAGGCCCAGATTTAACCTCACAAAACACATTTTTTTCCCAAAAGTTTTCCCCCAAAACTCAAATTCAAATCCCCCCAAAACAACTCATTTATTTATTTAATTATATATATATATATATATATATATATATATATATATATATAGGGAAAGCTTCGGTTGAGCACTACTCTAGTGCTCAACCGCGTGAACACTAGGCCTTCGGGCGTTCATATCGAAAATCCGAACCGTTCACATTGATCTACACATCTAAATTAGTCTAAATATGTAAAATCAAATCATTTGAAATTCATTTGCCCATCCATCACGTGACTATAAAAACAATGATTTTCAGCCATACAATTTTGTAACACTTCAATGGATGGATAAATGAATTTTAAATGATTTGATTTTACATATTTAGACTAATTTAGATGTGTAGATCAATGTGAACGGTTCGGATTTTCGATATGAACGCCCGAAGGCCTAGTGTTCACGCGGTTGAGCACTAGAGTAGTGCTCAACCGAAGCTTTCCCTATATATATATATATATATATATATATAGGGAAAGCTTCGGTTGTGCACTCCTCTTGTGCACATGGCATGTGCACTCCTCTAGTGCACGTTCATATCGACGATCTGAACCGTTTACATTGATCTACACATCTAAATTAGTCTAAATATGTAAAATCAAATCATTTGAAATTCATTTGTCCATCCATCATGTGACTATAAAAAACAATGATTTTCAGCCATACAATTTTGTAACACTTCAATGGATGAGTAAATGAATTTCAAATGATTTAATTTTACATATTTAGACTAATTTAGATGTGTAGATCAATGTGAACGATTCGGATTGAGTATATGAACGCCCGAAGGCCTAGTGCACACGCCGTGTGCACTAGAGATAGTGCACAACCGAAGCTTTCCACATATATATACATATATATATGGCAAATGCTTCATTGAAAACGGGTCTAGTTTTCACAGGTTGGAAAATAACAATCTGAGCCATTGGATCGCCCTTGATCATGATCAGCGGCTCAGATCGAGCCCCCAATCACCCGTTTCAATTAATCAGCGGAGGGTTATTTGGGAATTTCGTCCCAAATAACTCTTCGCCTCACGGATTCTAAAAAAATGAATTAACCTAGGCCGTTATTGGGAACAACGACCTAGGTTATAAAAAATTGAATCATAGGCCGTTGTTTGGAACAACGGCCTTTTTCTAAATTTTTATAACCTAGGCCGTTGTCCAGGGTATAAAATTTTAGAACAAATTTAGAACAAGGTCGTTGTTCCAAACAACGGGCTATGATTTAATTTTTTATAACCTAGGCTGTTGTTCCTAACAACGGCCTAGGTTAATTCATTTTTTTCAGAGCGAATCAGGCGAAGAGTTATTTGGGACGAAATTCCCAAAATAACCCTCCACCACTTAAGTGATATTGGGTGATGGGCAGAAGCGGTCTGAGCCGCTGATCACGATTAAGAGCGATTCAATGGCTCAGATCGCTGTTTTTCAACCCGTGAAAACAAACCCGTTTTCAATGGAGCATTTGCCTATATATATATATATATATATATATATATATATATATATATATATATATATATATATATATATATATATATATATGAGAAATGATCCATTGAAAACGGGTCAAGTTTTCACAGGTTGGAAAACAGCGATCTGAGCCATTGGATCGCTCTTGATCGTGATCAGCGGCTCAGATCGAGCCCGCCCATCACCCGTTTCACTTGATCAGCGGAGAGTTATTTTGGAAATTTCGTCCCAAATAACTCTGTGCCTGATTCGCTCTAAAAAAATGAATTAACTTAGGCCGTTGTTCCCAACAATGGCCTAGGTTAATTCATTTTTTTAGAGCGAATCAGGCGAAAAGTTATTTGGGACGAAATTTTCAAAATAACCCTCCGTCACTTAAGTGATAACGGGTGATGGGCAGAGGCGATCTGAGTCGCTAATCACGATCAAGAGCGATCCAACGGTCTAGATCGCTGTTTTCCAACCCGTGAAAACAAACCCGTTTTCAATTGAGCATTTCTCTCTCTATATATATACTTATGAAAACATGGACTTTTCTACCCCAATTTATAATTATTGTCAACATATACTAATGAAAACAAGGACTTTTATTTACAGCTAATTATTGTCGTACTATTCAAACTTGAGTTATATAATTGTTGATTTATTGTTTACAAGGCTTTTCATATGCTGTATCGTTCGAAAGACGTACCGTAGGCATGTGTCCACGGTCAAATCTAGTTCATCTCTATGTCTTAAAACATCAGTTCCACAAAGCACTATTATACCTCCTAAACAATTAACTTTTTATAGCATTAAGGAGTTCGGGATTTAACTCTTGTTGGCTCACAGTAACGATGCACACGTTATATGACAAACGTCTGACCAAAATGTCTGCTTCCATTTTTCTACATTACTTTTAGTTCAATCAAACATGTGGTTCATATACAACGTATACTACAAGTTAACATGACAATCTCTATCGTTCAACAGGGAGGGAGCCACCTTGAGGCAGTGGGTGGCTATTGGCTCATGCTACTATGGACTTTTTTTAAAACTCCCCTTCAACATATAAATTTTTTAGTGCACCCCCGTCCCTCTATTTAGTCAAGTCCACCTCTCGTTATTATCTTTGATGCTGCTTACTTTTGGATGTGAGAGTAACATGTGTAAATTCTTGTAATTTGTGAAGCAGAAGATGCGGTATTGACGCTGATCCAATCCTAGGTTGTAGGACCGGTTCGGAAGTAGCGGGAGGGAGGTAGAGGCCGGATTCTCGGTTCGGATCTGCGAGGCTCAGCTCGATCTTTTGTACCCGCACACTGCCTAGAAACACCGGGAGAAATTCCGGCGACAGGCCCTCCGACGATTTAGTCAGCCACTGAGAAAGTAACAGTAGCTACAGTTCAGGTGGGGAAAACTTTATTACCTTGGGCAAGGAGGAGAGGGTCTGATATTTATAGGCAGGGGTAAACGGGTCTGGGATCCTAACGGGCCAGGTCGGCCCCGTTTGCCCGTGGGCCTGAGTTGGCAGAAGCCTGTTGGACTTGTTGACTTGATGATCTAGGATGAGCGAAATCTGAGGAGATCTGATGGTCCCGGTGGGGCCATGTCATCTATACCCTATCAGGAGCCCCCCACTCCTGGAGGGCTGTGTAGGCCAGCCGTGGAGGAGTAGTCTATCTCTGTAGGAAGAGTGGAGCGGTGTGTTTGGTGAGTATGAATTGTAGAGTCTCAGAGAGGTAATGGGGGATAGGACAAAGGAAATCCCCTGGAGAGTAAGAAACGCCAAGTGTCGAGCACCAAGGGTCGGGAGCCGAGCGTCGAGGCCTAGCCTATGAAAGGGCCAGGAATCAGCTTGGGGTTCATGCCGAGCATCTAGGGCCGAGCGTCGATGGTCGATTGTCGAGCCCCTTGCTTGTTGGAAGCTAGGGGGTCAATAGCGAGCGTCAAGCCCATATAGCTTGAGAAAGCTAGGGTGTGGCTCGAGGTCAATGCCGAGCGTCGAGCCCATATAGCTTGAGAAATGTATGGTGTGGCTCAAGGTCAATGCCAAGCGTCGAGCCCCTCATGCTTGTGAGAAAGCTAGGGTGAGGCTCGAGGTCAATACCGAGCGTCGAACTCATATAGCTTAAGAAAGCTAGGGGGTGGCTCGAGGTCAATGCCGAGCGTCGAGCCCCCATGCCTGTGAGAAAGCTAGGGTGTGGACAACAATTTGTGAGAAAGTTCGGGATAGCTGACCTCTTGAATGAATCGGGCAGACAACAGTTTGTCCACCTCCACTTTTACTGCTTGTTGCCTCTCGGGAGCGAACTTGCGTTGCTTCTAATGGATCGGCTTGGAACCCGGGTGGAAGCTTAGCTTGTGCATGATTAGGTCTTCAAAAATCCCGGACATGTCGGATGGGGTCGCGAAGAGGTCGATATTGCGGCGAATACAATCAATCAAGGTTGGTCTCATATCCGGGGAAAGGGAGCGGCTCACACGGAAACACTTAGACTTGTCTTCTGCCTCGAACGAGACCTCCTCCAATTTGTTCGCGGGTTCCGACTCGGACTGGTTTCTTTCAGGGGGAAGCTCGACTGCGTCAAGGGGAAACACCCCGCCTTCTATCGTGTTCATTTAGCACAAACGTGCAGACTCCAGATTTCCTCAGACAACACCGACCCCGAGGTCAGTAGGGAACTTCAGCTTCAAGTGGTAGGCCGAGGGGATTGCCTGAAATGAGCAGAGGCCGGGTCGACCTAGAATCGCGTTGTATGCCGCCTTGACATTAACCACCATGAAGTCCATTGATTCGGTCCGTATGATGGGAGTCGTGCCGGCTGTTACATCCAATGTCACGATCCCTTCGATTTGTACGGGAACGCCCGAGAACCCGTTGTAACACCCAGCAAAATAAAATGATTTATTTTGCATTACTAAATAATATTATATTGGTAAAGTTGACCACTTTGACTATTTTCTTGAAATTGCAATTTTGCATGTACAACACACGTGCAGGGTTAGAAAATTTTGAATTCTTAAAATTTTATGGTTAATGATTTTATTTTCCTCATTTATTTATGATATTTTAATTTTCAGATTTATTTGAATTTATTTGACTATTTTACGAATTTGTTAATTTTACACGTGCAAAACACGCGCAAATATTTTTTTGGTGCAAAAATCCAATTTTAAATTTCTGGATCCTATTTATAATTAAGTATATCCTAAATTTTGTAATTTTTCTGAATAAAGAAACTATTTTTGTAAATATTTCGAAAGAGATGGGCTTTTATGTAAAAAGCCGTTTGGATCTCAAACAAATAATGAAAATTCATTTTTACTGATTTTTTGGCTTTCCATGGTCATCATTGAAAATAAAATCTATTTAAGTTTTATTTCGAGTTGATTTAGTAAAGATTTAAACAAATATGGTATTTTTGCAAATATGGAATTTAAGTGGATTTTGTGCAAATATTTTCTTGGAAAGTAAAAGTCAGAAATTTTTAATTGGAAAATCTAATATTTATTTTTAGATATTATTTCTAAATTTTCTAGATTTTTACGAATATTTTATGACATATTTGCAGATATTAAAAAAAAACTTTTGTGCAAAATTACCACTTTGAGTACAAATCCGAATTTGTTAATTTCTGGGCTATGATTGATGGTTGGATAACTCAGTAGTAAAAAGATTTGGTTTTATTTTAATTTATTTAACTTATTTAACTACTTTATTAAAGAAAGATTTATATATGTAAAGTAATAATTTGTTAAGGGATGTTTCCATAAACTTGTAAATTCCTAAAAAAAGTCCAAATTTTGGCCTATAAAAGAGCCCCTACAACCGTCCCTCTCCTCTGCAAAAATAAAATATATTTTTACTATTAATTTCTTGGAGTTTCGAAGCGATAATCTTAGATTTTGTAAAAGAATGGCCTTTTCTCTTTCTTTATTAATTTGATTGATTTCTTCGTTGAGGTAAGTGACTTGTGTTTGTTTTCTTATTGTTCTATGCATGTGTATGCGATGATTTATCTATTAGAAATCATGTTAGATGATTGTACGAAGATATAATGAATTTCAAATGAGTAGATGAATTAAAAGTTGAATCTTTTCATGAAACTATACTATTGATGACCAAAACGCTATTTTGATAAATTGAGAATATTAAAGAACCTAATAGAAATCATGAGTACGTTGTTTTCCTTTGTATACTTGCGATTTTGACTGAGTTTAACGAATTGTATGTCGAGTATTGCAAAAGCTGAATAAAACTTGACATACACTATGTGTGTGTGTGTATGTGATCTGTTGTACGTGAAGATTGGATGAGTGGAACTTGATTATACGTATGTAGTTGATTTGTTCAATTGTTATCCTCATCAGTTTTAAGTTATGCTTCCTTTCTGTCACTGACATTTAAAGGTAACTCAATAGTGTCAAAGCTATTTGCATCCACACAAAAGTTGTTTCAATAGTGAGTAATGTACTATCTCATCATTAGATAAGCAAGGCAAATGTTAATTGTTTATCCCGTTTGGGGTTGTTTTACAATATGTATATATTCAGTGTATCTTAATTTGAATATTTATCCTGCAAGACCGTGCTTTAAGATTTTAGTGTACTATGTACATTTATGTGTATTAATACATGGGGTACCGTATTTCAGTTATAAGTTCAATTCCTGATTATGAGGATGTCGCAGAACAGTCAACATTAGAGATGCGTTAATGTAATTAGATTAAAAGGAATGTATGTGTATAAATATTGTCAACTCTTGAGGTAATATTATTGTACACAATGACCTAAATATAGGATCAACAAGACTTCATGGTTTGCCAACTTCATCATAATCAGTAATTAATTTGGATTACATGTTTCTAGAAAGTCTTGCTAAAATTCATCCAGAAAAGTTTTTTTTATCTTAATATTGAATTTATGTGATGACAGTTCATAATATATCAAATGTCTATAATAATTTAGAGAAATGTAGTGGAGAGGGGGAAAGTAGAATTAATTGAGATTTTCCCATACAGAGTATTATACAAACATTTAAGTTCATGTCTTTGTGTAGGTTAATTACATGAATCCCTTCCCTTTTATTCAGATTGATCAGAAACCAGTTAAATTAACATGTATGTAGAATTGTCATACTAGAGTATGTATACTGATGCCTTCAAAGTCCTAATATACCTTATTTTACCACCAAGGAAAACCAGTCCTATATCTTCAATCAAATTAGTAAGTTGTGTGGGTTTTTGTGAGTATCTGTTTCCTTTTTGCTGCAGATACGGATGCACTGCTGTGCATGCGCACACATGAACAATCCACCTTCACATGAACATCCAGTATCTTGTTTAAGTAGTAATCATAAGTATGGTGTTTGGTAGTTTTCCTTGTGTTTGCATTGGGGGACCAACCGCTATAACCTGCATATGGTTTCCTTTTTTTACAACCTGCATTTACTTCAACAATAGAGTAATTCCTATATCCTGCTATAGTTCAATTTCCTATATCCTGCTATAGTTCCATCTTCCATATCCTGCATATGGTTCAACTGCCATATTTCTACTTATACTCAAAATCAATAGAAGGCCATCTTCTATATATATCTGCATATGGTCATCTTCTATATGTCTGCATATGTTTCATTTTCAATTAAAAGAGCTTCTACTATATTTCTGCATATACTTTTTTTTTTTTTTTGAGGAAAAGGTGGAATAATGCCACCCTGTTTCATTAATAAGTGATTAATAAACAACCCCGAAGTCACGGGAAAATAAAAGTGCAGTACAGGAAATAAAACATAACCCCCAACAGAACCCTGGGGGGTGGGTTACATCATCCAGCCTGAAGGCAACCAAAATACAAAAACAAAATACAAGGCCTGATACAACACTCATCAGTCTAGAGTTGGCCCAATCTCTATCTCCTCGTCATCAAAATCATCCACCTGAAAAACCCTTGCAATCCGTCCTCTTGCTCCTGAAGCAGCAGCTGTAGCCCAAAAAGAAATAAGATGCATGATATGAGTAAGATTACTAGAAATAGAGTTACATGAAGCACGGAAATAAAAATTGTTTCTATCTAGCCATAACACCCATGTGGTTGCCGCAATGGCAATAAACCAAGCATCTTTCATATTGTGACGGACTGATGCAAATCTGGGACCAACCCACAATTCCTCATAGTCTCTTGGATAGTCACTTGTCCCTAGTGCTCTCAGCACCTCTATCAGGATGGCCTTGCTTCTAGTGCAGTGGAGAAACAGATGATTCAGATTTTCCACGTGTACGTTGCAGAACCCGCAATTGGTCGCAATGTGAGGTTGCCTCTTGGCTAGGTTCTCTCTAGTGAGAATGGCATTGTTGAGCACAAGCCAGAGGAAGACTCTAATTTTTAGAGGTGTTTTAGTCTTCCAAAGCACCGCTGCCCAGCTGGGCCTGCATCCTCGGTAGTGAATCCGGTGGTAAAGTGATCTAACCGAGAACCCTCCCTTGTTCTCGGGTCCCCAACGCATGTGATCTGGGCCTTGGGCACAAATCACCCCCGACTGGGCTATGTGCGTTTGTAGTTCATGCAGTTGCTGAAGCAAATATGGAGAGAGAGTTCCTTGGAACAACGGTCTCCAAGTCCCCCTTTTCCATGTTTCCGCCACCGAGATATTCGGTCGATTCGTTTTAGCAAAAAGCTCTGGGAAATCTTCCTTAAGAGAATGAGGACCGCACCACTTGTCCCACCAAAATCTGGTGGTTCGACCATTGCCGATCAAAGATGAAATTGCTGAGTTGAAAGGTCCGCTGGCTTTAGCTATTCCTTTCCAGAAACGGGAGACTTTGGATCCTACTCGAAAGCCTAGACTTCTTGTCCCTTTTCCCCGAAGGTAAGGTTGGATAAAGTCCTGCCATCCTTCCCCGCCGTGATGGAACACTTTCCACCACCACTTTCCCAGGAGTGCCAGATTCATATCTCTGAGGTCAATGATGCCTAGTCCTCTGTGCCTCTTTTTCATGCATGTGATATTCCATTTAATAAGGTGGTAGCCTCCCTTATTTGAGTCTGCACCTTTCCAGAGGAATCTTTTCCTGATACGATCGATCCTTTGGATCACCCACTTAGGGAGTTCAAAGAAGGACATGTAGTAGATGGGCAGGTTGGACAGCACAGAGTTGATGAGTACCACTCTGCCCCCAAGAGAAAGTGATTTGCCTTTCCATCCAGACAGTCTGTCTTCCACCCTGTCAATAATAGGCAACCAGTCCGTCTTAGTGAGCCTCCCTGGACGAAGCGGAAGCCCTAGGTATTTGATTGGGAATTCTTCTATCGCGCAGTTTAGAATGGTGGCATGCTCCCGAATTTCAGCTTCTGAGAGTGAAATAGGCACTAGCGCGCTCTTGTGAAAATTTATTCTCAGGCCTGACCAGGCTTCAAAGCAGTAAAGGACCCCTTTAAAGCAAATTGTTTCCGCTCTAGTCCCATTACAAAATATTAGGGTGTCATCAGCATATTGAAGGATCGTGCATCCCTGAATAGCATTGCTGCTGGCCACAGGCGATATCCACCCTTTTTTTTGACATTTATCTAGCATACCTCTGAGCACATCTGCTACAATAGTGAATAGGAGTGGGGACAGTGGATCCCCCTGACGGAGTCCCTTCTTGCACGGGAACGATGGACCAGGCCTCCCATTCACTGAGATTGCCGTCTTGCTAGAATGTAAACATTGTATGATCCATCTTATCCATTTGTCCCCAAAACCTCTCCCCCTGAGAGCCTCTAGCAAACATTCCCAGTCCACAGAGTCGTATGCCTTCTCAAAATCCAGTTTGAGGAGGAAGTTCTTGGAATTGCTCTTGTGGCAGTGGTGGATAACTTGTTCAGCAGTAGCCACGCAGTCTAGGATACATCTGTCCTTAATGAATCCCGTCTGTGTTCTACTGATAAGACTGTCCATGATGCCTCCCAAGCGGACGGCTAGGACCTTAGAGATAATCTTAGCCGAGCAGTTAATCAGACTAATTGGCCTAAAATCCCCAACGCACTTAGAATCTTCACGTTTGGGGATCAACACAACTTCTGCAAAGTTGAACATTCCCAGTCTCAGGTTATTGTGAAAAAATTCCATCATAACATCCATAAATTCTCCTTTAATTTCTTCCCAGAACACTTGGAAGAACAACATAGGAAAGCCATCTGGCCCAGGTGATTTGTCAGCTCCCATTTGGTCGATGGCCATTTTGACCTCTAGCTCCGTGAAAGGTTCCTCCAAGGAGGAAAAGTTTTGACCTTGTGCAGTCTGATACTCCTGCCAGAAGTCTGCCCCCATAGGAATCCTAAAGTCATTTTTCTTACCGAAAAGACCCTTATAGAATGACTGGAAGGTAGTGGAGATCACCTTTTCATCCTGCGATGTTCCTGTAGCTGTCTGAATTGAAAGTATAAGATTGGATCTCCTTCTTACACTTGCAACCCGATGAAAGTAGGCAGTATTCGCGTCTCCCTCTTTGAGCCACGAGATCCTGGACCTCTGTTGCCATTTGATCTCTTCTAGTCTATACAGATTTGCAATGCTATTACGAAGCTCTAAGAGTCTGTTTCGCTCTTCCTGCGAAAGGACTCTAGTTTCTTCCACCCTCTCAAGCTCATCAATACCTTCCAGATAGGACTCTTTATCCCGCCAGATGGTCGAGAATCTAGATCGATTCCATCTACAGAGCCTCTTTCTCAGCCTTCGAATTTTTCCACACCACCGAGCCGCCGCATCCCTGCCGGACATTGGGAGTGCCCAGTTCTCCATAACCATATGATGGAATCCTCGAATTTCCAGCCAAGCCTTTTCAAATCTAAATTTCCTAGGCTTGCGGGCTCCCCGGTTCCCCACATCGAGGAGGATCGGGGTGTGATATGAAGTTGGTCTGGGGATCGTTCTGGCCGATGCGAGAGGAAATAAAGCTTCCCAATCCATAGAGTCAAGAACCCTATCCAACTTGGCCATAACCGGATTCGCTTGCAAATTAGACCACGTAAACAATCTGTCATTGATTGGGATATCAATCAGATCAAGTTCCGTGATAACTCTATTGAAATCCTCTCGGTGCCTGTCGCTGGCGCCTCTTCCCTTGTGCTCAAAAGCAAATCTAGTAATGTTGAAATCCCCACCCACAATCCAGGGTCCCGACCAGCGCTGACGGATGCCGGCCAGTTCTTGCCAGAAGGCCTCTCTGTCTGTGGCCACGTTCGGCCCGTAGACCACAGTCACCGTCTGCATCCAATCATCTGAACGTCTCTTAAGTCGGGCAGTCAAGGAGAACGTGCCATAATGTTCTTCTTCGCAGGTAAGAAGATCCGAATTAAACCCTATAGCAATCTCCCCTGAGGCACCGATAGATGGGTGAAGCAACCACTCCTTGATTCTGCTACCACCAACTCTTTTGAGTTTGAGCCCGTGCTCGAGCTTGGTCTCCTGCAGCCCAACTACTTCCGCCTTGGAATTGCTAATGACATCCCGCACCATATCCCGTTTTTCCCCTATCCCCCAAACCCCTAACATTCCAAAATAGTGTATTCATTGGGGGGAATTGTCAAGGGAGATCGTAGTGGAGGGTGTAGGGCCGGCTACATCCTCGAGAATGCTAGTCGACCCTGCGCCGACTCCAAAAGCCTTATCGTCAGATGACCTAACTCTTTGTGTTTCCCAACCCCTAATTTTATTGAGGAGTAAGGCAATACGCTCAGTGTCCCAAACTTCTAACCCACATGTGACAGCTAGAGATAAAACATCAGAATCTGACATGTAATTTAAAATAGAGGCTAAAAAACTTGTCGTACCTCCATTGTCGAACTTAGCGGCCTTGGCTGCAGCGGCGACCTCAAGATAGTCATCCAAGGACTTCACATGAGCCCTCTTGGGCGATTGCTGTACCCTGAAACCAACCGCTCTTCGGAACTATCCCGAGCTAATTCCCGGAGCTGATTCTGGAATTGAGGACCGGACAAGCTCCGGCGAAATCTCCCTCTGAGTGTTAGAAATGAACTCCAAATCCTCTGATTCCTCCTCAGAGAAAGAGAACTCTTCATCGAGATTAAGTCGTCCTTCTGGATCCTCATCACTGCCTGTGAGAGTGGACTCATCAATGAGAGTGTGTACTTCCACCACGGACCCCTCATTGGGCCCGTCGCTAGTGGACCCAATAATAATACTAGACTCGACAAATGCGGACCCCTCTTTTGGCCCGCTCTCAGTCTGGTGAAGTGTCATAATGCACGAATCCTTGGAATTGCAGGCTCCAGATACAATAAGAGGCATTGTAGACCCCACTATGGGCCCACAAGCCTCAACAGGCGCACAGGTCCCCCACATAACCGTTGGACCATTATAGGACTTAGATAGCACAGACCCGCGGTCCATTGTATCTGCCGTCTCGTTGTTGGTGACAGCTTTAATCATGCTGTCGCCAGGTGTCAGCTCACGATTGGGGGGGAGAACGGTAGAGTGACAGGGGTTGATTTCCAACGCAAGCGTTGATACCCCCGAAGCGTCTACTCTTCCTTTCCCTTTCGAACTGAGCGATGCAGAAGCCTCTTCAACTTCAAACCCAAATTTGTCTACCCTCTTTTCTCCCAGCACCATGTGTTCTTTCCTTAAACCTTCTCCTTCCAAAAGCCTGCCGACCTCACCTACTCCCTCAGCGCAGAAGCCTGTCTCTTTAGAACTCTTTTTGCTGAGATTTGGCAGAGCTTCCCTTATCTCTATCCCCCCCGCTGTCTCCGATGCCTTCCCCACCTGCTCCACAGCGCTTTCTTTTTCTTTTTCTGAGGCAAACCACCTCTTTTCGACCCACTCTCTGGTCGAAAGTGGTTCCTTGCCTGTCGCCTTCACCGAATTGAGGGGCTCAGCTACCCACTTCCGCTGTGCCAGCTGCATGTGGTTGGAAGAAGGTGCTATATCCTTAAATGGCTCTGAGCGCCCTGCTCCCCCCCTCTGAGCCCCTGTGATTTTCCTTAAACAAGAGCTATCGAGCTGGACCACCGATTGACCCTCCGTGTTGAAAGTTCCTAGTGGCTTTTGACCGATGGGTATGTCGGCAAGTCGCCTGTCTCGATACTGGCCCTCTGCCGATGAACCTTGGCGCCGCTCCTGTCGCCTCGCCTCCTGGATGATCTCACGGTGAGCTCTCTCAACTTCGTGTGAACCATCGATAGTAAGAAACTTAGATGGCGATAGCACTTGCTTGTAAGATCTGGAATCTCTAATGGAAGAAGATGGTTTTTGTTCTTGCTCAATTGGTACTTTTACCTTTTTGTCAAGAACAAACCTGACGAGATACGAATCTTCAAACGAGTAAACTTTGGAAAATCTCGGCATCAAAGTGATGTCTGAGCTTCTGATTAGTGCTCTAGCCGACACCAACTCCGACCGGCGTGTCGTCCTCTCGTCGAGCTCCTCCACCATCCCAAAATCTGCTACAATTTCTTGGATTGCTTCTTTTTTCCAAAAATGTAATGGAAGATTATGGATCCAGACCCAGAATCTATCACCTTTAGGGAGTTCAGCTCCGAAATTCGGAGTCCGGGCGCTGAATTCAACCTGGAAGTGACCAAAATCTATGATCCCCAAGCTAGTCACCTCTTTAGCCTTCTCTGTCGATGGAAATGAGACTAGGAACTGTTGGTGGCAAAGCTTCTTTGCCACCCAGTCTCGATGTGATTTCATTGGCCACTTGTCAGCTAGTGCCCGCATCAGGTGAACCTCCGATGGTCTTCCCGCTTTAACCCTGGCCACCGCACACCATTGCCGCAACCATCCTTCTTCGCTTTTAATAGTCTCCAAGCTCTTCATCAGTCTGATGACTGTGGGACTGTTGGGAGACCGTCCCCGGTGCACAGTGCGTTCTTCATGACTGGGCGATTCTACAACATTAGTACAAACATAGGAGAGATGTCCCCATTTCATGCATTTGAGGCACCGTACTTCTTTAGTACATTCACTTCGATAATGGCCTAGCTCTCCGCAATTAAAGCACGGAGCCGGCTTACTTTTGCCCTTCCTTGGCTTCTTTTTGAGTTCGAGTTGCTCAGTTGGTCGGTAAGATGAACCACTTTTATTTTGATCTTTCTTGCTACGCACCTCCACCCACTGCCCCTCCTCCCTATCACCAGAGATTCCCTTCTCTAGAAACCCGTCTAACTCAGCCCCACTAGTGGCTCGGTTGACGTTGGCTTTAGGAGATTGGAACTCTGGTGGTGGTGGGTACGGGAGCTGCTCGGTGGTGGGAATCAGGGGGTAGGCCGTGGCAGTCGATAGATGAGGTTGAAAAGATGGACGAGAAATGGCTGGTATGTTGGAGTTTGTTGCTACTGAGTCTTGTTTTGGTGGCTTGGGGTGTTGCTTGTGTAGTTCATGCCCATTATCTGCCACTGAGTGTCCCCTATGTCGTTGGAGCTGATGCTGAAGCGGTGGGGTCTTCCTCTGTCTATATTGATCGGTAGGGGGACCCCATCGTTGGGCCCTCCCCCCGTGAGTCTCCTTATGACGGAACTGTGGCTCGATGCGATGATGACCGTGGCTCCGCTCCACTTGATGATGATGTGTACTATGCTGTACACGCTTCATGGGGCGAGCACGTCTGAGCTCCCCACCATCTCTAACATTACTTTCCTGTGGCTGCACTGCTGTTTGGACGGGGGACACAATTTTGGGCTGATGGGTAGCGTCTACACAGGCCAACGTCAGAGGTGGCACCGGGTATTGCGGTGCCGCAAGTGGAGGTGAAGTGTTCACAGCAGCCTGATCCCCTGTAGCCTGCTGTGGTGGGTAGCGGACCCCTTCATTGGGCCCGCACCCGCTAAGTTCAAGCAACGATAGTAAGGAACTCATCACTATGGTGCTGCTCACTAGAGAGGCAGAAGGTACGTAATGGGTATCAAGAGGGGATGTGGTCGGAGTAGGATCAATGTCAGGCTGGTCGGGAGAAGTGAGGTGTGAGATGGTTTGAAGGAGGATTATAGAGGGGTGGAGGAGGGGTGGGGGAGAGTATGTTGTGGTTAAACCTGTGGGGGAGGACGGGAAGGGGGGTAGAGGGGAAGAAGCTGAAGAGAGCATAAACTTACATCACCAAAACTGTAATTTAAAAGGCCCGGATGAATTCACCATGATGTCTTCATTTTTTCCATACACACATGTAGTTGTTGACAGTGCACAGCAAGTTCATAAATTTGTCAATCCATTTCCAATAATTCCATCAATTGTTAGTCCTCTTTCTGGTTGCTCCCCCAGTTTAATTTTGATCGATTATTTCTGCATATACTTCACAGTGAAAGAGGTTTTCTTTCTATATTATATATACACATTTACACTTTATACTCAGTAAAAAGGGATACTTTCTGTATATATCAGTAATCATGTATATATAAATGCTCATATGTTTCAAATCAGTAAAGAGATATATATTTGTGCATACTTCATATTCAGTAAAAGATATATTTTGTGCATACTTCATAATTAGTAAAGCCGATCACCTATATATACATATATATATATTCGTACACAAACAATATGAATGAATGAATTTCTGTGAGTAAATTAACGCTGATATAAAGTGACTAAAATGAAAGGTTTTGGTATTGATGGTTGACTTGTGAGTCTCTAGAGGGTGAGTGGGACCCTAGTACACCAGCAGTTGAGATTTTGTGGTTTGGCCAGTTGTGGCTTTGTTGTTGATCAATTGAGTTAAGTCCGGTAGGGTACACCAACTCTAGGAGATTCGAAATTAATTAATTAATTTAAAAGATAAGGACATACACTAGATGGTGATATGATGAAATGAGTGCAAACGTGAGTTATGGACTCCAGGATGATCCAATGAGTGAGATATTTTCCAGTATTCCGAGACAATGGACGGGGCCACAGAATGATCTGCAGAGTGGGATTGATCTCCAGTATTCTGAGGACGAGAGCGACGCTCATGGAATGTTTGTGCAATGAGGGTTCCAGGATGACCTGCGGAGTGAGGCAATCGCCACAGTATTTTCGGACGATGGACGTATGGGCCACAGAATGATCCGTGGAGTGAGATTGGGCTCCAGTATTCCAAGGGCGAGAACCAATACTTGCACAACATCTAAACCTCACAGTAGTCATAGTAGTAGGATTAGTTGCATAGCGAGAGATTAAACCCTATCAAGTGGAGAACATTAAAGACTTGCACCGGACCTATGTAGTATGGGATACATAGAATCCGACAAGTATGCATTAGAGAGTCAGCATATAGCATTGGTGTTTTCTTGACTTGGTTTTATGCATGTGTTTTCCTGTTTTTCTACACTTGACACTTTGTCTAGTTTCACTTGATGTTTTCATGCTTTATCTATTGTTATTTCTTATTCATTTTATTCTTGCTGTCAATACATGTTGTTTGTGATTCTATGTTTCTTGTTTTATTTATGTTGCATTTATTTTTTATTTTTTTTGTCACTCACACCGTATCGGCTGACCCCTGTAGTTTTGGGGGTTATGGTTATCTCTAGCCTCATTTTTTATAGGTAGGTGCCTATAGCTTGGGATTGAGATGCATGAGATAGAATTAGTGTTATAGAGCTTATGTAAATTGTAAAAAAATGTGCTGTAAAAGAAAGAAATTGTAATTCAAGGTGTTTGATTTTCTGCTGTGCTTTGTAAACAATTGATGTAATAAAAACTTTTAAATTTCCCTGTATTTGGTTGTTATGTTTATAATTACATTGAAGTTGATTCTGGAATTGTGCCACGTATTTCTGAGATATTATATTGGAAATTCGGGGTGCTACACCCGTGAAGGGTGTACCGGTCGGCTTTAGCTTATTCCGGGGGTGCTTGAAGTTTTCAAAAGATTCCAAGAAGAGGATGTTGACTGAGCTTCCGTTGTCCACGAGAATTTGGCAGACTTCGAAGTTTGCCATGACGAGGCTGATGATGAGGGCATCGCAGTGCGGGAGCTGGATGCCTTCCAGGTCTTCTCCGGAGAAGGAGACTGCCCGTTGCTGAACCTGGGGGGAGGGATGGTTTCAAACAGAGTTAACTTCTCGCAGGAAGGCCTTACGGAAAGTGTTGGGTTCCCCTCCCATGGGTCCGCCATGGGCGCAGTATAGGATGGCCTGCCCCCCAGTCTCCTTAGGGTCGGGATCTTGCTCGGGTCGTCAGTTGATCGTTCAAGGGGGAGGCAAAGGCCTCAGATTCCTCGGATCCCTTCGGTCTCTTGGGTTGGCCCGGGTGAACTCCCTCAGGTACCCCCGCTGGATGAGGACCTCGATCTCGTCTTTAAGGACACGACAGTTGTCCGTCCCGTGTCGATTATCCCGGTGGAAGCAGGAGTAGAATCTCTGGTCCCGCTTCTTGTTGTTGCTCAGTCGGGGAGGGAGTCGGACGATCCCTTTGTCCTCGATCTCTAAGAGGATGTTCGACACGTTCTGGCTCAGCGGCGTATATCTTTCAAAACGGGAGACCGGAGGAGGCCTTTTTCAGACCAGTTGCATCTTTTGTGGCTTTCTTGGCGAGCTCAACATCATCTACCTTGCGCTTCCCTTTGGTCGTGGCTTCTTTGGTGCCCTCATGGTGTAGGGTCTCTTCCAACCGAATGTACTTCTCGACCCTGTTGAGCAGTTTGGGAAAGTCGATGGATGGTTTCTTGGCTAAGGAGGCCTTGAGCTGGGCATGGCGAACATTGTGTCGGAAAACTGCGGAAGCAATGCCCGCGTCGAGAGAGGAGACCAACCTCGCCTCGGCGGTGAACCTCCAAACAAACTCGTGGAGTGGTTCCTTCCTTCTGTCTTCTGTCTTCTGTCTGAGGTCCAGAAGGGACGCGCTAGTCTTTGCGACCTTTCTGTTGGTCACAAAGTGGGCTAAAAAGCTCGCTTGCAACTGGTCGAACGAGAAGACCGATCCGGGGATGAGCTTCGAGAACCATTCCCGAGCCGGACCCGCAAGGTGGTAGGGAAAGCGTGGCATAGGAGATGATCTGATGCGCTGTGAATCAACATGAGGGTTTTGAACCCTTCCATGTGATCAGCAGGATCACCCTCGCCGTTGTATGTCTCGAATTGGGGAGGCCTAAAATTTCTCGGGATCTCGGCTTCCAAGGTTTGAGTGGAGAATAGGGGTCGGTTCGGCCTGTAACCATGACCTGGCATCGGCCCGCCCTCGCCGAGATGGGCGAGACGGTTCTCCATCTCCCAGAGGCGTCGAAGGACGGTGTCTTCTTGTTCTAGTGGGCGGGTCGATCCGTGGGATTCGCTGCCCCTGGCTTCTGACTGAGGGTAGGAGTTGTTGTGCGCCACGGTCTGTAGCGCCCCGAATTTCTAATATGATAACTTAGAAAATACGTGGCACAATCCCAGCATCCACTTCAATGTAACATTAAACACAACCAACACCACTAAAATTTTTAACTTTTATGACAACAAACTTTTACATAGCAAAGCAGAATTCAAAACAACTCAAACAATATTTTCTGTCATTTACAACTCAAATTATCTCAAACTGCTTTTACAAATTTACACAGAACTCTTATGAATCAATTTATCTCAAAAACCAACTGAAGCATCCAACCTCCAACTCTAAGCAACAACCTGCAACATATGAGGCTAGAGATGATCCCTAACCCCCAAAACTAAAGGGATCAGCCATAAATGGTGTGAGTGACATAAAAACAAACAAACAACATAAATAAACATTAAGCAAGGATTCTTTAACATCATGTAGAGAACCAAAATACATAAAATACGATGTAGCAAGAAATGTAAACAACAAGTGATACTAAACCAAGTGTCAAGTGTAGGAAACAGGAAACCACATGCATAAAACCAAGTCATGAAAACACAAATTCTATATGCGGACTCTCTAATGCGTACTTGTCGAAGTCTATGCATCTCATACTACATAGGTTCGGTGCAAGCCCTTAACGTCTTCACTTCATAGGGTTCAATCCCCCGCTATGCAACTAATCCTATCACGATGACTACTACGAAATAAAGATAAACTGTGAGAATTAGTCCATGCTTGATAATTCCGGAGATAGATTCCACATCTCAAGTAATTTACCTGGATAATTCCGGAGATCATCCCGCATCTAAACATTTACACATCATCACATGAATACCACATGTGCGTCGCCTCGACTTTGATAATTCTGGAGATCAATCCCACACCACAAGTAACTACCTGGATAATTCTGGAGATATATCTCACATCGCAGGTAATTTACCTGGATAATTCCGGAGATAAATCCCACATCTCAAGTAAGTCACTTGGATAATTCCGGAGATTAAATCCCACATCTAAAGCCATACTGAGGTGCATAACCCATGTTCCCGTTCATTATATCACCACTAGTGCCTGTCCTTATTATTTGGGTTATTTAATTACTCAACGAATCTCCTAGAGTGGTGTACCCTACCGGCCTAAATTCAAAACTGAATAACTGAAATGCCTCTACGGGCCTCAACAAAATAACTCAATACCGGTATACTAGGGTCACTCACCTCTAGAGACTCAAACTCAAAAGTCTTAATCAACTTTCCACTAAACAAAATTAGCTCAACTGAATATCTCAAATCAATTGCTTAACTGAAGACAAAGTATAGACTGAATTATCTGAAAGCCAATCATTCGAAAGAACACTCAAGTTACAAAAATCTATCAGTACCAGTCGACTCATACTGTGGTAAGTCGACTGTCCAGAGGACCAATATCCAAAATTTTTAAGAAAATAGACTAAGTCATATAAGTCGACTTAAGAAGGTATCGGTCGACTTGCCCGAGACAAATTCCAATAATTTTCACAAAAATATTCTAAGTAACAACAGTCGACTTAAGGAGTTATAGGTCGGCTGTCCAGACAAGAAACTGACATAATTTTACGAAATAAGTTCTAAGTTCACCAGTCGTCTGAACAAGGGTCTCAATCGACTGTCCAGATCAGATTTTCAAAAGGCTAATGATACATCAGTAGGGTCGTACCAGTCGACTGATACTTAGACCAGTCGGCTGTCGGCCTACAGTTTTCATAGTTTAGGTCTGAATACAATAATCAAAACTGGAGCTTTTCTAAAGATTCATTGTTTATGAAAATAGTTCGTATTCAGGCAAAATGACAAATCTCAACAAATCCTCATTATGGATATATTACTCAAAATATCAAATATGTCAAAACTCAAGTTCTCATGTTCTAGATCACTAATTCTTTCATTAGGGTTTCTCAAGACTAAATTCTTTCACAACTCTTAATCAAAATCTGATTTATAAACTCAATATCCAGATGTTCAACCATCCGTTCATAACCATACTCAAATCTTAACATACTTTTTAGCAACACAATTTTATAAACAAAGATCTACTATTCATTCATAGATTTTACAACATGGTACAAACAACAACAATTGTTCACATGAATCGTACCACAATATAAGATCCATATCATTCACACATCAAATCAAAATTACATTGTCACTCGCATACATAGATCAAAACAACAAAATAATTTTATATCACTCACAAAAACAAAACAAAACAAATAATGTCACTCACCTTTGAATTGAAAAAATCCACGAAAAAGCCTTCCTTTTGCTAGATCAAAACTTTCTCTTCCTCCACCAAAACAAATCTCAAAAATTCTGTAATTTTCAGTAAATGACGGCTGGAAAAATCCTTTTTAAATATCCGGGATTAGGTTTAGGGTTTTACCCATTTTGCAAAATAACCCTTTTCAAAATACAACTTCACATATATAGGTCTAGTCTTGGAAATTCGACCAAAATTCATTTAAATTAGGATTTAAAGAAAAAATATAATTCTAAATCTCAACCAATACTGTTCAAAACGTCCAGAATATACATTTTTATATTTTAACCATTAAAATGTCAGATTTGCAAAAAGGTCATTCTTTTCTCAAAAATTGCAAATAGTTCCAATTAATTTCAGAAAAATCTGAAAAAATACTAAATAAATCCCAAATATTAAATGATGATTTTTCATGAAGAAAACTTAACTTTTCAAATTTCTCAAAAGTATTTGCACGAGTAAAAAGATAAATTTTTCTGAAAATATTTATTAAATTCTCCAAAAATCAATTTAAATTCATTTTCAAATATTTAAAATGATATTTGAAAATACGGGGTTCTACACGGTCCTAGGACCGCCTCGGATCGCCTGGAGGACCTCGTCGCAAAAGTTTTGGAACTTGGCCCTCGTGACTGGGGTTTGCTCCACCGGGTCTCGCAAGGGTGGAGGTCCTCGGAGTGAGTTGCTGTGTCCTGGCTCCCGTTCTGGGGTCGGCTGTCTGCCCTAGTTCGGGACCGAGTTGGAAGCGGCCTATCCCCTGGTTCAACTGGCCTGCCGATTCTGGATGACGCGCCTCAAATCAGTCACGACCGAGTGAGAAGCGCCTGTTCCGGGTCCGGCTGCGCCATTAACCCGTGGTTGGTTAGAGCCATAGGCGTCCGCATGGCTGTGAAGGGAAGGAAGGTTAGGTCGACGTCCAGCGGTGACAGCCCTTCTGGCTTTGGGAGCCATGAAAGGGCCTGGATTCGAGATGGCATCCTCGGCTGGTATCGGACCGGCGTCAGTACCTAAATATTTCCTACAGACGGCGCTACCTGATGCTGCTTGTTTTAGGGTGCGGGAGAAACATATGTGAGTTCTTGTAATTTGTGAAGCAGAAGATGCGGTACTGGCGCTGATCCAATCCAAGGCTGTAGGACCGGCTCGGGAGTAGTAGGAGGGAGGTAGAGGCCGAATTCTTGGCTCGGATCTCGTAGCTCGGCTCGGATCTGCGAGGCTTGGCTCAGTCTTTTGTACCTGCACACTGCCTAGAAACACCGGGAGAAGTCCCGGCGATAGGCCCTCCAACGATCTAGTCAGTCTCTGAGAAAGCAACAGTAGGTAGGGTTCAGGTGGGGAAAGCTTTATTACCTTGGGCAAGGAGGAGGGGGTTTGGTATTTATAGACAGGGGTAAACGGGTCTGGGACCCTAACGGGCCGGATCGGACCCATTTGCCCGTGGGCCTGAGTTGGCAGAAGCCCGTTGGACTTGTTGACTTGATGATCTAGGATGAACAAAATCTAAGGAGATCTGATAGTCCCGATGGGGCCACGTCATCTCTACCCTATTAATCTTGATAAGTGATACTAACTTTTTTGCTAGGATCCTTTCAAATATAGTTAATAATAAAGATAATAGTAGCATACATGATTGAAATTTCGATTAATTATAATCACTCTCTTAGCTATGTTGAATATTAGTGAGTTACGTTGTTTTTTTTTTTTTTTTTTTTTTTTTTTTTTTTTTTTTTTTTGTTTTTTTTACAAAGACTTTTCTCGTATTTAATTTGTATATTTGCTATATATATTTTTTTTTTAAAATGTTAAATTTGTAGGTTATCCCCCAAAGTAATTTTTTTCAAGTTGAAGCATATGCAAGTGGAGGTGATGACTATGATGAGTATTGCTGGAAGAAAAACTTTGGCACTTCTCTAATATTATTCAAGAGAATAGACAAAATTAGTGGTGGGCATCGGTCGGTATCCGACCAAATATGGATCATCCATCATCAATCCCAAAAAGGCTGTTTTTTTTAGTTTTTTTCATCTGCAACCAATCTGAGTCTTAATTGGATCGGTTTCCATCCAAGCAGATTAAGCTCGGTTTGACATGCTACTTTTCACCTCCAATATCATTCATAATTTTGTTAAAATTTAAAAGATCAACTTCAATCAATTTTAAGAAACAACATGCTAGCAATCCTTTAATTGTTGCTCGGAAATAAATTTAAAATGAAGATTAAAAGATCTACACACGAAGATATTAAAAGAACCAATGTTTGGTCAAATTGGGTACATAATAAATAAAATTGATATTGGCAATGCAAGTGCTGAGCAAGTCCATACTAGACCTTTTACTACACCAAAATTTTCAGGAACAAAAAAAATTAGATACAAAACAAAACCGAAATGTCTCTTTTGATACCATGCACCCACACGTCTACATATTTGCAAAGAGTTATCGGTATATAAATATTTGGACAACAAATCTGCCGATAAATTTAAATGAACAGAGAATACTACTTTAAAAACCACAATAATATGCAAACAATTCTTCCTTTTTAATATAGTTCTACACAAACAAAACTACGACTGAGAAAGTTACAGTTACAAGTTCAAGCCACGAACAACAACACTACGATAGGCAATTTGGAGTGTGGGACTTAGAATTTGAACTTTGAAGTTTGAACTGAACTTAAAGGAGATTGTTTGTATCTTCAAGAAATTATGGTTTATATATTCAAAAAATTAAATGAGAACTAGATTTTTTATGGACTAATGCATAGAGATATGGTCGGTTCGGTTCTATCAGTTATTTGAAAGTCTCATTCAACAACCGAACCGGCCCAGTTGGTTATTGAAGATCAAGAACCGGGCCAATCTAATCGACCAATTGGTTCAGTTTAAAACTATTCGATTCGGTTTGGATTGGCTGGGATTGGTCGGTTCGAATAATAGTTGTCCACCCCAGACAAAATCACATGATATTACATAATTACATTTACTTCAAAATTATTGCTTTATGGTTCAAGCTAAAGTTAGAAAAATTTCACCGGAAAATTATTATATGTGAGGGGCTTTTAACAAATTATAGGAGGATGGCTAAAATGGTAAATTGTGATTACAGGGAGATTCTGGAAAGTGGGGGGTAGCATTAGCATCAGCCGCCCCCTGATCAATAATAGCTCCGTCACTGTTGTGGACTATCATTAAACTTCGAATTTTTTTCCCTGATGACCAACACTTTTTGAAAATATTGACCAAACTGATCAACTTTTGAAAGTATTGATCAAACCGACCCAATTTTGAATATCTATATAATAAAATACAAAGAAAGCTATCAAGTGGTTCTCCTTCAATTCTTCTAAAAATCAAAGGCCCAGATCTAACCTCACAAAATATATTTTCCCTTTCAAAAGTTTCTCCCCAAAACTCAAATTCAAACCCCCCACCCAAAACAACTCCTATATTTATTTAATTTTTTTTCTCTCTCTTTCCCTCCCTTTTCTATTCAAAAAATTAAGAAAATAAAATTTTAAAAAAATTAAAAAATTAAAAATTAAAAAACTAAACAAATTAAAATTTTAACCTTTAAAATAATTCAAAAAATCAAAAAAACCATATAATATATTTTTTCCTGGACTCCCAAAAGTTTCTCATATAATATGTTTGCTACTTCAATTAATTTGCTGGACCTCCAAAATTATTTTATATGATCAAACAAGGTGCGCCGTTCCAAAGACGTGCCGTAGGCACGTGTCAACGGGCAAACCTAGTGTCACTATAAAATGCTATTGACAATAATGATATTTGTTATTTTGATGTTGTCAGAGCATCCACAACGGTGTTTCTCATATTTGAGAAAATTGCAAAATAGAATATAGCAAAAATCGCAATTCGCTGCAGTCGTCATTTGCTAAAATTTAAAAAAAGACGGAACATCTTGTTTCGTCCGTTTTTTTTAATACCGTTAATTAAGGAATGATTAGATATAAAAAATAGGTTATTTAAATAAATTAAATATTATACTATATACTAACCAACCTAATTAATACACTAACCTACTATTTAACCTAGGCTAATTAACCAAATGGGCTGGACAGGACATGTTGTCCCGTTTGAAGCCATTTTAAGTTTTTTTTTTTTTTTTTTTTTTTTTACGTTTTTTGTTCAGACGGTACAACATGTACCGTTTGATCATTAAAAAAGAAAAAATGGTCAGACGAAACAACAAGTTTCGTTTGATCCGATTAAAAGAAAAAAATAGGGACGGAACCTATAATTTGAGAATCGTCAATTTTGTTTCTCAAATACGAAAAGCGACTGTAGCTTTTTTGCCAAAATATGGCAAAATAGCAAACGAATGCAGCCGCTCATTTCTCATAAATGAGAAAATAGAATAAATAGCAACGACTGTGGATGTTCTTATTGCCAAAAGCGACACCTGTAAAAAAGAAAATTGTTGCCGCTATCTGGAATAATGATATCAGTATATATCGCATTCACTTAGGAATTCACTGACTTGAGGAGAAAAATATAAGTGGAAATCACTTGTAATTGATGTCGCTATTCCCAATAACAACATAATTAGCTTGATGCTGCTATTGGCAATAATGGCATTAATATAATCCACAGTGTACTTCAAAATTTGTGCAGATGCATCAACTTCAAATCCGATTTCGACTTGGATACAGTTAGTATCTTTCAAAACTCAAAACATAAAAGTTGTTATTGCCAATAATGTTTTATGCTGATGTGCCCAAAATTAGATCAATTGGGTACACATTTTCAAAAGTGGGTCATTTTGATGAATATTTTTAAAAAGTGGGTCAGCACGGGAATTTTTTTATTGAACTTCGCAAAAGATGATTTAATATTCCAACTTATGTTTACTACATAAGATCTCTAATATTATAATGAGAGAGCCGGGGTTGTCATTTGTAGACAACCATTCAACAAATTAATCTCAACCATTCAATTTTTAAGTTGGAGTTATATTAGCCACACAAAGTGAGCTCACCCTAACCTCACAAAATCTAGACCACACATTCTAATCTCACCCTAGCCTAATTGAATCTCATCCTAACCCAATTAAAATCTCTACTATTTTAATGAGAGAGTTGAGATTTGTAACAAACCTTAACTTTGTAATTATATAAACATGTATAATACACGTCCAAACTATATCCAATAAATATAAATGTACACCGCACATGTAGTTCAAATCAAAACATTCAAATATAAACTATTTTTTTTCTTATTCAATATATATTCATTTAATTTAATGACTTTATTTTTTTAGACGTGCATCGCACGTACATTGTACTGGTTAACTACGAAGATTGTCATTGCATAGGAACAATTTAGTCAAAAGAAATGTTGAATAAGTTATATGAAGTTATATGATGCTTTAAGATGACCAAGTAGATAGAAAGAGAGTAATGCTTTAGCCACTACCATTTTCTTTACTATCTTAGTTGGCATGTTCCTATTGGAGAGTTCCCCCATCTACTCTATCTACCTCTACCTATTGAAGTATGCCACCTAAGGTAGTGAAGTGAAATGTAGTGAAATTGGTAGTGGATGTAGCATTACTCATAGAAATAATACCGAAAATAATCTTTAAGGGAGACCTCTATCTCCTTCAAATAAATTAATTTCAAGAACATCCCCTTTGTTTTTAGGGACTTTACTGGTACAAAGATAAAATGGAGGAAGCCGAAGAAATTTTGATATGATATTTCAAAGAAAATTTTATTGTGACTAAACACTAAATTTGAAAATTCAAATTAAAAGCCTTTAACCCGAATAAGTTCGGATCCGCATGTGGATCTTATAGAATTCGTCCCAAATCCAACCTGTTGCCAACCATAGGCAGAAGGTACAAATTGAAGTCATATATATGATTCTCACATCTTTTCACTTGTGCGTATAATTGAAGAACACAGCCGATCAAAAGACCAAAAGAAAAAGAAAAACAGATAGATACAGAGCAAGATCATTCTATATATTCATCACTGTAGAGGAATCATTAATTAATCTCATACTGTTCAAAGTTCACAACAATTCATCCAACTTTACAATATTAATTAATTTTGATTCCTTTGTAAATCAATATAGATTTCCAAGCAGTTCTTCTCTCCTTAATTTGATTAAGATATGTTAACTATTATGTTTAAATTTTAATTAAGTGTGGCTCCAAGGACCCAAGAACATCACTCTTCTTATTGGATCCTCCATGCCCGGCCCGCTCCACCACTTGGACACGCTACTCTTCGGCAGCTGATGATGTTCATCACCCAAAGCCTTCCTCAGCTTATCTCCGATCGCCCGCTTCACCTCATGGCCCCAGGAAACCTCTCCCTGTACATGCGGATGCGGGGGTGGAGAAGGCAACTTCATGATTGATTACTCCGAACCGAAACCCTAATTTTAAGAGGAGGAGCTCCGAACCCGAAATACAAACTTATCCAAAAGTGAGAGTTTTTATTAGAGGTATACAATGGGGGAGGTATTTATAGGCAAATGGATGTTGAACAAGGCAGGCAGCTGGCTAGGGTGCATGATGTGGTATCATGTCACCAATGTGGAATATTAGTACACACAGGATAAGGCAATCAGAGTGCACTAGTGGTCCTCAGATTATTCTTATATTCTTTTTCTTTCTTTCCATTTTTTGTTTGGATAATTTCTGGGAAGGTGTAGTGGGTTATCGATTGGTCCATTTGAGAGTGATGCTGATACAGACTCTTTACCTAGTGCACTTCTTTTTCTTCAATTCCTTTGTTTTTCTTGGACATTAAGAATTTAAGATTGTTGTAATTACAAATGCAAAAAATAGATGATTTGTTGAAATTAATGGTGTTGACGGTTAGTTTGATGTGCACAAAACATGTCTATAAATACTAATAAGTTTAAATTGAGTTGTTCAGATTTTCAGGATCAAATAATATACATAAGAGATCCAAGAGAGATTCAAGAATATTCAAAAAAGAAAAGTAATAAAGAAAGATTGAGAAATCAAGCAAAATAAGAAGATATTCAAAAAGAGCAGTTGATTGATTAGTATCCAAGAATGCTATCAAGACCAATTGTTATCATTCTATATTTGTGAGATTTAATCTGTATAAAATTGATTGGTGATTGATTAGTTTTTGGTAAGAATATAAAGTGGATTCGGTATGAACAACGCGATACCGGTCGACCGCAACTCATGACGGTCGACCGCATCGCAATCGACTGCAACTCACAGTTACGTAAGAAGCAGATGACCCTTCATCTCTCTACTTTACGTCAGAGAGATGAACGGTCGACCGCACTAAAATTGCGGTCGACCGTACTTTGCGCTGTTCACATTTTTGGAATATCATTTCTAATTTTGATCGATACATTTCCAGTCTATTTAATTGGACGAACCCACTGTGTATTCTTCACCTATTACTTCTATACTAATCTTTCAACAATCAATCTGAGTGCGTGTGATAATTTTTTTGTATTCTTCAGTCAGAATCATTTAGGATCTTGAGTTTTTCTTTTCTTCCACTTCAGTGAGATTGACGGTACTTGTGTTAGAAGTCATGTGGGTGTAATAGGTCTCTCGGCCTGAATCCGAGAATCACTGTACAAGGGTTTGAGTATAGTGGAACGCTTGTGGTGGAGAATTGCTGCAAGTAGGAGGTGTGGACGTAAACCTGGGGGTCGAACCACGTTATATCGCTGCGTCACTTATGCTATCTGCGTTTGTTCTTCTTGTCTCTTTTTATTTACTCTGCATTTTACTTTAATTTTTTAAATTCCGCACAATCACCCTATTCACCTTCCTAGGGTGATTTATAGTGGTATCAGAGCGAGGTTCTTTTCAAAAGCTTAAAAGCTTAAGCAAAAGGTCCAATGGCCGAAATCCCTTTTCCCAAAAATTTGTACTCATCGGAGTCATTCGTCTCCAATGGGACAAGTCTTACACGCTCACCATTTTTTTTATGGAAAATGTTATGATGTTTGGAAAGTTCGTATGTCTCATTTTCTACAGATGCTTGGAGAAGAAGTATGGAATGTATGTATTAATAAAACAGACATTCCAGTTAGCAACGGAAAGTCAGCTTTCACAAAACAAAGCTAGCGCTCAAGACAGCAAATTCCAAAACTATGACGGATGCAGAGTTGAATAACGAGGAACTAATGTGATGCGGGCGAAACTGTAAGACAGCGTACGAGATCTGAAACAACATGTTGAAGCGGCATGAGGGAACCACTTCTGAGGTAAAAGCTAAAGTAAATTTATGTTTTTATAAGTTTGATGTGTTTCGTATGTTGCCAGGAGAAAATGTGGATCAAATGCTTGCCCGCTTCGATATCATTACCCACAAACTTGAGAGCTTAGGTAAGGGGTTGGATGATGACCGAAAGGTCAAAAAACTCATAAGCTATCTCACGCCAGAGTGGGATGTAAATACTGCTGCAATGAGGGAGATCCTTGAAGAAAAGAGATTCGACTACTACACATTCCAAGGAAAGCTGAAGACATACGAGATGAAAATAACGTAAACCAAAAGATACAGACAAAACATCGGGATTGAACCAAAAAGCGAAGAGAAAACCATTGCACTGAAAACAGAAAAATTCTGACCATCAAAATCAGATTCAGACCGTGAGGAGTCAGACGAGGACATTGTCTTATTGACCAAGCAATTTCGTAAGTACCTCAAACATAAAAAATATGGCAGGTACCAAGGAGAAAGGGAGAAAGATAAAGATGATGTGTGATATAAGTGCAAGAAGTCTGGACAAATCCATGCAAACTGTCTCTTCTCACAAGTCAGGAATAGGGACTACTACCGCTCAAACCCAGGTCTGAAAAAAAGGCGCTGAAGGCAACATGGCTTGACTCAGATTCAAATGAGGATGAGCAAGTTACAACGATATCGGCTTCATGGCTCTTGGGAATGGTGAGGTGCAATCATCATCCCAAGAAGAGGTAATCGAAGAACCTACTTATGATAAGCTAGTAGACATGTGTAAAAGTTTAAAAGACTATGCTAAGAAACTAAGTTGTGAACTTAGGCAATATAAACAAATTCCAAATGAAACACATGACTCTTGTATTACAAAAAATTAAAAACTGAAAAATAAGAATGCCTTGATCATGGAAAAATTTGAGTCATTTGGAAAAGATCATGATGTATTGCTAGAAGAAAATGAACTTTTAAAACAACAAATTCGAAAATCCTTAGCAACACATGATGATCACTTAAGAAAAATTCATGGAAATTTATTTATATCGCCAAACTCACAGATGATTTAAAAGAATGCAGAAGAAAATTTGATGAGGTAGTGGAAGACTGTAATGAAGTTTTTGAACAAAATAGAATTCTTAATGCTACACTGGACACTCTTCGTTGGAATACAAAAGACGATGAGATAACTAGAAAAAGACTTTGTAAAAGAGTAATTGAGCTTGAAAAAATTGTTGAAAAATATGAAGGGCTCAGTTACCTTATTACAAAAAATTCAAGATCCTATCATGATAATCAAGGGCTTGCTTACGAAGAGCCAATACATCATCAGAATTCTAAATCATCATGTCATACACACTTGCATAGACATCAACATAATCACAAATCAAATCCAAACTATACAGGTGTGCATGATCCAAGGCATAGTCGTATCACATGTCATTACTGTTGTAGATTAGGACATATTTCGTATAACTGTTCATTAAAAAGGAACACTAACTTTGTCTAGGTAAGAAAGAATGTTAATGCAGACTCAAAACTCACTTGGACTCCTACAAAATTTCATGTAGGTGGTTTGATGCTCTCAACTTAGAAGATCGCAGACACCTTAATAGAAGTCGACGCTCGAGAGGTTCAGCAAGTTATACTAGCAACCTGCATCTCTATCAAGGAAAAAAGAGAAGGACCATGGTCCTTCAAATAAGTATAGCACCGAATAATATCTACACTTGCTTGAATCTATATTAAATGTGCATCTATTATCTATTTCTGAAATACATGAAATGTGTGAATTTTACAATATCCAAACATAAAATCACTGTGCAAAAATTGAATGATCGGTCGACCGTACTACCCATTAGTCCTTGATCAGTCGAGAATGGACTGGTCGACTGTACGGTCGATCGTCCACCCCTCTGCTACAATTCACCAAACTAAAACTCCCTATTTCGTGTGGTGTGGTTGACCGTATCTATGAACCGGTCGACCGACCTAATCGGCTGACTTGCTTTTCGTCTTCCAATATAAATACCTCTTCATCCTTTACCTCCCAAACCGCACGAAAACCCTAGCCCCCAAAGACAAACCCATCAAATAAATGTCTCATCTCTCAATATTCTCTTCAAAATTTCTCAAGTGCCCTTTTCCTCCTTGTCTCAATGGCTTCCTCTTCTCACAAATTGAAGGGCAAGAAGACTATTGCCTCTAAGTCCATCACTAGAGATGGTATAATCTTTCCCAACTCAAATTGTGCTGATCTTTACTTTTCTGATCTTTGGAATGCTCTATTCGTTGCCAATTGGGTAATCAACTTATCAACCTTAGGCGGTCAATTTTTCGTTATGGTTAGGATCCTTAGAGACCTTAGGTGGAAAAACTATCTTGCTATACCTAGCACCCACTCCGAGTCATTAACTCACCAATTCTATGCCAACCTTGAGGGTCTTCAAGATGATGATCTCACCTTCTCATCTATCATTCTTGGGATAAGAGTCAGAGTCACTTCCGAATACCTCCGTGGGAGATATGAATTTCCCGAAGGGGAATTTGATGCATATCATCTAGATTTTAAAACCCTTAATTATAAACCTGGTCATGACCAAAATACTGTCAAATCTATGATCGTCCAACCCGAATTCTCTTGTCTTCCTCTTCCCGCTCCCACAAATTTCACTGATACAACTCGGGTCTTAAATAAAATTATCAATGCTGATATTTGGCCCAAAAAAATAACAAATCGGCAATTCGGGTCGATCAATCATTTATTATTTTTCTTATTCTTGGGAAATATAAGTTCGATCTTGCTACATTTATCATTCACACGATAAATTTTGCAACCTCTATAAATGGTGGTCTCCCTTTCAGTTCTCTCATATACAACCTTGCCATTGATTCCCGTATTGATGTCAGGAACTTCTTGCTAAGAAAAAACCCTATGCCCATCCTCCCTCAACAAATGGGCATTGATATACCATTTAATCAGCAGGCTCGTCGTCGTCAAGCCCAATAACAAGCGCGCCAAGCCGAACAAGCACATTCCTCCTCGCGTATGTCACTCCCTCTTCATTATCATTCATGACTCATGAGCAGTTTGCTGCTCATCAAATACAAGTGTATGGATATTATGTTAACACGATTGAGTACTTGCAAGGAAAAGAAGATTGGAAAATTCTTCATCCTCCGAATAATGAGGAAGATGGTGATGAAGATGATAAAGATGATGACGGCGATGAAGATGATGGCGGGATGATGAGGAATAGATATCTTCTTGTAATTGCTAATTATAATGTCACTATGTATGCTCTTTAAAGTTATGTAATCTACTATGAAGAAATGACTCCATATTAAGTAGCTTACCTTGATTATCTGTTTGCCTGCGATGTATCAGTATTTTGGTCGACCGGTTCACCCCCTGTGTTTCGCTGTGTTTTTGAAATAGGTGTGCGGTCGACCGGTTTGCTCTCGGAAAAATATTTTGACTTGTATGCTAAATTGGTGTTGCGGTCGACCGGTTCTTTCTCTGGTTGCACGTTGTGATTTTTAAGAACTATCTACTCATTTTTTCTATACTATCGGTTTCTTGAAATTCATTCTTCACTTCTTCTTCTTATCCATGCATCGCATCTGTATTGGAAAAATGTCAAATCTATGATACCGTGAAGAGCTCTCCCTGTATATCAAAGAGTCTCGCTATCAACGGTATCATGTAAGTAGATTTTTCTCCGCTTTTAGAAAAACTATTATATTTCCAAACTTCATCTCTCTTGTTTTGCTTAATGAAAATTCTTTTCATTTACAAATAGTTTTCGGGGGAGTATATTATATTTTCCATGTTTTATTTCCCATATTTTATTTTATTTAATTTATACTTGTCTTTTGCCCCTATTGGTGTGTTCCAAAAGGGAGGAGAATATTTATGTTTTTTAACACTGAAAGTAAATATTTTTTTATCTTCTATGAAGTATTGAATTAAGGGGGAGTATTTACAAATCTCTCTTAAAAGCTCTGTACCTATGAAAATCTGTGTTACAGAAAGTACTAAATTTAGGGGGAGTATTTATATGCCAAATTGTTTAATTTTTACTTTCAATATTCAAAGACATGTTTTGTTCACACCAAAAGGAGGAGATTGTTGACTCTTAGTTTGGTGTGCACAAAACGTGTCTATAGATACTAATAAGTTTAAATTGAGTTGTTCAGATTTTCAGGATCAAATAATATCTATAAGAGATCCAAGAGAGATTCAAGAATATTCAAAGAAGGAAAGTAATGAAGAAAGATTGAGAAATCAAGCAAAAGAAGAAGATATTCAAAAAGAGCAGTTGATTGATTTGTGTCCAAGAAAGCTATCAAGACCGGTTGTTATCATTCGAAATTTGTGAGATTTAACCAGTATAAAATTGATTGGTAATTGATTAGTTTTTGGTAAGAATATAAAGTGGATTCGGTATGAACAGCGTGATACCAGTCGACCGCACCTCCTGACGGTCGACCGCATCGCAGTCGACTGCAAATCACAGTTACGTAAGAACCAGTCAACCCTTCATCTCTGTACTTTATGTCAGAGAGATGAACGGTCGACTGCACCGAAATTGCAGTTGACCGTACTTTGTGCTGTTCATATTTTTGGAATGTATCGTTTCTAATTTTGATCGATACACTTTCCAGTCTATTTAATTGGACGAACCCACTGTGTATTCGTCACCTATTACTTTCGAGAAAAATCTTCTGAACTAATCTTTCAACAATCAATCCGAGTGTGTGTGATAATTTTTTTATATTCTTCAGTCAGGATCATTTAGGATCTTGAGTTTTTCTTTTCTTGCACTTCGGTGAGATTAATGAGACTTGTGTTAGAAGTCCTGTGGGTGTAATGGGTCTCTCGGCCTGAATCCGAGAATCACTGTACAACGGTTTGAGTATGGTGGAACGCTTGTGGTGGAAAATTGCTGCAAGTAGGAGGTGTGGACGTAGACCTGGTGGTCGAACCACGTTATATCGCTGCGTCACTTGTGCTATATGCGTTTGCTCTTCTTATCTCTTTTTATTTACTCTGTACTTTACTTTAGTTTTTTTAATTCCACACAATCACTCTATTTACCTCCCTAAGGTGATTTACAAATGGGTATAAAAAGGCTTAGGTAGAGTGTTAGAGCATCCACTATCGTTTGCTATTTACCTAAAAAATGAGGAATATGAGAAATTTCACGCCACTATCGTCTGCTATAAACCTAGCAGACTCGTGAACAGACTCGTGAATAGTACTCTGCTATATATAGCAGAGTTAAATAGCATTTGGAAATTATAGAAGACGGTAAATGATCCTCCGTCTATTAAAAATATCGAATTCTTTAGAATAAAAAATTCTAATAGACGAAAGAAGATCTTTCGTCTATAGAATTTGACCGGTCAAAATTTGATAGACGGAAGAAGATCTTCCGTCTCACAAATTGGTTTATTATTATTATTTTTAATTGTCCCAAATGGAAGAAGTTCCTCCGTCTTTATCAATTTTTTTTAAAAAAAAGACGGAAGAACATCTTCCGTCCCTTTCATTTAATTTTTTTTCTTTTTAAAGTTTTCGTCCTTTTCCTAAAAGACCAAACCCAAAAAAAAAAAAACCACCAAACGAAACTTTAACTTCCGGCCGGTGGGTTTTTAAAAAAAATAATAAAAAATTGAAAGTCCTCAGACGGAGGATCTTCAACTGTATGAACCAAATTTTTTTTTTCTTTTTCAAACAGAACTTCATCTTCCGTCCATTTATTTTCTGTATAAAAAAATATTAATTTTTTGGGTTAGACGGAGGATATTGTTCCGCCTATATATTTTATGATTTTTTTTTTTTGCATTTTATAGCTTTGACGATAGTGGCAGAAACGATTTAATTGTAAAAGCAAATTTTCATATACCTAAAATATAGCCTGAACGATAGTGGATGCTATTATGATTCACATAATACTAAAATGTCAACTCTTATCACAACTTCCAATTTTCTCTCTCTCCATATTATCAGTATATCAGAGTTCAGAGCAACCCAAATTTTAATTTCACCGACTGCACAATAATAAAACAACGTTACATATTAGTTCAGGCTTCAGCTTACAAAGATGATCCTCGATCAACACTAAGACCCTGGAAAATTGTGTGCATGATAGATATCCCTTACTAGATGAGTTTATCCTTGCATGTTGCCCTGCTGTATAGAATAATTCTGTTAGCATATAATGATAACCCACTATGTTATACGTACATGATTCCATGAAACCACAACTCACAAGCTGGATTTGGGTAGGATCTTTTAGTTTATGTGAGGATTCTTATTCTTTTGTTAGTGGTTTTATTCCTAGTGAAACCGAGCTAGTGATTCCTTTATTCTAGTGATGTATCGTAAGTGTGTCTTGCAATAAGGGACGACCCCTACTAGAGGCAGGGGAGGCGGCCGCCTCTGACCCCCGATTTTTTCGCAATTTTAGGGCCTCATAAATTTATTTTTTCGCAATTTTATATATAAATATTTTGCACGTAATATTTTGTACGTATTTCTGAGATATCATATTGGAAATTCGGGGCGCTACAGTATGTGAAAAAATTAAATACAATGTAGGCGCGATAAGTTACAAAAAAAAATCTAGAAAACAAGAGGGTTGTGAAAGAGAAGATCAAAAAACCAACAAACAAATATGATACAAAAAATTATAACTACAAAATAAATAAAAATAGAAGAAGAGGGTTGTGAAATTTTGATACCGTTCACCGCGGATAGTCGTATATAAAATGAGAGTGAAAATAAAAATAGAAGTAGAAGTAGAAGTCCAGAATTGAAGACTTGAAGAGAGCTTCTTTGTTTGATCACTTGGATGAGTTGAAGACTTGAAGACGTAGTTGAATGTTGAATTCGATACTATCGGAATTTGTCGTTTGATCGTTTATATGTTGCTACATTCTTTGTTTAACTGTTCACAAAAATTGAAATGAATTGAGTAATAATAGTAGAGAAAGTAAGAGAGTAAGGTGTGAATTTTTAGTTTGGGTTTTAGAGGTATTTATCGGGGGAAAAAACCAAAAAACAAAACAAAAAACAACGGCTAAAATAGCCGTTAACGCGCTCGGTATGGGGTTAGGCCCGTTGAACCCGCGCGGGTCGAACGGTTCGCAACCCGCGGGTCAACCCGCGGGTTCGCGAGCAAGTCCGCTACTGTAGATCGGGTTATCGGGCCGGGTTCAACTGGTTGAATTCGCTATTTTGAGGATCCGGATCGACTCATTTACATTAACGGGTTCGACCCAAACCCAAACCGGTCACTCACGGACTGGGTTAGGCGGGCGGGTCGCGGGTCGATCCGGCCCGTTTGCCATCCCTAGCTGCAACTGCAATTTTATACTTGCAATTTTGAAGGTAAGAATGCAGGGTGTTTTTCGTGAAAAGTAAACGTTTTTTCATGTGAATGCAGTTGCAATCCAAAATTTAAGATTTTCTCTGCAAATTGTGTGTAAAAAACAGATGGGCTTGCAACAAAAAGTGATCTCTTTGGGGATTCTTTTAGCAGAATTCTCTCTACTTGTTACTTGCAACTTGTGTTACTAGAAAATAGAAAATTGTTGTATCTTACATAGAATGCACATGCATTTTGGAACAACATTCAAGTAATTATTACATATTGAGACGATATAACGGATTTGGTGGTAATTATTATTGGGTTTTTAACGTGTATGCCCCTAACAAATATGCTAATATCATATATGTCTTTCAAAAATGTGTATTTTCATATATGCCCCTAACAATATGAGCTTATTTCTTATTTATCCCTAAAAGTTGCCTCAAACTACGTGTATTTGAAATTTATAAGATTAGTAGCGAATTCGGCTAGAAAACATGATGAAGAAGATGAAATTATAAAGATGTACTGTAAATTTATCAATTTATTAAGAAAACTGAAGAAAAATTGAGAAATGTTGATGTGTTTCAATTGATTTTATAGACAATTCAGTTTATAAAAAGTAAGAAGAATAAGCTTAACTAGTAGAGGAAGGGTATTTCAGTTATTTTACATAAAATTTATTAAACATAGATGTATATTTCATAAATTTTTATATTTTTAAAGTAGTTTTAATTTAAGGGATAACTAAGAGATTGGATACACATTGTTAGGGGTAAATGTGAAAATACACATTTGTGAGGGGTATATGTGATATTCACATATTTGTTAGGGACATACATGTTAAAAACCCATTATTATTATGTTTTAAGAGCATAAAGGCAAATGGATTTGGCAAAATTCTATCAGATCCGATTTTGTATTTTTATTTTTTTCTATACAAATTTTTGTGATCCCTCCATTTAAATACTGATACAATTATAGATGCTTCTAAAGTATTCGAAATATTTGAATTTCACATTTGCTAGAAAGAAAACATTTATCAATAGGATTTTTTTTTCCATATTCACATCTTAATTTTTTGCTATTTCCATATTACCACTAGAATTCTTCATTTCAGATTTCATTCTCAAATTCTTCAAGTGGTTCCAAAAACTCACATAAATTAGTTTTTCTATTAATGTGAAAAATATATATACTTTGAATATTCTTCTTGTTGGGAACAAATCCAATAAGAATTTAATTTAACCCCTAAACTATCCTCAGCCATCTTCTTCATTTAAAACACTTAGGATGTGTTTGGTACGTGGGAATGTCCAAGAGAATCCTAGATTCTTCCGTATGGTATGTGGTAAACATAGTTTTGGAAAGAACGATGGATTCCCAAGGGAATCAAAATTTTTTGTTGGAAATGATTTTCATTTATCCAAAAATCATGGGATTTGATGATTCACATGGATTTCTATAACAAACAGCAAAATAACCCAAAAAACTAGTATATAAAAAAATTATTTTCCCTTAAAATCATGGGATTTGAGGATTCTCATGAGATTTCCATAAAAACAATAAAATAACCCCAAAAACTAGAATTAAAAAAAATACAATAACAAAGAATTACCGGGAATGCAATGTACTATACCAAATGTGATAATGCAACATTCTCGGTAATCGTCATTCCCTCCCTCACATTTTCGGGAATTCTCTTATTCCTATGAATCTTCCAATCCGTGTACCAAACACCCCCTCTCTTCTTTTATCTTCAGATCCTCCATTAATGTCACATATCATTACTACAAATTAGGGTTTGCAATCGGGCAGGGCATGCCCGAGCAGGGTTGGGTAAAAACTCCGGCCAGTCCGAGGAAATATGGAGTTTCAAAAGCCAAGCCCGAACCGACCCACGAACCCCTTCGAGTCTACCGGGCCGATCCGGGTTTCTTTAAATTTTTTTATTTTTTTCAAAAAAAACTTTAAAAAAAGAATAAATGTACAACATGTATAAGAGTGAAACAAAATTGTATATATTATTCATTTCAACTTGGAATAAGTTTTTACAACAATAAAAACTAAAAAATCATACAAATTTATTGAATTACATGTTTAAGAGGATAATCTAAAGTTCAAGACAACATAGAGTTAGATTAAAGAAAGGACATTGGACAATTGTCGTGCATATCTACTTAACCTAAACCTAGGATCTCATCGCCCTAAATTCCCTACTCGGCTTCGACGTCATCTTCAGGAGAGTTGCTTCCACTTATTGAGGTGTCCACTGCTTTTTCTTGAGTCCTGTCTTCTGGTTTCATCCAATCTTCAGTGCACACGAGCATCTCCAATGAATTAATTCGGCTTCAAGTGATTCCTGTAATCGATTAAAACCCTGTCACTTGAAGAAAAAAAAATAATTTGATGCAGTTGTAGATACATGAGGAGTTAGTAGATCTCTAGCCATATGTGAAAGAATTGGAAATAGAGTTTCATGTTCTTTTCACCATTGTAACACCTTAATTATAGCATTAGAAATTTCACTATATTGTGAAGTATACTAGTTTAATTCATTAGGTGCATTAGTCCTAGGTTTTTAGACTTAATACGAGCAAGTAAATTTGTAAAGAGATATTCTATTGTGCTGTTACCCTTACCCCTAGAAGAAGATGATGATGATGACATACTTGTTCGCTTGTTTGTCGTATTGTACCATTAGATGCTCATGTTTTGTGTCGGGATCATAATCGTGAGGAGGAACACTTTCATAATCTATATCAAAATTATGATTATATTTGGTCTCTAATTGTGGGATTATTGGAGGGCAACAAGATGAACTAGTAGATTCTTGTCCACTTTGGCTACGGCCACCACCGCATGATCGTTACATGATAAAAGTAGTGTAGTAATAGTGTATGTGAAAAAACAAAAAGACAAATAGTGTATGTGAAAAAACAAAAAACAATATAGGAGGTTGAGAGAGTTGAGGTAGTAGTAGTGTATGTAAAAATAAAATCTAAAAAATGATAGGAGGGTTGAGAGAGTTGTGGAAAAATAACAAACAAGTGAACTAAAAAAAATTAAAGAAAAGAATAAAGTGTTGAGAGAGTTGAGAAATTTTGATAATGTACTTCACGAATATATAGTAGAGAGAGTTATGTAGACAAGAATTCAAGCGATTGAGCTTCTTTACTTGATCAACTATGTAGCAGGGAGAGTTTGATCTTTTTCACTTGATAAACTATGTAGTAGAGGGAATTAGAGATTGAGCTTCGACATGAATTTGAGTAAGAGATTGAGCTTCGACACGAATTTGAGTAGAGATTGAGCTTCGACACGAATTTGAGCTGATAGTAGACGTAATAGGGAGATTGAGCTTCAACTTCTTCACTTTTTTGTTGCTTCTTTGTTGAACTAGATTGAGAGTAGCAGCAGTAGTAGTAGAGAGTTGAGAGAGTAAGAGAGTTGATAGATAGAGAGTAGTGTGAATTAGGGAAGAAAAATGAGTAAATTTATTGGGATTTTATAGGACCCCCCCCCCCCCCCCCCCCCCACACACACACACACACAACACACACACACACACACACACAAAAGAAAAGAAAAGAAAAAACAACGAGCACGGCCAACAGCAACGGGCGTCCCGGTCGGGCCACCCGTTTGACCGGGCAAGGCCAACCGTTGGACCCGGCGGGTTGCAGGTCGGGTTTCTTCGGGTTACGGGTTAAACAGGCTTGGTCGAGCAGGTTTTTCCCACTAATATTTCAACCCGGTCCGACCTAGTATATTGAGTGGGGTTAACCCGAACCCGGACCAGGTCAAACAGATTCGGGTCAAAGAAGAGGGTATGGGCGGGTTGCGGGCTGACCCGGCCCAAATGCCAATCCTACTACAAATCCTAATCCAACTTATTACCTTACAAAATAAAAACACATAATTTTTTTTATCCTCCTTATTCCACTTCAAAGTATGTTCTCACTCTGTTTTTAATAAGTAATATTATAATCTAACTTCTAGTCGTCAAATTTTTTTTGGCTACAAAAGGTGGAAGTAAAGAAAAATGTAATTGTTTTATTGGGGAGAACTTGAAGGAATTGAAGTTTGATGGTTTCATGGGTATGTTTTTGTAGGAGATTAGAAGGAAACTGAAAAGGGTTGGTCGGGTCTTTTTTGGTTTAATGAATAATTAATTAGAGAATGAAAATGAAAGGTAAATGGCATAATAGTCTTTTAAACAATGTGTGCTTTTGGAATTATATAAAGAATTTAAGGGAAAATGGAAATATGAATGATATGGGTCAGGAATAAAACGTGGCTCACCCTGAGCCACTGGATCCCCTCAGGATACGCGTCCTTTCTGATCCTTCAGATCTGCCACGTTAGCACCGAAAAACCGCCCGGAGCTCTGCCACGTCAGCCCGGAAACCACTCCGGTGCCTGCCACGTCAGCCCTATACCGCCCGACTTTCCACCGCTTCGGCCAATCGGGTAACCGGGTCCGGCCCAGCCCCAAACGGGTCTGGACCCGATTGGAATCTCCTATAAATACCAGGCCCTCTCCTTTCTTCAAGGGGAATCAATCTTTTCTCCACTAAACCCTAGTTACTGTTGCTTTATCCTAGTGACTGACTAGATCGTCGGAGGGTCTGCCACCGGGACCAACCCCGGTATTTCAAGACCGTCTGCAGGTACTCCAGACCTCGGATCCGAGCCCCCAGATCCGAGCCCAGACATCCACCTCACTACCAGCCCGTCGCAGGTACCACTCGGCCAGCCGAGGGTCGCCTCTGAAGAAGCTTTCTCCTTCAAATACAAATCGAGTAGAGAACTCACACCTGGTGCATCCACACGTCTCCCAGAAACAAACCGCATCAGGTTGGCGCCGTCTGTGGGAAAGCTACTTCGGAAGCCGACCGAGTCCTACCGCCGAGGTACCTCGATCGCCGAACTCCCATGGCCTCCAAAGGCAAGGGGGCTGCGTCTTCCGTCAACCGACGGGACACACCCTCACCGAATACTAACGCCGGACCGCGCCCATCAAAGCATAGGGCTTCCCGTCAGGGGTCCCAGCGGGCCGCCACCCCTCCAATTCAACCCGACCTACGAAAGGTAATCTCCAGTCGTCAGGCTAGTCGCGGTAGGGAAAGGGCCGCTTCCAACTCGGCCCCGAACCACCCTAGACCACCGCCGGAAGAACGAAGGCCAGCACTCAGCCGAGTCGGAAGGCAACCTCCGGTCCAACCGGCCCGAGCTGAGGGAGCTCCTGTCACTCAACAGGAGTTCCAGGATTTCCGAAGGGAAATTCTTGGGGCTCTCCAACGGGCCCCCAGGGAGGAAGCACACCATTCCCAAACCAGGTTGGACGCCGAGGTCAGCGTCTCCCGCTCCTCAACAATCCAGCCCGAGGCCGAGGGCGTACTCCTAAGGCGCCTCCAAGAAATGGAGGACCGAATAGATCATATGGGCGACGGAGGTGTCAGAGCCGGTCAGGGGTACAGGCCTGTCCGACCCCCCTTTTCGGCCCTCATTATCCAAGCGGAAATACCACGGAACTTCCGACCCCCACAATTCGAGACCTATAACGGCGAAGGGGATCCTGCTGATCACATGGAGGGTTTCAAAACCCTCATGATGATTCACAGCGCATCGGATCCTCTGCTGTGCCGAGCATTTCCTGCCACCCTTCGGGGTCCGGCTCGTGAGTGGTTCTCGAAACTCGCCCCCGGCTCCATTTACTCCTTTGATCAACTGGAGGGCAATTTCCTCGCCCATTTTGTAACCAGCCGGAAGGCCGAAAGAACGAGCGCCTCCTTACTTGGGCTCAGGCAGGAAGGGGGGGGAATCACTCAGGGCGTTTGTCCGGAGATTCACGGCAGAGGCGAGGTCGGTCTCCTCTCTCGATCCGGGCGTCGCCTCCGCTGCATTTCGGCATAACGTCCGTCATGGACAGCTGAAAGCTTCTCTGGCGAAGAAGCCCCCGATCGATTTTCCCGACCTCCTCAACCGAGTCGATAAATACATCAGGGCAGAGGAAGCCCTAAACCCCGACGAATCCAGAGAAGCACCGGGAAAAGGGAAGCGGAAGGCTGAGGAAGTCGAGCCTTCTAAAAAGGCTCCGAAGGACGGGGGCACCATGAAGAAGGTACCACCAGTTCCTCGCTTCGAAAGGTATACCCCACTCACACAAAATGTGTCCTCCATACTCCTGGCGATCGAAGACAGAGACCTCGTTCAGTATCCCCCTCGACCGTCCAACAACACTAGCAAGAAAAGGGATCAACGGTTCTACTGCCGCTTCCACCGAGACAACGGGCATGACACAGATCACTGCCATGCCCTGAAAGATGAAATCGAGGCCCTCATTCAGCGAGGGTACCTCCGGGAGTACAAGCGGGATGATGCTCGGGCGCAAAGGGACACGAGGAACAGGAGAACCTCACCTCCGCCTCGAGCTCCCCTGCAGCTCCCCGGGCAAGAGCAGGAGCTCGAAGAGCCGGACGGCCAAGCCATATTGCACTGCGTCCACGGAGGACCCATGGGAGGGGATTCTAACACCTCCCGCAAGGCGTTCATCCGAGACGTTAACACCGTCCAAGGACCTCTCCCCCCTCAAATTCAACCACTCCCCGTCTCCTTCTCGGGTGACGACCTGGAGGGGGTTCGGCTCCCACATTGCGACGCCCTCGTAATCAATCTCAGCATGGCAAACTTTGATGCTCGGCGGATCCTTGTGGACAATGGGAGCTCGATCAACATTCTGTTCCTCGATGCTTTCGAGAACCTAAAGCTCCCCCGAAGCAGGCTCAAGCCTGCAGGATACACCCTGCACGGATTTTCTGGAGTTCCGGTGACAATCGAGGGAATCGTCACACTGGATGTCACGGCTGGCACGGCCCCGAACCGGAGAACCGAGTCCATGGACTTCATGGTTGTCAACGTCAAGGCAGCCTACAATGCCATACTCGGTCGACCGGGCCTCTGCTCTCTCCAGGCTATCCCCTCGGCCTACCACCAGAAGATGAAGTTCCCTACCAGTACCGGGGTTGGAGTGGTCCGAGGGAACCAAGAAGCCGCTCGCTCCTGTTATATGACAGCAATAGGAAGTGGAGTGTTTCCCCTCGACGCCGTGGAGATGCAGCCCCAAAGGACCCAGCCAGAGCCGGAGTCGGCAGACGAGCTGGAGGATGTCTCCTTCGAGACAGAGGATTCATCGAAACAATTTCGAGTAAGCCGCTCCCTCGCACCCCGCCTTAAGTCCGATCTCATCACCTGCATCCGGCGCAATGTCGATCTGTTCGCCTGGAAACCATCTGACATGCCCGGTATTTCCGAGGAGCTCATCATGCATAAACTCAGCGTGATCCCCGGCTCAAAACCAGTGGTACAAAAGCGACGCAAGTTCGCACCAGAGCGACAACAGGTAGTCAATATAGAAGTCGACAAGCTCCTTGCCGCGCGCTTCATCCAAGAGGTCAGCTACCCCGAGTGGCTGGCAAATGTCGTAATGGTCAAAAAGGCGAGCGGGAGCTGGAGGATCTGCATTGATTTCACGGATCTCAATAAAGCGTGCCCGAAGGACCCATTCCCCCTCCCCAGGATCGATGCTCTCGTCGATGCAACATCGGGTCACGAGCTCCTGTCCTTCATGGATGCGTTTTCAGGCTACAACCAGATCCGCATGTTCCCTCCCGACATCGCCAAGACGTTCTTCGTCACAGACCAGGGGCTCTACTGCTACAGGGTCATGCCCTTCGGGCTGAAGAACGCCGGAGCCACATACCAGAGGCTCGTCAACCGGGTCTTCAAGGAACAGATCAGGCGCAATATAGAAGTATATGTGGATGACACACTCGTCAAGAGCCGGCGGGGGGAGGATCACGTAGCCGATTTGGAGGAGGCCTTTGGAGTACTTCGGACCCATAACATGAGACTTAATCTGAGTAAATGCGCCTTCGGCGTCTCCGCGGGAAAGTTTCTTGGGTTCATTATCAGCCAAAGGGGAATCGAAGCGAACCCCGAAAAGATCCAAGCAATCCTAGACATGGCCCCTCCCAGGAACATCAAAGAAGTCCAACGGCTGACAGGGAGACTGGCGGCCATCGGCCGTTTCCTCTCCAAGTCCGGAGAGAAGTCCCTTCCCTTCTTCAAAGCCCTGCGCGGCACCAACGGGTTCGAATGGGGGGTCCAGCAGCAAGAGGCCTTCGCCCAGTTAAAGGAATACCTCGCGAACCCCCCTCTCCTCAGCAAGCCCGAACCAGGAGAGCCACTCTGGCTCTACCTATCAGCCTCGGAGAAGGTGCTCAGTGCCGTTCTCGTTCGGGAGAAAGAGGGATCACAGAAGCCTGTATACTACGTCAGCAAGGTCTTGCTCGATGCCGAGACCAGGTACTCTCGAATGGAGAAAGTAGCGTACGCCCTGGTCATGGCCTCGCGAAAGCTCCGTCCATATTTTCAATCTCATTCTGTCCAAGTGCTGACGGACCAACCCCTGAAGGCCGTACTCTACAAACCAGAAAGCTCGGGTTGACTCGTGAAATGGTCGATTGAGCTCAGCCAGTATGACATTGGCTATCAGCCCAGAACAGCCATCAAGGGGCAGGCGCTCGCGGAGTTCATTACGGAGTGCACTATCTCCGAGCACCCTGCAAACACGGAAAACGACCAGACGTGGGAAGTTTACGTCGATGGTTCCTCCTGTGAGGCAGGCAGCGGAGCGGGCATCATCCTTCGAGGCCCAGACGGTTTTCTTCTGCAGTACTGCCTCCGCCTCAACTTCCCGGCCTCTAACAATGAGGCCGAATACGAGGCAATGATCGCTGGGCTCACCCTAGCTCATCAAGCCGGTGCCAGGCAAATCAGGGCTTTCAGCGACTCCCAGCTCGTGGTCAACCAGATCACCGGGGAGTACGAGGCCCGAGACGATCGAATGGTTCGTTACCGAGCTGTAGTTCAACGCCTACTATCGTCCTTCGACGAGTCGGCTGTTTTGAGGATCCCATGGGAATAGAATGTCCAGGCTGACGCTTTGTCAAAATTGGCATCCTCTTCCTTCGAAGGTCTCGACCGCACGGTCCTGATCGAGGTCATGCTAAAACCCAGCATCGACATCCCGGAGGTCCTGTGCATTGAAGATGGAGCTCCCCCCGAAGACTGGACCACTCTAATTAGGCGATTTCTCGTCAAGGGAGAGCTCCCAGAAGACCGAGGCGAAGCAAGAAGGGTCAGGGCCCGAGCGGAAAGGTTCACAATGATCGACTCAACACTCTTCAAGAGGTCCTACACTACCTCTGATGGACGGCCTTATCTCCGCTGCCTCACTCCCAATGAAGCCGAATATGCTCTCAAGGAATTACACGAGGGGATTGGCGGGTGTCACATGGGAAGTCGTTCGCTTGCGCGAAAGGCTCTGAACCACGGGTACTACTGGCCCACCATGTTGCAGGACGCTTTGACCCTTGTCAAGAAGTGTGGCCCCTGTCAAAGATTCTCGCCCATCAAAAGGGACCCCCAAGCAAACCTACGATCCATGGCCAGTCCGACACCCTTTGCAATGTGGGGGATGGATCTGGTATGCCCTTTTCCCAAGGCAACGGGGCAACGAAAGTTTCTTATAGTTGCCATCGACTACTTCACCAAATGGATCGAGGCGGAGCCACTAGTTGCGATCACCGAGCAGCAGACTCAACGATTCTTCTGGAAGCACATTATCTGTCGGTTCGGGATCCCCCAAGTGCTCGTCACAGATAACGGGACCCAGTTTGCAGGCAAGCATTTCTGCAAGTTCTGCGAGGACCTCGGTATCCAGCAGCGCTTCTTTTCAGTGTGCCATCCCCAATCCAACGGGCAGGCAGAGAACGCGAATCGTCAGATCCTCGACGGACTCAAGAAGCGGCTTGACAATTCCTCAAAAGGGTTATGGGTCGACGAACTGGCAAGCGTTCTCTGGGCCCACCGAACAACAAAAAGAATCCCGACAGGGGAGTCACCTTTCAACTTAACTTACGGCACTGAGGCCGTCATTCCCCTGGAAATAGGTATCCCCTCTCCCCGAATTATGGCTTTTGACGAAGCAAGCAACTCCATGCAACTACGAGCAGACCTGGACCTCATTGACGAGGTCAGGGAGAAGTTGGCCATCAGAAGGAACATCTACCAGCAAAGAATCAAGAGGTTCTACAACAAGAAGGTGTGCCCAACGAGCATTGCTCTCGGAGATCTTGTCCTCCGGAAACTGGCGGTATCCAACCCCGGCCAGAAAAGGAAATTGGCACCAAACTGGGAGGGCCCTTATAAGGTTTCAGAGGTCGTACGACCGGGTACCTATCGCCTGACCAGCACCGACGGCAAGCCTATCAAGAGGCCCTGGAATGCGGAACACTTGATTAAGTTCTTAGGAGAGTAGCCTCCATGTAAAATATATCGTAATCGGCGTGTTGTGCCTAGTCTGTTGTAAAGTCCTGTAAACGGCACATCGTGCCTAGGCTTTTTTGTAACAAACATATTTTGTAAACGTCAGCTTTCTTAAAACAATCTTATGACTCCTATTCTTGTAAATAGATAAAAGAAACCTCACGGACTCGGCACTCGGATGAAATCGCGAGCCCAAACATGCTTCTCTTACAAGCATGGGACTCGGCACTCGGATGAAATCGCAAGTCCAAACATGCTTCTCTTACAAGCTTGAGACTCGGCACTCGGATGAAATCGCGAGCCCAAACATGCTTCTCTTACAAGCGTGGGACTCGGCACTCGGATGAAATCGCGAGTCCGAACATGCTTCTCTTACAAGCTTGAGACTCGGCACTCGGATGAAATCGCGAGTCCAAACATGCTTCTCTTACAAGCGTGGGACTCGGCACTCGGATGAAATCGCGAGCCCAAACATGCTTCTCTTACAAGCATGGGACTCGGCACTCTGATGAAATTGCGAGTCCAAACATGCTTCTCTTACAAGCTTGAGACTCGGCACTCGGATGAAATCGCGAGTCCAAACATGCTTCTCTTACAAGCGTGGGACTCGGCAGTCGGATGAAATCGCGAGTCCAAACATGCTTCTCTCACAAGCGTGGGACTCGGCACTCGGATGAAATCGCGAGTCCAAACATGCTTCTCTTACAAGCGTGGGACTCGGCGCTCGGATGAAATCGCGAGCCCAAAACATGCTTCTGTTACAAGCGTGGGACTCGACACTCGGATGATATCCCGAGCCCAAACATGCTTCTCATACAAGCATGGGACTCGGCTCGCACCGTCTCTCCATGAGAACATGTGCAGGAGCTCGGCACCGACCCCGAGCAAGGCGGGTGTCCCCTCCGGGGGCACCGCGACCTAAACGCTCGGCGGCGGGGCTACGCTACGCCTGCAGTTGTCTTTCTCACCGTTGTGGGGGCTCGGCACCCGTCCCTCGCTCGGTTTGACCTCCTCGGAGGCCATCAACCGAGACTCGAGGCGACATCCGCCAGCCACTCCCGCACCATCTCTCCATGAGAACATGTGCAGGAGCTCGGCACCGACCCCGAGCAAGGTGGGTGTCCCCTCCGGGGGCACAGCGACCTAAACGCTCGGTGGCGGGGCTACGCTACGCCTGCAGTTGTCTTTCTCACCGTTGTGGGGGCTCGGCACCCGTCCCTCGCTCGGTTTGACCTCCTCGGAGGCCATCAACCGAGACTCGAGGCGACATCCGCCAGCCACTCCCGCACCGTCTCTCCATGAGAACATGTGCAGGAGCTCGGCACCGACCCCGAGCAAGGCGGGTGTCCCCTCCGGGGGCACCGCGACCTAAACGCTCGGCGGCGGGGCTATGCTACGCCTGCAGTTGTCTTTCTCACCGTTGTGGGGGCTCGGCACCCGTCCCTTGCTCGGTTTGACCTCCTCGGAGGCCATCGACCGAGACTCGAGGCGACATCCGCCAGCCACTCCCGCACCGTCTCTCCACGAGAACATGTGCAGGAGCTCGGCACCGACCCCGAGCAAGGCGGGTGTCCCCTCCGAGGGCGCCGCGACCTTGACACTCGGCGGCGGGGCTACGCTACGCCTGCAGTTGTCTTTCTCACCGTTGTGGGGGCTCGACACCCGTCCCTCGCTCGGTTTGACCTCCTCGGAGGCCATCGACCGAGACTCGAGGCGACATCCACCAGCCACTCCCGCACCGTCTCTCCACGAGAACAAGTGCAGGAGCTCGGCGTCGATCCCGAGCACGGCGGGTGCCCTCTCCGAGGGCGCCGCGACCTTGACACTCGGCGGAGACGCTCGACGCTGCCTTCCGCCTGTTCACTCACCAAGTGTTGGAAAATTTTTTATTTAGTTTTAAGGCATCCGCCTTCCGCAGATGCCCCGAGCCTTGAGTCGGATTATTGGCCACCCTCTAACCCGCGAACAGCTCGGGGTTTACGGCTTTTGCCAAAACCTAAACCCCGAACTGTTCGAGGATGGCAGGGAGGCCAAAGACTAGCGGCTCTCTCTCGACTCGAACAGATCAATCGACCCCTCTGTCGCCCAAGAACAGCTCGGGGTTTACGGCTCGGAGAAGCCCAAAACCCCGAATTGTTCCCGGGCGGCGGAAGAGCCACCGAGCTTCGGGCTTCTCCGAACACCCCAAACGATCGGTTGGCCCACCGTTCACCAACGAACAACCGGGGGTCCCATGGCCCTGACGGCCGGTACCCCGAATTGTTCGAGGGTGATCGGTGTGCCCCCGATCCGGGGTGCTCGAAAACATTACATTTTGTGGACGCCCGCCATGGACAGGCATCCGAGTCAAATGACTCACCGATGGTAAACTGAGGGGGAGGGTGGCGATTATATAGCCCCCTGAGGCCTCATTTATTACGCCTGGGAATGTGAAACAGCAGAAGGCGAAACGTCGCCATAAATATTCCTAGGAATGCGAAACGTCGCGATTATTGATGCAGACGCGACAATTGCGACTCTTCGGAGATTTCACACCAACTACCCTCGGCATCCGAGGCAATCAAGGCTCCGGAGAACAAATGATCTTATTCATTACTCATTGCTTACAACTCAATGAACGAAAATGCAAATACAATGAAGGCTCTCAACTCACTCACTCGGCCGGGAACTCGAATTCGGGGCTCCTGTGACGCTCGGCTATTCCGACCAAGGAAGACGTGCCCGCCACCGAGCTCTCCGCATCATCCGGCTGTGTCGCAACCGGCGAGGGCGGCAGCAACCGCCCCGGAGTGGAGTTACTTGCCTCTTCAACAAGACCGGCACCCAGTATGAGCTTCAGCTGGCGAACCTCCAATTCTCTCTCTATGACGGCCTCGCGAAGAGAAGATTCGGAGGTCGATCGCCCGCTAGAGGTATCCGAGACCGCCCAGTCCTTCTCAATGACCCACCAGTCCCGGTCGGCTACAATTTTTCTCAAACGAGCCACCTCTAGACCGAGCTCTCTCGACTTGTTCAAAAAGTAATTCTTGGCAGCCTCTCGGTCCCGAGCCAACTTTCGTTGGCGAGCCAGCCTCTATCAAAAGAAAAATACAAGTATCACAAAATGCAAGTGTTCTAGGGTCGGCCCAAAAATTTCATATGTCATTACATTTCAAAAAGTTCGATACAAAATTTGCGGTGGCCAGTCCGCCGAGGGCATTCACAACAAAAAGAAAAAACAAAAACATCTAGTCTTGAGGGTCGGGGTGCACCTCTTCTTCGTGGTGGCCCCCGTCGTCACCATCACCACCAGGGGTCGGAGGCAGGTCCGGCTTCCACCCGAAGCTGAGGTGGTCGACGTTGCACTCAGGATAAATATACTTGAAGTGAGACTTGGCCTGCTCATAAGCCTCGTCTTGCGCCGCCACCAACGTCTCCCCCAAGACTGCCTCCAAGTCCGCCACGGCCTTCTGCGCCTTTTCCTTCTCCGCCGCCTCGGCCGCGATCTTTTTCAGCAGGTCCTCTCGGTCCTGCTTATGAATCTTGTCCAAGGACTCTATCTGGGCCTCGTGAACTATCACCATGTCCCGAGCCTCCTTGAAGTCGTCCGTCGCCTTGGTCAGTTCCCGAAGGAACTTCTCCTTCTGCTTCCGCTCGTATGTTATGTAGCGCCCCGAATTTCTAAATACGAAACTTTAGAAAATACGTGGCACATTCCCAGCGATCCACTTCAATGTAACAATATACATAGACCAAAACTCAAATCATTTTATTCCAAATTCTTATTACAATATTCTTTTTCAATTGCAGCGGAAATACAAAACACCTTAAAATACAACAATTCCTTTTACAAAACTCTTCCTACAACAATTTACACAAGGCTCTATTATAACACTCATAATCTCTATAGCTAACCCAAGCATCCAAGCCTCCAATTCTAAGCAACCTGCAACATGTGAGGCTAGAGTTGAACCCTAACCCCCAAAACTACGGGGTCAGCCATAAATGGTGTGAGTGATATAAACAACATACATAAACAAACAAATAAACATAAGCAACATGTACTGAACAAAATACATAAACTGAACATGTAATCTGAAACAAGAACGATAGGCCAGTACGAGCGTGAAGTCAAATCGAGAAACAATAACATCGATCAAATATCCATCAATCAATCTCTCTCAAAATATGTACAACTCAACTGTACAGAACAGTCGACTGTTCAAAGGACCAGTCGACTGATCAGAACAACAATAATCCTCACCTCTCTGAATATGCCCATCTCTCAATAAGTCTCAATACCACGATGTATGTCCAACAATCGATCACTAACAATACCATATACAACTACTCCCACTTCGGTTATGGGAAACAAGATCCAAGATACTCCACGAATAGGCGTCACCGCCCTCGACGCGCAAGCATCAGGTAGGGTGGCTCAAGAATAACATCAACAACAAATACAACAAAAAACCGGAGAATCATCTCCCTGCTGTGTATTCCACGAATAGGCCTTCAAGACCCTCGACGTGCAAATACACCCGATACATTCCGTGAATAGGTCTACCGACCCTCGACTCGCAAATGCACCCTGCATGCCCCGTGAATAGGTCCTTAGACCCTCGACACGCGAACATCTAAATAACTCAAAATCAACAACTAACCAAGACCCCTCAGGCCTATCTCAATAAATCTCAATAGAACCAAAACTCACTGAATCATCGTCAAACGATCAAAGGAGAAATCTCTTCACTCAACAAATCTCAAGATTTTAGAAAACCCATCAGTACCAGTCGACTCACTATGTAGTAAGTCGACTGCCCCGAGAACCAATATCCACGATTATAACAAGTGCTATAAGTCGACTTAATAAACCAACAGTCGATTTACCCAAGACAATTACCAATAATTTCTCAAGAACAATCCAAGTGCTAACAATCGACTCATAGAGGTCATGGTCGACTGTCCCGAAAAGACTGAACATATTTTTCTCCGAAGACCAGTCGACTGGCAACAGTCCCAGTCGACTGTCCCGAAAGACTGAACAATAATTTACTCAGCAGACCAGTCGACTGTTATTAGTCCCAGTCGACTGTCCCGAAAGACTGAACAATAATTTACTCAGCAGACCAGTCGACTGTTATTAGTCCCAGTCGACTGTCCCGAATGATTCTCAAATGTCTGAAGATACAATAATAGAGTCGTACCAGTCGACTGATACGTAGTCCCAGTCGACTGTCGGCCTACAGATCTCACAAATTAGGTCTGTAATCAAATAATCGATACTGGAGTCTATCTCAATACCAAATCTATTCCTCATTTCGAATCTAATCCGATTCGTAATCACCAGATCCTGAGATTCATCCATCAAGTTTCTTATTTTTATAACTATCCTCAAATCTTATCATGTTTCAAGCAATCAAGAATTATCAATCGAGATCTACTAATCTTTCATGGATTTCACATGTATATTACGAATAACAACCACGGCGTCGATTTCATACAAGATACGAAATCATCAAATAAAACAACATGCAATCATACATATGAATAAACAAGTCTATATCACTCACCTTTAGAATCGAGAAGAATCCACAAAAGCCTTCCTTTGCTAGATCCAAGAACCCTTCTCCAAATCACCAAGAAAATAAGAAAAATAATAAGATCTGAGTTGTGCAGCGAATGACGGCTGCAAACTCTCTTATATAGGCCGGGATCAAGTATTAGGGTTTAGGAATTACATTTGCAAAACAATCCATCCAAATACAATTATATATATATATATATATCTTCTTTTGGAAATTCATCTCATAATTCATTAAAATTAGGGTTTATATGAAAATATACTTCTATACCTTAACAAATACTGATCGGAAAGTCCAGTAAATACATTTTGCACTTCAACCCTTAAAATTGTCAATTTTGCAAATAAGCCCTTCTTTTATTAAAATTTGCAAATAGTACTAATTAAATTCAGAAAAATCCGGAAAAATACTACATAATTCCAAAATAATAAATAATGATTTTTCATAAAAATTCTTAGTTTTTCAAGCATCTCAAAACTCATTTGCACGTGTTTTGCACGTGTACAAAAGATAGATCTTTTTAGAAAATATCAATTAAATCCTCAGAAATTCATTTAAATTCATTTTCAAATAATTAAAATAATATTTGAAAATACGGGGTTCTACATGTTATCTCCTTCTCCAGACACTTGTGGACGTGCTGACCGTGGAGCATCGACTGTCAAGAAAAATCAAACTTAGCAATAATTACAAGTCCACTCACCAGATGGGCCTCGGACAACTTACCGAGAGGGTCGCTTGGGCCCAGCGCATGTAGGCCTGATCGGCCGTCTGTGCCGCCAAGGCCATTCCATCCCGATCGGTGATGGCCTTCGAGACGAACTCCATCGATACGGGTCCGTCGAGAATTGTGTCGCCCTTCAGGATCGACCAATCGGGGACGAAGGGCATCGTCGCCATCCTTCCCACCAACTCCGCCGTGCTCGGACATACGGGGGGAAGCTGTTGTGACGGGGCTTCAACCGTTTTCCCCGATCCCCCCGCTGGGTCTCGAGGCGACCGCGACGAATGGTGATGCTTCTTCTGCTTCTTCGCCAAAGGCTGTTCCTCAGGCGCTGGGGGAGGCACGTTCGAAGGCCCTCCGGCTTGCGGAAGCTGAGCAGAAAGCTTCCGCTTCTCGGCAGCGAGGCGATCCTGCTCTTCTTTCTTCTTCTTCTCCTGCCTCGTCTTCTCGGCAGCGGCGAGCAGAATCTGCTTGGCTTGTGCCTGTTGTGTCGACATCCCTACAACAAGACAGAAAAGGAAGGCTAAACGTTAACACGAAGGCAGAAAGATGAAAAAATAAGGAAAGAAACATACTAGGGTCGGCGGGACTCAGTCCGGCCCGCGCTAGGTGAACCTCGGTCACCCGGCGCCATGCGATGCTGTCTCCCCTGAGTATATGTTCAACCCTCCCCTACTCCTTGGCAGTTAACTCACTCCTCTTCGGGGGCTTGCGCTTCGGCTTCACAAAATTCCACTGAGTTGGGATGTCCCATGACCCTTCGGTCTTCACGACAAAATACTTATCCCTCCAATTCTTAATCGAATCCGGGTGGCCGTGCACCACTCTTTTGTTCGGTCTCGGCGTGAAGAAGAATACGCCCTCAATATCTCCGAGCGAACCAATACTAAAGATGGCGCGGAAGTAGGAAAACCTCGGCCTCACCCCTTTCTCTTGGCACTTCAGGATGAAGCAGATGAGCTGCTTCCAAGAGTTGGGGCCGTACTGCATGGGGGACAGCTCCGCCCAGTTCAAGACCGTCTTCACAAAAGGGTGCAGGGGGAACCTCAGCCCCGAGATGAAGGCGTGCTCCGGAAATATGCAGTAATCCGGAGCCAACACTATCGTGGGTCGAATACCCGGGCTCGGTTGCAGGAGCTCGTACTCCCTCGGAATGTAGTAAGCAGCCCTGATGATATCCAGGTACTCCGGTCTCAAGACGCTAGGAGTATTGTCCGCACGAATCTTCGTCCTTGTGTTTTCTCCAGGCACGGGAGGGATCGGTTGAATGTCCTTCACATCATCGGGATACATTCGTATCGACACGGGATTTCGAAAGGTAACAGGTGGAACATCAAGGCCCGTCCTCGGTGCATCCTCGTCAGGCGAAGAAAGACTTTGAGGGATGGAGAGGACTATCTTCTTCCGACGTGGTCGAGGCTTGCGCTCGGGCGATGACGTCGACAAGGGGGGCAACGGAGGCAGATCTTCTCCATGGCCGGCCTCCGGAGCACCAATACCCTCTCCTTCCTCACTCTCCGTGTCGCCCTGCTCTCCTTCCTCATCCTCTTCATCATCACCAGCACCCTGATCCGACTCCTCGTCCTCATCATCACTATCCTCGTCCGCATCGCCCTCTTCCATCGGCTCCTTCCCTAGCCTCCAAGAACTCAGCGGTTGCACGATTAAAGCTACGTCACTGTTGCCCTCGGAGCCAGGTTCGGAGAAAACCTCCTCTTTGACCTGGTACTTGCCCAGAGACGATGACGTTTCCAAATCTGACTCCATCTCCGAGTGACCAGACGAAGTAGCCTCGGAACCAGACTGAGTACGCGACATGTCAAAAAAGAGAATTACTAACCTGATGCTTTGAAAGTTACGCTTCTCTGCGAAGAATCCGCCAACAGCGATCGAAATGCCTGCGCTAAAGTTGGAAAGTTGGGAATTATAAACGATAAGGTGAAAAGAAAAATGAGGGGGGTGGGGATTTTTAAAGTAGACAACGACTCCTCGATTTTCGCAAATAAGCATCTAGCCGTTAGATCTTATCTGACAAGATGCAACGGCTAAGCAAACGTTGATCTTTGCGCCATGACGTCAGCAGAGAGGATAAAATTCCAATACTACCCCTTCCTGTTTGCCAGACAGAAATCACCCCCTAGCAACAAGTGCGAAATTGCGCCAAGTCAGAGAGCTCAGGTCGAAGCTCGAAGACAAACCGCCTTTCTCTTTTCACAGGTGAGGCTCGACGCTCGGATGATAATTCGAGCCATACCACCTTCTCCTTCAACAAGTGGGGCTCGACCCTCGGATGGAATCTTGGGCCACACTGCCTTCTCTTTTCTCAAATGGAGCTCGGCGCTCGGATAGAACCGCGAGCCAGACCACCTTCTCCTTTCACAGGTGGGGGTCGACGCTCGGACGGAAACTCGAGCCAGGCCACCTCCTTTCAACAGGTGGGACTCGACGCTCGGATGAAAATTCTTGGACTCACTGAAGAGTCTAGATCTGTTCATCGTCTCCCACTTACTTCTGTTCAACCCATTACCAATGTCTTCCAAAAAAGCGATTCGAACAGGCGTTGCGGAATCAAAGTGGATCCTAGAAGAAGAACTTTCGAAGAGGCAGTCTAAAACAAACATGCATCCGTCAGTAGGGGCTGGACTCTCGGATCGATGCCATACCACCTTCTCCTTTCACAGATGGGGCTCGACGCTCGGATGGAAATTCGAGCCATACCACCTTCTCCTCTAACAGGTGGGGCTCGACGCTCGGATGGAAATTCGAGCCATACCACCTTCTCCTTTCACAGATGGGGCTCGACGCTCGGATGAAAAGTCGAGCCATACCACCTTCTCCTCCAACAGGTGGGGCTCGACGCTCGGATGGAAATTCGAGCCATACCACCTTCTCCTTTCACAGATGGGGCTCGACGCTCGGATGGAAATTCGAGCCATACCACCTTCTCCTTTCACAGATGGAGCTCGACGCTCGGATGAAAAGTCGAGCCATACCACCTTCTCCATCAAATAGGTGGGGCTCGACGCCCGGATGGAAGTTCGAGCCATACAACCTTCTCCTTTCACAGATGGGGCCCGACGCTCGGATGGAAATTCGAGCCATACCACCTTCTCCTCCAACAGGTGGGGCTCGACGCTCGGATGGAAATTCGAGCCATACCACCTTCTCCTTTCACAGATGGGGCTCGACGCTCGGATGGAAATTCGAGCCATACCACCTTCTCCTTTCACAGATGGGGCTCGACGCTCGGATGAAAAGTCGAGCCATACCACCTTCTCCATCAAACAGGTGGGGCTCGACGTTCGGATAGGAACTTGAGCCAGGCAACCTTCTCCTTTCACAGGTGGGGCTCGACGCTCGGATGGAAATTCGAGCAACACCACCTTCTCCTCCAACAGGTGGGGCTCGACGCTCGGATGGAAATTCGAGCCATACCACCTTCTCCTCCAACAGGTGGGGCTCGACGCCCGGATGGAAGTTCGAGCCATACAACCTTCTCCTTTCACAGATGGGGCCCGACGCTCGGATGGAAATTCGAGCCATACCACCTTCTCCTCCAATAGGTGGGGCTCGACGCTCGGATGGAAATTCGAGCCATACCACCTTCTCCTTTCACAGATGGGGCTCGACGCTCGGATGAAAAGTTGAGCCATACCACCTTCTCCATCAAACAGGTGGGGCTCGACGTTCGGATAGGAACTCGAGCCAGACAACCTTCTCCTTTCACAGGTGGGGCTCGGCGCTCGGATGGTAATTCGAGCCATACCACCTTCTCCTTCAACAGGTGGGGGCTCGACCCTCGGATGGAATCTCGAGCCACACCACCTTCACCTTTCACCAGATGGGACTCGACGCTCGGATGGAAATTCGAGCCATACCGCCTTCTCCTTTCACCGGTGGGGCTCGGCGCTCGGATGGAAATTCGAGCCAGACCACCTTCTCTTGTCTCAGATGGAGCTTGGCGCTCGGATAGAACCGCGAGCCAGATCGCCTTCGCTTTTCTCAGATGGGGCTCGGCGCTCGGATAGAACCGCGAGCCACTCGTCCTTCCCCAGTGGGGACTCGGCGCTCGGATCGGAGCTCGAGTCTCACCTCCCCCCTCACTCCTCTAGACTAACGAGGCGCTCGTCAAGCCGATCTCCTGACCTCGGACAACGACCCATCGGATGGTCTGGACGACCCCACGCTCTTCCAACTAGCGAGGCAGCCGTCCGCCGACCCTGACAGTCTCGTTCGCCGACCCTTAGGTCTCGTCCGTCGACCCTTAGGCCTCGTCCGCCGAACCTTAGGTCTCGTCCGCCGACCCTTAGGTCTCGTCCGCCGACCCCCTGAGCTCGGGCCAGGCTACTCCCCTCTTACTCAGTGGGGGCTCGACACTCGGATCAAAGCTCGAGCCAGGCGACTTCCCCTTTCCCAGTATGGGCTCGGCGCTCGGATCGGAGCTTGAGTCTCACCTTCCCCCTCACTCTTCTAACTAACGAGGCGCTCGTCAGGCCGATCTCCTGACCTCGGACAAACGACCCAACGGATGGCCTGAACGACCCCTCGCTCTTCCAACTAGCGAGGCAGTCGTCCGCCGACCCTTAGGTCTCGTCCGCCGACCCCCTGAGCTCGGTCCAGACTACTCCCTCTTACTCAGTGAGGGCTCGTCACTCGGATCGAAGCTCGAGCCAGGCTACTTCCTCTCTCTCAGTGTGGGGCTCGACGCTCAGATCGAAATTCGAACCAAGCCCCTTCTCCCTTCTCAGTAAACACTCGGAGCTCGGATCAAAGCTCGAGCCACTCGTCCTTACCCAGTGCGGACTCGGCGCTCGGATCGGAGCTCGAGTCTCACCTCCCCCCTCACTCCTCTAAACTAACGAGGCACTCGTCAAGCCAATCTCCTGACCTCGGACAACGACCCATCGGATGGCCTGGACGACCCCCCGCTCTTCCAACTAGCGAGGCAGTCGTCCGCCGACCCTTCGGTCTCGTCCGCCGACCCTTCAGTCTCGTCTGCCGACCCTTAGGTCTCGTCCGCCGACCCTTAGGTCTCGTCCGCCGACCCCCTGAGCTCGGGCCAGGCTACCCCCTCTTACCCAGTGGAGGCTCGACGCTCGGATCAAAGCTCGAGCCAGGCTACTCCCCCTTTCTCAGTATGGAGCTCGACGCTCGGATCGAAATTTGAACCAAGCCCCTCCTCCCTTCTCAGTAGACACTCGGAGCTCGGATCGAAGCTCGAGCCACTTCTCCTTTCTCAGTAGACACTCGGAGCTCGGATCGAAGCTCGAGCCACTTCTCCTTTCCCAGCAGAGACTCGGCGCTCGGATCGGAGCTCGAGTCTCGCCTCCTCGGACACCGACCCATCGCTCTTCCAACTAGCGAGGCAGTCGTCCGCCGTCCCTTAGGTCTCGTCCAACCGACCCCATGAGCCCGACTGCCGACCCAAACATGCTCACCATGGCGCCAACCTCATGACCTCGGACGCCGATCCCCATCGCTCGACAAAACGAGCCTCATCGGATGGCCTGGACGACCCCTCGCTCTTCCGACTAGCGAGTCGGTCGTCCGCCGACCCTTAGGGTTCGTCCGCCGACCCCTCAAGCTCAGTCACCGACCTCGTGAGCTCGGCATGCGCACTACCAGCTCCCCCCTCCTAAAAAACTTCACCTCCCGCACATCCAACGAGGGGTCCATTCCTCCTGCCCCTGGCCATCTTCGGGAAACAACAGATCCCACCTCTTACCCATCTGCCCTTCCCCTGAGGACCAGGAGTCACCCCCGCACTGCTGGATCACCCAACCCTGCGGGAGTGTGGGGCTTGTGATATGGGTCAGGAATAAAACGTGGCTCACCCTGAGCCACTGGATCCCCTCAGGATACGCGTCCTTTCTGATCCTTCAGATCTGCCACGTCAGCACCGGAAAACCGCCCGGAGCTCTGCCACGTCAGCCCGGAAACCACTCCGGTGCCTGCCACGTCAACCCTATACCGCCCGACTTTCCACCGCTTCGGCCAATCGGGTAACCGGGTCCGGCCCAGCCCCAAACGGGTCTGGACCCGATTGGAATCTCCTATAAATACCAGGCCCTCTCCTTTCTTCAAGGGGAATCAATCTTTTCTCCACTAAACCCTAGTTACTGTTGCTTTATCCTAGTGACTGACTAGATCGTCGGAGGGTCTGCCACCGGGACCAACCCCGGTGTTTCAAGATCGTCTGCAGGTACACCATACCTCGGATCCGAGCCCCCAGATCCGAGCCCAGACATCCACCTCACTACCAGCCCGTCGCAGGTACCACTCGGCCAGCCGAGGGTCGCCTCTGAAGAAGCTTTCTCCTTCAAATATAAATCGAGTAGAGAACTCACACCTGGTGCATCCACACGTCTCCCATAAACAAACCGCATCAATGAACAACTCATGTGGGAATATGAATGGCAAAGATCTGCGATGTGAATATGGAAAACCCCTTTTGAATACGTTAACACCTATATGGTCTCAATATTCATTCCATTTGCACCCATATATGAGAGCAGAGACGGTAAAAATGAGGTTTCCAAAAACTAACATAATTAAGATATAAACATGCACATGAAAGATGCACTGCAACTTGCAAGTAACTATTTATTTTTCTCTCCAAATTATCTTCATTATGAAACTTAAAATTTAGCGTCCTCCACTTTAACAGTTCACATACGTTCTCATCGTAAATGCACTTCATAAAATGATAGTTATTTCCGGTAAGAGCATCCACAATTGTGTTTTCTATTTTTTGGCAAAATGGCACAATGAGAATTGGCAAAATAAGAAATCGAAACACTGGTTCATTTGTTGGGATTGGGACATCAACCAACGCCCGTTGTCGCAGCGAAACTAATAGAGCAATGAGGAAGTCGAAGTAGACGAGACGAATAAATTGAGCAAGCAAGTAGATCCACCAAACTAACACAAACACAACGATGACTTATCCCGGTTAGCTTTTGCTTAATCCGGGGGGAAATAAAGGAAGATCTGATATTCAACTAGAGGAGATTATAAAGAGTTATTGATTCACTCAATACAAGGAATTAAATTCACTCACCAAGAACTATCTCTCTCTCGAGCCTCTCTTTGCAATGGAGAAAATAATCTATGAAGTACTCTCTCTTATATTGGAGGAGTTTACAATATATATAGAAGAATAGAGAGAAAACTTAGATCTAATCTTGATTCTCAGTCGTCCGATATAACCTGAAAAGAAGTAACTGAATAGGAGCCGCACGATCTAACTTGGAGTTGAAGATTTAGCTGAAATGACTTAATAAATCAAAGCCCAAAAAACGAGCACAGCGCCGCAGTCGGTCGACCGTCCAATAAGACCGGTCGACCGTACCACTCTCTGACATTCCCTGTACCACGAGTGGTCGGGGGGCGCAGACGAAGGTGCGATCGACCGCAACATGGGACAGTCAACCGCAACTATACCTGCACCTTGCTGCTGCTGTTTTCCCTTCTACTCACTTCGACACTTCGACCTCCGTACTTCATATTACCTTCTTCTAATCCGAACAACGAGTATACAAGGCACAATCCTAAAAAACTCCACCTTGGATTGCATACGAGTGCTATCGCATGATGTGTTACTAATCTCCAAACTCAAATAAATTCCACTTGCAAAGAAAACTTAGAACAATAGCTTCTTCTTCTATTTGAACTGATCTCTACCTAATCTCACCAAATCCAGTTTACCACTTCAAGGATACACCTCCGTAGATGTACTCACGAAGTTGCCAAACTCCGCACGAACTCCACCTACCCTTAGGCATTCTCCACCTCTCGACGATATTCGAACATCGTGGTCTCGTCTCGATGATTCTAGTTGCGGCAAACTAGCTGAGCTTGCGGAAATAATGGAAAAAGAACTATCAACCCCTGCACAAGATTTTCGAATTCCCCAAAGCTTGTAGAGATTGTGTTGGCTTAGCCCAACTACTCTCATACCTCTAATCACTTCACGACGACCTTGAAAAATAGATAGAACTCCATATCGAGCTGTGTACCTGCAGCCCCTTGCATCAAGAGTTCCCAAGAAAATCAGATTCTGTTTCAGCAGAGGAATATTCAAAACATCCCTTAAAGTGAACATATTTAGACCTGACATCTTCAACTCAACTGTCCCCTCACCTACTACTTCACAAATCTCCCCAGATCCCGTTGTCACACAACGCCCCGTAGTAGACTTATAAGTAGAAAACAACTCCCTCCCGGAGCAAATATAAGAAGAACTCCCTGAGTCAAGAAACCAACTAGAATCCACTTCTAAAGAATTTGAAACAAGAAACACGAACCACCTGAATCAAAGGCCCTAACCACATTAGCGGATGAACTCCCATTCTTTGCGCTCTCCTGATTCTGCAATTTCCAACAGTTTTTCTTGATATGCTCTGGCCTCTTGCAATATCGACAACGGATCGAATCCTTTTACAAAGCACTTTGTCTTCCCCCTGAAGGACCATCCACTGCTAGAAAACTTGTACGAATATACGATGATGATTTATGGGTCTCCTTCCTAAGTTAATTTTCCTTTAATGGTTTGATTACACCATCTACCGAAATACTCTCCTTGGCAGATCTACTGTGTAGCATGGTAGTGATCAAAGGCTCGTACGAATCCGGCAGTGAATATATTAGGTTGAAAGCTTGATCTTCCTTACACACATCTGCGTTGATCGCCTTAAGTTCAGATAATACCTTATTGAACTCTGTAATGTGGTCTTGGAGATCGGTACCTTCCTTCATAGATAAACGGAACAACTTTCTCTTCCAATGCATCCGATCTAATAACGACGAACCGGAGTAGTCAACTATGAGCTTTTTCCACAAACTCACCGCATCAATTTCTTCAAGAAATCTGCACTTGACCTCGTCCACCAAGGATAGTCAGATCAAACTTATAGCTCTTTCACAAATATCTTCCCAACCGTCATCCTTCATATCAGTTGGCTTTTCTTTCTTCTTAATGGCTAACTGCAAATGTTCTTGAACAAGAACATCATACATGTCAGTCTTCTAAAGATTAAAATTGATCTTTCCATCAAACTGCTTGATCTTCAAAATACAGTGGCCTGTCATCTTAACCAAGGGATTCGGCAACCTGAAGCTCTGATACTAGTTATTGGGATTGGGGCGTCAACTAACGCCCGTTGTCGCAGCGAAACTAATAAAGCAATGAGGAAGTCAAAGTAGACAAGACGAATAAATTGAGCAAGCAAGTAGATCCACCAAACTAACACAAACACAACGATGATTTATCCCGGTTAGCTTTTGCATAATCCGGGGGGAAATAGAGGGAGATCTGATATTCAACTAGAGGAGATTAGAAGGAGTTATTGATTCACTCAATACAAGGAATTAAACCCACTTACCAAGAACTATCTCTTTCTCGAGCCTCTCTTTGTAATAGAGAAAATAATCTATGAAGTACTCCCTCTCATATTGAAGGAGTTTACAATATATATAGAAGAATAGAGAGAAAACTTAGGTCTAATCTTGATTCTCAGTCATCCGATATAACCTGAAAAGAAGTAACTGAATAGAAGCTACACGATCTAACTTGGAGTTGAAGATTGGGCTGGAACAAACTAACAAATCAAAGCCCAAAAAACGAGCACAGCACTGTGGTCAGTCGACCGTCCAACAAGACCGGTCAATCGTACCACTCTCTGACATTCCTGTACTACGAGCGGTCGGGGGACGCGGTCGGGGGGTGCGGTCGACCGCAACATGGGACAATCGACTGCAACTATACCTGCACCTTGTTGCTGCTATTTTCCCTTTTACTTGCTTCGACACTTCGACCTCCGTGCTTCATATTACCTTCTTCTAATCTGAACAACGAATATACAAGACACAATCCTAACATCATTTGCCATTTTTTAAGGAAAATGTGGGTATAGGTATAGTCCACCCCATCATTTATTAGTGAAAATGCTGGGGTAGGGTCTGTGATTAATTTCCTGAAGATCCGAACCCTAACACATTTCACTCGATCCCCAATTCTCAATACTTTCCTTCTTTCTCCCGCGCTTTCCCGCCGCTCACCGACGAAGCATGTCCTCATCGTCGCCATAGCCGTGCTCGCTCCCTCGCTCACTCACTCACTCTCTCTCTTTCTCTCTCTCTCTCTCCCCCCTTCCTCCCTCTCCTCCAAAAACTTCACAACTCATCCCCGCCTCCGTCGTCGTCGTCCCTGCTCCCTCACCCTTGTTGTTGCTCCTCCTCACTTCTCGCTCACCCCTGTCGTGGTACGCCTTGGTCCCTTGTTGTCCCATTACTATCGATGAGTTCTGCTTGCATTGTGAGGGGTATAAAATTTAAATCTTCTCTGTGTGCTTTAATCATTTGTCATGTGTAAAATATAAGTGTTATTATTGTACTAGACATATTTTTTCACTGATAATTAGCCACGAACCAAATGCCAAGCCTCTTCTTGTTCTTCTTTTTCTCATCCCAACACCACAGCACCTAACAACACATCACCATCATCATCCCCGTGAACATAAAATTAAATCCAAGTTTGACTGATTCTGAATTGATATTAGAGTCAAACAGAAGGTGTTTGATCAATTGTCACAAAGGTGT